>CM074719.1:424842701-425585201 GCA_037306005.1 Rhinophrynus dorsalis | reverse complement strand
TTTATTAATTAATACATATTGCGTTTTTATTATTTAATTAAAACTTTTTTATATATGTAATGTAAAATGTAATTGTTATGTATACACATTAATAAAAAAGAATACATACACTGACAACACCTACAGTAAGTCCAGATAAAAATAAAGACCAAATAACACAATCATATGCACACACACACAGACACGCACACAGACATTTTAAGATGAAGATGTATATAGATGTACAATCATAACAGAATACAAATTATTATTGATTTTTTAAAAATTGAAAGATATACTACATATTATGGTTCAAGTGACAGCCTCCAATACAGTTCATATTTCGGCAGAGAAGTGGACTTCGAGATGAACTTTAATGGAGAATACTCTTTCAAATAATAGAATGGATTAACAGGTATGATTTATTTGATATATTTGTTTTCAAAGCAATATATCAAATCACTTTTTTTGGTGGACACTTTGCTTATATCCAAATTTACCTCTTATGGTTTGTAACGTAAAGTCTTAAATTTTCTTTTCAAGTATCACTTGAAGACCTGAAGGAAAAAAAAAAAAAAGATAAATTATATGGTGGATCGTGCTGACTGCCGCGGTGAAAGTGAGAGACACTATGGTGGGAGGTGAATCGTGCTAGCTTGCGGGATATGAGTGAGTGCGCGTGAGTGATTGCATATGAGTGACTGCGTGAATGTGTTAGTGAGTTTTTGTTATTGATTGAGAGAGTGAATGAGTGACTGCAAGTGAGTTTGAATGTGTATGATTACGATTCTGAGAGACAGTGAGTGATTTAAGTGTTAGTAATTTCAAAAAAAAATTTTTGGCATTTAGAAGAGCTTAAAAAGCTGATCTGAATGCAAAACAAACGTATCTCTCAAACCGCTAAGGTTTAAGACGTACGGGTGTTTACAGCTGGCTGTCTCCTACTGACAGCTGTAAAGCTGTCTGCAGGAGATCCGTGTCGGTCAACACGGAGGCGCTTGAGAAGTGCCACCATCTCGTTACTTACACGGAATCCCTTCATTGGAATGGTCTAAAACGTGTGCCTAGTGTTCAGGCACACGTTTTAGACCATTCCAATGAAGGGATTAATTGTAACTAACTAGATTGTGACTCTGCTCAAGTGTAAACGTGTCGTATGACACGAATCTCCTGCTGACAAGTTTATAGCTGTGAGTAGGAGAAATCAGACTTTAAACGCCCGTATCTCTTAAACCATAGTGGGTTGAGAGATATGTTTTTTTGCATTTTGATCAGCTTTTTAAGCTCTTCTACATGCAAAAAAGGTTTTTTAAACATTAGTAACCCTGTACGCGATTGTGTGTGTGATTGATTGAGTGATATTGAATGTGTTTGTGTTTTTTGTCTGATGTGTTTGTGTCTGTGGTATTTGAGCGAGTGGCAGCCGTTTTGTTTTCTCAGTTACTTGGATAGTGGGGGCAGGCTAACTCCCTGTATGGTCTGAATCACTCCCCCACTGAATCACCCACTGGAAGCAGTAACTCCTCCTTACTTTACCCTTTCGGTGCCAGATGAGTACGCAAAAGAATGCTTTGCAATGCATTTTGTACCCCTCTGACACTCAAAGGGTTAAGTTGAGGTAACATAGCAGTATGACAAACGTAAGTTTTTCAATTGAGGCAGCATAGCAATAAGCTGGGGGATTAAGGAGAAAGTAGTGTTTGAGGTTTGACCTTTGTAACATACAGCAAGGCATTTCTCTCCCTCTAAGGAGAAAGGGCGGGAATCAGGAAGTGAAGGAGTGATAGTTGAAAACAGACAATTATGTGAGGTTGACAGAAGGAATGAAAAGAGTTAAATAAAATAGTGGTTAGTAAGTTTTTGCCTGACCTGAGTTTCTTTATTTTGTGTAAGCATTACCCCTCATACTGAATCTGAGTGTATGGAGGGTTACAATTATCTTTGGGCGGTGAAACAGTGTGTTTGTTGGGTCATGCTCCGTGGTTGAGAGTGTGTATGGACCAGGAGAAGTTAATGATATCCCCTACTTCATGGGCCAGTGGCAACAACACTTTTACACTATTAAACATTAAAAAAAAATTTAGTGCAACACATACTTACTGTTTCCTAGAAAATCTAGTTGTGTGTTGTTTTACTGCCTCCAGTATATCCGGTTTATCAACACTTCCAATATTTTTTGGCATTGTTTCATTCCTTGAATTCCATGAAGTAGTGAGTTGATCTGTGCAAATAAACCAACCGTCCCTGACAATATCCATGAGATGATTGTTTATGGTTGGGTCATAGATTTTCCGTATTTGCCATCTTTTCATAGCCTTCGTGAATATCAAATTATATCTTTTGTTTCCCAATGGAAACTTTGATTTTTTAGGGAAACGAATTATCGCCTGTTTGCGATGTACATTTTTGTTGTGTGAGAGAACCGCAAGTTTTGTTCTGGCCTCCATGCCATCCATGGTGAAATGGTTTCTTTTTGGTCGATAGCGTAAAACCTTACTATGGAAAACTTCAAGACTTCCTGTGTGACAAAATTTGTGCAAGTGTTTCATGTCCTTTAAAAGCAAAGGGTCATTTACAACCTTCCTCAGGGTTTCAAAATCAACCTGACCTGGCAAGAGCCATTGTGATTGTTGGTCTCCTCTTTCCTCAAGTGGTCCATGGTCACATCCATGATACAAAACTCCATCTTCCCAACAATGAACATCTGCAACATGTTTCATTACTGAGCACCATTTTTCCAGCAACAGAGCGACATTACCCTCGCATGTCTTTGCACACCACCAAAGGTGATTCACTATTGGCTGCACCCAAAGCTGAAGGTCTTTACATCCTTTCCTGCGACTAGCTTCCAAAAGTTTTTTTTTTAAACTTTTTGAAAAATGCCATATATCGAACTGATGACTTATATCACTATACCCTCACGCATTAATTTTTTTTATACTTGCGTGTCTGTCAGTTGCCACAATTTGTATGTCTAAATTTTCCATCAGAAGACTGTCAAGACATTTTTGGAAGGCTTCTTTTTCCAATCCTACTGAAGATTTTTTTTTTTCAATTTGGAGAGTTTTAAAATCAATAATTTTTTCTGTTTGTAAATCCATCATGGAATAAGTACAGTATTTAGCACTATGTCCGGGACTGTCAAATTGACCGTCCCCGGAAAGACATACTGCTTTGCCCTTCAATTGACTCTTCACCTCATCAGACTCTTTTATCCAATGTAAATCAATAGATGGAAAAATAAACTTTTTTTGGTATCTGTAGTAGTTGCTTTTAGAAATTTGAGTTAATCCAAGTATCTTAAAAAGATCGTATACTTTATTGAAACTTGATCCACTACAGAGTATGGCTGCGGATAAGAGATAATTTCCCATAGCAACCTGGTTTACTCTAGGTTGACTATCCCAAATATGGCAAATGTGGCCATTGAGACAATGTCCGGTCACTGTAAGGAAGGAACCAACTGTACGCTTGTAAATGTGATCAATAGGCGATGAACAATTCTGTCCCGAAGTACAAGTAATCCGGTATAACAGTGAGTCTAGGCAAGATTCAAACACTATAAATTTTCTTTCCTTGATGTGATCAGTCGGTGGTAGTTCTACAGTTTCCTCTGCCATTCTTATCTCAGATAAATTGGGAATATACTCACTGTCTATTTCCTGTACATCATGTTCACTTTGATCCAAAACTGATGGATCCCCGGATATATCCATTACCGGATTGACTGGAGACAGTGGTTGATCTAGTGTTACTTCACTCAACTTAGCCATTTGATAGGATGATTTAACTTTTAGTGGTGTAGACATTGAACCGGGCACAAAAAAAGGAGATTTAGACATATATGAGCTCAACACGGTAGATGTGGTGCCCAATGCGGTTGCCTCTGTAATTTCAGTTTGTATTCCAATAGACCGTGTTAAACATTCCGCTTCAGTTTGAATTGCTATACTTTTCATTCCACGCCTACGATTAGATTGCACACCTAAAGTACGAACACTGACATAAGTTTGTGTGTGTGCATTCAAAGGGATAGAAAAATTGGGCGTTGCTGTAAGAATTGAGGATGTAGACGGACCCTCATCTGCATCAGAAGGTCTAAGGCCTAGATTTAAAGGCAGCCGTTAAACCATCCGCTAAGTAAAAAAGGCACGTCGGCCGCAAAGAACACATGTTTTACGGCAGATTCAAAGGTAAGCGTTCAAGAATAGCTATCGGGCGTAGGCACTACTAAAACACGTTAAACAAAAACCAGCGTCGCACCTGATTTTGCATCACCGTGCATCCCAAACACCCGTTAAAACACAACTTAACTCAAAATGTTACATTACGGCTGCCGTTGTCTAGCAACCCTGATAGATGCACAAACAAAATTCAAACCTACAGCCAATCCCAAGGCCCCAAAGTATCAAAAATGTTCAAATACACCTATATATACCTCAAAATAACGGTTACACCCTGTCTGTGTTTCGAGTTTCAGCAAGCTAGAGCACAGGACCCAGGAGTGGAGGATAGCATTTAGAGAGAGAGAGAGAGAGAGAGAGAGAGAGAGAGAGAAGCATACAGAGGAGTAAGGTAGAAGGATTTTGGAGAGGAGAGAGTTACATTTAAATAGACACATAGCACACTTTTGCACATAGCACATACATCCATACAAACACATACACATACATACACATAGTCTTTTTTTTTTCATCACACCTTACACATTTTAAACGTTATTTTTACAGTGTGAATCCGTGAGTGAAAGTGTGTGACAGAGAGTGAGTGGGATCGAGTGTGTCTGTGAGGGCGTGTGAGAGTGCCTGGGTGTGACTGGGTGAATGATGGCCAGGAGAGGAGGACAGGAGAGAGGGATGGGGAGACTAGTGGAGGAGGAGGAGGAGGAAGGTCAGGAGGGGATCCCTCAGCAGAGCAGGGGTGGGAGAGGGAGATACGCAGGGCGGAGGGGGACCAGGCCCACAAGAACAGGCACACAAAGAAGAAGAGGGACAGATCCTGCAGTGGGACGAGGGGTAGTGCCTGGGGACCACCACACACAGGCAGGGGCAGAGCAGGCAGGACACTCCGGGTCTGACTCCTCGCATGCCGGAGCTGAGGGGGACAGGCTCAGGGATCCCCGATATACCGAGGAAGAAAACACGGCCCTCGTGGAGGCTGTGCTGGAGAGGGAGAGTGTCCTCTTCCCGGGGGACAGACTCCCTGGCCTGTCTGCGAGGAGGAGAGCTGCCTGGAGTCAAATCTGCAGCAGAGTTAATGCGGTGGCCACCTGCAGACGGGATGTGGACTCAATCAAGAAGAGATGGGGCGACTGCAAAAGGCAGGTGAAGAGGAAGATGGGGGATGCCGCCCTGCACGCCAGAGCCACCGGAGGTGGGCCACCTGTCCCCATCACCTACAGCGCATGGGAGGAGAGGCTGCGGCAGACACTGTCGTCCACCCTCATTGAGGGGGTCCCTGGAGGATCAGACACTGGGGAGGAGAGGAGCCTCCACACCACCGGTAAGTGCATCACCCCAAAACCACACACCACCCCAAACCACACACCCATCACAAACAAGCACTCACATCCCAACATCTGCTCTTCATTCAACCACACAATTGCACCAACACAGCACCCTGAGGGTTTAAACAGGGATCAAGACAAGGACAAATGTCAATGTTCAACAAGGCCAAAACCTGTCCAACTCCCTGGTTAACCCTCATGTTGCTGTGCTCATCACACACAATACACACAAACCATGCTCAGTAAAGTGTTGTATGTTAAACATCACAATTGTTGTCACACAGTGTTACCCATGTTCACACAGGGAATCCAGCACATAACCCCATGAGTGCCAGAGGGATCATCAATGCATCGATCAACAATGCTTTGGCAACCCCTCTGGTACTCAAAGGGTTAACCATACAACAAACACATGTCGATAGGTTAACAATTACATGACACATAGGGGACATTCACTAAGCGGTGAAAAAGAGCTGATGTAGTGAATTTGACACTTGCATACCCTCACTTTACCAATTACAATGTTAGTCTATGGAGAACATCCAATAACAGGATTCAAGCTGCACAGGCCCCATTGTGTGGACTCCATAGAAAACATTGCAGATGGTGAAATGAGGTCAGCGGAGAAGTCAGCATCATAATCAGTTCATCAGGTCCACTTAACCGCTTACTGAATCACCAACAGGATGGATCAGGTCACAAATCACAGTGCCACTGAGAATAAATGCTTGTATGTGCAACACACAGGCCAAAAACAATCACACATAAGTAAAGGTGAAAAAGTTGGCCTTGGTGTTGTGTATGCAATCATTTACTCTAACTTCAATTTACATAGCTCACATTTGATTCACATATAGATCCTCAGGAGTGCTGATGCCATGGATGGATGGTACACCAGACACTATTTGCAGGATACATATGGGAACCAAATATGAACCATTGAGGTTTGGTCAATAACAGGCCAGGGATTATGGATATCTATGATCGGGTCTGGCTGCCTCACACAGAAGGATGGATGGGCTGATCCAGGAAAAAAAAGGCCTCAATCAATGATATCCTTCAATACTGGCTTGATTGTTGCCCCTCAGGATTCAACTTGAACAGACCTCATGGACAGAATCCTGTAATGTACATCAATCCCTGATTGCCACGGTGGTATCCCATGCATCACAATGCTATGCATAGGATACCATCATGACAACCAGAGAGGGACATGTCTAATCTGACAAAATCCAGCACTGTACGGGATGAACTGATAACATAGGGATGAATACTACTTGAATCACACTGCAGATCTATTCAAAAAAGATATGTACAGAAAGAAAAACAACCAGATTTGTATGTGGATATGTCCCTTTCAAATGGGTACAAATAGGTCCCAACAAGATGTAAACCCAGAGTTCGGTTCAGTACGTGTGATTGTCCAACTGCCCATATATGTGCACCCTCAACAAAATAACTCATATTGATATCATCATCACAGTACATATACCCAGTATATTACACCTACTTGGATGGGTATCACTTGTATCTATGAAAGTTCATTTGTGATGGCTGTACATATATAGGCAGTTAGACAATCACATGTTCTGAACAGATCTCTGGGTTCATATCTATCAAGGATATGTTTGTACCCGTATGAAAGGTACATATACACACATATCAGACCATATTCCTCACTGTGTACCTTGGCATGGCAATGGTTAATTTCACTTGATGTAACCTTGCAGGCATCATTAAGAGATGTTTAGAAAGATGTTACTGTATGTGACAGCTGGAGATGTCAGTCATATGACCACACGGAGGCTCTTCAGCAGACCCAAAATTGAAACAATTGGAGATGGATCCATCATTGACATGGTCCACAGAGCGTGCTTACAAACCAGGAACACTTAGTAGACAATGGCAAAGATGTAGTTATCTCCAAATGGGTCAATGTGGAGTCTGCTGAAGAGCCTCCGTGTGGTCAAATGACTGACATCTCCAGCTGTCACATACAGCAACATCTTTCTAAACATCTCTCTATGATGCCTGCAATGTTACATCAAGGTGAAATGAACCATTGCTATCCCGTTAAAGAGATAGTAATACCTAAAATGTGAAAGGAAAAATACATGTCATAGGATTGATCCACCGGGTAATGCAAGGGTATCCCCACTACTGAAAGGTGTTTCATCACAAGAGTATAACAGCTCAAAGTTGAATATTCCAGGGACAATATCACTGTGGCCTGAAAATGTACTATGCCAATGTTGCCAGACCATCCTCTGGCTAGCTTTGGTCCAGGGAACAGATATCCACAAAGGATGATGTGGCAACAGCGCAAATGTACAATTTCAGGCCACTGGGATGTGGCACCAAAGGAATTCAACTCTGAGCTGCAATACATGTAGAATACAACACCCATCACCAGTAGGAGTACCGTTGTTTCACACAGGGGGATACACCATACAACATATATGTTCCTTTACACATTTCAAGTATTAATATCAATTTGACACCATCATGGCTAAGTTTACTGATCACACAATCTCAATCCTCCACACAGGTTATGTGTCTCCAGCACATCAGGAGCCCATGGAGGAGGCCACCTCACCACCCAGTGAGGAGTATTTGGAGGAGGGGACCAGCCAGTGGGCACCGTACCCAACGACATCCACACCTCTTGGCCAGCTGGATGCACCAACCCTGCCTGCACCAACTCTGCCTGCACCAACTCTGCCTGCATCAACTCTGCCTGCACCAACTCTGCCTGCATCAACTCTGCCTGCACCGACTTATTACAGTGACTGGATGCCCCCCACCACCTCCAGGAGCTATTATCCCCCAGCAGCAGCAGCAGCACCACCACCACCAGGGAGGCAATGGCTGCCCGGTGATGTGGCCACCACCCAATACGGGCCATACCCACAGATTGACCTACCCTCCTGGATGGCTCCCCAGCATGGCCCCAGGTATGATCCTAGGTGGGGGCCAAGCACATACCAGTGGCCAAGGTTTGACCCTTGGGCACTCGACTACCAACACCTGGGCCTGCTTGGGGAGCCCCAACAGCCTATGCGAAGGGACGTGTTTACCCCACCACCTCCACCAGCACAGACATCGGTGGGCAGCAGTGGGTCAATTGATGTGGTGGGCACATACCCATCTGCAGCACAACCAGCACCAGCAGAGGAGGACACAGCAGCAGCAGAGGAGGACACACCAGCAGCAGAGGAGGACACAGCACCAGCAGAGGAGGACACACCAGCAGCAGAGGAGGACACAGCACCAGCAGAGGAGGAGACAGCACCAGCAGAGGAGGAGACAGCACCAGCAGAGGAGGACACAGCACCAGCAGAGGAGGAGACAGCACCAGCAGAGGAGGAGACAGCACCAGCAGAGGAGGACACAGCAGCAGCTGATTCACCAGGCACAAGCATCACCAGCAGTGAACGGCCCACGGGGATGGAAGCTGAGTGTATGGCTCTGCAAAGGAGACTACTCAGGTCAAGCCTCCGCACCAATGACAACATCACCAGGAGCCGTAGGGAATCCCGTATAAACACTAACAGGATAGAGGCAAGGATCCATGCCCTGGAGTCGGAGGTCATGAGGATCAACACTCAACTCCATCAGCTACACACGGGGGTGATGGACCTGCTTGCACAGCTACTGGTGGAGTTGAGAGAGCTGAACCGCAGGGAGGACTTACGTTTGGAGAGGGAAAACCTGCGCTCCACAGAGGGATCCACTGCCCCCACCACCCCCTCTAATGTGACCCCCGAAGCCACACCTAGGGGGCAAAGGGTGACCAGGAGATCATCCAGGTTATCCACTTCTGCCACACAGTCTAAGCCCCCCCCCCAAGAAAAAAAAATAAAATGCCCAACATGTTAAATTTCCCCTGAATAAAGGAACATTGTGCTTTTGAATCCTGTCTGATCTGCTTTGAATTTGGTCATAGATTTGGGTGGCAGAGTTGTCTCCAATGCATTGCCAAACAATTCAGTGAATACAACTCCTGCCTAGGTAAGATGTTTGTGGGATGTTACAACATGGGTTCACATACACATCGTTGTACAAAATCAACTGTAAAAACATCCCTGTTGCCATATTACACAACTGTGTTATATGACAATGTTGTGTGTTGATTTTGCATAACAAAACATTCCCCTTAGCCCAACATTTGGTACAACATTGAACATTCATCTACATCATATGTAGTGTTTAACCCTTTGATATCCAGAGTGGTAGGCAACGCATTGCAAAGAAATGCGTTGGGTACCACTCTGGCACTCAGAGGGTTAAGGGGATAACCAAACAAACGGCTTAGCGGTGAGATAACAAGCAGGACAGATAAGTGGGACATGTATCCATATTGTCTTGGATTCACACACTCATTGTGCAACAGACTGACTGGGGAAGCCAATGTTTTCAACCTAGGATTTCAATGTGTAGCACACACATTGATATCCTGGGGTGAGCATTGGGGCCTCCAGTAAGTTGACTTGTTGTTTTTTCTAAGGGTGTAACAGACTTCCCCAGTGAAAACACTTGTCCACTTGGTCATGTACTGTGATATGTCCCAGTGGAGCAATATCACTGAACATTGATTATACTGAGCAACACATTAACTGTGGACAGGAATTCACTGTGGAAGTATGTCCCCTTTATCACCTCTTTATCACTCCCACAACACATTAGTGTATCACTGCCACCATCTGTTAGCGTGAATACATCACTGAGTCCACTCACTTGCAAACAAGTGGTGGAGTCCTGTGATATGGGTGATGCCTTTCCATGTATGGGGATACTCTACCCTGGGTGTGGTAACGCATTGACAACTGTGTTCTCAAATATATCCTCCTACAGACACAGATAGAATGGTGATGGTTCATCTTTATTGTGTCTCAAAGTACATTAGGATGTACATGTGTTTTCTGTGTATTGCCTATATGCATTGAACACCTGTATGAGAACACTAAATGTACTTTGAAACAAAAAAATAGTACTTTAGTAACACTGCTGCCCAGCTCATGTGTTGTCCACAAGGTTTGACAACTCTGTAGCTGAGCATCCTAACTGTACAGGTTATAAAACTCAGGAATTAGTGTTTTCTGTGTCTATATGAAAATGATCCAGTAGAGGTTTGTGTGAACCTCAGGTCAAACTTTGCATCACCAACAACATCAACATAAACAGCAAGGGGTGATCTCCATGAAGGTGATGTCAAGACATCAATCCAGTCACATAGAAGAACTTCAGTTCAAGGATGGATCATGTTACGGATGCCTGTGGAAGAAGAGGACAGGATTTGGAGTAGTTGACTTGAACTGATCATCAAGCAACAACAATTTAGTCTTTTTGATCCCCTCAATTTTCACAGTTACAGGTGAGTACACAAACCATTGCTTGACAATGTGTTGTGTACTCATCTGTAACCAATTATGTGGAGAACTAAGGACATGTGCCCCAGCCCTATGGATATGTGCCCCTGACATGGATACACACATCAACAAGTGTTCTGAGAGCTCCATGGAAGTAATGAATTTGGGCTGCCACTGTTAATGTGACAGTGGCAGCCCAATGTCATTTGTTCCATGGAACTGTTAGGACACATTTGTTGATGTGTGTATTCATGTCGGGGGCACATATGTCTGCACACTCACAGGTCAGCATGGTGTCCCTGGTAATCTGATCTACGTCTCATGACCTCTACATTGTGTGCCCATACCACTGTACATCCACCCCTGTGCTGCTCTTCTCAGCTGTAGCACAGTACAGGTTCCATATTGAGTCCAATGGCCCTTTAACCCCTGATGTGACGGAGTATTATCCAATGCATAGCATTGGATAACACTCTTTCGCTACAAGGCTAGCATGGTTGCTCTGGCTATGCTCATGGCAAATCAAGTTAGCTGCTGTCAATCAAGCCCTGTAAGGCGATGAACATGGGTTATGTGTTGTACCTTGTTTCTCCTGAGGGTGTGCGTGATATCCTTGGGGTCTGTATGTCAACGTGGAGAGTGGAATGGAGGATGGTTTTTGAGTCCACACACACAATTTTCCACGTCCGCTGCAAGTGCAGTGCTGTGTCACTGTTCCTGTGGGGTGAGACAGAACAAAATGTGCAGTGTGGTTAGTGTCACAGGACTGATGGGGGACTTGCATGGATTGTTTGCATGCCTGTGTTATACTCACATGTAAAGTGTTCCGTGATGAGCCTGTCTCTGATCTGTGTCCCTCTCAGGGTCTCCTCAACGTGTCCGATGTCCATGGGCACTTCCTGTATGGGGGGGCCTGGATGTGCTCCAGCAGCCTGGTGTCCACTGCGATGTTGTGCAGTATTGCGCACGCCACAATGATGTTGCACACCTTTCCAGGTGCATACTGCAGTGCTCCCCCCGAGTGGTCCAGACATCGGAATCTTGACTTGAGGAGGCCAAAGGTCCGCTCAATGGCATTCCTCGTTCTGCCATGAGCCTGGTTGTAGCTTTCCTGGGCATGTGTTCGAGGATTGGCCAGTGGGGTCAGTAGCCAGGACTTGCATCCATAGCCAGCATCACCTGTGTAATGTGAGTGACATGGTGAGACAGGGAGCACATGTTGTGTGAATGATGTTTTGTGTGGTAGACGTAGTAGCTGTGGGTCAGGAGCATGCTAAGCAGCGTTGTGTGTACGCCTGTGTATGTGATGTGATTTTGTATTGTGAACTCACCCAAAAGCCATCCCCCTGTAAAAGTTCCATTCTCGAAATCTCTGTGGACTGAGGAGTTTTGGAGAATGTATGAATCATGTGAGCTGCCAGGATACTTTGCACAGACATTCATTATCCTCATATGGCTGTCACACACCATCTGCACGTTGATGGAGTGAAAGTTCTTCCTGTTGATGAATATCTGTGCGTCACGTGCTGGGGCCTTAATTCGGACATGGGTGCAATCTATAGCACCCATGACCCTGGGCATGCCTCCCCTGGCGTAAAAGGCCTGCTTGACTTGTATCCAGTCCATGTCGGTGGTGGGGAAATGTATATAGGTACTGGCCTTGCTTTTGAGGGCTGGCAGGACCTGGGCCAGCACCCTGGAGAATGTGGCCTGTGACATGCCAGATGCGTAACCCTCTGTGGACTGGAAGGCCCCGCTTGCCATGAAGTGCATGGCACAGAGTAGTTTCTGCAGGCCAGTTAGGGCATGGTTGTAGATGTAGATGGGATCCACCTGCTCCTTGATGACCTCATACAAGGCAATGATGCTGTCAGGCCTCAACCTGTAGCGATCAATTACCTCATCATCGGTCATTCCAAAGAGGGTGACCCTTGGGCGGTATACCCTGGGCCTTGGTGGTCGTCTATACATCCTGTGCCCTCCAGGTGGGGATGGGCTCCTGTGTGGCTGCTGAGCCAGAGCCTCCTCACTTGCAACAGGTGGTGGCTGTTGATCAGGCATGCTTGGAGGTTGCTGATGTTCCCTAGCTCTCTCCCTTGCACGCCTTCTCTTCAGTCTTCGCAACAATATGTAACCCAACATACTGTTTGCTCTATCTATCTGTCTCTATCTATCTGTCTCTCTCTCTCTCTCTCTCTCTCTCTCTCTCTCTCTCTCTCTCTCCCTCCCAGAGTGGAAAACAAGCCACAAGTGAGTGTGTTGAGTTGTCCCTTTAAGTACTTGCTAGGGCGTTGTGTGGGTGTGGTGATGAGGTGAGTGCTGACCAATGGTGAGTTGTTTTTGTCCAGGTAAGTGTTTGCAGGTGTGTGTGTGTTATAAGATGTGGTGTGTTGTGCTTGTTCTGTGTGTGCCATTTGCGGACATGCAGTTGTGGGGTGCAGGTGGCGTGTTGATGTTGCCCAGGTGAGCTTGTATTTGCAGGTGTCCGCTTTGTGTGATGACCCCCATTGTTCCGTGCCATGTTGTGTTGTTGTTTTTTTGTGTGTCATTGTCCCTGTGGTGTTGGTTGTTGTTGTGTGTATAGTGATTTGTGTTGTGTGTGCATGTTTTTGTGTTGTTTTGGCATTGCACGGGTTAATTTTCCCATTTACATGGTTGTGCGGTAAGCCTTTTGTGTCTTTTCCTATGTAACGGGTGTTTTGTTTTGGCCGTTAAGTGTCTAACGGCTAAAAAAAGTGGGTCTTAACTTTTAGCCGTTAGGTGTGTCTTTTTTTCAGCCGTTATCAGTACCGCAAGCCTTTGAATAGCTCTGGGGTATGTTTTTCCATGCGTCTGAATGCACGTAAGTGTATCGGCCGTAAGGATTGTACAACTGCCGTTAGCTGGTCTTTAGACGGATCTTTGAATTGCAACATGTCACTTAACGCACCCGTTAGTGATTTTTTTTGTTAACGGCTGCCTCTAAATCTACCCCTAAAACGTTTCAGTGGCGGTCCAACAGTTACAGGATCTAGCTCTGTGGTTTCCAAGGAAGGGAATATTTTTGGAATAGCATCATTTTTCAAAACTATTCTGGCACCTTGAATAGTATAATTGTCAGAGGTAAAATGTTTGGAACAGATGCGATATACATCACTTTTTTTTCCCCTCTAAAACCTTCTTTGCAAAATCTTCAATGTTCCCAAATTCCTGATTAGTTTGTTTCAACCAAATCTTTATTTTTCCCAAATCTTTTGGGAATCCATGTAATATAATATGTGAATCTGTATCTTTGCCACCTGTCTTACTAGGACAGTTCTTCACAATGCATTTAGGCATTGTAACCCCTATAAAAATAAATATATTTAAACATTTTCTCAGAAAATTTCACTAGTAATATAAATATTATGAAATAAAACAAGGGTTTACTTAATGTAAATTTGAAATTATTATGTATTTATTAAATTAGAGGTTTTTGATGTTTATGATAATTTCAGTGTGGATAGATTATTATTTTAAGAAAAATAATATTAAAAATTAAAAAAAATATATATCAAAATTATAACTAATAATAACTTTGAAGCACAATAAGAATAAAATCAATACCTGCAGGTATTAATAAATATTTGTTATATATATATATTAGTTTCCACACAGCCACTACAGCCACTACAGAGAGTGAATGAAACTCTTGAATTCCAATCAAAATATTGAAATTCAAAAAAAAAAAAAAAAAACTATTTTAAAATACTTAAATCAATTGAAGATTAGAACTAAAGAGCTATACATGTAAAATTTTCCTAATATTGTGAGTTTAAAATAAATAGTAATAGAACTGCTTGAAAAAATTTTTCTAATTAAATGAATCCTTGATTACATTGTATTATAGATGTGTGGGTTAATTTTAATTATAATTATAAAATATTTATTTAAAATTGTGTAAGTGGAATTAAAAATAGATTAAAATGTATGAAATACTTGAAAACCTTTCTTTGATAGTGATATATGCAAATAACTTGACAAATCATCCCACACGTCACACATGTGTAAAAAAGAAATAACAAGTCAAATTACTCTTTTGTCATACAAAAGGAGTTCTATGAATAACTTGTACATAAATATAATGGTGTTTTGCCTGCGTAACATAAAAAAAAAACACAGGTACACTACAGTACAATTGATTCTAAGACGTTGAATTTGTACAGTTTAAACTGGGTCCATGGGCACATTACGTGTTTGTATTGATAACATTTTATAACAAAATTATAAAGGTAATGTATTAGTAAAAAATCACACTGTACTAACCTGGATATGTAGTAACAAGAATGTACAGTTTTTCTTTCTAATACTTTTCAAATGCTAAGACAGATATTGAATCTATAAAAGAGAAACACAGTAGGTTACATTACAAAATTCTATAATTGTTAAATTCAAATTGCTAGAGAAAAGGGCTCAGTGAGAAGCTATTGCTAGAGAAAAGGGCTCAGTGAGAAGCTATTGCTAGAGAAAAGGCCTGAGTGAGAAGCTATTGCTAGAGAAAAGGGCTCAGTGAGAAGCTATTGCTAGAGAAAAGGCCTGAGTGAGAAGCTATTGCTAGAGAAAAGGGCTCAGTGAGAAGCTATTGCTAGAGAAAAGGCCTGAGTGAGAAGCTATTGCTAGAGAAAAGGGCTCAGTGAGAAGCTATTGCTAGAGAAAAGTCCTGAGTGAGAAGCTATTGCTAGAGAAAAGGGCTCAGTGAGAAGCTATTGCTAGAGAAAAGGGCTCAATGAGAAGCTATTGCTAGAGAAAAGGGCTAAGTGAGAAGCTATTGCTAGAGAAAAGGGCTCAGTGAGAAGCTATTGCTAGAGAAAAGGCCTGAGTGAGAAGCTATTGCTAGAGAAAAGGGCTCAGTGAGAAGCTATTGCTAGAGAAAAGGCCTGAGTGAGAAGCTATTGCTAGAGAAAAGGGCTCAGTGAGAAGCTATTGCTAGAGAAAAGGCCTGAGTGAGAAGCTATTGCTAGAGAAAAGGGCTCAGTGAGAAGCTATTGCTAGAGAAAAGTCCTGAGTGAGAAGCTATTGCTAGAGAAAAGGGCTCAGTGAGAAGCTATTGCTAGAGAAAAGGGCTAAGTGAGGAGCTATTGCTAGAGAAAAGGGCTCAGTGAGAAGAGATTGCTAGAGACCTTGCAAACACATACAGACCCTGGCACTGGCATTCATACACATACACACCCTGGCACTGGCATTAACATACATAAAGACCCTGGCACTGGCTTTCATACACATTCAGACCCTGGCACTGGCATTAACATACATACAGACCCTGGCACTGGCTTTCATACACATTCAGACCCTGGCACTTGCATTAACATACATACAGACCCTGGCACTGGCATTAACATACATAAAGACCCTGGCACTGGCATTCATATACATACACACCCTGGCACTGTCTTTCATACACATTCAGACCCTGGCACTGGCATTAACATACATACAGACCCTGGCACTGGCATTCATACACACACACACACACCCTGGCACTGGCATTAACATACATAAAGACCCTGGCACTGGCATTCATATACATACACACCCTGGCACTGGCTTTCATACACATTCAGACCCTGGCACTGGCATTAACATACATACAGACCCTGGCACTGGCATTCATACACACACACACACCCTGGCACTGGCATTAACATACATAAAGACCCTGGCACTGGCATTCATATACATACACACCCTGGCACTGGCTTTCATACACATTCAGACCCTGGCACTGGCATTAACATACATACAGACCCTGGCACTGGCATTCATACACACACACACACCCTGGCACTGGCATTAACATACATACAGACCCTGGCACTGGCATTCAGACACATAAAGACCCTGGCACTGGCATTCAGACACATACAGACCCTGGCACTGGCTTTCATACACATTCAGACCCTTTCACTGGCATTAACATACATACAGACCCTGGCACTGGCATTAACATACATAAAGACCCTGGCACTGGCATTCATATACATACACACCCTGGCACTGGCTTTCATACACATTCAGACCCTGGCACTGGCATTAACATACATACAGACCCTGGCACTGGCATTCATACACACACACACACACCCTGGCACTGGCATTAACATACATACAGACCCTGGCACTGGCATTAACATACATAAAGACCCTGGCACTGGCATTCATATACATACACACCCTGGCACTGGCTTTCATACACATTCAGACCCTGGCACTGGCATTAACATACATACAGACCCTGGCACTGGCATTCATACACACACACACACCCTGGCACTGGCATTAACATACATACAGACCCTGGCACTGGCATTCATACACATACAGACCCTGGCACTGGCTTTCATACACATTCAGACCCTGGCACTGGCATTAACATACATACAGACCCTGGCACTGGCATTAACATACATAAAGACCCTGGCACTGGCATTCATACACATACAGACCCTGGCACTGGCATTCATACACATAGAGACCCTGGCACTGGCATTAACATACATACAGACCCTGACACTGGCATTCATACACACACACACATCCTGGCACTGGCAGAAACACTGCAATAAGGAATGCCTGTTTACTATTACATATCTCCATGTTTTATATCTCTTTTTATTATATTTTACTCTCTGTGATATATGACTATATATATATAATTATTATAAGACCCTGGCACAGACAGGCACACAAATACAGACCCACACATGTCAGTGCTAATAGAGTTATTAAATAAAGTGATGATTCTTTCATTTTATTTTTTTTTTTTTTATAGGATCGGTCACATTACATTATACTTTTATATGTCATTGGAACATTTGGTGTTTGCAACTCACGGTACACTCCTCGTCAAGAGCCGGAAGTAAATGAGCTTTACGGAGCGCTCACTACAAGTAATGTAGATCCGGCTCTGCAAAGGAGGCAACGCGTCACTGCTGAGGGGGCAGGGTTTTTAATGTAGCCTGCTATGATTTCCGTGCCTCTGCAGGATCCGTCATGTCGGCCGACACGACTTCAGATCCAACAGACTTACAGGCACTTTGACGAAAAGGGGCGGGAGGGGAAGACTTCCAGATTGATTTGCAGCCAAACGCTACATGTACAGACATTGCGAACAGCGGTATGTGTATTACAAAAATGTAATGAGTGAAACTAGCACACTTTTTAATGAGACATTACTAACACTTTAAGAAAAAAAATCCTAAGTACAAATAAAAAACCCAATAAGACATGGTATAAAAGGGGTCTGAGGAGGGTGCCTGTGTTGGTGGGTGGAGTCTGGGGAATGAATCAGTTGAACAAGGATTTTGTTTTGGGGGGGTTTCTTGACTGGTATTGGGGGGACAGTTAATAAAATAAATAAATAAGAAATTTGTATGTAAAGTGATAGAGACAGGAACCCCCTGACATAAGCTGCCACTGGGGTGGACTGATAACTGACTTGATAGAGTATTTTGTAGAGG
The DNA here is from genome assembly GCA_037306005.1 of Rhinophrynus dorsalis. NCBI lineage: Eukaryota > Metazoa > Chordata > Amphibia > Anura > Rhinophrynidae > Rhinophrynus > Rhinophrynus dorsalis. Next base: position 425,566,872 of record CM074719.1, on the reverse strand, counting down.
ATGATTTGTTAGATCTGTTTCTAGAAGCCCAAGCCCCGGTGAAACATTGATTTGTAGGTCTTAGGCTTGTTAGAAACAAACCCCCCACAATTTTTTTTGCAGGGCTTTGTTTTTCTTTATTTTATTTTTTTTTTATTTTTTTTTTAAAGCACAAGCTCTGAGAAAAAAATGCCCTACAGGTAATGTCCTGTTGGCCAGTGGCCAATGGCCATTGCAAATGCCCTGATATAGATGCAGAATTTGTGACTGATGTTCTTGCTGATGCTGCTGAGTTGTTTAAGCAGCAGGATTATTTAGCACCATAAGTAGCCCCCAGTCTATGTGTGGAAAAAAAGAGGTTGGCCAATAATTCTTCTCCACCTGCTCCTCCTCCAAAATCATGGGTGTGTTGTTATTAGAATATGCATTTTTCCCTTGAGAGCAGGAACTGTGGCTCTCATCAGCAAATGCAATGTGCATGATGTGTGTGTGGTAAATAGCATCTGGGGGAAAAAATGTATCCAAACACTATGACACCAGAACCCTGCCACTGCTGCTGTCACTAAATCCCTTGTCCAGACCCTGCTAAGGACACATGACAACTTGCTGACAGTTTATAGTAATGATGATCCCTTGCTGCCAGCATCTTAGCATATTCTGCGGGATGAAATCTCCTCAGATGCCACTTGATGCCCTGCTTGTGATTTTCCTCCACCACACTGGCATGTATGGTCAGTGCACCACACAGTGTGCAATGGGTAGACACAAACTACCACATCCTAACATAGACAAAGTGACTATCATTTGGTGGGGGAGGTAACTATGAATGAGGTGGATTGGCAGAAGATGTAGTTACCCTAGAGAAAGAAGGTGATGGTGAGCTAGTGCCTTTCTGGAGAGTCGAGGGTACAGTAACAGCGGTGCTTGAGTTCTGTGATGGGTGTTTGTCTTTAACATGTTTGACATAAATGTCATGGTGTCTATGTTTCATGTGTGATATCAGGGAGGTTGTGCCAAGGTGTCTTCCCTCCTTTCCCCTTCTCACTGACGTTTCACAAATTGTGCACAGTGCTGTTGGTGATGACTGCACTGTGCTTGACTCAATAGAAAAATAGTCCCACACCTATGACTTCAGGGGATAGGGAAAGGGAACAGATGGAGATGAATGGCCTCTTTCCAACACTAGTCCCTACGTGCTGCTGCTATTACAGATATCTCACTGCTGCTTGGAGGAGGTGATGAGCAATGTGACAGAGGATCCCCTAATGCCACACTAGGAATTTATTTTTAACCTGCAGAAGGCAGACTGGCAGCAGTAGCAGCAGGCACAGGCAGCTCATCTGTGCTCCTGATTGTGGTGGAGGTATTAATTCTGAGCCTACATTCCCCCAACTCCAGTTCTGGCCTCTTCAGGATCATGTTCCACTTGGACACTGTAGTGAAGGGAAGGGGAGGGGGACTGCCAGAGCCAGAGGAATGGTGTGAGCTCCCTTGATCGCTAGTCTGGACACTCTCAAATGCTTCCCCTACCACTCCCTAACACTAGTTCCACAAGCTGCTTCACTATTATTGTTACTACTACTAACACTAACCACATCAACTTCAGCCCCAGAGTCTCACTTCTCACAGTCACTAGTAATATGAGGATATTGATTACCCCCTCCTTCAATCCTAAAACTAACAAGGTACTGGACCTTCTTAGTATTAGTACTAGCACTAACAGTACTGCTTGAGGATGGCAAATGAGACTTAGGATCACCTGCTGTCACACTTGGCATCATCTTCATCTTCCCCCTTCCTGAGTATTGCAAAACACACTAGCAGCTTCAGCACTAGTGGCAGCAGCTTCAACACTGGCAGCAGGCACAGCATTGGTGGCACTGGCAACAGAGGCAGCATGTCTGATAGCAGGCACAGTATTGGTGGCAACAAATTAAGCACTGGCAGCAGGTACCACACTGGATTCAACAGGGGCAACACGTCTGACAGCAAGCACAATATTAGAGGCAACACGTTCAGCACTGGTTTCAACAGAAGCAGCACATCTTACAGCAGGCACAGCAGTAGTGGCAGCAGGGGCAGTAACGGTGGCAGCAGAAGTAGCATGTCTAGCAGCAGGCACAGGCAGCTGACCTGTCCTGCTCTCACTAGTACTACCCTTTTCTCCCTTCCTTCCCATTAAATTCCCCAGGATCCCTTGAGGTCATTTAGGGGGACTGGACAGCATTTATTCAGTAGTGCTCACTTCCTCCTCAGACTCAGTGGAAACATAAAAGGAGGAACTGGAAGGACTTGCTCATAGTGATAGCGGTCAGTATGACCCTCTCATGCCTCAGTTTTGGAAGAAGTTGACAGAAGAATAGCACAGCATGTCTATCTTGCTTTGTAACTGCTTCTGTTGTGTTTGACTTCCACAAATACAGCATGTTTTTATAGTGAGAAGGTGAACAACGCGTAAATCAATGGGTGGAAAATTTCTAACCATTGAAAAAATGGTGAAAAACTTTGGTCAATCTGCAAAAAATGCAAAAATCTTAATCTCTAGTTTTAAAGCGATTTTCCCGTGAAAAAGCATAGAATGACTTTGTTTTCACAGAATTTCTCGTGAGAACACGGCGAGAGATTTTGCCCACCCCTACATAGAACTACCACAATTACCCCCAAGACTTGTTCCACAGAAGCCACAGACTCACACATACAGGCCATCCCCAGTCTTGTCTAAGGGTAACAACAGAACCATATATACAAGCCACCCAGCCTTATCCCATTGTCTGGTAGCTGTAGAAATGGACAACATGAAGCCCCCTAGCTGCTGCCAAAATATAATTCCCATTGGTCCCAGATGGCCAATGACTGGTGGGAAATCACAGGAGTTGTCATCTCGCAACAGCTCAAATGCCTCACTGCTGTGACTCCAGTAAGCATAGAACCACACATACTGACTTGTTTCATGGTAGCCATAAACCTACACATACTACCATAACACACATAAACCACACATACTAAGTCCCCTCAGCCTTGTTTTATGGTAACCACAAAACCACGCATAATGACCCCCAGCCTTGTTCCACTGTAGTCATAGCTCCACACTATTCCCCTCAGTCTTGTGCCATGGTAGTCAAAGAACTGCACATCCTGACCTCCAGTCACATGTGGTAGCCAGTGAATCCCACATCCCAATCCCGAACCTTCTCCAGTGGCCCTGGTACAACCAGAGCCCCAAACTCTAAACCAACCAACCTACCTCCACCACACTGGAACTGGAAAACTTCCTTTAGCAAGAGGAAGAATACTTTAGGCAGTTTCTCTATGTGGGAATTTTCATGGAAAAGTGGCAAATTTGTGGTTTTCTGAGAAAATACCTGTGGGGAAAAAATTAACATATTGTAGATATTTCTATCACTCAAGGTGGTTAAAAGCACCATTTATTGTCATTTTTTGGTTTTGTTCCCTGTTGTGCTTTTGGCAGATTTGCCCTTCTTTAGTATATTCAATTGCATCTATAGTGCAAACTTTTTAAAATGAGCGGAACATTACTTAAAGTGGTTCTGTCACCTTAAGACTTAGCTAATTTGTAAAGACATTTAAAACTACTGTCTACATATTATGCTAGCCTTTTGTTTGTAATATAAATAGTTTTTGTGAAATTATTACAGTAACCTTAACTTGTTGGCAGTACATTATGATAATAAGTTTCTGTGTGGGACCATAATTTCATATAGTGCACTATGAATGAATATAGGCAGAACCTACACACTGGATATTTTTAATAACCCAGCAAAGTATAGTTTGACTCAAAACAGAACTAAGTAGCATGCTGTGCAGGGAAATAGCATAATATGCCATGCTGTGCCACTATCAAATAAAGGTAAATTCCTCATAAGTTATTTTTATTATAAACAAATGGCTAGTATAAAATATGAACAGTTTTTAATTCTTTTAAAAATGAACTAAACTTACTGCAAGGTAACAGGTCTAGGGATAAGAATAAACTTGTATCAAGGATACAAGTGGCCTCCAAGTAAATGACCAGCACTGTGTGGACGTATGCTAGGTGGGACAAGTAGGCCTTGGGAAAAAACAAAATCACACAATATCACCTATAGCATTCAGTAAGTTGTGCCATGTATTAGAAGGTAAAACAAGACATTCAGGGCTCGATTTAAAGGCAGCCGTTAGCCAAAAAAAGACTAACGGGTGCGTTAAGTTGCAGTAAGCAATTCAAAGCTCCGTGTTACGTTCAGCTAACGGCAGAGCACAAGTCACAACGGCCGATACACTTACATGCATTGGGACCCGTAGAACAAAATTCCCCACAGCAATTCAAAGTAGTGCGGGACTGCTAACGGCAGCGAAAAAGATACATTTATCGGCCAAGAGTTAAGACACAGTTTTGTTAGACGTTAGACATCTATCGGACAAAAAAAAAAAACACTACATGGTAAAACAGACAAACTGCTCCCCGCACAAGAATACAAATGGGAAAATTAAAAAATGTCCACAGACCACAGATCACTGGCACACATAACACAACAACCAAGCAACACCATATGGACATGGCCAAACAAAAAAACACCAACACAACATGCCACGGAACATTGGGGGTTAGCACACAACACGGACACCTGCCAACACAAAACAAGCTCACCTGTGCAACATCACCACACGATCCAGATACAACCTAAACACTTACCTGGACAACAAACACCTTCCCATTTATCAGCACTCACCTCATCACCACACCAACACAACGCCCCACCACCTACTTAAACGGACAGCTAGCCACACTCACTTGTGGCTTGTTTTTCATTCAGGAGAGATAGAGAGAGAGGGAGAGAGAGAGAGAGAGAGAGAGAGAGAGATAGATAGATAGATAGATAGATAGATAGATAGATAGATAGATAGAGAGAGCGCAATCAGTATGTTGGGTTACATATTGTTGCGAAGACTGCGGAGAAGGCGTGCATAAGAGAGAGCTAGGGAACACCAGCAACCCCCAGGCACACCTGATCAACAGCCTTCACCTGTTGCAAGTGAGAAGGCTCCGGCTCATGAGCCACACAGGAGCCCATCCCCACCTGGAGGACACCAGCCTGCAGATGCACAACTGCAGCAACAGGATGCTCCCCAGATGCCACAGGGACTCTTGGAGCAGGCCAGGATGCATATACAACCACCAAGGACCAGGGTATACCACCCAAGGGTCACTCTCTTTGGAATGACCGATTACGAGGTCATTGATCGCTACAGGCTGAGGCTGCACAGCATCATTGCCCTGTACGAGGTCATCAAGGATCAGGTGGATCCCATATGCACCAACAACCATGCCCTAACTGGCCTGCAAAAACTCCTGTGTGCCATACACTTCATGGAAAGTGGTGCCTTCCAGTCTACAGAGGGTTACACATCTGGTATGTCCCAGGCCACATTCACCAGGGTGCTGGCCCAGGTCTTGCCAGCCCTCAAAGGCAAGGCTAGTAGGTACATACACTTCCCCACCACCAACATGGAGTGGACACATCTCTAGCAGGGCTTCTACGAAAGGGGAGGCATGCCCAGGGTCATGGGTGCAATAGATTGCACCCATGTCAGAATCAAAGCACCAGCACGACAAGGACATGTGTTCATCAACCGAAAAAACTTCCACTCCATGAATGTGCAGATGGTGTGTGACAGCAACCTGGCCATCATTAATGTCTGTGTAAAATATCCCAGAAGCTGTCATGATTCCCATATACTCAGAAACTCATCTGTGCACAGAGATTTCGAAAATGGGACCTATACAGGCGGATGGCTTCTGGGGGAGTTAACAATACCAAATCACAACGCATACACACGTGCTAGTACGTTCACCTCATGAAACAGCATTCACACAACATGTGCTCCTTGTCTCACCATGTCACTCACTTCCCACAGGTGATGCTGGCTATGGCTGCAAACCATGGCTCCTCACCACGCTCTCCAATCCCCAAGCCAATGCCCAGGAAAGATATAACCAGGCTCATGCCAGAACTCGCAATGCCATTGAATGTATCCTCGGCCTCCTCAAGTCCCGATTCCGATGTCTGGACCAGTCAGGGGGAGCATTGCAGTATGCACCTGGCAAGGTCTGTGACATTGTCATGGCATGTGTCATAATATCGCGGTGGCCACCAGACTCATCGACGATGTACAGCCCTCACCCAGACCTGATGACCCACTGGACATTGTCCAGGGTGAGGAAACCCTAACAGGGATGCAGACAAGACACAGATTGATCAGGGATCACTTCAGCTGTGAGTATAATACATGTATGCACACAATCCATGCATGCACACCCACCACAACACATATCTTCTGTTTCACCCCACAGGATCAGTGACACAGCCCTGACACTGGCTGCAGTATGGACCACCACCATCAACCATTCAATGGACCAGTCAGATTGGGCCTAGAGATTTCGATTACATCTGACACCCTGTCATCCATGTTGATACTGCCACCCCAAGGATATCATGCATGTCCCCCTGGAAACCAAGGTACAACACTTTAACCTTGTGCAACATATTCCACGGATCCCCAGGCACCAACTAAAGTGGTTTTTCTAGGATCACACCCACAGCAACCATGGTACCCCTGTAGTGAAAGAGTCTCATCCAAGGCAATGCATCGGATAACACTCTATCACATCAGGGGTTAAGGGGACATTTGAGCGAACATGGGACTTGTATTTTGCCAGAGCTAAAAAGAGCAGCAGAGGGATAGATCTACAGTGGTAGTGTGTTACACAACATAGAGCTCATTACATGCGGATCACCTCTCCAGGGACACCATGCTGACCTGTGTGTGTGCAGTGATATGTGCCCCAGACAGAAATACACACATCAACAAATATGTCCTGATAGCTCCATGATCCAAACATATTTGGACTGCCTCTGACAGTGGCAGACCAAATATATATTATTGTCATGAAGCTATCAGGACATATCTGTTGATGTGTGTAACCATGTCAGGGGCATATATCCCTAAAGATAGTTAGGGCTAGATTTAAAGGCAGCCGTTAAGTGAAAAAGGCACATCGCTCGCAAATAATACAGGAGTTACGGCAGATTCAATAGCTACTCTACGAGAATAGCTATCGAGCATAGGCACACAAAAAACACGTAACACAAAAGCCGTTGTCGCTCATGTTAATTCACAACGGGCGGCCAAATCACACGATAACAGCGCTCAAAACAACATCTAACATAACGGCTGCCATTGTCTAGCAACCATGATTGATGCAAAAACAAATTCAAACACACAGCCAATCACAAATCCCCAATGTATCAAATAACTTCAAATACACCTATATATACCCAAAAATAACCGTCACACACTGTCTGTTATTGAGTTCTTCAGAGCCAGATATCAGGACCCAGGAGTGGAGGATAGTGATTAGAGAGAGGGAGACAGGAGCATTCATCGGAGGTAGAAGGAGATTTTTGAGTTTGGAGTTTGGAGAGAGGTGCACTTACTATACACATATTACACTTTTGCACATATTACATACACACATACAAACACAAACACATACACATACATACACATAGTCCTTTTATTTTATAACACCTTACACATTTTACTTTTTATTTTGACAGTGTGAATCTGTGAGTGAACGTGTGTGAAAGAGAGTGAGTGGATCGAGTGTGTTTGTGAGGGCCTGTGGGAGTGCCTGGGTGTGACTGGGTGAGTGATGGCCAGGAGAGGAGGACAGGAGAGAGGGATGGGGAGAGTAGTGGAGGAAGCTCAGGAGGGTATCCCTCAGCAGAGCAGGGGTGGGAGAGGGAGATCCACAGGGTGGAGGGGGAGCCGGCCCACAAGAGCAGGCACACAAAGAAGAGGGACAGAACCTGCAGTGGGACGAGGTGTAGTTGCTGGGGAGCACCCCACACAGTCAGGGTCAGACCAGGCAGGGCACTCCGGCTCAGAATCCTCCCATGCCGGAGCTGACGAGGGCAGGATCAGGGACCCCAAATACACAGAGGAGGAGAACACGGCTCTCGTGGAAGCTGTTCTGGAGAAGCAGAGCGTTCTCCACCCGACAGCGAAGGTCCCTGGCCTGTCAGCGAGAAGGAAAGCAGCCTGGAACCAGATCTGCAGCCGGGTCAACGCGGTGGCTCCATGCAGGCGGGACGTGGAGTCCATCAAAAAGAGATGGGGCGACTGCCGGAGGGTCGTCAAAAACAAGATGACCGAGCTCGCCAAGCACGCCCGAGGCACTGGAGGTGGACCAGCAGTCCCTATCACCTTCTGCGGCTGGGAGGAGATGGTGCGGCAGACCATGTCCCCGACCCTGATCGAGGGGGTCGTTGGAGGAACTGACACTGGGCATGAGAGGAGCCTCCACACTACTGGTAAGTGCAACACTACAGAACAACACACTACAGCAACCAACACCAGCTGCACACACAGTCACACCTCAACACATGTCCATCACTCAGCCATACAACTGCACCAACACAGCACCCTGAGGGTTAAAAAAAGGACACAACACCTGGACAAATGGCAATGTCCAACTTGGGACAAACCTGTCAAAGTCCTACTTCAACCCTCCTGTCGCTGTGCTCATCACACACAATACACAAACCGTTATGTTCAAAATATCGTCTGTCTTAGATCATCACTGTTCACACACAATGTCACCCATGTCCCCACCCTAACCCCTTGATTGCTAGAGGGATCATCAATGCATCAATCAACAATGCATTGGCAACTCCTCTGGTACTCAAGGGGTTAACCAGACAACAAACAAGTCAATAGGCCAACGGTCACATGCTACACAGGGGACATTCACTAAGCGGTGACAAACAGATGGTGGACAAAAAGTAACCCTCACACACCCTCACTTCACCAATACCAGTGTTAGTCCATGGAGAATATGCAACAACAAGAATCAAGTTTATAAGGTCGCATTGTACAGACTCCATGGAAAACACTGGAAATGGGGAAAGGAGATCACTGGAGAAGTCACCATCATGTTCACTTCATCAGTTCAACATCACCGCTTACTGAATCACAAAAAGGGGGCATCAGGTCACACATCACAGTGTCCCACAGAATAAATGCTTGTAGGTGTAACACACAGGCTGAAAACTATTCCACAGATTTCAAGCTGGAAAAAGTAGGCATTGGTATTGTGGCTGCAATCATTTACTCTGACTTGAAATGACATATCCCATATCTGATTCCCACATGGATCCACAGGGGTGCTGATGCCATGGATGGATGGTACACCAGACGCTCTTTGCAGGATACACATGGGAAACAAATAGCAACATTGTACCTTGGTCACCAACAGGCCATGACTGGTGGATATCTAGGATTGAGTATGGTTGCCTCACACAGAAGGATGGATGGGCTCATACACAGAGAAAAAAACAGGCCTCAATCAAAGATATCTTTCACTACTGGCTGGATTGTTGCCCTTAGGATTCAAATGTTACTAAATATGTTCCAACACGATGTGAACACAGAGATCACTTCACTGGATGTGATTGCCTTACTGGCCAGATATGTGCACCCATCACAATTCAACCTACATTGCTACCATCCAAATACACATATATAGTATATCAAACTCTACGTAGATGGGATATACAAGGTATGTTCATATCCATCATATCAATACAATGTCTTGTTGGATAGGTGCACATGTATAGCCAGTAAGACAATCACACCTACTGAACTGCTCTCTGGGAAGGATATTACTCTATCCATATGAAGGGTACATATCCACATACATATATGACCATTTCTACTTGTGTGTCACTGTAATGGGATAGCAATGGGTAATGTCATCATGATGTCATATCATTGCCATCGTTAACAGATGTGTCTTGATCTAAGTCCCATCCCTCCATCACTCATGGTTATACAGATATTGCTCTATGTGACAGGTGGAGATATCTATCATTTGACCACACGGAGGCTCTTCAGCAGAGCCAAAGTCGCAACATTTCGAGATAAATACCTCTTTGGAATGGTCCACAGAGTGTGCTTGTAAACCATGCACAATCTGTACACCATTCCAATTAAGTATTGTTCTCTAAATGGGGCGATTTGGGCTCTGCTGAAAAGCCCTTGTGTGGACAAATGACTGAAATCTACATCTGTCACATAGAGCAATATCTGAACAACCATGAGGGTAGGAGGGATAGGACTAACAGCGAACAACATCTGTTTTCACAATGTCTACAATATGACATCAAGGTGGACTTAACCTTTCCCATCCCCCTGGAGGGATAGCCATCCCTACAAGTTGTGGAGATAAATATATGTTGTTGGATTCACCCCCCCCCAAGTTAAACAATGGTATTCCTACTGTTGAAAGGTGTGTTGATTCAAAAGGTATCACAGCTCAGAAATGGATATGTCAGGGGCAATACCCCAGTGGCCTGAAATTGTACAGTGGTGCTGTTACTACACAATCATATGGACAGGGACCAGATATCTACATGGGAGGGTGTTGCAACAGTCCCACTGTACTATTTCGGCCCACTGTGATATTGAAATGAAACCTTCACCTGTAATAACTCAAACAACACCTTTCAGCAGTGGGTGTACCCTTGTTTACCCACGGGGATTAACCCAAACACATATATTTTTCTTCACCACATATCAAAGTATAACTGTCTCCACAAACATATGGCTAAGGTCACTAATCACAACATCTTATTTCTCCACACAGCTTACGGCCCTCAAGCCCAGCGGGAGACAGTGGAGGAGGCAATGTCACCCCCCAGTGAGGAGGACACAGAGGAGGGGACCAGCCGGTGGTCACCTTACCCACCATCACCATCCCCTCCAAAACAGGCTGCACCACCACCTACTGTACCCCTTTAAGCTGGACCACCACAGGCTGCACCCCTTCAAGCTGGACCACCACAGGCTGCACCACCACAAGCTGCACCTCCCCAGTACAGTGGCTGGATGCAACAGGAGGAGAGGTGGACCCATCCAGCCACCTCCACCAGCTATTACCCTCCATCAGCAGCACCACCACCGCCAGGGAGGCAATGGCTGCAGGGACAGTGACCACCACCCAATATGGGCCATATGCCTCCCAGTTAAACCCACCCTCCTGGATGGCTCCACAGCATGCCCCAAGGTATGATCCCAGGTGGGGTCCAAGCACCTATCAGTGGCCACCATATGACCTATGGCCTCTGGACTACCCACACCTGGGCCTGATTGGTGAGCCCCAGCGCCCCCTACCCATTACATTTTCACACCTCCACCAGCACACACATCATTGGGCAGCTCGGAGTCACTTGATGTGGTGGGCATATGCCCATCGTCTGCACCAGCCACTCCAACAGCTGTCAAAGCAGCCACAGCACCTCCAGCAGCAGCAGAGCAAACAGCACCCTCAGCACCACCAGAGCAAACAGCACCCTCAGCAGCAGAGGAAACAGCGCCCTCAGCAGCAGAAGACTCAGCACCTTCAGCAGCAGCCGAAACAGCAGCACCAGTGACACCGGGCACATCCACCTCCAGCTCCGCACGCCTCACAGGGATGGAGGCTGAGTGTATGGCCCTGCAGAGGAGACTACTCCGGTCAAGCAGGAGTACTGACAACAACATTACAAGGAGCAGGAGGCAATCCAGAAGGAACATTGCACAATTGGAGACCAGGATCCAAGGCCTGGAGTCGGAGGTGGCCAAGGGGAACACACTACTCCAGCAGCTCAGGACTGGTCTCATGGACATGTTAACACAGGTCCTTGTGGAGTTGAGGGAGATAAACCGCAGGGAGAACCTGAGGATGGAGAGAGAGAACCACCCCCTCCAGTGTTCCCCCTGAAGCCACACCTAGGGGGCAGAGGATTACCAGGAGTTCAACAAGAGCATCCACCTCTGGCACCCAGGCTAAGGCCCCCCACCCAAAAAGGAAAAAATGAAAGGCCCAAGCTGTCAACTTTCCCCTCAATAAAAAAACCTTTTATTGTATTCCTGTCTGATCTGTTGTGTCTTCAGTTATGGATTGGGTGGCAGGGTTGTCTCCAATGCATTGCCATACAATGCAGTGAACACAACCTCTGCCTGGGTGAAATGTTAGTGGGATGCTACAACATGGGTTCACACACACACCGTTGTACAAATTCAACTTGTAATACATCCCTGGAGCCATATTACACCACTGTGTTATATGGCAGTGTTGTGTGTTGAATTTGAACAACAAAACATACCCCTTAGCACAACAAACGGTACAACATTGAACATTCGTCTACATCATATGTTGTGTTTAACCCTTTGAGTGCCAGAGTGGTAGGCAACGCATTGCAAAGAAATGCGTTGGGGACCACTCTTGCACTCAGTGGGTTAATGGGATAACCAGACAAACAGCTCTGTGACTTAGCGGGGACATTACAAGCAGGGCAGATAAATGGGACATGTATCAATATTGTCTTGGATTCTCACACTCATTGTGCAACTGACTTACTGGGGAAGCCAATGTTTTTAACCTAGGATTTCAATGTGTAGCACACACATTGATATCCTGGGGTGAGCATTGGTGTCTCCAGTAAGTTGAGTTGCTGTTTCCCTAAGGGTGTAACAGACTTCACAAGTGATAACACATGTCCACTTAGTCTGTTTGTTCGTTGATATAGCCCATGTACTGAGATATGTCAGAGTGGAGCAAAATCTCAGAACATTGATTATACTGAGCAATACAGAAACTGTGGACAGGTATTCACTGTGGAAGTATGTCCCCTGTATCACCTCTTTATCACTCCCACTACACATTGGTGCATCACTGCCACCATCACCTGTTTGCATGGATACATCACAGAGTCCACTCACTGGCAAACAAGTGGTGGACTCCTGTGATGTGGGTGATGCCTTTCCATGTACGGGGGATACTCTGTCCTGGGTGTGGTTACGCATTGACAAATGTGTTCTCAAATATATCCTCCTACAGACACAGATAGAATGGTGATGGTTCATCTTTATTGTGTCTCAAAGTACATTAGAATGTACATGTGTTTTCTGTGTGTATTGCCTATATGCATTTAACACCTGTATGTGAACACTAAATGTACTTTGAAACTAAATTGTACTACTTCAGTATCACTGCTGCCCTGCTCATGTGTTGTCCACAAGGTTTGACAACTCCGTAGCTGAGCATCCTAACTGTACAGGTTATAACACTCAAGAAATGGTGTTTTCTGTGTCTATATGAGAATTTTCCAGTAGAGGTTTGTGTGAACATCAGGTCAAACTTTGCATCAATAACAACATCACCATAAACAGCAAGGGGTGATCTTCATGAAGGTGTTGTCAAGACATCAATCCAGTCACATGGAAGATCTTCAGTTCAAGGATGGATCATGTTACGGATGCCTGCGGGACAAGAGGACAGGATTTGGAGCAGTAGACCTGAACTGATCATCAACAACACTTTAGTCTTTTTAATCCCCTCAATTGCCACGGTTACAGGTGAGTACACAAACCATTGCTTGACAATGTGTTGTGTACTCATCTGTAACCAATTCTGTGGGGAACTTAGGACATGTGCACCAGCCCTATGGATTTGTGCCCCTGACATGTATACACACATTAACAAGTGTTCTGAGAGCTCCATGGAGGTAATGACATTGTGCTGCCACTGTGAAAGTGACAGTGGCAGCCCAATGTCATTTGTTCCATGGAACTGTTAGGACATATTTGTTGATGTGTGTATTCATGTCGGGGGCACATATGTCTGCACACTCACAGGTCAGCATGGAGTCCCTGGTAATCTGATCTACGTCTCATGACCTCTACATTGTGTGACCATACCACTGTACATCCACCCCTGTGCTGCTCTTCTCAGCTGTAGCACAGTACAGGTCCCATATTGAGTCCAATGTCCCTTTAACCCCTAATGTGCCTGAGTATGCATATCATTAGATGATACTCTTTCGCTACTGGGCTAGCATGGTTGTTCAGGCTATAATCATGGCATATCCAGTTAGTTGCTGTCAATCAAGCCGTGTAAGGTGATGAACATGGGTAATATGTTGTACCTTGTTTCTCCTGGGGGTGTGCATGATATCCTTGGGGTCTGTATCTCAATGTGGAGAGTGGAATGGAAGATGGTTTTTGAGTCCACACACACAATTTGCCACGTCCACTGCCAGTGCAGTTCTGTGTCACTGTTCCTGTGGGGTGAGACAGAACAAAATGTGCAGTGTGGTTCGTGTCACAGGACTGATGGGGGACTTGCATGGATTGTTTGCATGCGTGTGTTATACTCACAGGTGAAGTGTTCCGTGATGAGCCTGTCTCTGATCTGTGCCCCTCTCATGTTCTGGGGCCTTAATCCGGACATGGGTGCAATCTATAGCACCCATGACCCTGGGCATGCCTCCCCTTGCGTAAAAGGCCTGCTTGACGTGTATCCAGTCCATGTCGGTGGTGGGGAAATGTATATAGGTACTGGCCTTGCTTTTGAGGGCTGGCAGGACCTGGGCCAGCACTCTGGAGAATGTGGCCTGTGACATGCCAGATGCGTAACCCTCAGTGGACTGGAAGGCCTCACTTGCCATGTAGTGTATGGCACAGAGTAGTTTCTGCAGGCCAGTTAGGGCATGGTTGTGGATGTAGATGGGATCCACCTGCTCCTTGATGACCTCATACAAGGCAATGATGCTGTCAGGACTCAACCTGTAGTGATCAATGACCTCCTCATCAGTCATTCCAAAGAGGGAGACCCTTGGGTGGTATACCCTGGGCCTTGGTGGTCATCTATACATCCTCTGCCCTCCAGGTGGGGATGGACTCTTGTGTGGCTGCTGAGCCAGAGCCTCCTCACTTGCAACAGGTGAAGGCTGTTGACCAGGCGTGCTTGGAGGTTGCTGATGTTGCCTAGCTCTCTCCCTTGCACGCCTTCTCCGCAGTCTTCGCAACAATATGTAACCCAACATACTGTTTGCTCTCTCTATCTCTCTCCCTCCCTGAGTGGAAAACAAGCCACAAGTGAGTGTGTTGAGTTGTCCCTTTAAGTACTTGATAGGGCATTGTGTAGGTGTGGTGATGAGGTGAGTGCTGACCAATGGTGAGTTGTTTTTGTCCAGGTAAGTGTTTGCAGGTGTGTGTGTGTTATAAGATTTGGTGTGTTGTGCTTGTTTTGTGTCTGCCATTTGCGGGTGTGCAGTTGTGGGGTGCAGGTCGCATGTTGATGTTGCCCAGGTGAGCTTGTATTTGCAGGTGTCCGCTTTGTGTGATAACCCCTATTGTTCTGTGCCATGTTGTGTTGTTGTGTTTTTGTGTGTCATTGTCCCTGTGGTGTTGGTTGTTGTTGTGTGTGGAGTGATTTGTGTTGTGTGTGCATGTTTTTGTGTTGTTTTGGCATTGCACGGGTTAATTTTCCCATTTACATGGTTGTGGGTTAACATTTTGTGTATTTTCCTATGTAACGGGTGTTTTGTTTTGCCCGTTAAGTGTCTAACGGCTAAGAAAAGTGGGTCTTAACTTTTTGCCGTTAGGTGTGTCTTTTTTTCAGCCATTATCAGTACCGCAAGCCTTTGAATAGCTCTGGGGTATGTTGCTCCATGCGTCTGGATGCACGTAAGTGTATCGGCCGTTAGGATTCTGCAACTGCCGTTAGCTGTTCTTTAGATGGATCTTTGAATTGCAACATGACACTTAATGCACCCGTTAGTGATTTTTTAAAATAACGGCTGCCTTTAAATCTAGCCCTTAACATCCCCTTAGTTATCCCCCATGATGGTTCATATACTAGTACACAACACATTCCACAGCAATGGTTCGTGTAGCCCCATGTAAGGAGAAAGATGAAGAGGATCATGATGTTGTAGCTGTTGCATGAAGAACACTTTGAGGGTGATGTTCCAAATCCTGTCCTCTTGTCCCACAGGCATCCATAGCATGATCTATCCTTGAACAGAGGAGTTTCCATGTGACTGGACTGAAGTCTGGACAACACTTCCATGAAGCTCACCCCTTGTTTTTTCAAGTGATTGTGTTGGTGATGCAATGTGTGAACTGATGTTCACAGCAACCTCTACTGGAACATTCACATATAGACATGCATTCATGTGTGTTCTACCACCCAGGTATCAGACCTGTACAGTAAGACTGCTCATCACAGAGTAGACAAACCGTGTGGACAACACATGAGCAGTTCCCCAGTGTTACTAGAGTATCCCTATTTAGTTCAGATGTACCATTTGTGTGCTCATACAAGTGTTTCATGCATATAGGCTATATACCCAGAAAACACATGTATGTGCTACTGTAGTTTGAAGCATAATAAAGGAGTACCATCACTATTCAGTATGTGTCTGTCTGTATGAATAAATGTTGGATTTGACTTCTCTCAATTATGAACCATACTCAGGGCTAGAGTATACCTCATACATAGGAAGGCATGACCCACATCACAGGAGTCCACTGGTTGTTTGACCATGAGTGAACATTGTGATGTATTCATACAATGGGATGATGGCAGTGATACACTAATGGGTGTTGTGGTAATAGCAGGTGATACTGGGGACATAATTACTTCCACAGTGATGTCACATCCACGTTTTGTATCTTGCTCAATATAATCAATGTCCTGAGATTGCTGTAGGTTGACATATCTCAGTACATGGGCTATATCAAAAAAGCAACAAGACCAAGTGGACAAGTGTTATCACTGGTGAAGTGTGTTACAACCTTAGTTAAACAACAACACAACTTAGTACATAACCCAATGCCCAGCCTAAGTTTTAATGTGTTCGCTACACAATGACATCTTAGGAAAACCATTGGGTTATCCATTAAGTTAGACTGTGATTCAAACACCTATCATGCAACAAACTTACTGGAGAACACAATTCTCCCCCTAGGATCCCAATGTGTAGCACACACACTGGGATCCTAGGGTGTACATTGTGTTCACCAGTAAGTCGGCTGCACAATGTGAGTTTGATCCAAAGTCAATAGTGAAGCATGTTCCATCTGTCCTGCTTGTTATATCCCTGCCAAGTCACATAGCTGTTTGGTTTCCCCTTCAAACACAACAATTGATGCAGACAAATGTTAAGTGTTGCACCAGTTGTTGTGATAAGGGGTATGTTCAAAACAATTCTAACACACAACATGGCATGTAACACTATTGTGTTATATGGCAACAGGGATGGGTTGCCAGGTGAATTTGGACAACGGTGTGTGTGAACCCATGTTGTAGTATCCCACAAACATTTCACCCAGGCAGAGGTTGTGTTCACTGCATTATATGGCAATGCATTGGAAACAACCCTGCCACCCAATCCATAACTGAAGACACAGCAGATCAGACAGGAATCAAAAGCACAATATTTCTTTGATTGGGCAGTTAACAGGTTGGGCCTTTCATTTTTTCTTTTTTTGAGGGGAGGCCTTAGACTGGGTGCCAAAGGTGGATGCCCTTGTTGTTCGCCTGGTCACCCTCTGCCCCCTAGGTGTGGCTTCAGGGGTAACAATGGAGGGGGTGGTGGGTGCAGTAGACCCCTCCGTGGAATGCAAGTTCTCCCTCTCCATCATCAGGGTCTCCCTGCGGTTGATCTCTCGCAAATCCACAAGTACCTGTGTGAACCTGTCCATGATCCCCGTCTGGAGCTGGTGGAGTTATGTGTTCACCCTGGCCACCTCAGACTCCAGGGCTTGGATTCTGGTCTCCCATCTGCATGTGTTCCTCCTGGATTCCCTCCGGCTCCTGGTGATGTTCACATCTGTGCTCCTGCTTGACCGGAGTAGTCTCCTCTGCAGGGCCATACACTCCGCCTCCATCCCTGTGAGGCATGCAGTGCTGGAGGTGGATGTGCCCGGTGACCCTGGTGCTTCTGTTTCTTCTGCTGCTGAGAGTGCTGTTTCCTCTGCTGCTGCTGGAAGTGCTGTGTCCTCTGTTGCTGGTGGAAGTGCTGTGTCCTCTGCTGCTGCTGGAAGTGCTGTGTCTGCTGTGACACCTGTTGGAGTGGCTGGTGCAGATGATGGGCATATGCTCACCACATCAAGTGACTCCAAGCTGCACAATGATGTGTGTGCTGGTGGAGGTGTGAAAATGTAATGGGTAGGGGGCGCTGGGGCTCACCAATCAGGCCCAGGTGTGGGTAGTCCAGTGGCCAAGGGTCATATATTGGCCACTGATAGGTGCTTGGACCCCACCTGGGATAATACCTTGTGGCATGCTGTGGAGCCATCCAGGAGGGTGGGTTGATCTGGGATGCATATAGCCCATATTGGGTGGTGGCCACTGTCCCTGGCAGCCATTGTCTCCTTGGCGGTGGTGGTGCTGCTGCTGGAGGGTAGTAGCTGGTGGAGGTGGCTGGATACATCCACCTCTCCTCCTGTTGCATCCATCCACTGTACTGGGGAGGTGCAGCTTGGAGGGGTGCAGCCTGTGGTGGTGCAGCTTGGAGGGGTGCAGCCTGGTGTGGTGCAGAAGGTGGTGGTGCAGCCTGTGTTGGAGGAAATGGGGATGGTGAGTATGGTGACCACCGGCTGGTCCCCTCCTCTGTGTACTCTTCACTGGGGGGTGACGTAGCCTCTTCCACGGGCTCCCGCTGGGCTTGAGGGCAGTAAGATGTGTGGAGAAATGAGATGTTGCGATTAGTGAACTTAGCCATAGGTTTGAGGAGACAGTTATACTTTGATATCTGGTGAAGAAAAGTATATGTGGTTGGGTTAATCCCCCTGGGTATACAAGGGTACTCTCACTCCTGAAAGGTGTTATTTGATACTTGAGTTATTACGGAAAAAGGTTTCATTTTGAGGTGCAATATCACAGTGGCCCGAAATAGTACAGTGGGGCTGTTGGAACACCCTCCCATGTAGATTTCTGGTCCCTGTACCAGAGCTGTCCATGTGATAATGTAGTAACAGCACCATTGTACAATTTCAGTCCACTGGGATATTGCCCCTGACATATCCATGTTTGAACTGTGATACCTTTTGAATTAACACACCTTTCAGCAGTGGGAATACCTTTGTTTTACTCGGGGGGTGAATCCTACAACATTTATTTGTCTTTACAACTTTTAGGGATGGCTATCCCTTCAAGGGGATAGCAAAGGTTAAGTCCACCTTGATGTCATATTGTAGGCATTGTGAAAACAGATGTTGTTCGCTGTTAGTCCTATCCCCCCTACCCTCATGGTTATTCAGATATTGCTCTATGTGACAGATGGAGATTTCAGTCATTTGTCCACACGGAGGCTCTTCAGCGTAGCCAAAATCGCCCCATTTAGAGGACAATACTTAATTGGAATGGTGTACAGAGTGTGCATGGTTTGCAAGCACACTCTGTGGACCATTCCAAAGAAGTATTTATGTCGAAGTGTTGCAAATTTGGCTCTGCTGAAGAACCTCTGTGTGGTCAAATGACAGATATCTCCACCTGTCACATAGAGCAATATCTGTATAACCATGAGGGTTGGAGGGATTGGACTTACATCAAGGCACATCTTTTTACGATGCTAATGATATTACATCATGATTAAATTACCCACTGCTATCCCATTACAGTTACACACAAGTAGAAATGGTCATATATGTATGTGGATATGTACCCTTCATATGGATACAAAAATATCCTTCCAAGATGTGAAGCCAGAGAGCAGTTCAGTACGTGTGATTGCCTTACTGGCTATATATGTGCACCCATCCAAAAATACATCGGATTGATATGGCGGATATGAACATACCTCGTATATCCCATCTACGTAGAGTAGGATATACTATGTATGTGTATTTGGATGGTAGCAATGTAGGTTGATTTTTGATGGGTGCACATATCTGGCCAGTAAGGCAATCACATCCAGTGAACTGATCTCTGTGTTCACATTGTGTTGGGACATATTTAGAAACATTTGAAAGGTACATATCTGACCATTTTTGTTAGTGTCCATATCTCTTGTGAATAGATCTGCAGTGGGATTCAAGTGTTATTCAACCCTATCTTCTTATTTGATCCTGTACAATGCACAATTTCGGATAACTTGACAGGTGACTGTCTGGTTGTCATGCTGATATCCTATGCATTACATTGTGATGCTTGGGATACCACCCTGCCAATCACAGATTGATGAATTTGACAAGATCCTATCCGTGTTGTGTGTTCCAGTTGAATCCTGAGGGCAACAATCAAGCCAGTAGTGATGGATATCTTTGATTGAGGCCTGTTTTTCTCTGTGTATGAGCCCATCCATCCTTCTGTGTGAGACAACCGTACTCAATCCGAGATATCCATCAGTCATGGCCTGTTGGTGACTAAGGTACAATGGTTGATATTTGGTTCCCATGTATATCCTGCAAACAGTGGCTGGTGTGCCATCCATACATGGCATCAGCACCCCTGTGGATCCATGTGGGAATCAGATGTGGGATATGTCATTTCAAGTTAGAGTAAATGGTTGCAGCCACAACACCAATGCCTACTTCATCCACCTTTAATTCTGGGGAATTGTTTGTGGCCTGTGTGTTGCACATACAACCAGCTATTCTCTGGGACACTGTGATGTGTGACCTGATCCACCCTTTTTGTGATGATTCAGTAAGTGGTGATGTTGAACTGATGAAGTGAACATGATGCTGACTTCTCCAGTGATCTCCTTTCCCCATTTCCAGTGTTTTCCATGGAGTTTGTACAATGGGACCCTATCAACTTGATTCTTGTTTTTGCATATTCTCCATGGACTAACACTGGTATCTCTTTGTCACCTCTTAGTGAATGTCCCCTGTGATCGTTGGCCTATTGACTTGTTTGTTGTCTGGTTAACCCTTTGAGTCCCAGAAAGGTTGCCAAAGCATTGTTGATCGATCCCTCTAACACTCAAGGGGTTAGGTGCTGACTTCCCTGTGGGGACATAGGTGACATTGTGTGTTAACAGTGATGATATTTAACAGATGACATTTTGAACATAACGGTTTGTGTATTGTGTGTGATGAGCACAGCGACAGGAGGGTTGGACTAGGACTTTGACAGGTTTGTCCCAAGTTGGACCTTGACATTTGTCCTGGTGCTGTGTCCTGCTTTTAACCCTCAGGGTGCTGTGTTGGTTCAGTTGTATGGATGAATGATGGGCATGTGTTGAGGTGTGACTGTGTGTGTGCAGCTGTGTTGGTTGATGTAGTGTGTGGTTATGTAGTGTTGCACTTACCGGTAGTGTGGAGGCTCCTCTCATCCTCAGTGCCAGCTCCTCCAATGACCCCCTCAATCAGAGTCGGGGTCATGTTCTGCCGCACCATCTCTTCCCACCCGCTGAAGGTGATGGGGACAGGTGGGCCACCTCCGGTGCCTCGGGCTTGCTTGGCCCTGTCAGACATCTTGTTCTTGACCACCCTCGGCAGTCGCTCCATCTCTTCTTGACGGACTCCACGTCCCATTTGCATGTAGCCACCACGTTCACCCGGCTGCAGATCTGGTTCCAGGCTGCCTTCCTCCTCGCTGACAGGCCAGGGACCTTCGCCGTTGGGTTGAGAACACTCTGTCTCTCCAGGACAGCCTCCACGAGAGCCGTGTTCTCTTCCTCAGTGTATTTTGGATCCCTGATCCTGCCCTCGTCAGCTCCAGCATGGGAGGATTCTGAGCCGGAGTGTCCTGTCTGGTCTGACCCTGACTGTGTGGGGTTCTCCCCAGCAACTACCCCTCGTCACACTGCAGGTTCTGTCCCTGTCCTTCATGTGCCTGCTCTTGTGCGCCAGGGTCCACCTCCGCCCTGCGGATCTCCCTCTCCCACCCCTGTTCTGCTCAGGGATACCCTTCTGACCTTCCTCCTCCTCCACTACTCTCCCCATCCCTCTCTCCTGTCCTCCTCTTCTGGCCATCACTCACCCACTCACACCCAGGCACTCCCACAGGCCCTCACAGACACACTCGATCCACTCACTCTCTGTCACACACTTTCACTCGCATATTCACACTGTAAAAATAAAATTTAAAATGTGTAAGGTGTTATTAAAAAAAGGACTATGTGTATGTATGTGTATGTGTTTGTATGGGTGTATGTAATATGTGCAAAGGTGTGATATGTGTCGAATTATGTGCAATGCTCGCCAAACTCCAAACTCAAAAACTCCTGACTAGGACTGGCTGACTACCTCATGTGTACAGATTTGGTAGTTCTGGCTTCTGATCTATCAGGGTGCGTACCCTGTTTTCTATTCCACCTACTCTCACTTTCGAATACCAATACAACAACTGCCTGGCCTATCTATCCCCAAAGTCACCAGGGGTCTGTGCTGTGAGAGTCTGGTCACTTGCCAGTATCTGTGTGCTGCCACTGCTCACACTAGCGTTCTAGGGATTGGTCACTGCTAGTGTCCTGTCTGTGCTGCCTCCTCTACCCTAATGTTCTAGGGACTGGTCACTGCCAGTGTTCTGTCTGTGCTGCCTCCGCTTACCCTAGCGTTCTAGAGGTTGGTCAGTGCCGGTGTCCTGTCTGTGCTGCCTCTGCTTACCCTAGCGTTCTAGGGATTTGGTCTCTGCCAGTGTCCTGTCTGTGCTGCCTCCGCTAACCTTAGCGTTCTAGGTATTGGTCACTGCCAGTGTCCTGTCTGTGCTGCCTCCGCTAACCCTAGCGTTCTAGGGATTGGTCATTGCCAGTGTCCTGTCTGTGCTGCCTCCGCTACCCTAACGTTCTAGGGATTGATCACTACCAGTGTCCTGTCTGTGCTGCTTCCACTAACCCTAGTGTTCTAGGGATTTGGTCACTGCCAGTGTCCTGTCTGTGTTGCTTCCACTATCCCTAGCCTCATAGGAAATTGCCCTGTAGTTACCCATCGCCATATCTCACCTTGCTGTGGTGTGGGACTGTCCATGGATCAAGCCTACAGAGTCCTATCGTTTATTACCAACTGTGATTTTTCTTTCCATCCTGACCTGCTTCAGATTTGGGAAGTACTAAGGTACGGACCTCATCTGGAACTGAGTAGGGTGATTGTTTTCTATTTATTTTCAATAAAGCTTTTAACCTTACCTAACTGTCTGAGTGTTCTTACAAAACCGTGACAGTACAAAAGGGCCAATGACCTCAGTGTGGTTGTTCTCCAGGAACCTCAACTTGCAAGTTCCATGTAATAAATTGGCTACACGATTTGTGGGTCCATTCCGGGTACTCCGCAGAGTCAATCCGGTCTCCTCTGTTTTGGAAATACCTGCTTCTATGAGGATTCATAAAGTGTTCCATGTATCCCTTCTCAAACTTTTGGGGTGTAACCGTTATACCTCCACTCCTGCAGTCCCAGCTCTGGTTCGCATACAAGATCATGACGAGTATGAAGTGCAGAGTATTTTGGATTCACGTAGATTCCGTGGACAGATCCAATACCTGTTGCACTGGAAGGGATATGGTCCAGAGGAACTCTCATGGGCGAACCACTCTGACATCCATGCTCCACTACTGTTGTGCAGATTCCATGCTAAGTTTCCTTTGAAGCCTGGTCCTCCTCTGCTGGGGGGGTCGTTGAGAGGGGGGTACTATCATGGTGCCCGTGATCCTAGCGTCTGGCCGACATTGCTACTTCCAGGTTTACCATTGCACGATTCTTATTGGCTATTGGGCTCTGGCTCTTCCCAGGGCTTGCCTTTTTAAACTCTCTCCTGTCCTCCTTTCAGCGCCCTTTCGTGGTGTACCCGTGCCTAGCATTTGAGTTACTGCTTGTTCCTGTTCCGTGTACGACCCGGCTTGCCTGACTACACTCCTGTGTTCCTGATGCTCCTGTGTTCCTATTCCATTTTTCTATAACGGTGCCGTGATTTTCCTTCTGCCACTCTCACTTGTACTGCGCTCCAATTGGTTGAGCCTGTTTGGCCCGCCCCTGGTGACCTTTTTATACTTGGCCATTGGCACCTGTCACCCTTTCGTGGTGTTCCTGAGCCAGTGTTGCTGTGCTGTGTTCCTGTGTTCTTGATTTCCGGTGTACCGATTTGGCTTGCTCAGACTGCATTCCTGTGTTCCTGCTCCGTGATTTGACCCGGCCTGGCTGACGTTCCTGCTCGTAACCTGATCTGGCTTGTCTGAGAACCTGCTCTGTGATTCGACCCGGCTTGACTGACGTTCCTGCTCGTGACCTGACCTGGCTTGTCTGAGAACCCTGCTCCGTGATTCGACCCAGCTTGTATGACGTTCCTGCTCCATGACCTGCACCGGTTACATCTACCCAGACAACGGTTCAGCTTCCTGCTGTCGCCGAGGCGACATTCTGACTTCCTCCATTGAACTGTACCCCTGCTGCTGCAGCTGTTAACCCGTGCTGAGCCGAGATCCTGCTAACCGAGCTGTTATCTTGCAGAGCTGTACTCCTCCTACTGAGCCGTTAACGCGTGCAGAGCTGTACTCCTCCTATTGAGGACGGTTCATATCACTCCTTGCAGTATAGTTGGTTTATGTTACCGCGCCTGGTAGGCGCTACGGCTTTAGCTGCTACTGGGCAAGCCTCTGTTATTACGCCCGTGGGGGCTATTGGCTCAAGCTCTTGCAATCCAGTTGCTTCCGTTATCACGCCCGTGGAGGCTATTGGCTTAAACTCTTGCAATCTAGCTGCTTCCGTTATCACGCCCGTGGGGGCTATTGGCTCAAGCTCTTGCAATCCAGTTGCTTCCGTTATCACTCCCGTGGGGGCTACTGGCTCAAATTCAGCATGTTCTGGGTTGCAGGTTCTTCGTTGTTGGACAGTTATCTCAGTATCATGAACGTTTGGTGTTGAGTTTCTCCACCATTTACTGCCTATTTTCACCCTGGGCGTGCCAAACACCACAACTGAGATGCACTGATTACTGTGTTAACCCTTGTATCTCTGTACTCAGTATCTGTTGTGCCTGTGCTGTTAAGTCATTATCTGTATATTGGTCCTACTGTTGCCTCCTTGTTATTATTCAGTGCTGCCTACAGAGGGTGATTCTTCCATTAATTTTGTTCTTAATAAAACTGTGTTTTATTTCACCTACTGGTCTGAGTGTCTTGAAAACAGAGACAATTTCTGACTAGGACTGGCTGACTATCTCCGTGTGTACCGACCTGGCTTGGCTGAGTATCCGATTCCGTTACTGACTATCACATGTGTACTGACCTGGCTTGGCTGAGTATCAGATTCCGTTGCTGACTAGGACTGGCTGACTACCCCGTGTGTACCAACCTGGCTTGGCTGAGTATCCGATTCCGTTACTGACTAGGACTGGCTACTACCTCCGTGTGTCCCGACCTGGCTTGGCTGAGTATCCGATTCCATTACTGACTAGGACTGGCTGACTACCTCCGCGTGTACCGACCTGGCTTGGCTGAGTATCAGATTCCGTTGCTGACTAGGACTGGTTGACTACCCGGTGTGTACAGATTTGGCAGTTCTGGCTTCTGATCTATCAGGGTGCGTACCCTGTGTTCTATTCCACCTACTCTCACTTTCGAATACCGATACAGTGCCTGCCTGGCCTGTCTATCCCTGAAGTCACCAGGGGTCTGTGCTGTGAGAGTCTGGTCACTTGCCAGTATCTGTGTGCTTCCGCTTCTCACTCTAGCATTCTAGGGATTTTGTTTGCCTTTTGTTTGCCTTTGCTACTGCTGTTTGACACTGGTCACTGTTTCCAAGTTTGTAGTTGACAAGGATACAGAGGTCTTTCTCTAGCAACAAGTCCCCTGAAATTATTCCATTAAATTTATAAGTAGCCTTGGGATTATTTCCTCCCAAATGCATGACTTTACACTTCCCCACATTAAACTTCATATTCCATTTCTTTGCCCAATCTGCCATTTTATATAAATCCATCTGTAGAGAGCAATTATCTTGTTCTGAATTAATAACCCTGTATAATTTAGTGTCATCTGCAAATATTGATCATTTGCTTTCTATATCTATTTCTAGGTCATTTATAAACATGTTAAAAAGCAGCAGACCTAATACCGAACCCTGAGGTACTCCACTCTCCACTTTAACTGTATTGGAGAATTGTCCATTCACAACCACACACTGTTTCCTATCCTTCAACCAGTTTTGTATCCAATTGCAAAGGTCATCTCCTAGCCCAGATTTCCTTATTTTATATCTTAGCCTTCTGTGTGGCACTGTAGCAAATGCATTTGCAAAATCTAGATATACTACATCAACTGCCTTGCAATTATCAAGGTTGCTGCTTACTTCTTCATAGAAGCTGAAAAGATTAGTTTGGCATGATCTATTTGTCATAAAACCATGTTGATTCCTGCTAATGATCTTATTTTTTGCATTGTAATCCTGAATATAGTCCCTTATTATCCCTTCCAGCAGTTTTCCCACTACAGAGGTCAAACTCACAGGTCTGTACTTTCCAGGTTCTGTTTAAGTTCCCTTCTTAAACAGAGGTACTACATTGGCTCTTCACCAATCTTGTGGCACTGAGCCTGTGGTGAGAGAATCTTTAAAGAGTAAATATAGGGTTTTGCCAACACTGCACTGAGTTCCTTAAGAACCCTTGGATGTATACCATTTGGACCCAGTGCTTTGTCAGTCTTAATTTTGTTCATTCTTCCCATGACATCTTCTTGAGTTAACCCAATATCTGATAATTGTATTGTTCTATTATTTACTTGTTGAGGCTCTTCTACTATTCCTTGCTCCCTTGTATATACAGATGCAAAGAAAGTGTTAAGAACATCAGCCTTTTCCTTATCCTCCAAACTGGGCAGCTTTCCTAATTTGCAATAGCAGTTGGGCCTCAACATTGTAACACTATACCTTAATGTGTATTACCTGTAGAAATTATCAGGTTTTTTTTTGCTAAAATAGGGTTTTCTTAATATATTTTTGAAATAATAATATGCATATAATGTGCAAAATAGATTTTATTACAGCTGATTGAAAGTTAAACTATAAGCTGCTTTCCCAGATAGGCACAGATTTGGTGAATCTATGCCAGAGGAATTAGGTGCCGTGACTTACATATTTGTGCAGTGATAAATTGATTATTGAGCTACTGTACCCCCTGTATCTAAGACATTGTTTATTATAGAATTAATATTGTTAATCTGTTATCAGTAATTATGCTGTGGTTTTTATCTTAAGTTCATTATGTGGTATTTATTTCCTCCAAAGAAATTAATTTAAAATAGCAACCTTGGCATTGTCTTAGTCCTGTGAAGACCATCATGTGTATGTTCAGCTCCTGGAAACTACCATTTTAGCATATCCATAATTCAAAATCTTTTGTAAAAGAAGTTATTCATGTAAATATCTCATAAATGTTTGAATAATTATTTAAAACAAATCTGCACTGGAACAACATTTATATTCAAATTATTTGAAAATGCATAAAATCCTATAACCCTTAAGAGGATTAACATTAATAGATGCAGAATCATGAGGTATGTAAAAATAGTAGAAGATGTTGAAGCTTGTTTTTTTGTGAAACAAACCAAAAGGTATCAGTGGTTGTAAACACGTAGTTAATCCACATAATCCTCTGATTATCAAAGTTATGGCTCATATATTTCAAATATATTATAATAACTATAATAATAATATAATAATAATAATAGAAGCAAATTATTATGAAGTTATAAACAGAGGGGATAAAAGAAATAAATATGTTTACTCCAAAGCACATTTCTAAACATAATATGAAAGCAAAGCTAGAGGAGAAAGTGATAAATACTATAACTAAAGCTGCTACTTTCATCTAGAGGTAGAAGAAATGTTTCACCTCAAAAGTGAAAGAGGAGAAAAATGGCAGTTTTCCCACTTTTTTCCTCCTTGATCACTACATTTAAATCAATACTAAGAATGAATCCCCACCTTAACCACATGGGAAGTTTTTATTGTATTCCCACCTGGATACTATAAAGGGGTCCTAGATAGCGTGCCATTTTGTGTTCGTTAGGCAGTGACAAAGAAACATCAATTCAAGATAGAAGAGTAGGCAAAGAAAGTGGAGATTAATTTGGGAGGTTTGTTGGCAGGCAATATGTTTTCTGTGTTTAGGGAGTCTGAGGACTCTGGGGGAGAGTGATGGAAAAAAAAGATT
The DNA here is from genome assembly GCA_037306005.1 of Rhinophrynus dorsalis. NCBI lineage: Eukaryota > Metazoa > Chordata > Amphibia > Anura > Rhinophrynidae > Rhinophrynus > Rhinophrynus dorsalis. The sequence continues at coordinate 425,538,911 of CM074719.1, read as the reverse complement.
TACCTAAAAAAACTCAAAAATCTTGTTTGACTGTAAAGAAACAGATGATCCATGTTTCTTCCTGAGCTGGCTGAGCTCCTGTGACTGGGCACCAAAAGATAGGCAGGTACAACTGACACTGGCTCCCCTACAAGTGCAAGAAGAAGAGGGACCAGCATATTGACTGAGGTGTGATTTTTCTGTACAAGCTATCTATCCTCATTCTGTGCCATAAAAATTAAACCTGCAGTGATGTTGGGAGAGAGAAAGCAGCTACTGAAATGTTGACACTAGCTACAGCCTGATAGAGACAAAGATGTGGAGAAGTAGTCACTGTTACAGGCTTGCAGGGAGTGTGTGTTATTCTTTTATACGCAGTCATAGATAGGAGCAGTTTATTAAAACTTTTTGACAGGTGGAAGAGGCAGGAAGGGCCCTTCACATGAGATGTGACTGAGAACAACAGTGACTGTTACTTGAAATAGGGACATACGTGAAACATCACTCCACATGGAAAGCATTCTATTGTTCTGTAAAAATTAGCACAATTCACTTATGTCCAGCAAAACTATTATGGGCAAAGGTAGGGGGAAAAGAGTAGGAGCAGCGCAGTGATGTGGTAGTAACATCATTTTCCAAAACCTGACAATAGCCATGGTTGCTGCAGAGTGTGCAATAAACAATGAGGAGGCTGTTTGTAATGTGGCATAAAAAGTTCCACCTTCAAAAGCAGATGCAATAAGCCATTTGAGAACACTGAAGATGAACATTCATCACATTCTTGTGTTAATGGCATAGCAGAGGAGGGTCTATCAGTTAAACAAACTGCTGTGTCTGACTGTAAGAATAGTAAATACGACACCCTTCCTGAAAGCAATAGAAAATATTCTGAAAATTTGCATGAGAGAAAAACTAAAAAGAAATTGCTTAGAACTTCAAAAAGCCTACAGAAATATGAAAGTAGTGGAGCGGAAGAGGAAGGCAATGCAGAAGATGACCTAATTACTGATGATGGTGATATAGAATATATACCTCCAGATTTCTACTTGTTATACAGATGAGAATGAGAGAGGAAATTAGATGGCCATATTATTATCTGAAAGGACTGTGCTCAGTCTTACACCACTGAAAATGTGAACTATGCCTGTTTGTACACTGAGAGATGGGAAAGTCTGACTCTAGACAAGATGCTAAAAATACATATTAATTTTGTCAGTCATCAGCATTGTTAGCAGTTTCCAAGTCTAACCCTCTCCCAGACACACACAATGTTGTCATCAACTTTCATAAGCCAAACTATGATACTTATTTCTGCTGCCTTAGGAAGTGCAGTGCCATTGAAACTTACTGCTAGTACAATTACAACATCTACCTTTGGAAGTAGTAGTCGCATCTAGGGATGGGCGAAACTTTCAGCCTCAAACTGAAATCAGCGAAAAATGGCACTTTCCGCTTGGCAAAACATTTCCCACATACAGTACCAATTTTCTGCTTTTTCCCTCTTTTTTCACCCATTGAAATCAAAGGGAACATAGAAGTTATACACAACACATTACAAATAATATTTTATTTCCCAAAGGCACAGTATAAAAGGGGAATGAGGGTGCCTGTGTTGGTGGGGTGTGGGGAAAGAATCAGTTGAACAGGGGATTATTTTTGGGGGGTTGTTTACTGGGATTGGGGGGCACTTATCAAAAAAGAAGTCCTAAATAAAATAGAAACCATAAGACATGGTATAAAGGGGTCTGAGGAGGGTGCTGTGTTGGTGAATGAATGAATCATTTGAACAGGGAATTTGTTATGGGTGGGTTTCTTGACTGCTATTGGGGGGACAGTTAATAAAATAATAAATCAATAAAATAAAATAATACCTTTGTATTTAAAGTGACAGAGACAGGAACCCGCTGACATAAGCTGCCACTGGTGTGGACTGATACTTGACTTGATAGAGTATTTTGTAGAGGATGATTTGTTTAATTTATTGTTAGAGGCCTTTGTAGGACTTCAACTTATTAGAGGCCCAAGCCCTGAAGAAACATTGATTTGTAGGACTTAAGCTTGTTTGGCACCAGCCCTAAGGAAACATTGATTTGTAGGACTTAAGCTTGTTAGAAACAACCTCCCCAAAAATTGTTTTCTTTTTTGTAGCACTAGTTGTTTTTCTTTTATTTACTTATTTTTTTTAAACACAAGCTGTGATGGTACTAGCGGACACCCAGCCTTGGTGTCCCCATCAATAGTCACTTCTTCCGCTAAGAGCCAGATGGACATCCAACAGCATACCACAATAGGCAAAACTAGTATCAGGGTAACCAGCACACCTTCTGCATACAGCAAGCTTACCCCACCAGACAACACCAGTGTAGGTAAGACAAGAACTCTAGTTTATTGTCAGTCGTCTTCTTCTTGCTGATGGATAAAATCTATCAGCGGTGATTTTTGGATACCGAGGCTTGTGCCTCACTACTCCATCTTCTCGGGTTGGGTTTTAAGTCGCAGGTTTGGATTCTTCTTGGTCTGTGTTGACTTGTCACAGTTGGGTTAGTTTCACAGGGTCTTCGCTGTGACCTCTAGTTTATTGTACAACATACAGGGTTTAAATACATACACAGCAAGTTACCCACCCAATAGGACACAATGGGGCTGTTGGTGGAGGGGCACATCATACAAAGAGGCACAATGGTGAAGTGGTAATATGCATCTTTACAGAAGGGTCAATAGGTGGAGGGTGGTTTCAGTATAAACATGCAGTACACTGAATACAAGGGGAGTGTCAACATACTGTGTGATGAGACAATGAGTAGGTGACAACAGGATACAATGGGACAAAGGAATAGGGTTGGGTACAAGTATAACAGAGGGACCAGAATACACAAAACAGGATGAAGTTCTGAAACATCATTAACATATTAGTCTTTTGGGAAGTCTGATATCCTTTGACAAGGCTGGGCAGAATGTTCACTGGGTTTCTTGGTCACCCTGTACCCCCAATAAGTACAGGTTGACTTAGCCCCAAGAGGGGACTGGGGGGCTGCTAAAGGATCCTCCATGGCAAGGGGCAATCAGGACAGAGATTAGTCTGAGGGGGAGGCCATACCCTGTTAATAGGTCCACAGTCTGTGGGCAGGAGGCTGGCCTTCAGGCCCTTCCAGGACCCAGGGGCCCAGTGGTTTCTGTGACATTTCCCCCCCTTCCAAATAAGACTAACCTGGGGCCAGACCCTTACCGGGTCTGCCAGCAGGTTAGTTGGGTCCTCAGTCAGTCTCACATCCCATACAATCCTTTGGGTCTGTCTCTCACTCCGCCGGTACTGTGTTCTGTTCTGCGGGGGTAACTTTAAGTCGGTTGATTGGGGGCTGTTGAGGCCCATGGTCCCACGCCCCAGAGTAGGGGAAGCAAAGTCGCTGGTGAGGACTTCGGTCCCACTCACCAGGCCAAGGGTAGCAGAACCGCTGGGAAGGTTCTTAATCCCATTCCCCAGTGCAGGGGCAACAAAGCTGCTGGAGAGGACAGTTGTCCCACTCTCCTGGGCACAGGTAACAAGGCCAATGGAGAGGACAATTGTCCCACTCTCAAGGGCAACGGTGGCAGAGAAGCTGGGAAGGATCTCGATCCCACTCCCCAGGGCAGGGGCAACAAGGCCCTTGGAGAGGACAGTTTCCCACTCTCCAGGGCGGGGGTAACAAGGCCACTGGAGAGGACAGTTGTCCCACTCTCCATGGCTGGGATAGCAAAGCCACTGGAGAGGACAGCTGTCCCACTCCCCAGGGCAAGGGTAGGGGCGACAAGGCCCTTGGAGAGGACAGTTGTCCCACTCTCCAGGGCAAGGGTAGGGGTGCTTGTGGCGATCACTGTCTCATCCACGCCACCCCCAGTTACACCAGTCATCTTCCGCTGGGGAGAGAGGTCAACTACCTCCTCTCTCTGTAACGCAGACAGCCGATGGGGCGAGACTCTGGTGCCGCCACCTTCGTGGCACTCCAAGGCTGCAACCCGTTCTGTACAGAGGCTAACTTTCCTGCAAGTAGATGGGACCACTGTTCTGTGAGTTGGGCAGAGGACAGGGTCCCTCTGCCCTGTTGCCAGTGCTTCTGCCGTGCCTGCGTCTCATGGTGCTGGGCAGAGTACAACATCCCTCGGACGCAACCTGTCCTCTCTCTCTTTCGGCCTCCAGGGCTGGGCAAATGATGCCAATCTTAATTCAGTTACCTCTCCAAGGACCCGTGTGATTACTTCATGAGGGGTGTTTTCGCCGTAGAGGGCCAGGTGACGGTACCAGCGGACACCCAGCCTTGATGTCCCCGTCAATAGTTACTTCTTCCGCTAAGAGCCAGATGGACATCCAACAGCATACCGCAATAGTCTGTGGGCAGGAGGCTGGTCCTTAGGCCCTTCCAGGAGCCAGGGGCCCAGTGGTTCCTGTGACACAAGCCATAAGAAAAAAATAAAAATGCTTATTGTCCAGTGGCCACTGTCAAATGTCCTCCTGAGTCCTGAGTTGCAACTGCTGTTCGTATTGCTGCTGCTGAGTTGTTTAAGCAGCAGCATGATTAGGCAGCTGAAAGGGAATGGGATCAACAATAGAAGTAACATGGAAGATGGATGATGAAGGTTCCATTTGCCACAACTGGCTCCAGTGATGTGTCTTAGGCAGTAGCAGCAGAATAAGTAGCCCCCAGTATTTGTGGAGAAAAGAACAAGTTGGCCATTAAATCTTCTCCACCTGCCCCTTCTCCAAAATCATCATGGGTGTGTTGTTATTAGAATATATTTTTTCCCTTGAGAGCAGGATTAGTGGGTCTCCTCAGCAACTACAATGTGCACAGTATGTGTATGGTAAATAACATCTGGGGGCACAACTGTATCCAAACACCATGACATCCAAAACCAAGTACTGCCGCTGTCACTGTACCCCTTTTCCACACCCGCTAAGGACACATGACAACTTGCTGACAGTTTAATAGTAGTGATGAATCCTCCCTGCCACCATCTTAGCATATTCTGCAGGATGGAATCTCCTCAGATGCCGCTTGATGCACTGATTGCGATTCTCCTCCGCCACACTGGCATGTGCAGTCAGTGCACCACACAGTGTGCAATGGGTAGAGACAAACTGCCACATCCTAACATCAACAGAGTGGCTATCATTTGGCGGGGAGGTAATGAATGAGGAGGATTGGAAGAAGATGTAGTTAACCTAGAAGGTGATGGCGAGCTAGTTGTTTCACTCATCCTGGAACTTCTAGTCTCTGCCTGGGTTGTTCTATTCCTCCTCCTCTTTAATCTCCACCTCAACTTTTGTTGCCTTTCTGGTGAGTCAGAAACAGCAAAAGTGGTGCTTCATTTCTGTGGTGGGTGTTTGGCTTTAACATGTTTGGAGTAAATGTCATGGTGTCTGTGTTTCACGTGTGATATGAGAGCGCTTGCGCCAAGGTGTATTCCCTCCTTTCCTCTTTTCACTGACTTGTCACAAATTGTGCACAGTGCCATTGCTGATGACAGTAGTGTGCCTGCCCCAACAGAAAAATAGTCCCACACCCATGATGACTTCAGAGGGAAGGGGAAAGGTGGAGATGAATGGCCTCTTTCTTCTTATCCCCCACCTTCCCCTTCATTGTCTGTGGCAGCGGATAATGTTGTTGCTGTTGCTGCTACTGTCTCAGAGACAGCACTGCAACTAGGATCAGGACTATTGCTACTGCTGGCAAGTGGAACCTGTCCTAGTCCCTCATCACTTGTTGAACTCATTCCCACTGTGTCCACGGTGGTCTGTGGCACACAAACCTGCTCCTCAGCATCCTGCTACCCTTGCATCTCAGCATCAGAAGGAATTAGAGCAGTTGCAAATTCCTCTAATTCCAAGATGTCCTTGCTAGTGGTGGTGGTGATGCCCATCCGCATTCCTGTCTCCCATTCCTTCATAGTTTCTGCTAAAAAGGCCATCAATGTCTCTTCCACCCCAGCTTCTCCATCATCATCACCACCACCACCACTAGTCCTTACATGCTGTTGTTGCTGCTGCTGCTCTATTCCAGACATCTCACTGCTGCTTGGAGGAGGTGACGAGCAATGTGACAGGCCCCCTAATGTCATACTTGCCATTGCCTTTTGACCTGAAGAAGAAGGCAGACTAGCACTAGCAGAAATAGCAGCAGGCACAGGCAGCTGATCTGTGCTCCTGCTGGTAGTGGTGGTATTAATTCTGAGCCTGCTCTCCTCCCCCAACACCAGTTCTGGCCTCTTAAGGTTCATGCACCTGGGCACTGTAGTGAAGAGAATGGGAGGACTCCCAGTCCCAGGTACAGGAGAATGGTGTGTGCTCCCTTGACCGCTAGTCTGGATGTAAAATGTTTCCCCTACCACTCCAGCTGCTTCATCATTACTGCTACCAGTAACACCAACCACATCAAATTCAGCCGCAGAGTCTTCCTCCTCAGTCTCACAGTCACTAGTAATATCAGGATATTTTTGATTACCCCCTCCTTCACTCCTAAGGCTAACAAGCTGATGGACTTTAGCAGCAGTAGTACTAGCAGTGGCAGGACTGCTTAGGAATGGCAAGTGTGATTTAGGGTCCCTTGCTGTCACACATGGCATCATTTTCTCCTTCCCCCCTGAGTACTACAAGAAACACTAGCAGCAGGCAAAGTATTGGTGGCAGCAGGATCAGTACTAGCAACAGGTACAACACCAGTGGCTGCAGGACCAGAAATGGTGGCACTGGCAGCAAGGGAAGCACGTCTGGCAACAGGTACAACACTAGTGGCTGCAGTTACAGAAATGGTGGCACTGACAGCAGGGACAGCACGTTTGGCAACAGGTACAACACAAGTGGCTGCAGGATCAGAAAAGGTGGCACTGTCAGCAGGGGCAACACGTCTTGCAGCAGGCACAGACAGCTAACGTGTCCTGCTCTCACTATACTTTTCTCCATTCCTTTCCATTCCCTTTTCTCCCTTCCTTCCCTTTCCTCCCTTCCTTGCCTTTTCTCCCTTCCTTCCCATTCTCTTTTCTCCCTCCCTTCTTATTAAATTCCCCAAGATACCTTGGGGTGATTTAGGGGGACTGGTCAGCATTGGTTGAGTACTGCTAGTTACTTCCTCCTCCTCCTCAGACTCAGTGGACACATAATAAGGGTCCTTCCAGTTCCTCTGTTTGCTGCTCATAGTGATAGGAGTCACTATGAGCCTCTCCTACCTCAATTTTTGCAAAATATCACAAGAGAACAGCACAGCATGTCTATCTCGCTCTGTAGCTGCTTCTATTGTGTCTGCCTTCAGCGAAAACATCACGTTTTTATAGCAGATGTGCGAAAGCAATGTAAATCAATGAGCGAAAACTTTTTAGCCATTGAAAAAAATGTTGAAACATTTTGGCTAATGGGCAAAAGATGCAAACATTTTAACCACTAGTTTTAAAGCGGATTTTCCTGAGAAAAAGCGGATAACAATGTGGTTTTTGTGAAATTTCTCGCGGGTACATGGTGACAACTTTCCTCCATTCCTAGTCGCATCTCAGAAATAGGGATGGTAAAAAGTAAAGTTTTGTTCCCGCAGTAGATTTCACCCATAGCAAAACCCGTAGATTTTCCTCTTTTTGCTAAGAGCAAAGAAAATTTCAAGAAAATGTTTCCATTTCCTGCTTCTGTTATTCAATGGGGCAAATCTTCACTGCCCATATTCTATCTAAACCCATAATTTCCTGTACTATAGTGTGGTGAATTTTAGAATAAAGACAGAGTGGAAGGAGACAGAGTGAACAAGAGAGAAAAAATTAAATCCAATATTTAAAAAAATAAAGTGGTTAGTTAGTGGTTCATAATGCTGGCTGACACTATGACCACCACCACTACTGATGGTGACTCTGAGGAGGAGGAAAAAGTCACTATTAGTGTTGAGCGAGCGTGCTCGGCCGATGCTCGGATCGGCTCGAGCATCGCTCTGCTCGGCACATGGCGGTACTCGTCGAGTACCGCCATGTGCTCGCCCGCCATGTTCGGGTGGCGGGGATCTGTGCCGGAAGAGGCACAGATCTGAAGACGCTCCGCTGGACCACCAGGGACTGGAGGTACGGGGGCATTGCGTAGATGAAGGGGGCATTGCGGAGATGAAGGGGGACATTGTGGAAGAGGGGCATAGAGTCTATGCCCCTCTTCCACAATGTCCCCCTTCATCTCCGCTATGCCCCTCTTCCACAATGTCCCCCTTCATCTCCTCTATGCCCCTCTTCCACAATGTCCCCCTTCATCTCCGCTATGCCCCTCTTCCACAATGTCCCCCTTCATCTCCTCTATGCCATAGAGGAGATGAAGGGGGACATTGTGGAAGAGGGGCATAGCGGAGATGAAGGGGGACATTGTGGAAGAGGGGCATAGCGGAGATGAAGGGGGCATAGCGGAGATGAAGGGGGACATTGCGGAGCTGAAGGGGGCATTCGGAGATGAAGGGGGCATAGCGGAGATGAAGGGGGGCATTGACCAGGCACCCTCCCCTCATCAGAGCAGGGGGTGCCTGGTATAATGCTCGTGTCGCCCCATTGGATTCAATGGGGCTCGGGTGCTCGGCCGAGCACTCGAGCCTCAGGGGGTGCTCGGTCAGAGCACCCGAGCACCCGAGCATCGGGGTGCTTGCTCAACACTAGTCACTAACACTAGCAGTGGCACAACCAGCCCATTCACCAGACCCAGTGATGCTGAGTCCTTCAACATTATCCCTTGGGCTCTACAGGCAAATTCTGAAGAAGGCAGAACTTGGTAGCTGTGTGAGCAACACAGGTTAGCTGCCTGTGCCTGCTGCTACTGCTACAAATGTGCCTTCTTCTTCATAGAGCAGCTTGAGACTGGTGGGGTTTTTGATTAGAGTGAGGGTGGTGGTGGACTGGATGGTGTGGAGGAGATCATGAGCAAATTTTTGCAGAAAAGCAAAAAGGAATGGGAGAAGGAGATATAAATGCAATGGGCATTATCACCACCATTAGCAGTGACATAGTTGAGTTTGCTGCAGACTTTCATCTGGCTTAGCAGCAAGATGATGGTGGGAGGGCTAATGTACCACAGTCCACCATGGCCACCATGGGACTGACTTGTTCAAGCAGAGATATGGGACCAAAGCCTGCTCCACTTGTGACCAATTATCCTGGTCCTAGTTCCAGAGTTGATGTTGAGGCAGCAGCATCACCTGCCCCAGCCTTTGAGGGTGATTGTGGAGAAGAAGAAGATGACAGAGATTGCTCTGTGTATGATTTGTGACATGGCTGTGAAAAGGGGAAAGGAGATGGCATGACTGCCCTGATATTTATGTTAAGCAACCCCCAAAAAATAAATCAAGATGTACCACTATCACTATGCCGCTATTCCTCATCAAGAGCACAAAGAATGTGAGAAAAAAGAAGAGGAAGAGAAAGACTGGAGAAAACCCCAACCTGAGCCTGGAAGTTCTATGGCAAACATAACAACTGAATCAATATTTTACTTGTAGGGTCCAGGTGCAGGAAGATATACCAATTGTCCCTGCCCACAACACTCTCAGGGTCCTCTACCTCCTCCTCCCCTAGTGTATCACGTTTACCAATGTTAACTTCCCACCAACAGATAGGGAGTATATACATGTCAGGATCTGGCTGTTCATGTCCAAACATTGCACATTGTGTTGGCATTGACCATATATGGAAATGTGGTGGAGAGTAATAGGATGCAGGGGATCAGTGAGCATCAATGGACATGCCATTCCGAGGAATATTCAAAGCTGGTGGCAGCAAGGAATAATTATTTATTAAGTCTTCTCGTCATGGCAACTTGGCAAGTACAAGCATAATTGTACCACTGCCTATCTTGTTTCAGTGCTGCTGAATGACCAAGTCCCATGGAGCAGCCTAATTCTCCTGCTGATTAGAAGCACGAGGATTAGCAGCAAAAAAGTTGCAACAGTGGCAAATTCCAGAATATCACAAGTGGCATTTGCCAAGAATACCATCAGGCACAGCTTGCACTAGGTCATTAGGGAATAATTTGTCTTATTATATTTTGATAGCCTGAATCCTGCAAAATACATCTTTCAGGGTTTGTATTTTGTAAGCCTGGTACAAATTTTTACAAAAACATTTTTTCTAAAGGCTTGTTTTTGGAAAGCCTGATCGCTGTAAAGGATTTTTTTTTCAGGACCTTTGTTTGACTAGTCAGAGTCCTGCACACACAAATATATCAGGCTTTTCTCTCTGAAAGTCTCCTGCTATGCTTGCTAGCCTTATTTTAAAATAGATTAAAAAAAGGTTACAACCTACAAGGAATGTGGCAGATAATTCTACAACAAAGATTAGCATTATTGTCTTTGAGTCAAATGAAAGCTTGCATTATTTTCAGCTTATTGGCACACACTAATCAGTTGCCACTGCAGTGGTCCCAACAGTGAATAAAGGTTGGGATGGGCAAAACTTTCACCTCAAAAGGGAATTTTGAAGGCAGGAAATCTGTTCTCTGTATTAGGGGAGTCTGGGGGACTCTGGGGATATGAACGGAGAAAGGAGGTTTACTGCAAAATCCCCAAAATTCTGTGTGACTGACTGGGAGTAAATAGGCATCCATGATCCAAATTTCTTCCTGATCTGGCTTATCACTGTCTCAGGGGTGTCTGTGGGAGTGAGAAGGGAGAAAAGGAGGTTTACCCCAATATGTTGTGTGGCCGAGTAGACAAAGGCAGCTGTGATCCAAGTTCCTTCCTGACCTGGCTGTAATCTCAATGTCAAATGAGTCTGGGGAGTGAAAAGGGAGCAAATGAGAATTACCCAAATACCTCAACAGTCTGTATAACTGGCTGGGAAGACACAAGCAGAGTCCCTATCTGACTGTTATCGCTGTGCTTTGTAAGTCTAGGGAAAGAAGTAGTTAAACAGGGAGTGTTTGTTTTTTGTTTGTTTTTCTTGACAGTGATTGGGATTTGGCAGTTAATAAAAATACAAAAATAATGATAGGTGACAAAGACAGTGACACTGACATGAACTGTGGACTGAGGCAGACTGATACTAGATGAGGCAGATTATATTGTAGAGGGCCAAGGAAAGACATCACACACAATCAGTTTTATTGAGCAGTTTAAAGTAAAAAGACACACAGTAGCTGAGTAATGCCCAGCAAACCACAAGGGGTAGGGAGAGGGTGAAAGGAGTAGGAGCAAGCAGTGCAGGAATGTGTGAGTCGATTGCTAGTCCAAAAACTGACTGTAGTGTGTGTGCAATAAGTGATGGGGATGCAGATTGCCATAGTCCCTCCAAAAGTTCCACAAATCCTAGCACCAGTACTAGTCACATTCCAGTGTTAATGACATAGTGCAAGAAAGTGTATCAGCTCAACCAACTGCTGCATCTGACAGTGAGGCAAACAATCACATTCACGGTGCCTGAGTTACCTGTTATGCACTGTTCTTCTCCTTTCTTCTTGTTTTTCTTTGTCTTGTATCTTCATTCTTCTTTCTTGTAGCTGTAAAAAGGTATTAGGTATGAATAAATATGCTGAAATATCCCCAACAATAATACATAGTTTAACCCCTTGAATGAGTTGTGTACCTCTCTGGGACTCAAAGGGTAAATGACGTATTAGTGCCTTGTTCAATATGCCTCCATTATAGTATGTCCGACGTTGTTGAGATAGGTATCCCAAATTTCAATTGTAAAAGACTTAGCTTGCAAATTCCCTCTCCGGTACTGTGTGCGGCTGCATAGGCAGCAGTGACAGCACTGCTTGGCACAACCCCCCCTTCCTATCCCTCATGGGCCTATGCCACTCCACATTGAGGGAATTTGAACAGAGACTGCCTTTATATATGGGCAGTTTCCGTTTGAATCACATCACAGGCATTGACTGGGATGTCCTTACACACAATCCCAGTCAATCAGCTTTGACCAGTTGTGCTTTAAACTGATTGGCTGGGATGTGCATAAGCTGTGATGGGATTTGAACAGAGACTTCCCATATATAAAGGCAGTCTATTCAAATTCCCTCAATGTGGAACAGGCATCGGCCCATGAGGGATAGGACGGGGGCGGGGCTGTGCAGAAATCTGAAATCTAAGTCTTTTATTATTGAACTTTGGGATATCTATAGTGACAAAGTAAGACACAGTATAATGTAGGCATATTGAACCATGCAATAATACACTGTTCAACCCTTTGAGCCCCAGAGAGGTGTGCAACACATTGCTTTGCAATGTATGCATGCCCCTCTGTCACTCAAGGGGTTAAACTATGTATTATTGCCCGGGATATATCAGCAAATGTATTCATACCTGACACTTTTTTTATACCTACAAGAAAGAAGAATGAAAATACAAGAACATACGCAAGGCAGAAGGAAAAAGAGAAGAAGGACAGAAGATGAGCAGAATGCTGAGGACACCGTTGGACATCAGGCTCAATGGTAAGTGTTACTTTAAGTGATGTTTCTTTGTTACTTAGTTTGGTTAATCCTATGAATGGTGGCAGGGTAATTATACCCCACTGGCACTCACAGGGTTAATTCTACAAACTGTGGACACCTTTTAGGTACTTTGGATGTATAGATATGGGGCTTAGTTTTTTTTGCATTTTAATAGCTGTGTTGGCTGACTAAAGATCCAATAAGGATCTTAAGTCATAAAAATATTTACATTTTATGTGCTAAAGTGAATCCCTTATCGATTTTTAGGGCAAACGCAGTCCATTAAATTGCATCTTGTAGTGTTTTTTTTATTTTCAATTGGCCAAAACTCATCTAAATTTAGAGGCCAGCAGGGTGCCTTTGCTGGCATTTTTTCATAGCACAGGTCATTGCATCGCTTACAGTGATTTAAACAATGCTGGCACCTGTTTTTTTGAGTTGGCTGCCTTTAAATCCAGCCCTTTGAATCCTGTTCTAACACATTTTTCTCTTATTACAACAAATTTGTTTCCTATGTATAGTGCAACATTTCCCAGCACAATATTACTTCTTCTAAGGGCTATAGTGGTGAAATAAGTAGATGGAAATTAAAATTGTGATTAGGGGTGGGTGAAATCTTTCTACGTGTTCCAGTGAGAAATTCCACGAAAACCACATTTTTGTCTGTTTTTAAGTGGTAAAATCCGATTTAAAACTAGCGTTTAAAATGTTTTGGATTTTTGCCTATTGGCCAAAATTTTTCACGATTTTTTCAACGGCTACAAAGTTTATGCCCATTGATTTATGTGGTTTTCACTTTTTCATTATAAAAATGATGTATTACAGGATGTGAAACACAATAGAAGCAGCAACAGAGCGAGGTAGACATGCTGTGCTGTTCTGCTGTGTATTTATAGCAAAACTGAGGCAGGAGAGGCTCATAGTGACTGCTATCACTATTAGAAGGTTTAAAACTAATAAAAGGAGGAACTGGAAGGACCGTTATGTGTCAACTGAGTCTGAGGAGGAGGAAGTGAGCACTACTGAACCAATGCTGTCCAATCCCCCTAAATCACCCCAAGGGATCTTGGGGAATTTAATGGGAAGGGAGGGAGAAAATGGAATGGGAAGGGAGGGAGAAAAGGGAATAGGAAGGGAGGGAGAAAAGGGTAGTACTAGTGAGAGCAGGACAGGTCAGCTGCCTGCTGCTAGACATGCTGCCACTGCTGCCAACATTGCTGCCCCTGCTGCCACTAGTGCTGTGCCTGCTGTCAGATGTGCTGCCTGTGTTGAAACCAGTGCTGTTCCTGCTGCCAGTGCTGAACCTGCTGCCACCAATACTGTGCCTGCTGTCAGACATACTGCCCCTATTTCCAGTGCCACCAGTGCTGTGCCTGCTGCAAATGTTGAAGCTGCTGTCACCAGTGCAGAAGCTGCTAGTGTGTCTTGTAATACTCAGGAGGGGGGAAGGAGTATATGATGCCAAGTGTGACAGCAGGGGACCCTAAGTCACATTTTCCATCCCCAAGCAGTCCTGTCAGTGCTAGTACTACTACTACTACTACTACTACTACTACTAAGATGGTCCAGCAGCTTGTTAGTGTTAGGAATGAATGAGGGTGTAATCAATATCCTTATATTACTACTGACTGTGAGGAGGAAGAATCTGGGGCTGTACTTGATGTGGTTGATGTTAGTAATAGTAACAGTAATGGTGAAGCAGCCTGTGGGACTAGTGTTGGGTGAGTGGTAGCGGAAGGATTTGAGAGCATCCAGACAAGCGGTCAAGGGAGCCCACACCATTCTTCTACTTCTGGGAGTCCCCTTCCCTTCACTACAGTGTCCAAGTGGAACATGATCCTGAAGAGGCCAGAACTGGTGTTGGGGGAGAGCAGGTTCAGAATTAATACCACCACCACCAGCAGGAGCACAGATGAGCTACCTGTGCCTGCTGCTACTGCTGCCAGTCTGCCTTATTCAGGTCAAAAAGAAATGTCAAGTGTGACATTAGGGGACCCTCTGTCACATTGCTCATCACAAGTAAGATGTAATAGAGCAGCAGCAGCACTAGGGGACAAGTGGTGGTGGTGATGATGATGATGGTGGAAAAGCTGGGGTGGAAGAGACATTGATGGCCTTTTTATCAGAAACTGACAAACAATGAGCTTTTGGAATCTGTGGAATTTGCAGTTGCTCTAATTCCTGCTGCTGCTGAGATGCAAGGAAGCAGGATGCTGAGGAGCAAGCTACTGTGCAACAGACCACCATGGACACAGTGGGAATGGGGTCAACAAGCGATGCGGGACTAGGACAGGTTCCACTTGCCAGCAGCAACAATACTCCTGATCCTAGTTGCAGTGCTGAATCTGAGGCAGTAGCAGCAACAGCAGCAACATCATCCACTGCCACAGACTGTGAAGCTTAATGTGGAGGAGAAGAAGAAAGAGGCCATTCTTCTCCATCTGTTCCCTATCCCTATCCCCTGAAGTCATGGGAGTAGGACTATTTTTCTATTGAGGCAGGCACATGCAGTCATCACCAAAGGCACTGTGCACAATTTGTGACCAGTCAGTGAGAAGGGAAAAGGAGGGAACACACCTTGGCACAACCTCCCTGATAACACTCATGAAACACAGACACCATGACATTTATGTAAAAAATTTTAAAGCCAAACGCCCACCACAGAAATTGAGCACCCCTATTGCTGTACCTCCTGACTCTCCAGAAAGGCAACAAGAGGCGAGCAGAGATCAAAGAGGACAAAGAATAGAGAAACCCAGGCAGAGTCTGGAAGTTTGATGATGAGCAAAAAATATAGCTCACCATCACCTTTTGCTCTAGGGTAACTACATCTTATGCCAATCCACCATTCATCTTTACCTCCCCGCCAAGTGATAGCCACTCTGTAGATATTAGGATGTGGCAGTTTGTGTTCAACCATGAAACACAGACACCATGACATTTATGTCAAACATGTTAAAGACAAACGCCCATCACAGAAATCTAGACCCACTGTTACTGTACCCCCTGACTCTCCAGAAAGGCAACTCTTTGCTGTACCCTCTCTAGTTCTAGTATATCCTTTTTCAGAACTGGTGCCCAAAACTGCACTGCTTACTCAAGGTGAGGTCTTACCAATGATTTGTACAATGGCAAAATAATGTTATCCACTCTTGCTTTAATACCTCTTTTTATGCAACACAGGATTTTGTTTGCCTTTGCTACTGCTGTTTGACACTGGTCACTGTTTCCAAGTTTGTAGTTGACAAGGATACCCAGGTCTTTCTCTAGCAACAAGTCCCCTAAAATGATTCCATTAAATTTATAAGTAGCCTTGGGATTATTTCCTCCCAAAAGCATGACCTTACACTTCCCCACATTAAACTTCATATTCCATTTGTTTGCCCAGTCTGCCATTTTATATAAATCCCTCTGTAGAGAGCAATTATCTTGTTCTGAATTAATAACCATGTATAATTTAGTGTCACCTGCAAATATTGATCATTTGCTTTCTATATCTATTTCTAGGTCATTTATAAACATGTTAAAAAGCAGCGGACCTAATACCGAACCCTGAGGTACTCCACTCTCCACTTTAACTGTACTGAAGAATTGTCCATTTACAACCACACACTGTTCCCTATCCTTCAACCAGTTTTGTATCCAATTGCAAAGGTTATCTCCCAGCCCCGATTTCCTTATTTTATATCCCAGTCTTCTGTGTGGCACTGTAGCAAATGCATTTGCAAAATCTAGATATACTACATCAACTGCCTTGCCATTATCAAGGTTGCTGCTTACTTCTTCATAGAAGCTGAAAAGATTAGTTTGGCATGATCTATTCTTCATAAAACCATGTTGATTTGTGCTAATGATCTTATTTTTTTTGTTGTAATCCTGAATATAGTCCCTTATTATCCCTTCTAGCAGTTTTACCACTACAGAGGTCACACTCACAGGTCTATAATTTCCAGGTTCTGTTTTAGTTCCCTTCTTAAACAGAGGCACTACATTGGCTCTTCGCCAATCTTGTGGCACTGAGCCTGTGCTGAGAGAATCTTTAAAGAGAAAATATAGGGGTTTTGCTAACACTGTACTGAGTTCCTGAAGAACCCTTGAATGTATACCATCAGGACCCGGTGCTTTATCAGTCTTAATTTTGTTCAGTCTTTCCATGACATCTTTTTGAGTTAACCCAATATCTGATAAATGTATTGTTTTATTAGTTACTTGTTGAGGAGCTTCTACCATTCCTTGGTCCCTTGTATATACTGATGCAAAGAAAGTGTTTAAAATATCATCCTTTTCCTTATCCTCACTAATCAACTCACCCACCTCATTTTTGAAAGGTCCAATACACTCCCTCTTACATTTTTTGCTATTTATATATTTGAAAAACTTTTTTGGATTGATCTTGCTTTCCCTTGCAATTCGGGTTTCATTATCTATTTTTGCTACCCTAATTGCCTTTTTGCAATCTTTGTTGCACTCCCTGTCAAGTTCCTTCAGACTTAAATAGTTTAAATGTTTTTTTTCCCCTTGCCATTTCCTTCTTTACATGTGCAGTTAAACACATTGGCTGTGATTTACTTCTTATGCATTTGTTCCCCATTGGTATATGGTGTTGGGTACATTTCTGCAACCTAAATTTCAGTTCTGACCATTTATCCTCAGTATTTTTGTCTTTAAATAATTTATACCAGTCTATGTGTTGCACTGACGCTCTTAACAATTTGAAGTTTGCTTTTTAAAATTAATAGTTTTGGTAGACCATATACAGTTTTGCTTTGCCAGACTGATCTTTAATGTAATCATGTTGTGATCACTGTTTCCCAAATGTTCACTTACCTTAATATTGGATACCATTTCTGTGTTATTCGTTATTAGTGATGAGCGAGCACCCCAATGCTCGGGTGTTCGGGTGCTCTAACCGAGCACCCCCTGAGGCTCGAGTGCTCGGCCGAGCACCCGAGCCCCATTGAAGTCAATGGGAGGACTCGAGCATTACACCAGGCACCCCCTGCTCTGATGAGGGGAGGGTGCCTGGTCCATAGGAAAAGGGCAGAAAAGGATGGAAACACCACAGAAATGGTTCAGGGACAGCATAGGGAGGATGTCTGGATGCATCTTGGACTCCAACATCGCTGCTGGGAACGATCTTTCGCCCGTAGTACGCCATTTTTACAGACTGACCATAAAACACACAAAAAGGAAAATAAAAACGACTTTAGGCGAAAAATTGTTACCAAACAATATTTGCTGTATATTTACTTGTATATCATCTGCAAATTCTCCCAAAAATTTCCTTGGTTTTCGGAAGTGAGGCCATGATTAAGAGGGAAACGTGCGCAGAGGCAAATTCTCCCAAAAATTTCCTTGATTTTCAGAACTGAGGCCATGATTAAGAGGGAAACGTGCACAGAGGCAAATTCTCCCAAAAATTTCCTTGATTTTATTGAACTGAGGCCATGATTAAGAGGGAAACGTGCGCTGAGCCGACCATCTAAAACATTATGGGTGAGGGTCTGCTGCAGAGCTGACCATCCTAAACATTATATGCGAAGGCCCGCTAGTGAGCTGACGCTATAAAACATTATATGAGAGGGCCCGCTAGAGAGCTGACCCAATAAAACATTATATGAGAAGGCCCGCTGGTGAGCTGACCTATATAAAAATTGTCAAACAGGGCCCGCTGGTGAGCTGGCCCTATATAAAAATTATATCACAGGGCCCGCTGGTGAGCTGGCCCTATATAAAAATTATATCCCAGGGCATATGGAAGAGGAGGAGGAGGATGAGAAGATTAAGAGTCAACCATATACCCGTTTTTTGGGTGGAAGGGGTGAATGGGAATACAGAGTATTCCCATCATTGTAAATAACATATATAAAGTGAGTTTATGTTCCCCCGGGGCTTTCCTCCAGTGGAGTGGAGAAGTCAGGGGAAATCCAGGCCTTGTTCATTTTTATAAGTGTCAACCTATCAGCATTGTCGGTGGAAAGGCGGATACGCTTATCTGTTATGATGCCACCAGCAGCACTAAATACCCGCTCAGACAGAACGCTGGCGGCAGGGCAGGCCAGCACCTCCAAGGCATAGAGTGCCAGTTCATACCACGTGTCCAGCTTGGACACCCAGTAGTTGTAAGGCACAGAGGGATCATTGAGGACGCTGACACGGTCTGCTACGTACTCCTTCACCATCTTCCAAAACTTTTCCCTCCTTGTGACACTAGGCTGCGCATCAGGGTGAGGGTGCTGGCGGGGTGTCATGAAGGTGTCCCACGCCTTGGAGAGTGTTGCCCTGCCTTTCTCGGAACTGCTGTGTGCTCCCCTTTTCTCCCCTTCTCGGTTGGCCAAGGTAGCACGTACTCTGCCGCCAGCGTTGTCAGATGGAAAATTTTGGAGCAATTTTTCAACAAGAACCTTCTGGTATTGCACCATTTTGCTTGTCCTCTCCACCGGAGGAATGAGAGATGAGAAATTCTCTTTGTAGCGGGGGTCCAGAAGGGTGAACACCCAGTAATCCGTGTTGTCTAAAATGCGTGTAACGCGTGGGTCACGGGAAAGGCAGCCTAACATAAAGTCAGCCATGTGTGCCAGAGTACCAACAGGCAAGATTTCGCTGTCCTCACCAGGAGGATGACTCTCAATCTCCTCATCCTCTTCCTCCTCTTCTGCCCACCCACGCTGAAGAGATGGAACTAAAGTTCCATGGCTACCCTCTGTAGCGGAGACAACCGTGTCTTCCTCCTCCTCCTCCTCCTCCTCCTCCGCCTCCTCCAATTGTCGCTGAGAAGACGAAGTGAGGGTGCTCTGGCTATCACCTTGTGTAAGCTCTTCCTCCCCCATTTCCACCTCTTCCACATGCAAAGCGTCGGTTTTAATTGTGAGCAGCGAGCGTTTCAGTAGACACAGAAGTGGGATGGTTACACTGATAATAGCGTTATCACCGCTCACCATCTGTGTCGATTCCTCAAAATTGCGTAAAACCTCACAGAGGTCTGACATCCATTCCCACTCCTCACTTCTGATTACAGGAAGTTGAACGGAGAGGCGACGACCGTGTAACAGCTGGTACTCCACTACTGCCCTCTGCTGCTCACAAAGCCGGGCCAACATGTGGAAGGTGGAGTTCCAGCGCGTGCTCACGTCACACAGCAGCCGGTGAGCTGGCAATTGTAAGCGCTGCTGCAGCTTCAACAGGCCGGCTGAAGCTGTTGATGACTTACGGAAATGTGCACACACGCGGCGCACCTTGGTCAAGAGATCATGCACATTGGGGTAGGTTTTTAGAAATCGCTGCACCACTAAATTAAATACATGCGCTAGGCATGGTACGTGTGTGAGCTTGCCGAGCTCCAAAGCCGCCACCAAGTTACGCCCATTATCACACACAACCATGCCTGGTTGCAGGTTGAGTGGCGAGAGCCACTGCTCGGTCTGGTGACTAATCCCCTGCAACAGCTCTGAGGCCGTGTGCTGTTTGTCCCCAAGGCAGATCAGCTTCAGCACGGCCTGTTGACGCTTCCCCACTGCAGTGCTACACTGCTTCCAGCTACTGGCTGATGGGGGAGTGGCGGTGTGTGTAGAGAATTCGGAGGTGGAAACGGAGGAGGAGGAGCCAATAACGTAGGTGCTGGTGGAAACCCTGATGGAGGTAGGGCCCGCAATCCTCGGCGTGGGTAGCACCCGTGCCATCCCAGGGTCCGAGTCGCTCCCAGCCTCCACGACATTCACCCAGTGTGCCGTCAGGGAAATGTAGCGTCCCTGGCCACAAGCACTTGTCCATGTGTCAGTCGTTAAGTGGACCTTCCCAGTAACTGCGTTGGTCAGGGCACGGGTGATGTTACGGGACACATGGTGGTGTAATGCGGGGATGGCACACCGGGAAAAGTAGTGGCGGCTGGGGACCGCGTACCGAGGGACAGCTGCTGCCATCAGGCTGCGGAAGGACTCAGTGTCCACAAGCCTAAATGGCAGCATTTCGATGGCCAGTAATTTGGAAAGGTGTGAGGTTAGTGCTATGGCCTGTGGGTGGGTGGCTGGGTACTTTCTCTTGCGCTCAAATGCCTGGGGTAACGACATTTGGACGCTGTGCTGGGACAGGGAAGTGGATGTGGTCGCTGATGGTGCTTCAGATGCTACAGGTGCAGGGCGGGAGGTATGCGGGCCTGCGCCTTCGACAGGCGATTGGCCGGCACCGAAAACAGGGGAAGAGGAGGCAGTGGTGTGGCCTGCAGACACAGATGGGCGATCCAGGCGTTCCTCCCACTTACTACGGTGCTTGGATGCCATGTGTCGGATCATGCTGGTGGTGGTGAGGTTTCTAGTGTTCATGCCTCGGCTCATTCTGGTGTGGCACAGGTTGCAAACTACAATTCTTTTGTCGTCCGCACTTTCCTTAAAAAAACGCCATACCGCGGAACACCTACCCCTTGGCAAGGTAGATTTACGCAAGGGGGTGCTCCGTGGAACATTTGCGGGCCGGTTTGGTGCGGTCCGCCTTCTTTCTGTAGCCACACCACTGCCTCTTCCAGCCTGTTGCGGTGCTGCAGATGGCTCACCCTCAGGACTGCTGTCATCGCTCGGCTCTACACCTTCCCAGGTGGGGTCAGTCATCTCATCGTCCACCAAGTCCTCCTCCACTTCCTCACTCTGATCATCCTCCTCAAGTCTTGATCCCACCACATACTCAGTCATTGACAACTGTATAACATTCTCCTCAACAAGGTCTTGAGACGGAAATAGTGGTTGATTTAATGGCAACTGTGTCTCATCATCATCATCATCATCCACTACTTCCTTTGACCTTAAATGCCGTTCACATCTGTCATCTTCTTGAGATTGGGTAGCCTCTAGAGGTTGTGAATCAGGGCACAAGATGTCATGTTCCTCTGCAAGCGTGCTTGGAGAGAGGGTCAAATGAAGGATTGGTGATGAGACGAGCTCCTCACTATATCCCAGTGTGGGATCACTTCTTTGACCAGACCGTGTATGGTGGGAGGAAGGATGATCAGAGTGAGGATTATGTTGACCAGACTCTTGGCTACTGAGAGTGGACTTGGCGGAAGACAGGGTGGTGCTTAACCGACTGGAAGCAGTATCAGCTGTCATCCAACCGACCACCTGTTCGCAGTGGTCGGACCTCGAGAGTGATGTCCTGCGACGCCCTGTAAAATTACACATGAAGCTAGGTATGGTGGATGTCTTTCTTTCTTGTGCTCTGGCACCAGGCACAGTTTCTCCGCGTCCTGACCCGCGCCCTGAACTTTCAGGATCACGTCCACTTCCCCGTCCCTTTTTACCCGCCTTCTTCATCTTACACAGAATATGTGACTTTAATATTTGAGTTTGAAAACTTAACAGTATTTCTTATTATTCTGCAACTCTGCAGAGTACACAGAATAGGCTGCTAAACTGCGGTGAAACACACTGAATGGAATATGTGAGTTTAATATTTGAGTTTGAAAACTTAACAGTATTTCTTATTATTCTGCAACTCTGCAGAGTACACAGAAAAGGCTGCTAAACTGCGGTGAAACACACTGAATGGAATATGTGACTTTAATATTTGAGTTTGAAAACTTAACAGTATTTCTTATTATTCTGCAACTCTGCACAGTACACAGAATAGGCTGCTAAACGGCGGTGAAACACACTGAATGGAATATGTGACTTTGATATTTTAGTTTGAAGACTTAACAGTATTTCTTCCTATTCTGCAACTCTGCACAGTACACAGAATAGGCTGCTAAACTGCGGCGAAACACACTGAATGGAATATGTGACTTTGATATTTTAGTTTGAAGACTTAACAGTATTTCTTCCTATTCTGCAACTCTGCACAGTACACAGAATAGGCTGTTAAACTGCGGCGAAGCACACTGAATGGAATATGTGACTTTGATATTTTAGTTTGAAGACTTAACAGTATTTCTTCCTATTCTGCAACTCTGCACAGTACTCAGAATGTGCTGCTAAACTGCGGCGACGCACACTGAATGGAATACGTGACTTTGATATTTTAGTTTGAAGACTTAACAGAATGTGCTCTAATCTGCAACTTTGCACACTAAACAGAATGTGCTCTAATCTGCAACTTTGCACACTAAACAGAATGTGCTCTAATCTGCAACTTTGCACACTAAACAGAATGTGCTCTAATCTGCAACTGTGCACACTAAACAGAATGTGCTCTAATCTGCAACTTTTCACACTAAACAGAATATTTTTTTTTTTTTTTTTTTTTTTTTTCCCCCCACACACAATATAACCTGCTGCCCCCACACACAGTAGTCCTAAAAAGGACTTTTGGTTCTTTTTTGTCACAATTTTTGTTTTTTCCTCCCTACACTGCCTTTCCCTTCCTATCCTCAGCTCTCCCTGGCTCAGACTGAGCCGAACTCGATGGTCAGGTGCTATACAGCACCTGACCACGGGTTCTGGCCAGCCAATCAGTGTAATGCCAGCAGCCAACATGGCTGCTGGCATTACACCGATGTCAGAGCCTCCCTGCACGTTTATTGGCTGCGCAGCAGCCGCAAAACGTGCGGGGAGGAGACCCGAACATGGCGGGCGAGCACATGCGGTACTCGTACGAGTACCGCCATGTGCCGAGCAGAGCGATGCTCGAGCCGATCCGAGCATCGGCCGAGCATGCTCGCTCAACACTATTCGTTATTACTAGGTCCAGTACATTGTTATTTCTTGTCGGCACTTCCACCGTTTGTGACCTGTAGCTTTCCTGAAGCATGCTCACAAACCTGATTCCCTTAGCACTCTGACATGTCTCATTTTTCCAGTTGATACCTGGATAGTTAAAATCTCTCATAATTATAGTATGCCCAAGCTGGGCAGATTTCCTCATTTGTAATAGCAGTTTGGCCTCAACATTTTTTTACCTTTTACACCACATTTAGTCTCAATTTCTAACCACAAGGACTCCATATTTTGGTCAGTTTCCTCACTAATATCACCCCTCAAGATTGGATTTAGCTCTGGTTTCAAATATAAGCACCCACCTCCCCATTTTCTATTAATCCCGTCTCTATATTTACAGCCCAGTCATATGCATCATTCCACCATGTTTCTGTTATACCAATTATGTCCAATTGCTTATAAACCACCAGCAATTCTAGTTCTCCTATTTTATCTACCATACTTCTTGCATTTGCTTGCATACAATTGATTTTGAAGTCTTTACATATATTATTTCCTACATGCCTTTTTTCTACATCTTTATTGACTAGAAATTCCTCCCTATTTTCTACATTTATCCCCACCCTTTCTCCACCCCCTGGTAATTTACTTGGACCCAGTTCCTATCTGCTCTATCTACCCCATTTTTGCTATCTATACCCTCCTTTCCTTGTTTAAAAGCTCCCCCAAGCTTCTTAGCATTCTCTCCCCTAGCACGGAGGTTCCTCTTCCATTTAGGTGCAATCCACCACTTCCATATAGATTGTACTCAAGAGCAAAGTCAGCCCAGTGCTCTAAAAACACAAAACCCTCATTCTTGCACCAATGCTTGAGCCATGAATTAAGCTCCCTGAGCTACTTCTGTTTACCTGCACTGGCGCATGGCACATGTAGTATTTCAGAAAATGCTACCTTACAGGTCGTTGCCTTAAGCTGCACCCTAAATCCCTGAAATCTTTCTTTAGGGACCTCCATCTTCCTCCTACTTTGTTATTGGTACCAATATGTACCAAGACAGCTTGATCACTTCCAGCCCCTCCCAATAATCTGTCAGCCCTGTCAGCAATATGCCGAACCCGAGCACCCGGGACACAGCATACTTTTTGGCATTCACGTTTCTGACAGCAGATTACCCTATCTACCCTCCTAATAATAGACTCCCCTATTACCACCACCTGCCTTGGTTTCTGCCTACTCTGCATCCCATCTAGCCTGGAAGGAGGACTGTTCCCCTGGCTGCTACAGGAATTAGCCCTCTCCAGTGTTGCCAATTCTGAGCAATTCTCATCAACATCTTCACACAATCTTGCACATCTGTTGGGCTGAGTCAACTCAGAACTGGCCTTCCTCTCCCTCTGCCCACTACCTCCCCTCCTTACTGTTACCCAGCTGCCTATCTGTTGCTCCTCATCTACAACTCCACCTTCTTCACCACTAACCTCACATACTACCTGCTCTGTGAGTCCTAAACGCCTTTCCAGGTTTCCAATGTCCCGAAATGTTGCAATATTTCTTACCAAATCCAATATCTCAGACTCTAAAAAGAAAATATGCTCACACTTGACACAGCGTTATGACACCTGGAACAATTGCTCTAAGTGTTCAGACATGTGACAAGATGTGCACTGAGTGAGATTGTCTAACCTGCTATCACTCATGCTTGGTTTTACTAATCAAATAGATTAATATTGTCTTCTAATGCTCACTGTACAGGTAAGTAACCAAATTTAAATGTGAATGCAGTTAATCCCTTGAAATGTTTGTCACATCAGAGCTCTGCTGATTTCCAACTCCTGCTTCTATTCTAACTCCAGATTCTTTCTAACTCGCCACTTGTATGCAGTCACTTGAATGCAGTCTCTATGATCCAGCTCAGATGAGCTATGGGACTGTATTTATTGTAGCACCACAGTCAGGTGACACCCCTTAGCAATCACACATGCCAGAGAAAAACCCAGTAAACAATTTATTATTTAACCCTTGCAATACCCACACAAAATGAATAATTTTTTTGTAAACCTTAATAAAACACCAAACGCACTTGCATGTACTACTTAACCAGATTCTTTTTAACTCGCCACATGTATGCAGTCACTTGAATGCAGTCTCTATGAGCCTTCTCAGATGAGCTATGGGACTGTATTTATTGTAGCACCACAGCCAGGTGACGATCCTTAGCAATCACACTTAATCACACAGGCCAGAGAAAACCCCAGTAAACAGTTTGTTATTTAACCCTTGCAATACCCACACAAAATGAGTACTTTTTTATAAACATTAATAAAACACCACACACACTGACATGTACTACTTAACCAGATGCTTTCTAACTAGCCACTTGTATGCAGTCCACTTATATTCAGTCCACTTATATGCAGCCTTAAAGAGCCAACTTCTGTGGTGGGTGTTTGGTTTTAACATGTTTGACATAAATATCATGGTGTCTGTGTTTCATGTGTGATATCAGTGCACTTGTGCAAGGTGTGTTCCCTCCTTTCCTCTTCTCACTGACTTGTCACAAATTGTGCACAATGCCATTGCTGATGACTGCACTGTGCCTGCCCCAACAGAAAAATAGTACCACATCCATGATGACTTCAGGGGGAAGGGAACAGATGGAGAAGAATGGCCTCTTTCTTCTTGTCCTCCACATCCCCCTTCTTTGTCTGTGGCAGCAGATGATGTTGCTGCTGTTGCTGCTACTGCCTCAGAATCAGCACTGCAACTAGGAACAGGTGTATTGCTGCTGCTAGCAAGTGGAACCTGTCCTAGTCCTGCATCACTTGTTGGCCACATTCCCACTGTGTCCATGGTGGTCTGTGGCACGCTAGCTTGCTCCACATCATCCTGCTACCCTTGCATCTCAGTAGCAGCAGGAATTAGAGAAGTTGCAAATTCTGCAAATTCCAAAAGATAGTGGTGGCAATGATGCACATCCTCATCCCTGTCACCCATTCCTTCTCAGTTCCTGCTAAAAAGGCCATCAATGTCTCTTCCACCCCATCTTCTCCAGAATCATCATCACCAACCACCACTAGTCCCATTCCCTACGTGCTGCTGCTGCTGCTCTGTTACAGACATCTCGCTGCTGGTTGGAGGAAGGGATGAGCAATGTAACAGAGGGTGCCCTAATGTCACATTTGTCATTTCTTGGTGACATGAAGAAGGCAGACTGGCAGCAGTAGTAGCAGACACAAGCAGCTGATCTGTTCTCCTGCTGGTGGTGGTATTAATTCTGCGCCTGCTCTCCCCCAACAGTTCTGGCCTCTTCAGGATCATGTTCCACTTGGACACTGTAGTGAAGGGAAGGGGACTCTGAGGGCCAGAGGAATGGTGTGGGCTCACTTGACCGTTAGTCTGGATGCTTTCAAATGCTTCCCCCCACCACTATTCCCACCAGCTGTGTCACAATTACTGTTACTACTATTAACATCACACACATCAAGTTCAGCCTCAAAGACTTCATCCTCACAGTCACTAGTAATATGATGATTACCCCCTCCCTCACTCCAAACACTAACCAGCCACTGGACCTTCTTAGCAGTTGTAACAGTAGTAGTAGTAGTAGCACTGGTGGGACTGCTTGGGGATGGCAAGTGTGAATAAAGGTCCCCTGCTGTTACACTTGGCATCATCTTCTCCTTCCCTTCTCCTGAGTATTACAAGACACAATAGCAGCAGGTTCAGCACTGGTGGCAGTGGCTTTAGCACTGGTAGCAGGCAGAGCACTGGTGACAGCAGGGGCAGCATGTCTGACAGCAGGCATAGTATTGGTGGCAGCAGGTTCAGCGCTGGGAGCAGGTACAACATTGGTGGCAACAGGGGCAGCACTTCTGACACCAGACACAGTACTAGTGGCAGCAGGTTCAGCACTGGCAGCAGGCTCAACACTGGAGGCATCAGGGGCAGCACTGACATCAGGTATCACACTGGTGGCAGCAGGGGCAACACGTCCAACAGCAGACACAGCACTAGTGGCAGCAGAGGGAGCGTGTCTGACAGCAGGCATAACAATGGTGGTAGTAGCAGCATGGGCAGCACGACTAACAGCAGGAACAACACTAGTGGCAGCAGAGTTAGCAAGTCTGGTAGCAGGTACAGCAATGGAGGCAGCAAGGGCAGCATGTCTTGCAGCAGGCACAGGCAGCTGACCTATCCTGCTCTCACTAGTACTACACTTCTCTTTCTCCCTTCCCATTAAATTCCCCAAGATCCCTAGGGGTGATTTAGGGGGACTGGACTGCATTGGTTACTCCTCCTCCTCAGACTCAGTGGACATATAAGGGTAGCAATCACTATGAGCCTTTCCTGCCTCAATTTTCCAAACAAATAACAGCAGAACAGTGCAGCACATCTACCTCACTCTGTAGCTGCTTCTATTGTGTTTCACTTAAGCAAATATGTCAAGTTTTTTTAGGGAAAAGGTGAAAGCCATGTAAATCAATGGACCGAAACTTTCTAGCCACTGAAAAAAATGGCAATGTATTTTGGCCAATGGGCGAAAATCACAAAGATTTTAACTGTTGGTTTAAAAGCGGATTTTCCCATGAAAAATCTGACAATGTGGTAGTAGGGGGATTTCTCCGGGAACACGGTGACAAGTTTCACCCACCCCTACTAACTAGTACACAATCAAAATTTGAAGGCTTTGGAGGGAACCTTTTTGTCACCTGAGCAATGAAAACTAATGTTCAATGTATATGAGCTGCTGAAACCTTTTGAGGAGATAACCATGCTGGTTAGTCACTTAGGTATAGCAGTTAGTGAAAATTTACCAATGATATATTTATTGAAGAAAAAGATGAGGAGCTTGGTTGAGGAATCTTAACATAATGACAACACAGACATGCTCAAGCTGGTCAAGGATATGTTAGCGTGTATTGAGCAAGATCCTTACATAATGTGCATTAAAAGCAATGAGGAATCCATTCTTGCCACTTTGCTGGATCCCTGCTTTAAAAACAAAATGTCTGAATTTCTGCCAAAGTGTTATCACTTTGTCACAATTAGGAGTCATGATGAACAGCAGTATCTCTCAGAGGAATCAGATTCTGTCATGAAATATAGAGATATGATTATTGATCATGGAGGATGAGAGGGAGAAAGTTAAGGCCAAAAAAACTGATAGACATCATACTGAAAAAAGTGATGGAACCAGCGGTGGTGCTATAGAGAAGGAAAAGGGCCCTGAGTTTGTTTAAGGGATAATGGGAACATTTTTTTCCACTTGCACTAAAACAGAAGAAGATGAAGAAGCAGGTGTTTTTCATCAAACTGTTGGGGAGTTTGCATTGTCTTCCCTTGGAGGAAGAGTTTAATATGCGAAACATAAAAGTCAGGGTATTTATGTGGCATGTACTTAGTGAGGAAAGATATGCCAAAGTGTGTCCCATCCCTTCCCTTTTAACTATCTTTTTGCACATAATGCTCATCACAGTTGCTGATGATTACACCGTGCCTGCCCCAAGGGAAGTGTTAGACCTCCTCAGGTCAAAAAGAAATGGCTAGTGTGACATTAGGTGACCCTCTGTCATATTTCTCATCACCTCCTCAAACTGGTGAGATGTCTGTAATAGAGCAGCAGCAGCAGCAAGGAGAGACTGGTGGTGATGATGATGATGATGAAGAAGCTGGGGTGAAAAAAGACATTAAAGCGGAACTATCATCTGATACAAAGTCGTCTTACAATAATTAAGCAGGTAGAGACTAGCTTTATAATATATATAACCTCTCAAATGTAGCTGATTATAAAGAAATCCTTTATTTTAAGAGACTGACGGCCAGTTTAGTGCAGTCTGAGCTCCTGCACCGTCAGTCCCTTCCGGGTACCTTGTGGCACGTTGTAATGCTTCTCAATCCTAAAATAAAGGATTTCTTTATAATCAACTACATTTGAGAGGTAATATATATATTATAAAGCTAGTCACGACCTGCTTAATTATTGCAGGGCGACTTTGTAAAGTTCCACTTTAATGGGTTTTTTACCCTAAACTAAGAATGAATGGGAGACAGGAATTTGCGGCGTTTGCTACTGCTCTAACTCCTGTTGCTTCTGAGTTGCAAGGGCAGCAGGATGCAGAGGAGCAGGCCACAGACCACCATGGACACATTGGGAATGCAAGTGATGCGGGACTAGGACAGGTTCCACTTGCCAGCAGCAATACTGCTGGTCCTAGTTGCAGTGCTGATTCTGAGGCAGTGGCAGCAACAGCAGCAACATCATGCTCTGCCCCTGCCAGTGAAGAGGAATGTGGAAGAGAAGAAGAAAGAGGCCATTCTTCTCCACCTTTTCCCTCCCTCCTGAAGTCCTAGGTGTGGGACTATTTTTCTCTTGGGGCAGACACAGTGAAGTTATCAACGACGACACTGTGCAAAATTTGTGGCAAGTAACTGAAAAAGGGAAAGGAGGGAATGCATCTTGGCACAACCTCCCTGTTAACACACATGAAACACAGACACCATGACATTTTTGTTAAACATGTTAAAGTCAAACATCAACCAAAGAAATTGGACACCTTGCTGTATCCTCTGAGTCTCCCCAAAGGCAACAAGAGGTGAGGCAAAGATCAAAGAGGAGGAAGAATAGAGAAACCCAGCCAGAAGCTGAAAGTTTGATGGTGAGCAAAACACCTGACTCTCCATCACCTTCTTCTTCTAGGGTAACTACAGTTTCTGCTGATCCACCTCATTCATCGTTATCTCTCTAACTGGTTGATACCCATTCAGTAGATGTCAGGATGTGGCAGTTGGTGTCCACCCATTGCACACTTTGTGAGGCACTGACCACACATGGCTGTGTGGTGTCGCAACCAGGGCATAAAGCGGCATCTGAGGAGATTCCATCCTGCAGAATATGCTAAGCTGGTGGTGGGGAAGGTTTATCATTATAATGAAACTGTGTGTAAATTGTCATGTGTCCTTAGCAGGGAGTGGACAAGGGGCAAAGTGACAGCAGCAGTACTTGGTTTCTGGTTGGGGGATTTCTCATCGGGGACTCTAAGTGTCATGTTGCTTGGATAGCGTTATGCCAGGTGTTTGATGTGACTGCAAATGTATCCATTATTCCCAGTTCTTATTACCACACACTGTGCTATCAAGGGAATCATTTCTATTCTAGTAAAACACACCCATGATTTTGGAGGAGGGTGTAACGGTTTTGTAAGACACTCAGACCAGTACATTAGAATAAAACACAGTTTTATTAAAGGACAAGAAAGGCTGCCCTCTAGAGGCAGTACAGAATGACTGGAAATAGACAAGGAAGTACAGATGCCCTCTCAGGCCCAGTATACAAGGAAAATAATATATACTGTCACAGGACAGGCATAAGCTAGCATACAGGATACACAAGGGTTAAAGTTCATAGAAAGCAATCAGTCTCTGTTGTGGTGTGTTTGACAACGCCCATAAGATGGTAAGGGAGTGATATTGTGGTGCTAGATGTGAGAGCACCAGTAAATTGAGCAGGACTGAGACTACTGCTTATGCTGAGCAGGGAACTGAGGCCAAAATACTCTGCAAGAGCTAGCCACGTTGAGCCGTGAGCGCCCGCCCGGTGCTGTAAGCATAGATATTAGTACTGCAAGAGCTTGGGAGCCTGGAGCCACTAGCACCCAACCGGTGTGTTAACGGAGACCAAGTGCACTGCAAGAGCTGAGATGTATAGAGCCAATAGCACCCAACCGGTGCTGTAACGGAGACCAACTACACTGCAAGAGCTGAGGTGTATAGAGCCAATAGCACCCACCCGGTACTGTAACTGTAACCAACTACACTGCGAGAGCTGAGGTGTATGGAGCCAATAGCACCCAACCGGTGTGGTAATGAGACTACTGCGCACAGCAAGTGTTACCGGATGCACAATGTTAATCGGAGGCCACCATGCTCTGCAAGTGTTAACGGAATGCTCTTTATAATGGAGACAACAATGCTCTGCAAGTGTAAACAGAAGGCTCAGTGTTAACAGAGGCAACAGTGCTCTGCAAGTGTGAACGGAAGGCTCAATGTAACTGAGGCAACAATGCTCTGCAAGTGTTAACGGAGGCTCAGTGAACGGAGGCAACAGTGCTCTGCAAGTGCAAACAGAAGGCTCACTGAAACTGGGACCACTGTGCTCTGCAAGTGTTAACGGAGGCTCAGTGTAGCGGAGGTAACAGTGCTCAGCAAGAGTAAATGGGAAGGCCCAGTGAATCGGAGGCAACAACTCTGTCTGCCCTGCAATCAGCACAGTGGAAGTCAGAATGTCGCCCAAGCGACACAGGAGCAGGAACTCAGACAGGGTCGTCAACGGAGCCGGGTCAGGTCACGGAGCAGGAACGTCAGCCAGGCGGGTCAAATCACAGAGCAGGATCGTCAGACTAGCCGGGTCAGATCACGGAGCAGGAACGTCAGCCAGGCTGGGTAGAATCACGGAGCAGGAACCAAGGAAAGTAGTCAGACGGGCCAAGTCGGTACACAGGCATGCAGGAACACAGCTACACAGCAACACTGGTACAGGAACACCACTACAGGGCACCTGACAGGTGCCAAAGGCCCGGTATAAAAAAGCCATACTGGGCCGGCCAAACAAGCTCAGCCAATGGGAGCGCACCACAGCAAAGAGTGACAGCAAAGATCATGGGAACCGTGATAGAGGGGCAGGTAGAGAAGCATTATTGGCTAACTTCTTATTTTCACCAATGTACTTGAAGTGGTGGGGGCTAGTTATGGTGCTGCTATTGCCTCAGGCACATCACTGGAACTAGTAGTGGCAGGTAGAACCAAGATAATCACCCATGTTACTGCTATTGTAGATCCCATTCCCTTTGCGTTGTCTAATCATCCTGCTATTTAAACAACTCAGCAGCAGCGAGAACAGCTGTCTCGAA
Source organism: Rhinophrynus dorsalis (assembly GCA_037306005.1). NCBI lineage: Eukaryota > Metazoa > Chordata > Amphibia > Anura > Rhinophrynidae > Rhinophrynus > Rhinophrynus dorsalis. The sequence goes on along the minus strand of CM074719.1, from coordinate 425,506,980 downwards.
TTCTGCAAAAACCCCAGGGCACTAAGCTAGTAGCGCATTTTTTTCATCAGGGCTTGTGCCCAAAAAACAGAGGTCTACAAAAAATAAACAATTTTGGGGGTTTGTTTCTAACAAGACTAAGTCCTACAAATCAATGTTTCCTTAAAGTTTGTTCCAGACAAGTCTAAGTACTACAAATCAATGTTTCCTCAAAGCTTGGGCCAGCACAAGTCTTATTTCCTACAACAAATCAATATTTCCTCAGGGCTTGTTCCTCTAATAAGTCTAAGTCCTACAAATATATGTTTCTCAGGGCTTGGGCCTAACACAAGTCTAAGTCCTACAAATCTTCCTTTACAAAATACTCTATCCTATCAAGTCACTGGGTCCCTGTCTCTGCCATGTTTTTGTACCAATTTCTTATTTTAATTGTATTTATTTATTTATTATTAACTGCCCCTCCCAATACCAGTTAACAACCCCCCCAAAACAAATTTCATGTTCACCCTCCTCAGATCCATTTTACACCATGTCTTATGGTTTTTTTAATTGCATATAGTTTTTATTTTTTATTAACTGTGCCCCCAATCCCAGTATATAACCCACCGCCCCCCCCCCAAAAAAATCCCTGTTCAACTGATTCTTTCCTTAGATTCCACCAACACAGGCATCCTCATGCCCCTTTTATACTATGCCTTTGGGAAATAAAATAACATTTGCTATGTGTTGTGTGCAAATTCAGTGTTCCCACTGATTTCAATGGAATGAGCTATGCAAAAAAAGCAGAAAAAAATTCACTTTATGAGGGAAATCTTTAACCAAGCTTTATTCACCAATTTTGGTTTGAGGCAAAAATCTTCAGCCATCCCTACTCATAACATTCAATAAAAATAATTGATAATCATACATTTGCCATATTCTGCAGGCTGTAAAGTTTGCAGATATTCTCTTATTCCCTGCACTCTATTGGTCACCACAAAAGTATATTGCTACGTATATTGAGGTAAATTGCTAGCAACTTGCTTCTTCAGATGTCTGCTGATGGTACTACTGGCAATAGCAGCAGTGCCAAGAAAAACCGTGAGGGCACAGGGGAGCCAGAGGTATTATCCTGACCCCAGACCCTAGCACAAAATGACAATTTTGAAGGTGTTACTGCACCCTTAATGGTTTTCCAGTAGTTGGAGTTGCACTTTTATGTTGGATTTTAATCCATATTGTTTTCAGTAGTTTTACCAAGGTATGACCCCCTCCTTCTCCCTCTTCACAATATTGTCACACAATTTGCACATTGCAGTTGATAAAAATTGCACAGTGCCTGTACCAGATGAAACATAATGCCATACCCATGATTTCAGGGGAGGAGAACTGGAGAAGGATACACCTGCCACCTCAGCACTAGTAGTAGCAGGAGTATTAGAACCCATGTCAACCACTATTTTTCCATAGCACCTTCAACATACTATTATAACTGTTACTTATACCCATGGGCAGGGTGCACCAGACATGTGACATAAGCAGCAGGAAGTAAATTGACAAACACCTTAATTGCACTGTTGGTGGTGAAACTTATGTGACATAGGATGCAGATCAGTAGCAGGTACAGGCAAAGACAGCTGCACAATTTTGTAATTTCACAAAGCCCCATCTAGCAAACCTAACTAGCCATCTGCTTTGGTTCTATTATTTAAGAGTATAAAAAATGTGAATTATTCAACTAAGCATTTAGCCTAGAGTGGCCATGGAAGCTAGACCATTCACTGAACTGTTTTCAAAGTAGTTGAAATCAGTTGTTTGTCTACATTTTATATGTTGGTTTATGACTGCTTTTGCTTGATGTAAGCACATACTAGAACTACATCAATGACCTCTCATACTATTCACTGATTTGCATTTCTTTATATGTATTCATTTTTTTAACTGTTACCCAGCCCTGGTTTATTCAGTATCATCATTGTTAGTTTACTCTTCCTCCAATATACACCAAACCTAGATGGTATGGACAGGCAATAGTTAATAGTTTAGTGACCCTGAATACACATTAGGGTAGAGGAATCAATATACTGGTTTTTGAATAACTGGGCTGTCTATACAGGCTTAATTTTGTTGTGTTGATTTAGGAATTTTACATGAACATATACGTTATGTATGTATTCATTTTTTTTTAACTGTATATATATTCATGTTCTCTGAAAATCATCAAACGGTTCAGTAGTTTGGTTGTAGGCCTGACAAACAATCAAACTGCTTGAGATTTTTATAATTTATTCTAACATAGGTTTTAACAGTATAAATTATATTTTGCATATCATATCTGCTACATATATTATTCTCACATTGTGCTGCTCCTTTTTTGCTATATGTTCTGATAGCTGCAATGAACACCTGGGGATACTTCTAAACATCAGACTGTTGCAACAGATTAGAACTTCGGTTGCATGCGTTTTAAATTTGAACACCATCTAATCAAAGTAATCATGTACAAATGGATTATTCATCACCAAACACCACCATTATTAACATTTCCATTTTGCCTCATTTCCATCCATTCAGTGACAGTCTCGGGAGAGTTAAAGAAACTGGTACTAAGCTAAGTTTTATTAATTAAACAAATCTTTGTGCAAATTGATTCTTTCGTATGTGCATTATTGTTATCTACCAAAAATGGAAGAGCTATAGCTACACCACATATTGTTTACACTTTTGGTCTAATTGATTTGTCAACATGAAGTGTAATCTAGATAAGTGTCTAAAGCAATATATCAATTTTCATTATCTAATTATCATTATCTACTGAAATGTAAGTAACAATCTATTCTATTAGTAGCTGAGTAAGAATTTGAATGTGTTTAAAATCTTTAAGAATTAAGGTAAAGACATATCTATTCTTTCCAGAGGCAAGCTCTGTTGTTTTGTGTATTCAATATTTTTATTGTTAAATTTCTTTTCAACAAATCTGTAAAAATGTTGGTACTCTGCATGTGTTGTAGAGTATCTCATAAACATTCCCTTACATTAAAAGTGAATAACTCCACTAATGTAGGTCAGAGATGCAGCCAAAACTGATTCTGATACCCCATGGACTACACCAGTAACTGATGAGATCTAAGTTGTCCTTATTATCAAATCAGACCAAAAATAGAAAAAAGAAGGGAGAGGCTTATGGTGTAGAGCAGAGGTTCTCAACCCGTGCCCTCAGTGGCCACTAACAGGCCAGGATTTAGGAATTTCCCTGCTAGAACACAAGTGTGTTGATCAGAGGCTCAGTCATATTGATTAACTCACCTGTGCTCTTAAAAGGAAATTGTCAAATCCTGGCCCGTTAGGAGCCACTGAGGGCACAGGTTGAGAACCACTGGTGTAGAGATCTCAAGACTTCTCTTTAAATGAACATAAGTATATTGTACTCACATTTGGATAATGTCATGGATTTTATCCCAAAGACCATATGAGCCTGTGGAGGATATTTAAACTGCCTCCACACAGATAAACGTGTCACTACGCGCAATCCTACTGGAAACCTCTACTCCACAGCTGGGCTTGAAGAAATAACAGAAAACAGGAAAGTGTAAGGAGAGCTGTACTTCAAATCTTAAATTATCAATTAAAACCAATGTAAATAGATACTTACTTCATAAATCTCACCGGCACCTATAGATGGTGACCGGTGTGAAGACATGCAGGGATTTTGGATGCTGATTCTCCCTGCTAAGGAATCAATGGGCAAAGCATCTAGGCACCATCCAAAATCTTTCAGTGAAAACCAGTGGAAGTTCAAAAAACAGCAGCAGACAAGTCAAATCCAATGATTTTATTATTAAAAATTATATTAACCCCATCCCGCCCACAGACTCACATGTACGTCCTCACCGGATGTTCCAGGAAGACATACATGAACGTCCTGGAAGCCATTCACTAGAATGGCAAAAAAAAAACATTGTCAAGTGCCGGCTGCGTGCGCGCGACCGGTCACTAAAGGGTTAAAAATCCCTCGATATGTTTTGTGGTATCAAACCACTTCATCAGGAGGACAAAAAACAAAATAAAAACTGGTCTGTCTAAACTTATGCTGTTACTTACGTCTCCAGTCGAATGAATCCTTCAGCGTGATAGGAATTGGAAGGTTCAAATGATTACCACACATCATCACACAGGGATACATCAGTGTGACTACTCACATTCTAGATATATAATCAAGTTTTAGTACAAAATTAACCCCACATGCAACATAGTGACCATAATTTTTGAAACTAGGAATAAAGTAATAAATCAGAACTAGATTGTTAGTGTGCGGACTCCATTCATCCAGCCCGACTACCCAAATAACCACCCTATGGCATACTAACAATATAAACCTCACGTATCCATTGCATGACCCCATGTGTTTATAGGGACCCGTGTGGGAGAGTGAACCCACACTCGGCAATCTATTAAACATATATTACCTGCTTTTATCAAATGCTGAGCAGGCGATAAAATTGACCCATAAAATTGAGTTTCAGAAATTTGCGATCCACATTTGATTTAAATTCAAAACCGGACTCACTGAAAAGGGATCCATAAAATTCTTAAAGGAGACAATAAAACATACATCACCACAAATGGCGAAAAAATTAACCCATGACTTTACGTCTCGTGACTCTGTGGTTAACACATACTCACAGATGATCTAAAGCAAAAGCCAGATTCATTATAAGCGATCCGTAGAAGGCTTAAAGATAGCAATAACAAGTACATTGAATATTACTGATAATGAATAAAAATTGAAATATATATGGAAAGTGGCATTAACTGAATATCAATCACCATATAAACACCAAGAGTTTAATTAAAATACACACATCTATCCTGATATATGTCCCCACAGTAGAAACAACCAATGTGGCATAAATCTATGAATACATATACACCGTCATTAACTATCCTATCTATATTTAAATTATACTAATATTATGAATACTATAATCATAATGATCCTCAAATGCAAATATAAAGTGTGACAAATTATGCAATATTGACCTTAATTCTAAATTATTAGTGAGAAACATGTTACAAGTATAAAATGCCTCAATTGTGAATACATATAACTATATCTATATTTCATGTGTATGAACATAAATAAGCATATGTTGACAACTAAAAGAGCTGTGTGAAATGTGCTAGCTGCTAAAATGCTGCTGTGTGAAATATATCAGTGTGTCATCCATATACATAAAAAATATATATAAAAAGTGATGAATGAATGGAGAGTAAGAAATAAAGAAATAAGTGATAAATAATAAGGAATTAAATAATCAAATTAATCACCGTTTGTGTATAGGTGACCTCTACATTACTGGTGATATATAACTATATCTGGGCATGTAATGTATAGCTCTAAAGATATATATCTATCATATACCTAAATACTAACCAAATCAATTGTAATATTAAAGCGGAACTACCACCTGCTTTAAAGTTTGTCATCTAATTCCCCATCTGGCGACTAGCTGCTCAGTAGTGCGACTAGCTGCTCAGTAGTGCTAGTTGCCAGAATAATTACCTGGTTAAATAAAATGACACCCTTCTCCGGGGCTGACAGGCTTTCCGATATGGCCAGGTGTTTCCCGTTTTCTCCAACTGGGTCCTCTTTGGTCAGGCTTGTATCGTGCCTATTCGGTGTTCTCCGATATGGCTTATTTTGGTGAATTTTTCCTCTGGTTTCCTGCGTCTGGGTCCTCTTTAGTCAGACCTCAGCCTGACCAAAGTGAACCCAGATGGAGAAAACGGGAAAAACCCAGCCATATGGGAGAGCACTGATCAGTCTTGGAACAGACAAAGAAACAGAGAAAATCCACAAAGACAAGCTGTATCGAAGAACAATGATTAGGCACAGAACAGAAGTATAAAAGAGGGATTGGGACGTCCTGACGGCACCTACAACTACACCAAGGAGTCCCTTTTTGAGAAGAGAAAATGACTCATCTTTAACCTAGATGTAAGTCTATAATTATCTATATTATATTGTTATACACAACTCTCTGAAAAACTGTTATCTCTTCTATTTGCATGAACAATCTGAGGCAAAGATATCAGACAGTGATTATAACGAACAATAATCAAAAAGAAGGAAACTTGTGAAAATCCTAATATACTGTAACAATATGCTGTGACATGGACCAATCATTTGTCTCTATACAAACACACTGTATACTCTGTGAGAACTCTGATACATTGTAGTAAGGACTGATTACACATATCTGTGTGAATATACTGTATTATCTTAATGTACCCAGGTTTACTGACTGTTTGGCATCCATACAGAATTGATTGAACATATATTGTCTATATTATTGTATGACTCTCTATATACACCATCGCCTTAGGTATTAACACTTATATACACAAGAAAACCCTAAGCGCTACTGGCACCCTCCTATTTTACTCCACAACATAGCAGTAGACACATGTCTAGTTGAAGAGGTGGAGCCACAACAGCCCAGGTCACTGTTCCCATTGCAGAGGATGAGGATACTTTGAGAGAGGTGCAGATACAATACTTCACCTGTGAGTATAATGCATGTATGACCATGATCAAGCTTGGGGAATGTGCAAACACACTCACACAACACATAATCCACAGGATGACTCATAGACACAGCTTTCAGATCACCTACTACAATCACATAGCTGCTACAGTTTCTAAGCCATGCAGCACCTATTTGTGACACTGGCACGTCAAAGATATAATCCATCACCCTGGAACAAAGGTACATGACATTGCCTATGTTCATCATATGCCTCAGTTAAACTGACAGAAAACCACATTTACAGAGTTCAACATAACCATAACAACTCTAGAACCCTGGGAGTAATAGAAGGATATCCAATGCAATGACTTGCAATGCACTGGACACCATTCTGGCATTCCAGGTGCTACAGGGGTATTGGAGTTAGCCAGAGAACAATAGTTGTTCAAGGCACAGTATAGGGATAACATACTGTGTTAGTGTTGGCTACAGCATTGGAGTAATTATTTGTGAGTCAGGTTGCAAGGCCCATCACGCTGACCTGTGTGTGTGCAGCAAAATGCATTGGCTAAAATGGTTCTCCTCCTACCTCTCTAAATGTACCTTCAGTGTGTCTTTTGTTAATGCCTTCTCATCTGCCCACGACCTCACAGTAGGTGTTCCTCAGTGATCAGTCCTGGGAGCACTTCTCTTTTCCCTATACACCCTCTAACTTGGTGACTTCATCTCATCTCTTGGGTTTAATTACCATCTGTATGCGGATGACACTCTAATCTATCTCTCTTTCCCTGACCTCACCTCAGCTGTGCAGTCTCGAGTCACTCAATGTCTGTCAGCTATTTCATCATGGATGGCCTACTGTCATCTCAAACTCAGTATGGCTAAGACAGAGCTGGTGGTATTTCTCCACCCATATCCAAGCTCTCACCAGAACATGTAATTTCTTCCTAAAAAATATTGCCAAAATGCATCCTTTCCTCTGCATGTCAACTGCAAAAACTCTATCTCAGGCACTCATTCTATCCAGACTCTCTGGTCTTCCCACGTCTCATATCTCTCCACTTCAATATGTTATTAATTCAGCCGCAAGAATCACCACATTTGCTTCCAGATACCTTCCCTCTCATCTCCTCCTGAAATCCCTCATTTGGCTACCTATAAAGTATCGTATTTCTTACAAGATTCTCCTCCTCTCCTGTAAGTCCCTGTTTTCTTCAGCACCCTCTTACATTTCTGCTCTTATCTCCCGCTACACCCTTTCCCATCCCCTACAGACTTCCCCAGTGTTCTTCCTGTCCTCTCCCTACACAAATCGAGCCATCTCTTGGCTACAAGCTGTTTCACTGGCTGTCCCTTGACTCTGGAATGCCCTCCCTATCGCCATTCACCAATCATCCACAATCATCACTTTCAAGCATCTCCTCAAAACCCACCTGCTCGAGGAGGCATCTCAATAGCAATATAGCAATTCTTCTTCCTTGCACAATGATAGTGACATCAGAATCCTATTGCACTTCCTTCACCACACCTTGTACATGCACTTATAATCATCCTCCTACTGTCTCTGTATGTCATCATGAACTCTAATTAGATTGTAAGCTCCTTGGGGACATTCCTTCCTACAGACATCCATGCATGATCCATCATGGAACTGAAGAATGTCCAGGTGACATGTTGCTTCCACTTCCATGAAGCTCACCTCTTGCTGTTTTCAAGTGTTGGTGTTTATGCAGTGTGAAATTTGAAGTTGTTAGAAAGCTCTGCAAAACCTTTCACATATTAACAAAATGCTTAAGTATACGTGTAGGAGTTGCCTAAGATCTAAGGGGATATAACTGTATAGCAATACTGCTCTTCTTCAGAGTCCAAATACATTATGGAGAGCCTATGAGCAGCTGTAGTATGTTTACTCAGTAGCCAGTTGTTATAGGAAACATACCGTTTGGGTGCTTGTAGAAAGCTTCCATGTATTTTGGTACAATACAAGATGTTCTAAAATATTATTAACTATATTAATGGAAGGAAGTCTCTAATCCAAATATGTCTGTTGAATTAACCATTTCTCCAGACAGCTAAATAGTTAGGAATTGTGTTTCAGATATACTCATGAAGGCATTTCCCTAAAAATAGGAGTCTATTCATTAAATGGTGACTAGGAATGGAGTTTGAGATGCATTGATGCTAGAAGATGATGGGGAAGATTCACTAAGGTGTGATGACTCAGTAAGTGATGAAGTGGATAACACCTCTCCAGTGATCTCACTTCTCCAGTTCCTTTGTTATTCTATTGTGGTGGTGAGGTGTGCTGAGGGGCAGATGTGAGGAGGTATCACGGTTCCCGTGATCTCTCTGTCACTCTCTGCTGTGGTGCGCTCCCATTGGCGGAGCTTGTTTAACCCGCCCAGTGTGGCCTTCATATACCGGATCTCTGGCACCTGTCAGGTGCCCTTTCGTGGTGTTCCTGTACCAGTGCTTCCGTTGCTGTGTTCCTGCGGTCCTGTGTACCGACTTGGCCCGTCTGACTATTCTTGTTTGTTCCCTCCGTGATTGACCCGGCCTGGCTGACGTTCCTGCTCCGTGATTGACCCGGATTGGCTGACGTTCCTGCTCTGTGACCTGATTCCAGTGTTCCTGTCGTCCTGAGAGTATTCCTGCGAGATCCTGATTCTATGTCACCTGGCGACATTTTGAACTGTAGAGTGCAGTGCTGTGCAGACTGATCATCCCTTTAACCCTTGCAGAGCTTGTTGCCTCTAATACTAAGCTGTCCATTAAACACTTGCTGAGCACCGTTGCCTCCACTACTGAGCCTGTCCGTTAACACTTGCAGAGCTTGTTGCCTCCGTTACTAAGCCTGTCCGTTAACACTTGCTGAGTCTGTTGCCTCCGATACTGAGCCTGTCCGTTAACACTTGCTGAGCTTGTTGCCTCCGTTACCAAGCCTGTCCGTTAACACTTGCAGAGCATTTGTGGCCTCCGTTAACTGTGCTTCCATCTTACACCTTACAAGCACAGGGTAGCAGTTGTCGGACCGCGTGGTGCTATTGGGCGATACCATTCAGCTCTTGCAGTGTTTGTGACTCTGTTACCGCACCAGAAGGGTGCTATTGGCTCTGGTTCCATTCAGCTCTCGCAGTGTTGGTGACTCCGTTGCCGCACCGGAAGGGTGCTATTGGCTCTGGTCCCATTCAGCTCTTGCAGTGTTTGTGACTCCGTTGCCACACTAGAAGGGTGCTATTGGCTCTGGTCCCATTCAGCTCTCGCAGTGTTTGTGACTCCGTTGCCGCACCGGTGGGGTGATTTTGGCTCTAGTTTCATTCAGCTCTTGCAGAAGTGTTGGGCATCTCGCTTATTGCCTGTCCTTGGAGTGTTTCAGTTCTGCCTCACTGTTAAGGTGCTTTCCACCTCGCACCACAGTATACTGCTGCTCTTACCATCTACTGGACATTGTCTAAACTCGCCACAACAGAGACTGATTACTTGCATTGGACTTTAACCCTTGTGCCACTACTGTTCTCTGTATATGACAGTATTGCTCCTAATCCATACTGTGCCTGCAGTGGCATCCATTATCTATATCCATTTACGTGTCATTACCTATTTTAGCCCATAGGGGCAGTGTTCCTTGTTTCTCTCAATAAAACTGTGTTTTATTCTAACCTCTGGTCTGAGTGTCTTACAAAACCATTACAGGAGGCCAGCATGCAGGTACTGCTGGATGTTTGTCCTCATGGGTTGAAGATGCTGTGGGTCCCAGGTGCTTAAATATCATGGCCACTGGTAGCTGGTTTCCTCCCACCTGAGTGGGGTCGTATGTGGGCCCAAGCTGTGGCTGCAGCCATGCTGGTGTCTGTGGCCATAGTGTGGGCCCATATGAGCCATATTGTGGGGTGGCCACTGTACTGGGCATCCAGTGACATCCCGGTGGTAGTGGTGCTGGTGGAGCCATCCAAAAACTGCCTTGGGTGGTAGGAGGCAGTAACTTCCAAGGAGGCATCCTTTCAGTGGCAGTGGTGGCTGGCAGGCTGTACTCTGTGGGGAGTTGCTTGTAGCCCATACTCTGCGGGGGTGTTGGTGGTGAAGTGGTCATTGTTCCCTCTCCTGGCTCCTCAGGGGATTGGTCATTGGGGGAGAAACCATAGGGGTCCTCCTCACCCTCCTCCTGCTGTGCTGCTGGCATATATGGTGTGTGGGGAAATTACATTATTTAATTAGTAACCTAAGCTATAACACGAGGGCTGCAAGAATATGACATTAATATGTGAATCCTTGAGTGGGAGGATGGTATCCATTGCATTGCTTTGCAATGCATTGGATACAATCCTGACACACATTGATTGCTGAGCTTGACAAGATCCTGTACATTGATGTCAGCAATCTACAGTGGTATAGCTTTGGTTATCAAATGAGGAAAGGGGACGGCAATGAATACCTCCTTGTAATCCCCACTCTTCAGGATACATTTGATAACCAAAGCTGAACCATCACACTTCAACTAATACAAACCAATTCAATGTACAACACATATGCCCCAACAGCAAACACACTAGGGCCTCAGAACACATTTCTGCACCATTGAAATAAAAAAATGATAAACAAGTACAAACAATGTCAAAACAGGCACAGCAAGCACAAAAACAGACAGAGGAACACATCAACACAAGCAGTTGTAGGACACATCTATCACACACCAGGAGAGCCACAACAAACACACATCCATTATGGCATGGTTGAGCCTTGGGTAACACATGTATCCTGAGGAATGGGGCTGACAAAGAATACCTCCATGCTATTCACATTCTTCTTGATACATGTGATAAACTACACTGAACCATCACTGTTTTACTGAGACAAACTGACTGCATATACAACACATAGGCCTGGAATGCATAAACACCAGGACCTCAAGACACACCGATTTCCCTCCATGCCATCCCCACTCCTCGTACATGTGACACCCAAGACTTAGCCATGCCATGTCGTATGTGCTTGCTGGGCCTGTTTGTGTTGCTGACATTGTTTGTACTTGTGTGTCATTGTTTTTTTAATGGTGCCTCTCCAACTCCTACCCTGACCAGGGATGCCGTGCTGAGCTTCCTCCTCTCCTGCTCCTTTCTTCATCCTTCTCTCCTGCTCTCCTCTTCTCATCATCTCTAACCCACTCACACCCAGGTGCTCACACAGGCCTTCACAGACATGCTCAATCACACTCTCTCTGTCACTCACTTGCACTCACTGACCAACACTGTCAAAAATAAAATAATATGTGTGTTTGTTTATATGCATGTATAACAAATGTGCAAAGGTGTATTGTGCTGGTGCACCAGCTCTCTCCACTTCTAATTCCTTCTGCCACACTCCAGTGTATGTTCCTCTCTTGCTGTATCACTACCCTCCGCTCCTGGATCCTGTGCTCCAACTCACCAAAACTTGAAACACAGACAAGGTATGTCAGTTATTTTTGGGTATACATAGGTGTATTTGATACTTTGGTGTGCTGTGATTGGCTGTGGGGTTGAACTTGTCTTGACAACAATCAGTGTCTCTATATCACATAGAACATAAGATTTTTCCTTTAATATGAACGTGTCTCACGTTAACATCTGTTTTGACACATGGTGAGGTCAGAAAAAAGTGCGAAGCAGGTTTTGAATGTATGTACATTTTTTAGGCCTACGCTCATTAGCCATTCCTACGCTCTTTAGCCATTCTGTTAAACAGAGAATTGAATACAATATAATTCAGGTTTTGCTAACGGTTGTTGGACTTTTTTGCCTTAATGGCTATTTTACCGGACACAATTGAATTGAGGCCTACATGTCTGTTTATAACTTTATAATATTTTTCTCCCCACTTGCTCACCCTCCTATTATTTCTTACTGTCCATCACAATGTAAATGATATCAGTGTCTCCACTTTTCTGAGAATGTATCCTCAGCCATTCTGTGCATATACATTCTCCAGCACTGAAAAGGGCATATCACTTAAACTAACTTTTACACTATACTAGGACTCTAAAGGTTTTGTAGCACTTAGTGATTTCCTCTGGCTCCAGAATTTTCTGAGTTGTTGTTAAGAGACATTTCATTTCTAATGGAACTTGGCCCTTCTTCTACAAATGTGAGTTTTTCTTGTGAGGGGACCACCAGATGTCAGAAGTAGGAATGTGTGAAAAACATTCACAACAGAAAGAGATTCAGTGGAAAATAGGGCCTCATACCTACCACAGAAATTACAGCAAGAAGGACCTTTGTACCAACATTTTACTCTTGACTGGGCTGGGCTATTTTGTGCCTGTCTGTATGATAGTATACATACGCATGTATGATGATGACCTATACATGATATGCTGCGGGATACTGTGTAGGAATGGGAGAATGTGTCATGGAAGGTCTCATCAATCAAAATCAATGGACTTAACCTTTGTGTATGCAAGTTTTACCTTGTTTTCCTTACCATAGAAATTTCCTCATAAAGGAGAAAGAAACATTGCTCACTTTCCATATAAATTACCAAAGCAAAGGAAAAGGTACCTTCATAGTGAGAAGGTAACTTCCAGCTATGAACATCTGGTTTTAATGAAACCAGAGGTTTGCACAATTGTTTTTTCACATTGAGTGTGAAAATATATTTCAAACAGCATTAGATGGTTGGCAATAATGATTGTTTCAAAGCTAAATTAAATTTTAAACAAAACTACCACACACCACAAATTATGAGAGGCCTTGGGGGGGGTACACTAAATGTAGATAATGGTCCATTCTGGTAATTTCTGGTGAATTGGATCGGTATATGTCTCATGGTATGCGCTAAGTTGCCAAATCCCCGTGATTGTGATTTATCTATGCTTTCACCTAATTTACTCTTTTTCAGTGTTTAATTCTCCTGTGGCTAATTAACATATGGAAATCAGACTTAATAAAACATTATTGCATTTCAGAGGGTGTGTTTATATGTTAATGTAGCTATCAACACATTCACTAAGCTCCAATAGTTGGCAATAATATTGGAACTCATAGAAACAAATCCACCTCACACATACTGTAAAATTGGGACTGTTGTCATAGCTTACTAGGCAGTAAGTAAGGTAAACATTTTAGGTACTCATAGACTTAAGTTACTTCCTTTGTTGCCATGAAATAAACTAACCAGCCACAGACTCACAAAACTGGAGTAATGAAACAAGCACAGTCCATGCCCATAGTAGTGAATGGAAAACTCAAAGTCTAAGTTCATGGTCTCAGATTACATGATGCCGATCAACGGTTACATGTAAACAAAAGACCCAACCACAAGCTTTCAATCAGCTCTTTGAAGGAAACACATGACTCAGACAGCTTCCAGACACTACAAAAAGCATGCTGACATTAATACCTGACTCCCTCTACACACTAACAGCATGGGCCTACTGCCTGGGGAGAGTAGTGAAAAAAAAAAACATAAGAAAAAGATAACCCTGCTGTACTAGCACTTGCTATAAGGACTGAGAAGACATCTATGGCTGTATAAAGGGGAATAAAACTTAACTTTTATTGTTAATACCATAAAATATGAGGTAAGAGGGAATTAAATTTAAAATAATAAGAAACAAAAGAAATGTTGTATATCACCAGGGCATAAACCGACTTGCCAATCAAACACTAGTGTGATGGTGGAACTACCAAACTCACTAGTAGAACTAAATAAATCACAAAAAGTCTTCAAAATATTATATTTGCCGAAAAATTTTTGTGCTGGTGCCTAAAAGCTAATTACTTGCCTCAATTTGAAAAAATGCCTGTCGGCACTAGTATAGCATACCAGCATATCACTAGAGAGTAAGAAATGTGGAAGAACATATGTAAAAGTGTTCCTAACAACAGTTTCAGCAACAATGTATTTACCTTAATGCTTAAAAAAAGGAGAAGAAAAAATTCTTAATAAGCAAAAAGGATTACTGGGTTATAGGTTGCCATAACACTAGAATAACCATATATATGCACATTTCCGGAATATACAATCTGGCTTATCAGAATAGCAATGATTGATCAGTCTAAGCATGCTGGGCATAAAAAAGCAGATTGCTAAAAAAACAAAAAAATTACAAGGGTAGTAACTGCTGAGGGATAAATCTAAGACTGTTCACTGTTATTATGTAGTTCAAGTATGTCCAAGTGCAGACATAAGTAGAGCCTCACAGTCTACATAAAATCTGAAAAATTAGAAAAGTAATATATCACGGAGCTCCAAAAATCATTGTTTCTTTCAACGAGAGGATCTTAATGCATTTAATTGACAAAAAGGTCAGAAGAGAATGTATAAGCTCTCCTGTATTTAAAGTGCATTTCATGCTCCTTCTCACAGGCAAAGAACTGCCTGGGCAAGATAAGATCAAGAAGTGCTCTACATGAAGGGCCTTATTCATCAAGATGAAGAGGTGCAATTCTGAAGCAAAGCTATTGTACAATAGGAGAGAATGAAAACGTATATGACTTAAATGGGCTTTTAACATCTTGATTGCTTGAAAGGTCTACTATGCATTGCTTTGGAATACATTGGCAACTTCCCTAGCATTCAGACTGTTAAAACCCCCTTTACACCAATAGGAATTTGTTGTGTTGTAACTTCAAACCTGTAGTGCAGCTGGTTTGCCTCACAACTGCACCTTTTTAAATTGATAAAGTCCAAAATGGATGATAGCACATATAGCACAAAGTAAATGTTTAAATTGACAACATGTCCACTGAAAAGGCATCATAATAGTATATTTAATTTGTAAATGCTAGTGAGCAAATATTACAGTTACGTAGTATATTAGGTTGAAGAAAGACACAAGCCAACAAGTTCAAATTTTGCTATAGTTTATTCCTGAAAATGAGAATTTTTCCCCCTTCTGCTAGAAATGGATTTAATCTTCACTTACATGTATCAATTGTATCTGTCATTACCACTTCCCTAACTAAAGAATTCCACAAGTAAACAGACTTTACAGTAAAGCAGTCCTTCCTCTGCTGAAATTTAAACCTCCTTTCCTCTGATCATAAGAGGTGGCCCATAGTTATTTGATCAGACTTTGGAATGAAAACGTCACTAGAGTGGTCTTTATATTAACCAGAAATAGAATTGAACAATTTAACAAGATCTAGCATAAATAAACCAAGTTTGGCTAGACATTCTTCCTATTTCAATTTATCGTTTTTCTTAAAGAGGAACTACCAACCCATAAAATCTTTATCTAAATTAAGTCTCCATCTGGCGACTAGCTGCTTAGTAGCGCTAGTCGCCAGAAATATTACCTGTTTTAACTGATTTACGCGTTATTCCGCGGCTGACAGTAGCAGGAAGCACGGACATCTTGCCATAATGACGTCCGTGCGCCTGCGCTGTTAGTCCCTTTTGGAGACGGCCGGCTCCAAAAGGGACTGACAGTGCAGGCGCACGGACGTCACTATGGCAAGATGTCCGTGCTTCCTGCTACTGTCAGCCGTGGAATAACTCATAAATCAGTTAAAACAGGTAATATTTCTGGCGACTAGCGCTACTAAGCAGCTAGTCTCCAGATGAGACTTAATTTAGATAAAGATTTTATGGGGTGGTAGTTCCCCTTTAATTGTCTTTCTCTTCTGTGCAATTTTCTGTTTGCTTTTGCTACTGCTGTTTGAAACTGATCACTGTTGCCAAATGTGCAGTTTACAAGTTCTCCAAAATCTTTCTCTAGCAAAAGGTCTTATTGAATTATCTCGTTAAATTCATAAGTAGCATGCTTATTTGTTTTACCACCTAACTTTATAATTTCCTGCATTAAATGTCATTCATTCTAATTGGTTGTCAAAACTGCAATTTTAATATGTCCTCTTGTAAAGAACAAACATCATGCTCTGATTTTATTACCTTGCGCAAATTAGTTTCATCTGCAAATTTTGAAACTTTGCTTTCAATATCCATTCCCAGGTCATTTATAAACAAGCTAAACAGCAGTGGACAAAGTACTGAACCCTGAGATACTTCACTCACAACTTTAACCCCTTAATGACAGGGGTTTTTTTTTTTTGTTCCATTATAGCGAATGACTTCCTGGACTTGCCAGGTAAGTCGTCTGTCACTAAGTTAAATGTATTGGTGAATGTTTAATTTACAACAATATGCTGTTCCCTATCCTTCAGTCAAATTTCTATCCATTTACAAACAGTGTAACAGCCTAGACACAACTTCTTTGATATATAGGCCAATCACTTGTGTGGCACTGTAACAAATGCCTTTGCAAAATCTAGATCTATTACATCTACTAGCTGACCATTATCTAACTTACTACTTTTTCATTTTAGTTCAGTAGATTTGTTTGGCAGGATCTATTCCTCATAATACCGTGTTGATCTAATAATTTAGATTTTTGCAAAGTAATCCTGAATGTAATTATTATTATCTCTGTAAACAACTACCCCACTACTCTGTCAAAGTCAATACTTACTAAGTTCTGATTTAGTTCACATCTTAAATAAAGAAATCATATGCCAATCATGTGGCACTGAGTATGTGGAGACTAAGGTCTCGATTCAATTTTAAGCACAATAAGCCATTCAATTAGGCTTCTTATAAACAGCTAATGGCAGTTTTAAAATCACAACGGATGCTGAAAAATCCCCTATTCTAAACAATGGAACTGCTATAACCAGGTGTCATTCAATTCTGTGTGGCCAGTGCCAATGCATGCTAAAATGTTACATTTACTGGCAGAAATCAACACCCAGTTTTTCTGGCCATCCAGCATACAACAGAGAAAAAACTACCATTGGACAAAAGAAATCAGGGCAGCAAGATGTTGAGGAGCAGGCTAGTGTGCCACAGACCCCCGTGGCCACAGTGATGCAGGACTAAGACAGGTTCCACTTGCCAGCAGCAGAAATACTCCTGATCCTAGTTGCAGTGCTGATTCTCAGGTAGTAGCAGCAACAGCATCATCTGCCCCAGCCAGTGAAGGGGAAGACAAGAAGAAAGAGAAAATTCTTCTCCACTTTTTCCCTCCAACCTGAAGTCATGGATGTGGGATTATTTTTCTCTTGGGGCAGGTACAGTGCAGTCATCACCAACAGCACTGTGCACAATTTGTGACAAGTCAGTGAGAAGGGGAACATACTTTGGCACAACCTCCCTGATATCACACATGAAACACAGACATGATGACATTTATGTCAAAAATGTTAAAGCCAAACACCCACCACAGAAATTGAGCACCCCTCTGTCTCTACCCCCTGACTCTCCAGAAAGGCAACAAGAGGCGAGGCAGAGATCAAAGAGGACAAAGAATAGAGAAACCCAGGCAGAGGCTGGAAGTTCAATGATGACCTTTTGCTCTAGGGTAACTACATCTTGTGCCAATCCACCTCATTCATCTTTACCTCCCCCACCAAGTGATAGATATTAGGATGTGGCAGTTTGTGTTCACCCATTGCACACTGTGTGGTGCACTGACCACACATGACAGTGTGGTGGAGGAGAATTGCAAACAGGGCATTAAGCAGCATCTTAGGAGATTCCATCCCACAGAATATGCTAATATGGTGACATGGAGGGTTCATCATTATTATTAAACTGTGTGCAAGTTGTCAAGTGTCCTTAGCGGGGTGTAGACAAGGGGTATAGTGACAGCAGCAGTACTTGGTTTCTGGTGTCATGGTGTTTGGATACAGTTGTGCCTGGTGTTATTTACCACACACACTGTGTACATTGCAGTTGCATTTGCTGATGTTAGGATGTGACAGTTCGTCTCCACCCTTTGCGCATTGTGTGGTGCACTGACCACACATGCCAGTGTGGTGGAGAAGAATCTCAAACAGGGCAACAAGAGGTATCTGAGAATATGTTAGGATGCTGGCAGGGAGGGTTCATCATTACTATTAAAATGTCAGCAAGTTGTCATGTGTCCTTATTGGGGTCTGGACAACAGGGATGGGTGAAAACTATTTTTGACTCTGAAATTGGTGAATAATGTTACTTTCCGGTTGGTGAATAATTTCATGTGAAAAGTGCCATTTGTCCGCTTTTTCATGCCTTTTCCACCCATTGAAATAAATGAGAAGAAAAATATTTCTCCACCACAGGAATGTTTTCTACAGTCATATAAAAGACTGTCAGGCTCTCACAGCAGCCATTCTGTGTTTGTGACAGGAGAGTTCAGCATGTTTTTAAGCTAGAGGAGATAGGCAAATAAAGGGGAATTGAAGCTTACTTTAGGGAGTCATTTAGGTAGGGCATTTGTTCTCTGCATTAGGGGAGTCTGGGGGCATTTTAGGAGATAAGAAGGGAGGAAGGAGGTTGACCCCCAAATACTCCAAAATTCCATGTGACTCACTGGCAAGACACAGGCAGCTAGCGACCTATTTGCTTGCTGATCTTTCTGTTATTGTCTCTGCTCTGGGTGGGGAAGTCTGGGGAAAGAAGTTGTTGATTTTGTTTTTCTGTTACAATTTTTTTGGACAGACTGCCAAAAGACAACAGGGTGTAAAACTTAAAATAAATAAAAAAATAAAAAAATAAATAAAAAAATAAAAAAAATAAATATCTTAGCTGACAGTGACATACAGCTGACTGGGCTTAGGCAAGGCATCATACAGCTCCATCAGTTGTGTTGTACAGTACAGTAAAAAACACAGTGTTGTTGCGTAATGTCCAGCAAATGCACAAGGCAAAGTGGAAGGGGTGGAGCAGTACAGGGACATAAGAGTAAAGTAGTAGTGCAAAAACAGACTGCAGCAATGGTTGCTGCAGCATGTGCAATCAATGATGATGATCCCTCTACTCCAAGGGAGGATGCGGTTTGTCAAGGTCTCAGCAAAACTAGTTCCAGCACCATCAGTGCCAGTAGAAATAAAGAACCATTTAAGAACAGTGAAGATGACAACAAGTCGCATTCAAGTGTTGATGATGCTGGCAATAGCATAATAAAGGAAGGTGTAGCAGCTGAACCGCCTGCTGCATCAGACAGTGAGACAACCAGCACCTGTCCTCAAAGTAGTAGCAAATTTTGTTACAGTAAAAGTAGAAAGAAATTGTTTGAGACCTCTAAAAGCTTAGCGGAATATAAGCGTAGTAGTGGGCAAGAACTGTCAGGTGATGCTGAGGCTGCTGAGGATGACCTAATGATGACTGATGATGATGATGCAGATCTAGAATATATCCCTCCAACATCCTTCTCTTGTTCGGATACAGATGAAGTTGAGAGTGAGGATGATGACAGGGCTATAAGGTTAGCAGAAAGTTAAAGGCTGAATCTTCCACCATTTTTAAGGAGAATTGTGCCTGTCTACAAACTGTTTGAGAAAGTACAGATGTCAAAAAGCCCACAGCCTATCAATCATCATCAGCATTATCGCCTCTTCAAAGTCCAAGTCCCACTCAGCCACACACATCTGTTTTGAGTACCCAGCAAAAGCAACATAGGTCAACATCCACAGTGTTAGATATGATAAGTACCTCTGGTGCTGCTGCTGTAAGTGCTGAACCTTTGCCACCTAGTAGTAGTGGCAGTAGAATTGCTTCAGTATCAAGCCCCAGTAGTAGTAGTAGTAGAAGCCACACAGGACAGACAAAGCCAGGAGAAGTATATTAACAGCAGCACAGATGAGGAGGTGGAGGAGGGATGTGAAGAAAAGTTACCACCATCTATCCCACTTGAGACCACTGCTATGACCGATAAGTAATTATTATTATTATTATTATTCTTTATTTATATAGCGCCAACTAATTCCGCAGCGCTGTACAATTGGGGAATAGACATACAGAGGTATTAAATAGTACAATCAGATGTGTAGAACAGGAGGATCAGAGGGCCCTGCTCGTGAGAGCTTACAGTCTAGAGGAAGGTAGGTTTGATACAGAAGGAGTAAGTGCTATTGTGTTTAAGTGCCTCCTGCCACATGAACTGCCAGTCAGTGGGTGGGAGTGAGAAGTGCCATTGAGTGCAGTAGTCCGTGCAAGGGGTGAATCTTGGTGATGATGTTTATGGAGGCAGTTGATAGGCCTCCCTGAAGAGGTGAGTCTTCAGGGAACGTCTGAAGATTTGAAGGCTGGGGGAGAGTCTAATGGGGCGATTGAGTGTCAATAATCTGAGAAGTAGGATAGCGTATGACAATGGTAAAAGCAATATACATACACAAATCACACCATACCAGTCTCGCACCACCATTATTACAATACACATCTGCCACATTGTAGGTTGTACTTTATTTTTTTCATTTCTTGATATCATTATGAATATGTGCCAGTGTCACTTAAGCAGTAAGTTACTGTTGTGGGCAAAGGACAAATGCATTCTGCATGCTAACACATTTTTCAAGACATATGCTGTTGTAGGACTCACAACTTTGACTTTCAGCCACTTATTTCTAAACTTCAGCCCTCAGAAGAAGCAATATTATCATGGGAAATGTAGTACATATACAAAATATAGGCGAAAAAGTGTTAAAATAGGAGAAAAATGTGTTAACATAGGTGGAAAATTTGTTAAAATAGATGAAAAGGAGGACATTTTTGGATAGGCAGGAAGACAAAAATATTCGCTGGAAAAGCAAAAAATCGGCACGTTTTCGTGAAAAGTCATGAGGGAAATTTTTCACACTTTTCGCCACCCCTACTAGACAAGGGGTATAGTGACAGCGGCAGTACTTGGTTTCTGGTGTCTTAGTGTTTGGACACAGTTGTGTTATTTATCACAAACACTGGGAAAAATGTATATTCTAATAACAACACACCCATGATTTTGGAGGAGGGGCAGGTTAAGAAGAATTATTGGCCAACTTCTTATAACACTAAGATTCACCCCTTGCCTTGACCACTGCATTCAATAGCACTTCTCACTCCCACCCACTGACTGGCAGGTCAGGTGTCAGGAGGCACTTACACCCAATAGCACTTACTCCTCCTGTGTCATACCTACCTTCCTCTAGACTGTAAGCTCTCACGAGCAGGGCCCTCTGATCCTTCTGTTCTCCACACTTGATTGTACTGTTTAGTACCTCTGTATGTCTACTCGCTACTGTAAAGTGCTGCGGAATTTGTTGGCACTATATAAATAAAGATTAATAATAATAATTATTATTTTCTCCACATATACTGGGGGCTACTTTTTGTGCTGCTTCTGACTCAGGCACGTCACTGGAGCTAGTCATGGCAAGTGGAACCTTTATCATCCATTACCCTTGATAATGCTGCTGTTGATCCCTTTCCCTTTGAGATGCCTAAATATCCTGATGCTTAAACAACTCAGCAGCAGCAGCGAGAACAGCAATCAAAAATTCCACAACTACATCAGGGCATTTGACAATGGCCAGTGGCCACTGGCCAACGCAACATGATCAGGCCAGTAGGGCATTTTTTTTAGGGCTTGTGCTTAAAAAAAAAATATACAAAAAAAAAATAGTCCTACAAAAAAATAAATAATTTTTGCATTTTTGTTTCTAACAAGCCCATAGTTATGGCTTGTGCCAAACAAGTCTGAGTCCTACAAATCAATGTTTCCTCAGTGCTTGGGCCTGTAACAAAAAATCTAACAAATCATCCTATACAAAATACTCTATCACGTCAAGTATCAGTCTACCCCAGTGACAGCTTATGTCAGGGGGCTCCTGTTTCTACAACTTTACATACAAATTTCTTATTTTAATTTTTTATTAAATGTACCTCTAATACCAGTCAAGAACCCCCCCAAAACAAATTCCCTGTTCAATTGATTCATTCACCAGACTCCACCCACCAACACAGGTACCCTCCTCAGGCCCCTTTTATACCATGTCTTATGGGGTTTTTTTTAATTATATTTAGGATTTATTTTTTTATTAGCTGCCTGCAATACCAGTAAACAACCCCTACCCCAAAAAACATTCCCTGTTCAACTGATTTCTTTCACCACACCCCACCAACACAGGCACCCTCATGCCCCTTTTATATTATGCATTTGGGAAATAAAATAATATTTGCAATATGTTGTGTGTAAATTCAATGTTCTATTGATTTCAATGAAAAGAGCTAGGTGAAAAAGCGGAAAACTGCACTATTAGCTGGAGATTATTTGCCAAGTGCCATTATTCGCTGATTTCAGTTTGAGGTGAAAATTTTCTCCATTACCTACTCCCAGCATTACTGCTTGCTAGCAGTCCTGCGTTCATTGACAATGTAACCGGTCGCACTGAAAAGTGAAAACCTGCACAGACTCAACGCTTGCTGGAGGACATATAAGGGTTTCTACTGCAGTACGTGTCAATACTGGCCACACACTGCTTTGTTTGCCAGTAGTCCATGGGGGTCATTGTTTCTGCCTATAATGTAGCTGTCCCGCAAGTATGCAGAAACCATCTCACATGCAGTGGGACCACTTCTAGGAGCTACACAGTGTTCCTGTGTGTCCGTTATCAACCCATACTCAGGGAGCAAGTCCCAAAGAGATGTGCTGCCACCACCGCCACCAACACCATGTTGGGTTTTTACCACCCCTACTAAGACCCATGAATTACCCTGTGTTCAAAATGGAATATTCTGGTTGATGATGTAGGTGCCTCTGCTGGTTGAAATGCTTCACTGCCTTCCTTTACACTATGCTGTCTAGATGTTTTTTGTGACATCACTTTCTCCCTTTCATCCTCTACAATGCAACTCTCCACTCAATCAATAAGCATATGTCGATATTCCTTAACAGAATCCGATTCCTCAGAGATTTGTTGCTGATTGTCATGACTCCTTGTTATGACAAACTGCTATGACTCTTTGGCAGAAATACTGAAATTTTGTGTTTAAAGTAGGGGTCCAGCATAGTGGCAAGAATGTATTCCTCATTGCATTTAATGGACACTATGCAAGGATTTTGTTCAAAGTACTCTAACATGTCATTTACCAGCTGGATCATGTCTCTATTGTCATTATGGTAAAAGTCCTCAGGCATGTTCCTAATTTTTTTCTGCATTAAAATATCAGTGGTAGAATTTCACTAATCCTGCACCAATGAGACTCACCAACATGGTTGCCTCCTCAAAGGGTTTCAGCAGCACACATACATTGTACATTAGTTGCCATTGGCCAGGTGACAAAGCCTTCCAGTATTGCATGGTGTACTTGCTAATGGCCTTATTCTGCTCATACAAATGCTCTAGCATGAACATTGTGGAATTCCATCTGATAGGGACCCCCATTTTCAGCTGGAGATGGGGCAGGTTGTTATTCTCTTGTATGAAATATAGAGTGTTGCGTGCACTGTAGGAGCATCTAAAATGGCCATAGATTTTGCCGGCAATAGTAAACATCTCTCGGAGGGTTTTGGATTCTACCAGGATTCTGGTCATAACTAAATTTCGCATATGGGCAAAGCAGGGCACATGTGCCAATTCACCTATTCTCAAATCAGCGATTATATTGGAGCCGTTATCAGCAGACACAAAACCAGCTTTTAAGGAGTGGGGTACAAGCCATTCCTCTATCACGTGCTCTAGCTTACTTAAAACATTTATGGCTGTGTGGGACTGCACAAGGTGGCATGACAATAGTTTGGGCTATACTGCTGCTGCTGCTGCTGCTGCCACCTTTTAATAACACTGCCAGGACCAAAAACATGATTACTGGCTGTCACCTAATGTAAGCTAGTTTGGTGTTGTGAGGGAAACCCAGTGAGCAGTCACAGTCATATAGTCTGTGATCTGCCAGCTTGTCCACATATCTGTTTTCAGGTGGATTTTCTTGCGAAACACACTTTTCAGCCCTTTTCCACCACACTAACCACCTGCTTGTGCAATTCAGGTACATCCACCCTTGAAAAATAACTGCAGATTTAGATATTCCAGCGTGGAGCTACACATGACATAATTTCTCCGAAACATCAGTTTTCTACAAAAGAATACCGGAGAATGTCCACTGCAAACATCTTGGCAAACCTGCAATTCCACAGGCGTACTTTGGGATTGTTTTTGTGAAGTTTTTGACTGCTTCTCTGGAACTCAGTCAATGTGTGTTGGCAGGACATGGCAGAATAGCCCTGGAACTTTATTTCTTTAGCAACATGACGATAGGAGGTGGTGGAGGTAGAGGCAACCTATGTGGGCAGTCTATGACTCTTTCCATCTTCTACAGCAAAGCCAGAATCATCATACTCCTCTGCAGCACAAGCCATAGGTGTTATTTGGATTGAACTAATTGTTGGTGGTAGCACACTCTCTGACACATAAATAACTTCACTACTGCTTTTTTCTTCCATAGATTGCTGGGAACTTTTTAGAATGCTTCTGCTGCTGCTACTTGCGGCACCTTTCGCCTGCTGATAGTGTGTCTCCCAGTCAGACCTGTGGTTGTGCGTCATACTCCTCTGCAGCACAAGCCATAGGTGTTATTTGGATTGAACTAACTGTTGGCGGTAGCACACTCTCTGACACATAAATAACTTCACTACTTATTTTTTCTTCCATAGATTGCTGGGAACTTTTTAGAATGCTTCTGCTGCTGCTAGTTGCGGCACCTTTCGCCTGCTGATAGTGTGTCTCCCAGTCAGACCTGTGGTTGTGCTTCAGGTAGGATTTCATAGAGCAGGTGACTAGGTGTGAGCCTGCTTTCCCCCTGCTCATGTGCTTTTTGCACAGACAACAGATAGAAACATGTTTAGCTTTAGGATCCTGAATAAAGTATCTTCATACTGTGGGCTGGATGTTGATGCAATTCTACTGCTGATAATACTAGGTGTCAAAGGTGCAGCAGTTCCAGCAGCAGCAGAGGCACTCATCACATCTAACATTGTGGATGTTAATATCCTGTGTTGCTTTTGTTGTTACTGCTGGGTACGCAACACAGATCTGTGTGTGGCTGAGTGGGACATGGACTTTGAAGAGGTGATGATGTTGATGATGACTGATAGGGTGACTGTGCACTTTTTGACATCCTTGCTTGTCCAGGGTTAGACTTTCCAATGGTTTTCTCAAACAGTTTGTAGACAGCACAGTGCTCCTTTTTAGTGCTGGAAGATTCAGTCTTTCTCATAAATATAATTGCTAATGTTGCCTTCATATCGAAGACTTTTCTCCAAGGAAAGACCAAAGTGCGGTCACATGTGATTTTCGCAAATACGGATTGGTCTAATTACAATTTAAAAAGCTTCCTCAAATCATTTGCGGGTTAGCTTCCTCTGAAGACGCTCGTGTGTTTTGCGAAACGCATTAGGTGTTAGTCTCCACATCTATGATATTCTATTTGAATTAAGAGAAGAAAATGTTGTAAAAGTATATAAAGTATTACCCAAGTAGGGTTAGATTTTTATTGAACTTGCTAATACTATCATTACGTGTTTGGGTAGATCACCAACCGCCTTAGATTCCAGTAAGCCTAATTATTACGGATTCCTATGTGGATCACATAAGGTTTATACTGGTTAGGTGGAAATATTGAAGAATAGCTTTTTGTTACATCAAATAATATTGTAGGAGGATATGATACATCGCAGATACCGATAGCGATTAGATTGCTTATTTGATTATAAGTACCTTAACTTTACCCTCCTTTAATAAGCTACTCTAAGGACATTGGAAATAACATACAGAGCATTCTCATTTGTTGAATTGGGTATAAGTACTGCACCTGCTTTGGGTTGTTTATACTTTTAAATGAATATCCCTATATGTATGTGGTGAATTTTTAATTACATACATATGTAATATCGGGTTTGATTAAATACTGGATTAATAATCTCTTCTCACAAATAACAGATTAGTTGGGAGACTATGACACACCATTGGACTTGTGTAGAACAGTCCATTGGGATGTCAGATGAGATATATTCATTGTCATTTATTTTAAATTTTCCTATTTCTACCCATATTTGCTAATAAAGTTAGAGTTTGTGTTTACTTTTTTTTTGTTACTATTGTATAATTGTAGTGCCTGAGAGATACTTCTTTTCTTTTTCTTTTTGTTTAGTTATGTATATATGGTATCATGGTACCCTTATCACCAATGTAACTATCAGTAGGGATTAGGTTCAATTTGAGTTACCAAGTTGTGGTGTGGGATTAATTCTTGTATTCAGATAAGATTCAGTCATTGCCTTTCTGCTAACTTTATGGCCATGTCATCATCCTTACTCTCATCTTCATCTGTATCTGAACAAGAGAAGAATGCTTGAGGGATATATTCAAGATCTGCATCATCATCAGTCATCGTTAGGTCATTCTCAGCAGCTTCAGCATCACCTGCCACTTCTTGCCTACTACCCTTATGTTCCTCTAAGCTTTTAGAGGTCTCAAACAATTTAAATTTTTTACATTTTGGTGCTTGTTCATCTTATTATCTGATACAGCAGACATTTCAGCTGCTACACCTTCCTCTATTATGCAATTGCCATCATCAACACTTAAATACAACTTTTTGTCATCTTCATTGTTTTTCTTATATGTCTTCTTATATGATTATTTTTTTGTACTGGCACTGGTGATGCTGGAAGTTTTGCCGGGACCTTGACAAACTGCATCCTTCCTTGGAGGAGGTGCATCATCATCATCATTTATTGCACACGCAGTCAGTTTTTTAACTACTACTTTACTCTCACGTCCCTGCACTTCTCCACCCTTCCCCCTCCTCCTGCTCCTTATGCGTTTGCTGGACAGTACTCAACTACTGTGTGATTTTACGCTACAGTACACAACACAACTGATGGAGTGTGATGTCTTGTTTAAGGCCCAGTCAGCTGTTTTTCACCTAACATATTTAGTTTTTTGTTTATTTCTTTCTTCTTATTATTATTTTTTTTATGATTATTATTATTTTTTTTAAGTTGTCCACCCTGTCTTATCACAGTCTGTCAAAAAAATAAAGCAACTATAACTGAAAAACAAAATCAACAACTTCTTTCCCCAGACATCCCCAGCACATAGACAATAACAGCAAGATAAGCAAGAAAATGGATCGCTAGCTGTCTGTGTCTTGCCAGTCAGTTACACAGTATTTTGAGGTGTTTGTTCTCCCCAGAGTACCCCCAGACTCTCCTAATACAGAGAACAAAGGTCCTACCTAAAAGACTCCCTAAACTAAACTTCAATTCTCCTATCTTCTCTAGCTCAAATAACGTGCTGCTTTCTCCTTTCGCCGATTTCAGTTTGAGGTGAATATTTTTGCCCATCCCCACTCTTCAGGATAAGTATGATAACCAAAACTCAACCACTGTAGGTTGCTAACATCAATGTATGGGATCTTGTCAAGCTCATTAATCAGTGAGTGCCAGGATGGTATCCCATGCATTGGAATGCAATGCATGGGATACCATTCTGTCTCTGAAGGGTTCACATGTCCCACCCAGCATTAATGCCTGCAGAAAAGCAGGAGGAGGGTTAGGAAGAGACCTATGACTTTTCTCCCATTGACACAGCCCCTGAGGAGAGGGCCCAAGCAGGAGGTCACCACTTCCACCACTACCACACTCAGAGTATAGGCTGCCACCCACCACTGCTACAGAGTGGATGCCTCCTGGAAGCTGGATGCCTACTACCATCCAAGGCCATTATTTGATGGCACCACCAACACCACTACCAGTGGGAGATCACTGGATGCCTAGTACTGCACCCCACAACATAGGGCATATGGGCCCACACCACAGCCACAGTCAACAACCTGGATGCAGCCACAGACTGAGCCCAGCTATGATGATATCCTTGAAGTGGCAATGTCATGGATGAAGTAATGACAAATTCCAGCTGAATTCACACCCTCAATATAACACATCCATGGAATAGCTGCTACATGGGTTTGATACTGTAGCAGCTATGTGGTTTTGATATTGTAGCAGGCAATATCAGGACTGTGTATGTCAGCCATCCTGTGCAGTGAAACAGATCATTTTGTGTTGTGTGAGTGTGCTTGCACACAATTAGGTATGGGTGAAAATTTTTGTCTCAAACTGAAATAGGCGAATAATGGCACTTCCCGCTTGGCAAATAATTTCCAGTGAAAAGTGCCATTTTTCCGCTTTTTCTAGCTTTTTTTGCCTACCTCATTGTTCATTAAAATCAATGGGGAGAAACATTTTTCTCCACCACACAAATGTTTTCTCTAGTTTTCTACAACCATATAAAAGGTATCAGGCTCTCGCAGCATGCCATTCTATGTTTGTGAGAGGAGAGAACAGCACGTTGTTTAAGAAAGAGAAGATAAGGGAATTGAAGTTTAGTTTAGGGAATCTTTTAGGTAGGACACTTGTTCTGTGTATTAGGAGAGTCAGTGGGGTACTCTGGGGAGAAGAAGGGAGGAAGGAGGTTGACCCCCAAATACCCCAAAATTCTATGTGACTGACTGGCAAGACACAGGCAGCTAGGGACCTATTTGCTTGCTGATCTTGTTGTTATTGTCTCTGCTCTGGGTGGGGAAGTCTGGGGAAAGAGGTTGTTGATTTTGTTTTTCAGTTATATTTTCTTTTTGGACAGACTGTGACAGTGATGAGACAGGATGGAAAACTTAAATAAATAAATAAAAATAAGTAACACAGTAACATAGAAAATTAGGTTGACTAAAGACACAAGTTCAACATTTGCCTCATACCCTAGTGACATGGCAACTGTATAGCTTTCCTGCTATCAAATAAGTTAGTCTTTATCAAACCTTCCTGATTTGCCTACTAATATACAGTATAACCATGTATGTTCTCTTTTAAAAGAAAGTTATCTAATCTTCTCTTAAATATATCCACTGTATCTGCCATAAACATCTCCTTGGGCAAGGAATTCCACAATGTAACAGACCTTACTGTAAAAAAAACCCTTCTTCTGCTGAAATCTAAACCTCCTTTCCTCTGGTCACCTGATCAGGCCTTGGAATGAATAGCTCACCACAGAGATCCTTGCTTGTATTGACCTTTCATATACAATGTGATAAGACTGCCTCTTAGTCATCTTTCTGTAGAGTAAATAAACCAAGTTTTTCCTAGTCATTCCTCATATGTCAAGTCCTCCATTCCCTTAATTCATTGTGTTGCTCTTCGCTGTACCCTCTATAGTATATTGTTTTTCATAACTGGTACCCAAAAGTGTATGGCATATTTGAGGTGACGTCTTCAATACCGCTTTTTATGCAAGACAGGAATATTTTTTTGCTTTTCCTACTACTATTTGACACTGGTTATTTTTCCAAGTTTGTAGTTTACAAGGATACCCTTTCTCTAACAATGAGTCACCTAAAATGATTCCATTAAGTTCATAAGTATCCTTGGGATTATTTCCTCCCAAATGCATGACTTTACACTTTCCCACATTAAACTTCATATTCCATTTATTTGCCCAATCTGCCATTTGATGTAAATCTCTCTATATAGAGAAAATATCATGTTCTGCATTAATTACCCTGCATAATTTAGTGTCATCTGCAAATATTGATATTTTGCTTTATATATCTATTTCCAGGTCATTTATAAACACTTTAAAAAGCAGCGGACCTAATACTGAACCCTGAGGTACTCCACTCTCTACTTTAACTGTATTGGAGAATTGTCCATTTACAACCACACACTGTTCCCTATCCTTCAACCAGTTTTGTATCAAATTCCAATGGTTACCCCTAGCCCCAGTTTCCTTATTTTATACCCCAGTCTTCTGTGTGGCACTGTATCAAAAGCCTTTGAAAAATCTAGATATACTACATCAACTGCTTTACCATTATCTATGTTGCTACTTACTTCCTCGTAGAAGATGAAAAGATTAGTTTGGTATGATCTATTCCTCATAAAACCATGTTGATTCCTACTAATGATCTTATTTTTTGTGATGTAATCCTGAATATAATCCCTTATTATCACTTTTAGCAGTTTTCCCACTACAGAGTTCAAACTCGCAGGTCAATAATTCCCAGGTTCTGTTTTAGTTCCTTTCTTAAATAGAGGCACTACATTGGCTCTTTGCCAATCTTGTGGCACTGAACCTGTGGTGAGAGAAACTTAAAGAGTAAATACAGGGGTCTTGCTAACATTGAACTGAGTTCCTGAAGACCCCTTGGATATATACCATCAGGACCCGATGCTTTGTCAGTCTTAATTTTGCTCAGTCTTCCCATGACATCTTCTTGCGTTAATCTAATATCTGATAACTGCATTGTTTTATATACTTGATGAGGCTCTTCTACCATTCCATATTCCCTTGTATATACTGATGCAAAGAAAGTGTTTAGAACATCGGCCTTTTCCTTATCCTCACTAATCAACTCACCCATTTCATTTTTGAAAGGTCCAATACACTCCCTCTTAAGTTTTTTGCTATTTATATATTTGAAAAACTTTTTTGGATTGGTTTTGCTTTCCCTTGCAATTTGGGTTTCATTATCTATTATTGCTACCCTAATTGCCTTTTTGCAATCTTTGCTGCACTCCCTGTATTTTAAGAAAGAATGTTCAGTTCCTTCAGACGTAAAGAGTTTGAATGCTTTTTTTTCTCCTTGCCATTTCCTTCTTTACATGTTCATTTAAACACACTGGCTGTGATTTACTTCTTTTGCATTTGTTCCTCATTGGTATATACTGTTGGGTACATTTCTGCAACCTAAATTTCAATTCTGACCATTTTCCTCAGTATTTTTGCCTTTAAATAATTTATACCAGTCTATGTGTTGCACTGAAGCTCTTAACAATTTGAAGTTTGCTTTTTTAAAATTAATAGTTTTGGTAGAACATATACAGTTTTGCTTTGCCAGACTGATTTAAAATGTAACCATGTTGTGTTCACTGTTTCCCAAATGTTCACTTACCTTAATATTGGATACCATTTCAGTGTTATTCGTTATTACTAGGTCCAGTACATTGTTATTTCTTGTCGGCACTTCCACCGTTTGTGACCTGTAGCTTTCCCGAAGCATGCTCACAAACTGGATTCCCTTTGTACTTTGACATGTCTCATTTTTCCAGTTGATACCTAGATAGTTAAAATCTCTCATAATGATAGTATGCCCAAGCTGGGCAGCATTCCTCATTTTCAGTAGCAGTTGGGCCTCAACATTGTCATCAATATTTGGTGGTTTGTAGCATATACCCAGCAACACCTTTTTTAACCGTTTACACCACATTTAGTCTCAATTTCTACCCACAAGGACTCCACATTATGTCCAGTTTCCTCATTAATATCATCCCTCAAAATTGGATTTAGCTCTGGTTTCAAATATAAGCACACACCTCCCCCTTTTATCTTAAAGGGATAGTAATGTTTCATAATAAAAGCAGCTCTAATTAATCATCATAGTATTTGGACTTTGGAGAGTGTTATTTCAATTCTGTCAGAGTTGTAGTTCCAGAGTAATTCAATGACAAAGTGTCCCCCTCCCGCCCCTTTTACTGATGTCACACTGTTCAGCTAGAGCAGAAGGGAGGTGCCCAGGTAGACTGGAGAGAGGGACAATCTTCAATTAAGATAAGGGAAAAACCTGAAAAGCTTGTCAAGGGGGGCAGGGATTTCATTGTTTTCATAGGAATAACAGTGCCCCCTTCTGTTATCTGTCTGGTCTATGGACTGCATTCCACATCTGAGAAGAGATTGTTTACACTAGGTAAAAGGGGCGGGAGGGGGAAACTTTGCTTGTGAATATCTCATAAACCATAAAGGTTTGAGACATAAGACTTATATCATTTTTCATGTTTTTTTAATGCCTACAAAATAAAGTACAGTTAAAACAAAGTATTACTATCCCTTTAATCCTGTCTCTCTTACACAGGGAATAGCCCTTTATGTTTACAGCTCAATCATGTGTATCACTCCACCATGTTTGTGTTATACTAATTATGTCCAATCGCTCATTATACACCAGCAATTCTAGTTCTTCTATTTATCTACCATACTTCTTGCATTTGTAGCATACAATTAATTTTGAGGTCTTTACACATTTTTCCCTCCACATGCCTTTTTTCTATACCTTCATTTAATAGGAGTTCCTCCCTGTTGACTACATTTATCCCCACCCTTTCTCCACCCTAGCTTGTTAGCATTCTCTCCCCTGGCACGAAGGCTACTCTACCATTTAGGTGCAATCCATCACATCCATATAGATTGTACCCAAGAGTAAGAATGGGCAAAAATTTCCGCCTCAAACTGAATTTGGCGAAAAATGGCACTTTTCGCTTATGAAAAATTTCCTGCGAAAAGTGCAGATTTTCCTCTATTTCCTCCTTTTTTCACCTACCTCATTCCATTGAAATCAATGGGAACATTTAAGTTACAAACAACATAGCAAATATTATTTTATTTCCCAAAGGCATAGTATAAAAGAGCCATGAGGGTTCCTGTGTTGGTGGGGTGTGGGGAAAGAATCAGTTGAACAGGGAATGTTTTTTGGAGGTTTTGTTTACTGGGATTTGGGGGCAGTTAATAAAAAAAAATCCTAAATACAACTCAGAAAAACCCATAAGAAATGGTATAAAAGGGGTCTGAGGAGGGTGCCTGTATTGGTGGGTAGAGTCAGTTGAACAGGGAATTTGTATTGGGGGGTTTCTTGACTGGTATTGGGGGAACAGTTAATAAAAAAATAAATCAATAAAATAAGAAATATGTATGTAAAGTGGTGGAGACAGGAACCCCCTGACATAAGCTGCCATTGGGGTGGACTGATACTTGACTTGATAGAATATTTTGTAGAGGGTAATTTGTTAGATTTGTTGTTAGAGGCCCAAGCCCTGAGAAAACATTGATTTGTAAGACTTAGGTTTGTTAGAAACAAACCCCAAAAATTGTTTATTTTTTTGTAGGACTATGGGTTTATTTGGATTTTTTTGGATTTTTTTAAAGCATAAGCCCTGAGGAAAAAAAATGACCTACTGGCCTAGTGCCAGCAGGTCAGGTTGGCCAGTGGCCACTGGCCATTGTCAAATGTCTTCCTCCTGAGTCTGAGTCCATTATTGCGGAATTTGCAACTGCTGTTCTTGCTGCTGCTGCTTAGATGTTTAAGCAGCAATATGATTTGGCAGTTGAAAGGGAATGGGATCAACAATAGCAGTAACATTGGTGATGAGTGATGAAGGGTCCACTTGCCACAATTAGCTCCAGTGATGCTCCTGAGGCAGTAGAAGCACAATAAGTAGCCCCCAATATATGTGGAGAAAAGAAGAAGTTGGCCAATAATTCTTCTCTACCTGCCCCTCCTCCAAAATCATGGGTGTGTTGTTATTAGAATATGCATTTTTCCCTTGAGAGCAGGAACTGTGGCTCTCATCAGCAACTGCAATGTGCACAGTGTGTGTGTGGTAAATAACATCTGGGGGCAAAACTATATCCAAAAACCACGACATCAGTACCAAAATACTGCTGGTGTCACTATACCCCTGGCCCACAACCGGCTAAGGACACATGAGAACTTGTTGACAGTTTAATAGTAATGATGAACCCTCCCTGTCAGCATCTTAGCATATTTTGTGTGATGGAATCTCCTTAGATGCCGCTTGATGACCTGATATAGATTCTCCTCCACCACGCTGGCATGTGTGGTTAGTGCACCAAACAGTGTGCAATGGGTAGAGACGAACTGCCATATCCTAACATCAACTGAATGGCTATCATTTGACGGGGGATGTAACGATGAAGAGATGGACTGGCAGGACATGTAGTTGTTACCCTAGAGGAAGAAGGTGATGGCGAGCTAGTTGTTTCGCTTGTCATAGAACTTCCAGTGTCTGTCTGGGTTTCATTATTCTTCCTCCTCTTTGATCTCCACCTCCTCTCCTGGTGCCTTTCTGCAGAGCCAGGGGGTACAGTAACAGCGGTAATGGGTGTTTGGTTTTAACATGTTTGACATAAATGTCATGGTGTCTGTGTTTCATGTGTGTTATCAGGGAGATTGTGCCAAGGTGTGTTCCCGCCTTTCCCCTTCTCACTAACGTGTCACAAATTGTGCACAGTGCCGTTGATGATGATGACTGCACTGCGACTGCTGGAAGAGAATAGTACCACACACATGCCTTCTAGGGGGTGGGATAGGGAATAGGTAGAGAAGAAAGGCCTCTTTCTTCTTGTCCTCCACATTCCCCTTCACTTTCTGTGGTAGCGGATAATGTTGCTGCTGTTACTGCTACTGCCTCAGATTCAGCACTGCAACTAGGACCAAGAGTATTGCTGGTGCTGGCAAGTGGAACCTGTCCTAGTACCGCATCGCTTGTTGACCCCATTTTCACTGTGTCCACAGTGGTCTGTGGCACAATAGCCTGCTCCTCAGCATCCTGCTGACTTTTCATCTCAGCAGCAGCAGGAATTAGTGCAGTTGCAAATTCTACAAATTCCCTGTCTCCCACTCCTTCTCAGTTTCTGCTAAAAAGGCCATCAATGTGGCCAGCTTCTCCAGCACCACCACCACCACTACTAGTCCCTACATGCTACTGCTCTATTACAGATATCTCACTGCTGCTTGGAGGAGGTGATGAGAAATGTGACAGAGGGTCCCCTAATGTCACACTTGGCATTTCATTTTGACCTGAAGAATAAGGCAGGCTAGCACTAGCAGCAGTAGCAGCAGGCACAGGAAGCTGAGCTGTGCTCCTGCTGGTGGTGGTATTAATTCTGAGCCTTCTCTCTCCCAACACCAGTTCTGGCCTCTTCAGGATCATGTTCCACCTGGACACTGTAGTGAAGGGAAGGGGACTCCCAGCCAGAGGAATGTGTGGGCTCCCTTGACTGCTAGTCTGGACGCTCTCAAATGCTTCCCCTACCACTCCCATAACATTAGTTCCACTGGCCGCTTCACCATTACTGTTACTATTACTACTACTAACACCACGCACATCACTAGTAATCTATTGATTACCCCCTCCTCCACTAGCAACACCAATAAGCTGCTTGACCTCCTTAGTACTAGCACTGGCGGGACTGCTTTGGGATGGCAAGTGTGACTTAGGGTCCCCTGCTGTCATACTTGGCATCATCTTCGCCTTCCCCCACTCCTGAGAATTAAAAGACACACTAGCAGCTTCAGCACTGGTGGCAGCAGCTTCAACACTGGTGGCAGCAGGTTCCGCACTGGCAGCAGGCACAGCACTGGTTTCAACAGGGGCAGAAATGGTGGTAGCAGAGGCAGCACGTCTAGCAGCAGGCACAGGCAGCTGACCTGTCCTGCTCTCACTAGTGCTACCCTTTTCTCCCTCCCTTTCCATTAAATTCCCTAAGATCCCTTGGGGTGATTTAGGGGACTGGACAGCATCAGTTCAGTAGTGCTCACTTCATCCTCCTCCTCATACTCAGTGGACACATAAGGGTCTTTTCAGCTCTTCCATTGATTATTTTTCACCCTGCTCATAGTGATAGCAGTCACTATGAGCCTCTCCTGCCTCAATGTTGCCAAAATATCACAGCAGAACAGCACAGCACTTCTACCTTGCTCTGTAGCTGCTTGATTTCCATTTGATTTCCACAAATATGTCACGTTTTTATAGCAAAAAGTCAAAAAACAATGTAAATCAAAGGGTGGAAACATTCTAGCCATTGAAAAATGGTGAGAGGTTTTGGCCAATGGGAAATTTTTAATTACCAGTTTTAAAGAGGATTTTGCCATGAAAAAGCAAACAACGTGGTTTTTGCTGAACTTCCCGTGGAAACATGGTGAGAGATTTTGCCCATCCCTACCAAAGAGCAAAGTCAGCCCAGTGCTCTAAAAACACAAAACCCTCCTTACTACACCAATGCTTGAGCTATGCATTAAGCTCCCTGTGCTCCCTCTGCCTACCTACACTGGCGCATGTCATTACTTTAGAGGTCCATGCCTTGAGCTTGCACCCTAAATCCCTGAAATCATTCTTTAGGGACCTCCATCTTCCTCCTACTTTGACATTGGTATCAATATGTACCAAGACAGCTGGACAACTTCCAGCCCCATCCAATAGTCTGTCAGCCTTGTGCTTATGCCAAACCCGAGCACCCGGGAGACAGCATACTGTTAGGCATTCACGTTCCTGGTGGCAGATTGCCCTATCTACCCTCCTAATAATAGAGTTCTCTTTTACCACCACCTGCCTTGGTTTCTGCCTACTCTACATCCCATCTAACCTGGAAGGAGGACTGTTCCCCTGGCTGCTAGAGGAATCAGACCTCTCCAGTATTGCCAGTTCTGAGCTATCTTCATCAACATCTTCACACAATCTTGCAAATCTGTTGGACTGAGTCAACTCTGAACTGACCTTCCTTTGCCCACTACCTCCCCTCGTTACTGATACCCAGCTGCCTACCTGTTTCTCCTCATCTACTAGACTTGTGCAAATTCATTCGGAGACATTCGGATTTCGTCGAAAATGGGGTCATTCAGAGACATTCGGCCAATCCGAAACTCAAGGGCCATTCGGAAAAAATGATCCGATTCCGAACAGCCCAGGACCGAAATTCGTCTAAACTTTCGGAAGTTTCGGCAATCGACACGTTTCCAAACGTTTTGACTACTTTTGACCAGGACTTTTTTGTACTTTCTGTGCGCGCTCAATTACTTTCCCTCCATAATTTTCCCTCCATGTCTCTAGTCCAATTCCATTCTCCGTTTCATGCACTACTTCCCTCTTTTGTCTGTATTCGAATAGCCTTCTTCGTTTCATGATGGGGGTTGAACTAATGACACAGTCACACAGACAGACAGCCTGCATTTCCTCATTGTGTTGTTGGAGCTCAGAGAGAGAAGAAGAGATTAGAGAGTGTCCAGTTGTTGTGTAGGCAGGCAGGTAGCATTAGGCTAGGCATAGGTAGGCAGCCAGCATTAGTTCCAGTTATTGCCACTGCAAGAGAAAGTAATATTTGTTCCTGTGCAAAATATAAAAAAATATTAGGTATTAGTTCGAATACAGGGCCGGCCCTTACATGGGTCCCAGTGGGTCCATGGACCCAGGCGGCACTTTGACAGGGGCGGCAATTTGCCGTCCCATAGCATGTTTATTTTGTGCGCTTCCGCCAGTTCTGTGTTGCAGGGTGTCCCATCAGTGTGACTGTCAACAGCCGGGCAGCCCTATGCTTACTCAGTGGTGATGCCTGCTGGCTGCTTCAGTGACGTGAATTATGTGATAGTGAAACATTATGCCTATTTTGTATTGTTTATTGCCCACCTAAAGTCAAGACTTGAGTAAATAGGTCTACCGTCCCAGATTTGCTAGAGAGGTTTTACAAATACAGGAGGGTGCCCCCTGTACAAAATGAGTCTAAACATTTGGGATCCCTAGTATGAGTGCACGACAGTGCATGATGTGTCCTGAACAGGATTGCTGTGAGGTGTCTCCACCCAGAAGGTGCTGGCTGGGCTGAGCTTCAACATTGTGACGAGTGACCAACTAAGAGCACCGTGCCAGACTTAATCTGCAGCCATAGCATCACCCCCTACTACTCTCCGGGTCCCGCTGACTGGCAATAACAGGTGAGTCACTAAGAGATCTGAAGCCTTTCTGGAAGTGCTTTCACTTGGAAAGGGGCTTGGTATTACTTGGGGGAGTTGCCTCATGTGTAAATAATTTCTAGGTGGGAGATGAATGTGCATCACTTATGTGTTTCCTAACAGTAGTTAGAATACAACTCCCATCATCCCCTGATTATGACGTTGGGAAATGCCCAGCAATTACCGTAGAGCCCTGTATTGCACACTCACGGAAAACGGTGATATTGCTATACTAAGACAATGCTGTGGACCCCTCTTCAGTATAGATGTCAAGCATTTTTTTTTTTTATTTATCTCCTGTGTTGCAGTTCATTCACAACAGAATGTCTCAATTTTTCTTTTTAACACATTACATCTATCACATTACAATCATTGATGTTTATTCTTGATGTAGTATGAAACACTACAGTGTATATACACATAGACTTATCTGATATGAGGGGAAATCAGGATAGGAAAACGAGAGAGAGGAATTTGGGTACTAAAGAGGGACAGTAGGGTAGGAGGCTGGTACCAGAAAATGAAACTTTAATCTTTATCCATGTACTAACATAGAATGTGACATGTAGTTTGTCCATGTTTGAGTCGACCACTTATGTTGAGCAGGATGTGACAGGCATGGGTTTTCAATGTTCGAGCATATGCTAAATTGAATGACAGGCATGGGTTTTCGATGTTCGAACATATGCTATATTGAAGGACAGGCATGGGGTTTCGATGTTCGAACATGCTAAATTGAATGACATGCATGGGTTCTCGATGTTCGACGTTTGCATTGTGACTGGCATCCCATGCTGGAGTAGAGGTGACATGCACAGATTGGCAATGTACGACAATGTCCGTTTTTGGGATGGATCTTTTTCTAAATGCACACCCTGTCTGCAAAGAATGATAGCAGCGTGCACGGAGGCGCACTGCTATAATTTAACCCATGTTAAATTCGGAATGGATCAGAATTTCTTTCGAATCGAATAGGCCCGGTCCGAAATTAGGATCATCCGAATTAGAAAAAACATTTTGTCCGAATTCGAATTTTACCGAAAATTTTGCCCGTGCACAAGTCTATCATCTACAACTCTACCCTCTTCCCCACTAACCCTGCATACTACCTGTTCTGTGAGTTCCAATGTTACACAATGTTGCAATATTTCTTTCCAAATCCAATATCTTAGACTCTAAAAAGAAAATATGCTTACACTTGGCATAGCGGTATGACCCCTTGAATCATTGCTCCAAGTGTTCAAACATGTGACAAGATGAGCACTGCATGAGATTGTCTAACCTGATTTTACTCATGCTTAGTTTTACAATTCAAATAGATATATACTGTCCTCTAATGCTCACTCTAAGTTAAAGTAAAACAAATTTAAATGTGAATGCAGTAAATCCCTTGAAATTACCTTCACCACAGAGCTCTGCTGATTTCCTACTCCTGCTTCTAAACTTACTAGGGGTGGGCGAAAAGTGTGAAAAATTTCCTGCATGGCTTTTCACGAAAGCTTGCCAATTTTTCGCTTTTCCTGTGCAAAAATTTTGCCTTAACACGTTTTTTTTCCTATTTTAACACATTTTTTGCCTATATTTCCCACTGTAATATTACTTCTTCTGAGTGCTGAAGTTTTGAAATAAGTGGTTGAAAGTCAAAGTTGTGAGTCCTACAGCAACACATGGCTTGAAAAATGTGTTAGCATACAGAATGCATTTGTCCTTTGCCCACAACACTAACTTCCTGCTTAAGTGACACTGGCACATATTCAGGATGATGTCAAGTAATAAAAGAGAAATAAAGTACAATCTACAATGTGGCAGGTGTGTATGGTATAGGAGGTACCTAGATTTGAGCCTGCTTTCCCCCTGCTCACTTGCTTTTCATCACAGACAACAGATAGCAACATTCTTAGCTTGAGGATCCTGAGTGAAATACCTCCATACTGTGGACTTCATAGAATGAGGGGTTCCTGAGGTGGTTTTGCTGTTACTTCTACTGGGGCTAGATGTTGATGTAATTCTACTGCCACTACTACTAGGTTTCAAAGGTGCAGCAGAGGCACTCATCATATCTAACATTGTGGATGTTAATAACCTGTGTTGGTGTTGCTAGGTACTCAAAACAGGTGTGTGTGGCTGAGTGGGACTTGGACTTTGAAGAGGTGATGATGCTGTTGATGACTAATAGGGTGATTGTGTGCTTTCTGACATATGTGCTTGTCAAGGGTGAGACTTTCCTATGGCTTTCTCAAACAGTTTATGGACAGGCACAGTGCTCCTTAAAAGTGGTGGAAGATTCAGCCTTTGACTTTCTGCTAACCTTATAGCCCTGTCATCATCCTCACTCTCTGCTTCATCTGTATCTGAACAAGAGAAGGATGCTCGATGGATATATTCTAGATCTACATCATCATCAGTCATTATTAGGTCATCCTCAGCAGCATCAGCAGCATCTGACAATTCTTGTCCACTACCCTTCTATTCTTCTAAGCTTTTGGAGGTCTCAAACAATTTCTTTCTACTTTTACTGTAACAAAGTGCCTTACTATGGGTGTTTTGGTGATTGTTTGTCTCACATTCTGACCTTCCTCTATTATGATATTGCCAGCATCATCAACACTTGAATGTGACTTGTTGTCGTCTTCAATATTCTTCTTATATGGTTCTTTATTTCCTCTGGCACTGGTGGTGCTGGAATTAGTTTTGCTGTGACATTTCTTCTGTTAGGAGAGTCAGTTGGTCACTCTGGGGAGAAGAAGGGAGGATGGAGGTTGACCCCAAATACTTCAAAATTCCATGTGATTGACTGGCAAGACACAGGCAACTAGGGACCTATTTGCTTGCTGATCATGCTGTTATTTTCTCTGTGTTTGGTGGGGAAGTCTGGGGAAAGATTTTATTGATTTTGTTTTCAGCTATAGACCACTTGGGACCACTGCTATGACAGATAAATAATGTATGTCAATAATCTGAGAAGGAGGATAGCGTATGACAATGGTAAAAATACATACACAAATCACATCATACCATTGTCACTTAAGCATGAACTTAGTGTTTTGGTCAAAGGACAAATGCATTCAGCAGTTACTTATTTCTCCACTACAGCCCTCAGAAGAAGTAATATTACAATGGGAAATGTAGTACCTATAAGAAATATAGACAAAAAATGTGTTAAAATAGGTGAAAAAACTGGTAAAAATAGGCGAAAAGGAAATTTTTGCATAGACGGAAAGGTGAAATTTTTTGTGGGAAAAGTGAAAAATTGACAAGTTATAGCGAAAAGTCAGACGGGAAATTTTTCACACTTTTCGCCCATCCCTACTGCGCTATGTGCTTACCTTAGCAGAGAAGAACCTGCCTCTTCGATGCATCATCTAGGGCAGCCAGTTTCCTCTGCCGACAGCTCCCCTCGTGGCTTCAGGCCATGTCATCAGTCTGGCCTTCTGCATCAGGTCCACTTCAGTGCGGACGCGCATCACGGGGAAACCCTATCATGACATTGCGCTGTGCACAGGGTCTTTCAGTGCTCCACCTTCTGAGTTGTGGGAGGGTATATTAACTGCCTGGACACTACCTCAGTTGCCCTTACATGGTGTTCCAGTGCAGTCTGTGTAGTTTGGTGTCTGTGTATGATTCTTGGCTTGTCCATCCGTTACTCCTGGTGTCCAGTTGTTGTGGCTTGTCTGACTACCTGTTTGTTTTTGACCTTTGGCTGGATCTTATCCTGGCTGGGTCTTATCCCTGGCATTTGGGTGATACCTCATTTTTTGCAACCTGTTCCAGTTAGGAACTAGGCTGGGTCCTAGCCCCAGTACTTGTGCTATTGCACTGGTGCCTGCTATTGAGCATTTTTCAGGAGCAGTCTCCTATTCCTGGTAGGAACCACTTGCTTCCTGCCAGGTTCTCTACACTCTCTACACTCTCTACGTGAAGTATCCCTTGTGATTACTCCTTGATTATTTGCTTCTCATTTAATAAAGGTGGTGTTCCAATTAATGTACTGACTCCTTGTCCATTCCTTGGTATCCGTGACACTAAGTTCCTGGGAAGGATTCTTCACAAAAACAATCCCAAAGTACGCTTGTGGAATGGCAAGGTTGCCAAGATGTTGGACAAGTGGGCAGAACACAGAGTATGACTGTGACTGCTCACTGAGTTTTTCTCCCCCCAGCACCAACAGTGGAAAACACTAGCTTACAGCATCAGGTGACAGCGAGTAATCGTGTTTCTGATTGGGCAGTGTGATTAAAAGGCGGCAAGATAGCCCATACCATCATTACACCACCTTGTGCATTCAGAGTTTTGAGAGACAGTCCCATAAAGCTGTAGATGTTTTAATTAAACTAGAGCAGGTGATAGAGGAATGGCTTGTACCCCACTCCTTAAAAGCTGTTTTTTTTTGTCTGCTGATAATGGCTCCATCATAATCGATGCTTTGAGAATAGGTGGTATGGTGCATGTGCCTTGCTTTGCCATATGCTAAATTTAGTTGTGACCAGATTCCTGGTAGAATCTGAAACCCTCACAGAGATGCTTACTATTGCCAGCAAAATCTGTGCCCATTTTTTGCTGCTCCTACAGTGCACGCAATGATCTATATTCTATACAAGAGATTAACAACCTGCCTCATCACCAGCTGAAAATGGAGGCCCCTACCAGGTGGAATTGTACAATGTACATGCCAGAGCATTTGTATGA
Source organism: Rhinophrynus dorsalis (assembly GCA_037306005.1). Taxonomy (NCBI): domain Eukaryota; kingdom Metazoa; phylum Chordata; class Amphibia; order Anura; family Rhinophrynidae; genus Rhinophrynus; species Rhinophrynus dorsalis. The sequence goes on along the minus strand of CM074719.1, from coordinate 425,464,465 downwards.
GCAGAATAAGGCCATTAACGAGTACACCATGCAAAACTGGAAGGCTTTGGAGGGAGCTTCTTTGTCACCTGGCCAATGGCAACTAATGTGCAATGTATGTGAGCTGCTGAAACCCTTTGAGGAGGCAACCATGCTGGTGAGTTGCATTGAGGCAGGAATTAGTGAAATTAGTGAAATTCTGTAACAGAGCAGCAGCAGCATCACAGAGGGACTAGTGGTGGTGGTGATGATGATGGTGGAGAAGTTGGGGTGAAGAGGCATTGATGGCCTTTTTAGCCCAAACTTACATGGAATGGGAGAGAGTGCTGGGCATCACCATCACCACCAGCAGTAAGCGTACAGAATTTTGGAATTTGCAACTGCTCTAATTCCTGCTGCTACTGAGTTGCAAGCGCAGCAGGATGCTGAGGAGCAGGCTAGTGTGCACAGTCCACCGTAGACACAGTAGGAATGGGGTCAACAAGTGATGGGGGACTAAGACAGGTTCCACTTGCCATCAGCAGCAATATTCCCAGTCCTAGCTGTAGTGCTGATTCTGAGGCAGTAGCAGCAACAGCAGAAATATCATCCTCTGCCCCAAATACTGAAGGGGAATGTGGAGGACAAGAAGAAAGAGGCCACCCTTCTCCATCTTTGCCCTCCCCCTCAAGTCATGGGTGTGGGGCTATTTATCTCTTAGGGCAGCAACAGTGTAGTCATCAACAATGGCACTGTGCACATTTTGTGACAAATTTGTGAGAAGAGGAAAGGAGGGAACATGCCTTGGCACAACCGCCCTGATAACACACATGAAACACAGGCACCATGACATTTATTTCAAACATGTTAAAGCCAAACAATCACCACAGAAATCGGACACCGCTGTTGCTGTACCCCATGACTCTTTCGAAAAGCAACAAGAGATCAGGAGGAGATCAAAGAGGATGAAGAATAGAGAAACCCAGGCAGAGGATGGAAGTTTGATGACGAGCGAAACAACTAGCTCACCATCACCTTCTTCCTCTAGGGTTACTATATCTTCTGCCAATCCACCTCATTCATCATTTACCTCCCCTGACAAATGATAGCTACTCTGTAGATGTTAGGATGTGGCAGTTTGTGTCCACCCACTGCACACTGTGTTGTGCACTTTCAGTGTGTTGGAAGAGAATAGCAAGCAGGGCATCAAGTGGCATCTGAGGAGATTCCCGCAGTATATGCTAAGATGGTGGCAGAGAGGATTAATCATTACTGTTAAACTGTCAGCAAGCTGGGGGCATGGCCAGGCACTGAGCTGTGTGGACACAACCCTGCATAGCTCCCACATTGTGACTGCAATCTAAATGCATCTACATCTTTATAGAGATAGGATTCACCACCCAACGACAGTATGTTATCTACCTAGTTTGGAGCTGTCGGTGGATGTGTCTCTCTTCCTGTCATCCCCTGTTGGCTCCCGAATAGCCTCTTCAGGCCTGTTAAGCCACGGATGCAGAGTGGGGCAGTGATGGAGGCCCTGTAGTGCCGTCTCCCCGCAGCTTGCTCACCACTTCTCTGGCTTCTGCTCCCGCAAGGTTGGATCACGAGGATCACCCGGTCGGAAGTGGTGATGGTGCTTCTCCCACTTTTCTGGACGTTTATATTCAGCTCTGAAATGGTGTAGCCGTGATCCACGCCACTGTGTCCTGGGTCATGAGTTTGCGGCCTTGTCAAACGTTTCACCATGGCTGCACCTCTGCAGATCCCGACTGCCAGAAGGCACAAGGTATTGTGCTCTGGAGACGAGCATCAAGAATTCCCTGCTATATTGGGAGCGGAGGTGTATGCTGTGGGCTCGGAGAGGTGGAGGCCGTGAGGATCAGGCCTGGAACTATTGCGACTGTGACCCTACTTCATCTGGAGCACTGGTGAGTTGCCAAGTTACCCTGGAAGATCTGAGTCTTAATCCCACGACACCTATTGCATCCGAATCGGACATTAGTCAGGGTGGAGAGTGACCTACTATGTTTTATCTCTGAGGGGCCAGGCTACCCCCTCCTTAGAGCACCTACCAGTTTGTTGTTTTGTGCTCCCATTCCCCCTACCTCCCAATAGGCCTTCCTGACGGGCACATATCTAACTAGGTGTGTGAACGCCCCTGAACCTTGGGAGATCTGCAGTGGATGGGATATGTGACACATCTGCCCTGTCTGCCCCTGCTGTGTAATCTACTACCTGGCTGGAGGTGCCTGTGATACATGGGCCTTGTAGTATATACTTCTACCCTGCAATTTACCCACACTGGCATGGAGGACCCTTCCTTGTGAATTATCTACATACTTCCAGGGGACTTTAGTGCCTTGTGCATTCCAGAATAAGAAGACCTGGATTAGTGTCACTCTACCTCCTTGTGCAATAACTGTGGAGAGGACTTGGGTGTCTATTCCCGCTGTGTCTGGCTTTCTGTTTCAGTAGTAACATATACATAAATTATTAAGGAAGTGCTACATACTCCTGCACTTGATGATCCCCCTGTTTGTTATTTTACCTGTATTTGTGCCCCCACCTGCCCCATGTATAACTAAAGACCATAAGCGCCAACTTTGTCCGCTGCCAATTCTCTATTTACACTATGGCTCTTTTGCTATATTTGCTCATTAGTGCAGTTATGAAGTAAATATGTTCTACTGTCCCAGGGTGACTAATCTCCTACTGTTTAGCCTCAGTACTCCATGCTGCACCACCTATTACTACGTTGCTTTTAATCGCCTGTGATATGGGGAAGTAATCCAAAACTGGCAACTACAAGAACAGGTTCAGTCAATTTGCCAGGAGACAGATGGAATAAGGAGAGGTTCAGGCCATCATGGAACAAACATCAACACCCTCTTCACCCACTCACTCCTCTGAGCCTGAGGGAACCTCTGACACACACTTCACTGAAATAATGGAGGCCATCTCCAATTGTCAAACCGTACTAACTTCTAAAATTGATTCTGTACAATTGGAACTCAACTTTTTACGTGCTGATCAACAAAACATGAGGGAAAGAATAGTGGACACTCAAAGAAGAGTCTCTGATGTGGAAGACTTCCTCCCCCTATTAATGAGACACTTGACTCTCTAAAGCAACAGGTCAAGTCCCTGCACAGAAAAGCAGGTGATCTTGAAAACAGATCCAGTTGCTGTAATATACGTATTGTTGGAAAACTGTGAGGACTGCAACCCTGAACAATTTGTAGAAAGATGGGTGAAGGAGAAACTGGGAGAGGGCCTATCTGGTTCACTTGTGGTGGAAAGAGCCCATAGGATTCCCTCAATTTGCCCTCCGCCGGGGGCCTCCTTGAGACGCATGATAGCTAAATTACTCAATTATAGGGATAGGGATATGATTTTACGACTGGCTGCGTGAAAAAGATGTTCAACATGCTATACTGTATCCAGCTAAACTTCATGTGGTTTACAATGGCAATACCTCCTTCTTCACTTCTGAAGTTGAAGCTATGAGATGGGCTGAGGCTCTATAAGTGGGAGTTGTTTCTTTACATGGTGACTCACTCCTCTTCGATGCATAACTTGGTGCTCACTAGCATCTTCTTTTAGCAGCAGTGTCACTGTGGACTTCTGGAGAATTTAACAGTGACTATATCTGGGGGACTTGCTCTGCAAGAGGGGCCACTCCTCTGTGGAAATTTTAAAGTGCCACTCTGTCTGGAAATGATGGACATCGTGATTCATCAACATCCCTAATACCTGTATTCATTTGTAGGATGGTTCATGCTGGAGATGCCTGCCCGGGGCAATCCTTTTCTCTTTTGCAACATAAATGATTGGAACCTGGTGACTCTGACTTGCCTACTATCTGTTGACCCGTGGTGAATTCTGGATCCATGTGACATAGCTTGGTGCGTACAGTATCCTGAATCCACTGGGTCCTTACTGATGAGACACTACATAACATTAATGGCATTTGACTATGTCATTGTTGATGTCTGAGGGGTTAAGTTTCTTACCTACTCTGCATGCACTTATGTTCACTCAACGAACTTGTTGTCAGGAGATCACATGCTTTAAAGTTTTAATGTAATATTATTAGTGTATGTGGGGATATGATATTATTCAGCCCTTGCTGTTAAGAAAATTATACTAGGTTCTGAATTTTGAACATGATTAATGTATGTGGGGCTCTGGTTTAAACACAATAGTAATAAAGACCCGCTAGCTTTCCTTATTATTTGCTACAATGCAGGTATGTATGGGTCCTCCACAGTGCTGCAGCTGGGACCCTCCTGGGGGTTTGAGCAGAGGGGACTATATAGATGGTGTAACACCACAATTGTACTTAGCCTTGATTGCTGGGCTGTGTGCTCCATCACCATCATCATTGCTATTAATACCCATGCTGTGTATTTATGGCTATGCTGGATGTGTAGTTGTCCACTCTGTCTTGATGTTATGGGGGGGCCAGCAGCCTGCTCTACCAAGCAATATGGAGGGAGTTACCTATGATACCGTTATAAACTAACTTGCTGTATTGCCTGATCGACTAGCACTTGGTGATGCACTAATGTGAATGCTGTGGGTCACTATGGACACCCGTGGGACTTTATGAATACTTTGTGTACAGTTATTCAAATTATTAAGTTGTAATGTTCAGCATGCAGGGGGTGTCTTGGGTCCGGCTTTGGATTTCCCAAGGGTTTTTCCTTAGGGTAGGAAGTCCATGACCCCCATATGAGGTTAAACCTGCCTGGGGAGCCTCTATGTAAATAAAGCCCTTTGTAATAAGGAAGATTGTTATTCACCAAGGCAACCCAGTGACTATGTTCAGGAGGTTTGTCCGACATCCACACCGTTGCATCCTCTTCTGGTTGGGGTTGAATGGGGATGGGGGGGGGCTTGTTTCTTCTGTTGATTTAGGAGTTGGGGCAAGGGGGAGTGGAGTAGGAGAAGTCTTATCTTCTCTGGGAGACAGGCGGGCTATATGTGTTTACTCAAATGGTTATGGCTAGTAAACTGGTTACCTTCTTCTCCTGGAATGTCAGGGGTTTAAATGATAGAATTAAATGGTCCCTAATTCTGAGCCATGCCAGAAACTACAAACCGGATGTCCTGTTACTTCAAGAAACTCACTTGTGTGGCAGTAAAACTCTGACTCTTAAAAAGTCATGGGTGGGATGCCATTACCATGCAACCTTTTCTACTCATGCTAGGGGAGTCTCTATACTAGTTAATAAATCCTTACAATATGAACTAGTAGACTTGAAAAGTGACCCACTGGGCAGATACATTTTTCTGGATTGTTTGTTCTATGGCACCCCGATTATAATACTAAATGTCTACATCCCGCCGCCTTTCGCGTCTGAGGTCCTACAGGAAGCTCTCATGTATATCTCTGCCAACCCAGGTTGCTCTCTAGTTACCATGGGAGATTTTAACATGATTTTTGATAATGATCTGGATAAGATGGGTACTAGGTCAGTTGACCCTCAGACCTCTAGAATGAAATGTCTGTGTGTGTTGGAGGATATGGGCCTTATAGATGTGTAGAGAACCCTTCACCCTGACGCTAGGGAATATTCATGTCATTCTGGCACCCACAAGTCTTTGTCTCGAAATGACCATGCTTTGCTTTCACACCAATCATGGTACATGGTTGAGGAGTGTTCTTATTTACACAGAGTAGCCTCTGATCATTCTCCAGTGCGTTTACAGCTTTGCATGGGAAGGGAGTTCTCTTCTAACAGCAGGCGACTACAACTATTTTGGCTTTCTGCTGGTCACATTGCTGAGAACCACGGGATAGCTCTGGAGGAATACTTCCATTTTAATACAGATTCTACGGAACAGGGAGATGGTTTGGGAGGTGGCAAAGGCTGAGGCCAGGGGTTCACTCATATCTTTGATTGCCACACATAAGAAACAGATGAGTGATAGGTTAGACCAATTGGAGAGAGAGACAGGTGAGGCAGAGAGAAAATATGTGGAGAACGAGGACAATATTTCATATGACTCCTTTATGCTTGCCTTGTCTGCATATAACACTGCAGTGATGGAACACAGTGTGAACTATTTGATGTTTCAGAAACTGTTTGAAAATGGGAATAGAGCGGGAAAACTGATGGTCCACCTGATAGGTAGTAGAGATAGTAGGCATAGTATCACTGCTATATCTGATAGACACGGGGTACTTTTACACAACTGAGTATTAATGCCGCATTTGCTAATTATTATACTAAAATATACACTAAACAGACCGACACTACCGACCGATAAGTTGAGGAGTGTATAGCTGAGATACCTCTTCTGACTTTGTCTGAGGATCAGAAGCGGATGCTGGATTCCCCTGTTATGCTGGGTGAGGTTGTGGCGGCCATTGAGGCTCTTGGTGGGGATGGACTGCCAGCCTAATGGTATAAGAAATACTCTGATATTCTGGCTCCACGGCTCCTTAATACCATGTACACTGCTTTAGAGGTGGGAGCTCTGCCTCAGTCCTTTAATGAGGCCGTTATAGTTGTGCTTCCCAAGCCGGGTACCTGACCAAATGCGACTAATACAGGCCTATATCTTTGCTTACGGTGGATGCAAAGATGCTGGCCTAGACTCAGCACAGTAATTCAAGCTCTCGTTCACCCAGATCAAAGGGCTTTATGCCCGGGAAATCCACGTTTCATAACCTCAGGAGACTCTTTTCTCAATTACACACTAAACACACTAATACGGCATGGTAGGGTAGTGGTTTCACTCTATGCATCCAAGGTGTTTGACTCCGTAGAGTGGAATTACCTTTGGTGTACACTTCGTAGATTTAGATTTGGGCCAACATTCATAAGATGGGTGCAGCTTCTGTATACAGGCCCAAAAGCTAGGATTCTGACTGGTTCCTATGCATTAGGAAGGGGCACGAGACAGGGATGTCCACTATCACCTAGACTATTTGCATTAGCTATTGAACCACTGGCTGCGTGGATTAGATGTGACGTCACTTTAGAAGGTTTTCGGGTGAGCGATAGGGAAGAAAAATTGGCATTATATGCCAATGATATTCTTCTATTTTTGGGACACTTTCCTAGGTCTTTACCATGTGTTCTGGAATTGGTGAACTCCTTTGATGACTACTCAGGACTGCAGATCAATTGGTCTAAATCTTCCATTCTTCCTTTGGATCAGATCGAGGAAGGGGGCTCAGTGTCATTTGCTCTTTTACGTTATGAGGATCCAATGAAATACCTGGGCCTCGAAGTAGCTGTCTCCTCGAAATGCTTTTTCTGGGACAATTTGGATCCACTGATTGAACAGTTTAAATGTAAAACTATGTCCTGGCTTACACTCCCATTGAATGTTATAGGGCGATCCAACCTGATCAAGATGGTATTTCTACCAAAGTTCCTTTACGTTTTTCAGGGATCTCCTTTACCCATTCCTAAGCTATATTTTATTATTACTGATAAAATAATTTTTGGCTTTATCTGGTCTGGTGGTCCTTCTAGAATTAAGCTGCCTGTCCTTAAGCGCCCGGTGAAGGATGGAGGGATTGCCCTCCCTGATTTCCACAAATTTTATTTAGCAGCACAGGGACAATATGCGTTGGCCTATATTTTACCTAACACGCTACATATATTCCACAAATTGATGAGCCACTGCTTAAAATAGGATATTCTCTTCCTCATGTCCCCCTGCTTGACCCAGATGTGCTTAAGGATTCCCCTGTCATGACTTGAACGACCTGCAGTGTGTGGTCAGCCATACAATCTCTTTCGGGCTACAAAGTCGGGGATACTGACATTCCCCTCTGAGGTCCAGGGGGGTTGGCTCATCTCCGGCAACTTGAGTTTAGGAAACTTTGGACAGGGCACGGCATATCTATGCTGGGTCAGCTGTATCAGAATACCACATTAAAAACATTTGAACAGTTGCATGGGAAGTTCAGTATCCCTCATGCTCTCTTTTACTCCTATTTGCGATTATGGCACACCCTGGCTGCTATGTGGGGTGCTGAGACTCCGATCATAAGGGAATTTCCACTGGTCACTATGGCTAGGGGAAGACGGTTGTTTAAACCTGTCTCATTAATCTATACATGGCTAGATAGGAACTCAATCAGTGACGACGCTGAGCTGTGGTCAAGATGGGAGAGGGATTTGGGTGGTTTTGAAGATCATGAGTCGGAGATGGCCCTAATGAGTCCTGGAGTGGTATCTGCTACAGCTAGACATCAGCTCATTCAGTTAAAGATTCTACACAGATCTTACTATACCCCGGTGCTTCTTTTCAGGATAGGCAGAGTGGAGGGTGACTTGTGTAGGAGGTGTGGGGAGGCTGGCGCTGCTTTTCTACATCTCTTGTGGGAGTGCCCGGCGGTTAAGCGGTTATCTATCATACCTGATCAACTTTACTCGTTCACTCATGGTGCACTGATAAGGGAGCTTCTGGTAATGGCTCGGAAAATGGTAGCAACGGTGTGGATGTCGGACAAACCTCCTGAACATAGTCACTGGGTTGCCTTGGTGAATAGCAATCTTCCTCATTACAAAGGGCTTTAGTTACATAGAGGTTCCCCAGGCAGGTTTAACCTCATATGGGGGTCATGGACTTCCTACTGCAACTCTCAGACACTATATTAAATTAAGTTTGCATGATGTGTGTCTATCACTCTCTGATAAGATTCTGACCATTCTGGCTTGGGTACTACTATCTGATGAGTAACTCGTCACCCAGGGAGGGTAGGATGGGGGGGTTTATGGTGGGTTGTTATGTGGTTGATAGGGATGGGGCGGTTTGGAGAGGGGATTCGATATATGTATATAAAAACTGGACAGTTGTGCATATAGGTTTTGGTACTCATATGTTCACAACTGCAAAGTATCTCCTTATGTGATTACCTTGTGAATTATTAATGCTTCTGTAATTTTTTTTTTATCACTTCTGTCCACCTCAGTAAAAAATGATTTAAAAAAAAAGTGTCAGCAAGTTGTCATGTGTCCTTAGTGGGGTGTGGACAAGGGGAACACAGACAGCAGCAATACTTGGTTTCTGGTGTTATGATTAGGGATGGACGAAACTTTTCACCTCAAACTGAAATTGGTGAATAATGGCACTTTCCGCTTGGTGAATAATTTTCCATGAAAAGCGCCATTTTCTGCTTTTTCCAAAATTGAAATCAATAGGGAGAAAACACCACCACCACACAAAAGATTTCTACAGCCATATAAAAGGCTTTCACAGCAGCCATTCTGTGTTTGAGAGAGGAGAGAATAGCACCTTGTTTGAACTGGAGAAGGTAGGGAAATTGAAGTTTAATTTAGGGAATCATTTAGGTAGGACATTTGTTCCCTGTATTAGGAGAGTAAGTTGGGCACTCTGGGGAGAAGAAGGGAGGAAGGAGGTTGACCCCGAATAATACCCCAAAATTCAGATTGACTAATTGCAGGCAGCTGGGGAATTATTTGCTTTCTGATCTTGCTGTTATTTTCTCTGTGCTGGGTGGGGAAGTCTGGGGAAAGAAGCTGCTGATTTTGTTTTTCAGTTATATTTTTTTTTTGGACAGACTGTGATGAGAAAACAGGGTGGACAACTTAAAATAAATAAATATAAAATAAAAAAGAATAAAGAACTAAATATATTAGGTGACAGTGACAGACAGCTGACTGGGCTTAGGCAAGACATCATACAGCTCCGTCAGTTGTGTTGTGTACTGTACAGTAAAAAAACACAGTGTAGTAGAGTAATGTCCAGCAAACACACAAGAGGAAGGGGGAGGGGTGGAGCATTGCAGGGACTTGAGAGTAAAGCAATAGTTCTAAAACTGACTGTAGCAATGGTGGCTTCAGCGTCTGCAATCAATGATGATGAACCCTCTACTCCAAGGGAGGATGCAGTTTGTCAAGGTTCCAGCAAAACAAGTTCCAGGCAGCTCTCACAGCATGCTATTCTGTGTTTGTGAGAGGAGAAAGCAATATGTTTTTGAGCTAGAGAAGATAGGCAAATAAAGAGGAATTGAAGTTTAGTTTAGGGAGTACTTTAGGTAGGATATTTGTTCTCTGTAGTAGGAGAGTCTGGTGGCACAATGGGGAGAAGAAGGGAGGAAGGAGGTTGACCCAAAATACCCCAAAATTTGGTGTGTCTGACTGGAAATACACAGGCAGCTGGGGACCAAATTGCTTGATGATTTTTCTTTTATCGTCTCTGTGCTGGGGAAGTCTGGAGAAAGAAGTTTTTTAGTTATATATATTTTTGGGGGACTAACTGTGATAAGATATGGTGGACAAGTTAAAAAAACAAATTAAAAAAATCCATAAATAATTAAACAAAGCTGACTGGGAGCTCTGTGACAGAGGAAGACTTGATAGACAGCATACGACATTGAGAATTTTGTTGAGGGCCAAGGGAAGACATCACACTCCATCAGTTGTGCACTGTAGAAAGTAAAAACACACACAGTAGTTGAGTAATGTCTAGCAAATGCACAAGCAGGAGGGGGAAGGTGGAGCAGTGCAGGGACATAGAAGTAAAGTGGTAGTACAAAAACTGACTGGAGCAATTGTTGCTGCAGCATGTTCAATAAATGATGATGATCCCTCTCCTCCCGAGGTGGATGCAAGGTCCCATCAATCACACCACGTCAGTCCCCTACACCACTACCATACACATCTGCCACATTGTAGGTGATTTTAAACATCATCCTGAATATGTGCCATTGCCACTTAAGCAGTAAGTAAGTGTTGTGGGCAAAGGACAAAGGCACTCTGCACATTAATACATTTTTCAAGGTATATGTTGCTGTAGGACTCACTTTGACATCCAGCTACATACCTCTCCACTACAGCCCTCAGAAAAAGTAATATTGTGCTGAGAAATGTTGCACCATATTAAACATAGGAAAAGAATGTATTGGAATAGGAAAAAATGTGTTGGGATAGGAGAAAAATGTGTTAGAATAGGCGAAAAATGTCTTAGACTGTGTGAAAAATGTGTTCGAATAGGAGATTAATGTGTTGGAATAGACGGAAACATTTGGATTGGATAAAAAGAGAAAACTTTCATAAACAAGAGAAAAATCAGCTGTTTTTTGTGCGAAAACTAATACAGGAAATTTTTCTCACTTTTCGCCCACCCCTAGTTATGACATTCGGATAGAGTTGTTCCAGGTGTGATTTACCACACACACTGTGCACATTGCAGTTGCTAATGAGAGGCACAGTTCCTGCTCTCAAGAGAAAAAATTATATTCTAGTAACAACAACACACCCATGATTTTGGAAGATGGGCAGATGGAGAAGAATTATTGGCCAACTACTTTTCTCTACATATACCTGAAGTTGTGGAGGCTAGTTATGGTACTGCTACTGCCTCAGGTGCATAACTGGAGCCGGTCGTGGCAATTGGATCCTGTTGTTGATCCCATTCCCTCGATGCCTAATCATCCTTCTGCTTAAACAACTCAGAAGCAGCATCAGTAAGAACAGTAGTCACAAATCCCACATCTACATATGGGTATCCTAGCCCTGCTTCTGGGTTCCTTATTCTAAACCGTTCCTTTCAGCAGTCGATGGCATCCATGACTCTGGGCATGCCTCCCCTTGTGTAGAAATCCTGTTTTACACATGTCTGCTCCATGTCAGTGTTGGGTAAGTGGGAGTACTTCCTGGCCTTTGTCTTGAGGGCTGCCAGTACCTGAGACATTGCCCTTGAACATGTGAGCTGGGACATGCCAGATGTAAACCCTTCTGTGGACTGAAAGGATCCACTTGCCATAAAATATATGGCACTCAGCAGCTTCTGCTAGCCAAATAGGGCACAGCTGGTGCTGAATATAGGTTTAATGTCATCTTTGATCTAAATAGCATGACCCTTGTGTGCTCTATCCTATGTCTTTGCAGCAGTCTGTCATCCCTGTGCTGCTCCATGGGTCCCTGTATCAGCTGTGGGAGATCCGGTTGAAGCAGCAGAGGTGCTACTGCCTGGTATGTTCCTCCAGGTGGAGAAGGGCTTCTGTCTATCTCTTCAGCCAGAGCATCAGTGCTTGCAACAGGTGAAGAATGTTCAGCAGGTGTGCTTTGGGGTGATGGTGATCTCTAGCCCATACACGCCTTTGTCTCCGATGTCTTCATAGCAATTTATATGCAAACATACTGGACATAATCTCTCTCTCTCTGAGTGGTCTCACTGTAAACATGTCATGTCTGAGAATGATGAAATGTTCCCTTAAGACAGTGATGGGGTGTTGTCCAGGCATGGTGATCTGGTAGAGAGTGACCAATGGGAAGGTGCGTGTTGTCAAGTTAAGTGTTTTGTGTTGTGACTGTTGTTGCTTGTGTGATTTGTTGTAATTGCTGTGTACCTGTCAGGTGTACCTTGGGTCTCCATTGGCTCGTGATGTTGACCAAGTGAGCCTGGTTTACTTTCAGACTGACAGGTGTGCATCTCGAGTTGTGTGTACATATGTGTGTTAACACCTGTGGTTCTGGAGTACTGTGTGACAGATAGTGTTGTGTTGGTTTGTCAACCCTTTGTCCCTGGGGGGTTTTGTTTGTTGTCTTGGACTTGTTTGTAGGGAATGTCCATTTTCCATGTGGTTGCTTGGCTTTACAGGGATTAATATTGCCATTGCTGTGCTTGTGCTACGTGCTGAGTGTTGTGCGGGCTGATGTTTCCCTACTTTCTTTTGTTCAGCTATGGGTTTTTTCTCCATTGTGTGCTGTCCATTCAGAAAAACTAGGTGATGAATTTAAGCCATTAAATGTTTCAGTTTATTGTGCGTTGGCACTGACCACTCAGAACTGAATGGCTCCTGGGTATAGCTGCTCCACTGTTTTCAATGGACGATTTTTCAACTTCCATTGTGATTTTTAAACTGTCATTAGCTGTTCATTAGATGGCTAATTGAATGGCTTACCGTGCTTAAAAAACTGCCGTCTGCTGTTTTTTTGGTTTTGGAGACAATTGAATAAGGCCTAAAGCCTTGATTCAATGAAGTATTGTAAAACAGCAGATATAGCAAAAATGGTTAATGGCCCGTTAACAAAATGTGTTAATGGAGCCATTCAATTGCTCTGCCAAATGAAACCACAACAAATGTTGGGCCACAGAAAAGGACTTGTGGTCAAATGTCTGATGTGTGTTTTATGTTCCCAAAACCAACACTAAATTGTGTGAGTAATGGAAACATCTAAGGAAAAGAGCTATGGATCGGTGCTTGACACACTATCAAGAACCGAGTATGAGTTCAACACACAGTCACTCTCCCAAATACTAACCCTACACTCCCCTTAAAAGTGAAGTGCAACAATAATAGCCCTAACAACCACAGATGTATAACACTTACATGTTATCCAATGACAGTCTTCTTCTGTCATCTTCCTTCTTCTTTCTCTCCATCTTCTGTCTTTTTATATTCTTCCTTGTTGCAAATATGCACCTGAAAAGAAAAAAACTTAAACATGAAATATGGTCCATAAACATAATTTACAAATATATGCAGTGGTTTTCCCTTTGCTAACAGAGGAGTATGCAAGGCATTACAGAACAATGCGTTATATACCACTCTGGCCGTCAAAGTGTTAAATTAATGCATCCATTCCAAGTTGCAAGAAAACAAAATTAGCCAAAATCAAATAATATGTTCAAGAAACCATCTCTCTTCAAAATAATCATCCTTCAAAAGAGAAAAATAAATGTATTTGCAAAATATATTGTATATGGTGCATTGCTATATATAAATAGTTTGTGGGCTCCTCAGCTGTTGCCGGTGGTGGCAGCAGGAATTCATGCTGACAAAAACCCCACTTTGTTACCTTTTGGGCCAATACCTAAGCCAGTGTGTGTGAAATTTGAACAGAGACTGGCTTTTATATGGTCAGTCTCTGTTCAAAATTTCTCCCAGATGTCCATTGGCTGGGATGTCTGTTTACACACCTCTCAACCAAACAGCTCCTAGTGGGGAGATGACTAATCCTGTTAGGAGCTGATTGGCTGGGAGGTGCATGAGCAGACATCCCAGCCAATGGATGTCTGGGAGTCATTTTGTACAGAGACTGGCCATATAAAAAACAGTCTCTGTTCAAATTTCACAAACACTGGCACAGGTATTGGCCCAAAAGCTAACAAGGTCGGGGTTTTGTTAGCCTGACTTCCTGCCACTACCACTGACAACAGCTGCGGAGCCCACAAATTATTTATATATAGCAAATTTCCCTCACACTGGCTGGGGCATTGGCCTGAAGGGGGGGGGGTGTGTTTGTCAGCCTGACTTCCTGAAGAAGATTAAAGATGATGACAGATAATAGCTGGTCAGGGTGCTGAAGACCCTGCTGGACATCAGGATTACTGGATTCAGTGGATGTTTTTTAACTTAGGTTAACCCTGTGAGTTCCAGTGGCATTAACCCTACTGGCACTCATAGGGTTAATTCAACTAATATTTCACACATTTTCTTCATACTTTGGATGCTTTTATATGGGGCTTATGTCCCCATATCAATACATCCACTAGCCACTTTTTTGGCTTTTTTTCCCCCTTCAATTCCAGCATCGGCAGGCTAAAAAATGTTTTAGGAAACTCTGCCCCCCAAAAAGTGTGTCAGGATATTTAGCGATAAACTGGGGTCCCTTTTAATGCATGTTTCTGCCTAACACATGGAACTGAATGGGGAAAGGAGACTTGTTATAACGGGTCCCAGTGGGTGCTGACTTTAGCTCCCAACGTGCTTTTTTTTCTTCCGGTATTTTTCATAGTACAGGTAACTGAATTGGTTGCCGTGCTTGAAAAAATGTCAGCAGGTGTTTTTTTTCACATATGAATCGAGGCCTAAGAGTTTTAAAAATCCCAGATGTCTACTAATTTCAATATTGCATGCCATGTCTTCTATTGTTTTATTATTAGTTCCAATAAAGTATTATTTTTTGTTGGTGCTACCCTCATATATGAGATGATATGTACTAAGGATGCTGATAAACCTATACACCTGCTACCCTTAGGTGTTATACAGGTCTCTTTACTCCAGTTTATACCTGAATAGTTAAAATCTCCACTAATTATATGCCAAAGGTGTTCAGTTTTTTTGCAATAATAGCTGAGCCTTATCATTATCACAAATATATAGCTGAGGTTTCATTGGTCACTGATAACTGATGTCGACTATGTAACTATTTAACCCCTCTGATGCTAGAGATGTCTTTAAAACATTACTTTGCAATGTACTATTGACATCGGCAGGCTAAAAAATGTTTTAGGAAACTCTGCCCCCCAAAAAGTGTGTCAGGATATTTAGCGATAAACTGGGGTCCCTTTTAATGCATGTTTCTGCCTAACACATGGAACTGAATGGGGAAAGGAGACTTGTTATAACGGGTCCCAGTGGGTGCTGACTTTAGCTCCCAACGTGCTTTTTTTTCTTCCGGTATTTTTCATAGTACAGGTAACTGAATTGGTTGCCGTGCTTGAAAAAATGTCAGCAGGTGTTTTTTTTCACATATGAATCGAGGCCTAAGAGTTTTAAAAATCCCAGATGTCTACTAATTTCAATATTGCATGCCATGTCTTCTATTGTTTTATTATTAGTTCCAATAAAGTATTATTTTTTGTTGGTGCTACCCTCATATATGAGATGATATGTACTAAGGATGCTGATAAACCTATACACCTGCTACCCTTAGGTGTTATACAGGTCTCTTTACTCCAGTTTATACCTGAATAGTTAAAATCTCCACTAATTATATGCCAAAGGTGTTCAGTTTTTTTGCAATAATAGCTGAGCCTTATCATTATCACAAATATATAGCTGAGGTTTCATTGGTCACTGATAACTGATGTCGACTATGTAACTATTTAACCCCTCTGATGCTAGAGATGTCTTTAAAACATTACTTTGCAATGTACTATTGACATCTCTAATATTAAAATAGGTTGTTTGATGATTTGTTTTTGTAACATGAAGAGTCCAACAAAAAAACTAAACAAGACAAAAATTGTTTATTTGCTGAAATTAAAAAGCCACATTTTTAGAGCGGATTTTATGCATTACTTCTGAGTTCACAAACATTAAGACAAATGAGTAATCATTGTGCCAGAGATGTAAATACCATTAAAATTCTAACAAAACACTAGTGCCACAATGATACAGTTAGAAAATATGATATATAGTTTTAAAGAACAGAAATGCACAAATGATGAATGAAAAATGTAATTGAAAAAATGAACAGGTACTGAATGATCACTGAGACATATTACAGGTAAATCTGTTGATGAGAAATAACAGATGTTAACTCAAAGGTGATCTGAACGTTAGTAGTATTGCAGTCTAGTTAAAAAAACAACTGATAATTGATAAAAACAGTAGATAATGCCAGTCTAACTAAACAACAGTCTCAATTAGGATTCTCACAGCGTGCTCGTGCATCGATCAGAGGGATGGAGATAACAAATAATCCCCTGTCAGCTTCAATGCTGATTACATCCTTGTCATAACTCAATGACTTCTGTGTTAGCTTGTATAAACATGAGACAATGAGAGCCTCAATGATCAGTCTCACTTGAGATCCATATAACCTGCTGGTGCAGCAGTCGGGAAGCTAATGAAATTGCAGATAATCTCCATATAAATGCAATGCTGAATTTCAGGGTTTTTTAAAATTCCTGTCCCCTTGTTATTTACTAAATGTTAAAAATGCACTCTCAGAATGAAGACACAATAAAATTGCTGTATGATATATAGGGAATGAGTACATGATGAAAAAAGGTGTATAGCTGAAGTGTAGAAATGAAAGGACATAACTCTCAGAATGGATAAGGTTTTGTCTGTCTTGCAGCATTATGGCCATAAGAATGAATATATAGCAAGCAATTCGTATGTACGCATCTAGAAGCATCTTGATAAAGGCCCAGAGTAGGTCTGAAACATTGATGGAATAAACGACAGTCTTTATTTTCAAGTCAACAAGACCCGTGAGTGCTTTCCTCATTTTGATATATTTGGATTCACAACGGTTATCTGGATTTGCACCCAGGTATATATGGACTAAATTTCAGTGAGTTCACAACCAAGGACATTGTTTTAGAATGGACCAGATAGTAATTTATAGGCTAAAGTATTGCTGAAGGATGGGAGACAAGGGTTCTAGGGAGTAGAATATTTTTTGAGAAGATGGTTATTAATACAGTGTACATTAGAGATCAGTACTAGGGCATGCTGTATTTAACCTCTTCAGGACCAATGATGTGCCTGGACCATCGCCTCTGTCCTTGACTTAAGGACCAGTGACAGATAACTCTCCTATCACTACAGCAGAACAAGGTGGGAAAGATGCAGGCTGGCTGTTACTAAGTGCCCCAGAATCAGATCACTTTGTTTCAACCTATATGGGCAATGTTGGCATGTGTGATTCTCTAAAATAGAGAAGCATATGTGTTAAAAGCCATATGACAAAAGCAGTGTTTTTTAAACACTGCTTCTGTCACTTTTTTCTGTCTCCCTCCTCCTCAGACACACATGTGAGGAGGAGAGAGACAGAGATATTGTTTCAAATTGTATTCAGTGTTCCAGTCAGCGTTGCAGCCTTGCAACATTGTTCAAAAATAGAAAATAAATTTTCCCCTTTGATCATTGTTAGTATAACTGATATCCCCCACTTTGATCACTACATTTAGTGATCAGTTGTTGCAGATAATCATTTGCTGATCTGTGGTATTTTGTTTGTCCCCCCTCTATTTAGTTTTTAGGATTTTTCTGACTTTTTTGGTAGTTTAGATAGATAATTTAATGGAGTGAGGTAGGTTTAGGGTAAGGATGGGTTAGGGTAAGGTTTAGTGTTAGATTTAGGTTTAAACATAGGGTTTTGTAAAAAATAAAAAATTATAGTTTTATTGTAGGAATAGTGACCAATTTTTTCTGTAATTTAATTTGGGTTCTCTTTTGTTTCTTTTTTTTTTTTCTTTTTTAATACATTAATTTAATTAACCCCTTAAGGACCCTTGACGTACCAGGACCGTCACGGTCCTTGAACTACTCAAGGACCGATGACGGTCATAGTACGTCACTTACTTTTTACTTACAGAGCTCTACCGGGAGCGCTGTAAGTAAAAATAGGGCCTGAAATTGACCGTTCCAAGATCGGAGCGATCTCTATCATAATGACGCTCCGATACACGCGACAGGTCACGTGTACCGGCGCGTCCAAGTGCGCCTATGCGGTCATTATGGGACGGAAATGTCCCATGACTGCCTGTCCTTAAGGGGTTAATAATCAATTTATTACTTAGATAGTTTGGGTGGATAGTTTGTGTTCATTTGTTTAGGATTAGGGATGATGAGGTTTAGGGTTAAAGTTAGTAACAGAAAAAAAACATAGGGTATGAGGCAAAGGTTGAACTTGATGGACTTGTGTCTTTATTCAACCTAATTTACTATATTACTATGTGTGTGTATATATATATATATATACTAGCAATGTGGGACGGTGTTGCCCGTCAGGATATGGAGGGAATTAATGCGCACACACACGGATGCGAGACAAACACAGAGACACACACTGAGATGCTTAAAGAGCGACAGTCATACACACATACATGCAGACACATAGAGTGTGATACAGACATGCAACACACACAGTGAGAAACACACAGGTACACACAGAGACAAACACACACAGAAGTGAGTCATAAGGGGTTGACTTATGTGTCATTGTAATGAGTTTGTGTTTGTACTTATGCCTCCACTGTGGCATTCATTCATATAGTTGAAATGCATGTGGTAATTGCACATACTATGGTGGAAGGTGGATCGTGCTGGCTCCCGGGATGTGAGTGACTGGCATTCATTCATGTAATTGAAATGCGTCTGGTAATTGCACATACTATGGTGGAAGGTGGACCGTGCTGACTCCCGGGGTGTGAATGACAGTGAGACTGTGGTGGAAGGTGGATCGTGCTGGCTTCCGGGGTGTGATTACGTGTGAGTGATTGCGTTTGAGTGCAAGATTGAGTGATTGCGTGTGAGTGATTGAGTGAGTGTGTTAGCGAGTGTGTGTGATTGAGTGAGAGTGTGTGAGTGAGAGTGTGTATGATAGTGAGAGGGTGTGAGTGATTGAGGGTGAGAGTGTGATTGAGTGTGAGTGTGATTGTGAATGAGTGTGACTGCGAGACTGTAAGTGTGAGAATGTGATTGAGTGTGAGACTGTGAGAGCGTGAGAGTGTGATTGAGTGATTGAGTGTGAGAGTGAAACTGTGTGAGAGTGTGAGTGTGATTGAGTGAGACTGTGAGAGTGTGATTGAGTGATTGAGTGTGAGAGTGAGACTGTGTGAGTGTGTAAGTATGACTGAGTGAGACTGTGAGAGTGTGATTGAGTGAGACTGTGTGAGTGTGATTGAGTGTGTGAGTGATTGGGTGTGAGACTGTGAGAGAGTGAGAGAGACTGTGTGAGACTGTGAGACTGAGAGTGTGAGAATGTGAGTGTGAGAGAGTGTGTGAGACTGTGAGAGACTGTGAGAGTGTGAGAGAGACTTTGAGAGTGTGAGAGAGACTGTGAGAGTGAGAGAGACTGTGAAACTGAGAGTGTGAGAGACTGTGAAACTGAGAGTGTGAGACTGTGTGAGACTGTGAGACTGAGAGTGTTAGAGAGACTGTGAGAGTGTGAGAGAATGTGAGACTGTGAGAGTGTGAGAGAGACTGTGAGAGTGTGAGAGAGACTGTGAGACTGTGAGAGAGACTGTGAGAGAGACTGTGTGTGAGAGTGTGTGTGAGAGTGTGTGAGACTGAGTTTTTGAGAGTGAGAGAGACTGTGTGAGACTGTGTGAGACTGTGTGAGACTGAGAGAGTGAGAGAGACTGTGTGTGAGAGTGAGAGAGAGAGAGATTGTGAGAGTGAGACTGTGTGAGACTGTGTGAGAGTGTGACTGAGAGAGTGTGACTGAGGAGTGTGAGAGAGAGTATGAGAGAGTGTGTGAGACTGTGTGTGAGAGAGACTGAGAGTGTGAGAGACTGAGAGTGTGTGAGACTGAGAGAGTGTAAGACTGAGAGTGTGAGACTATGAGAGTGTGAGACTGTGAGAGTGAGAGACTGTGTGAGAGTGTGTGAGAGTGTGAGACTGTGTGAGACTGAGAGTGTGAGAGAGACTGTGTGTGAGAGTGAGAGAGAGAGACTGTGAGAGTGAGAGAGTGTGACACTGTGTGAGACTGTGTGAGAGTGTGAGACTGTGTATGAGTGTGAGACTGAGAGAGTGTGAGAGAGAGTGTGAGAGTGTGAGACTGTGTGTGAGAGTGTGAGACTGTGTGTGAGAGAGTGTGAGACTGTGTGTGAGAGAGTGTGAGAGTGTGAGAGTGTGGGAGTGTGAGACTGTGTGTGTGTGAGAGTGTGAGAGACTGTGTCAGTGTGAGGGACTGTGTGAGACTGTGAGAGAGACTGTGAGAGACTGTGAGAGTGTGAGACTGAGAGTGTGAGACTGAGAGTGTGAGAGAGGGTGTGAGAGTGTGTGTGTGTGAGACTGTGTGTGTGTGTGAGACTGTGTGTGTGTGTGACTGTGTGTGTGTGAGACTGTGTGTGTGTGTGTGAGAGAGTGCGAGACTGTGAGAGTGAGAGAGCGTGAGACTGTGTGTGAGTGTGAGACTGTGTGTGAGTGTGAGACTGAGAGAGTGTGAGAGAGAGTGTGAGACTGTGTGTGAGAGTGTGAGACTGTGTGCGTGAGAGTGTGAGACTGTGTGTGAGAGAGTGTGAGACTGTGAGACTGTGAGAGACTGTGAGAGAGTGTGTGAGAGTGTGAGACTGTGTGAGACTGAGAGTGTGAGAGAGACTGTGTGTGAGAGTGAGAGAGAGAGAGACTGTGAGAGTGAGAGAGTGTGACACTGTGTGAGACTGTGAGACTGTGTGAGACTGTGTGAGAGTGTGAGACTGTGAGTGTGAGACTGTGTGAGTGTGAGACTGAGAGAGTGTGAGAGTGTGAGACTGTGTGTGAGAGTGTGAGACTGTGTGTGAGAGAGTGTGAGAGTGAGAGTGTGAGAGTGAGAGAGTGAGAGTGTGAGAGTGTGAGAGAGTGTGAGACTGTGTGAGACTGTGTGAGACTGTGAGAGACTGTGTGAGACTGTGTGAGACTGTGTGAGACTGTGAGAGACTGTGTGAGACTGTGTAAGAGTGTGAGAGAGACTGTGAGACTGTGTGTGAGACTGTGTGTGAGAGAGAGAGACTGTGAGAGTGAGAGAGTGTGAGAGTGTGAGACTGTGTGAGAGTGAGACTGTGTGAGACTGTGTGTGTGAGACTGTGTGTGTGCGAGACTGTGTGTGCGAGACTGTGTGTGTGCGAGACTGAGTGAGACTGTGTGAGAGTGAGAGAGAGAGACTGTGAGAGTGTGAGAGTGTGAGACTGAGAGTGTGAGAGACTGAGAGTGTGAGAGACTGAGAGTGTGTGAGACTGAGAGTATGTGAGTGTGTGAGAGATTGTGAGAGAGAGTGTGTGTGTGAGACTGTGTGTGTGTGAGAGAGTGCGAGACTGTGAGAGTGAGAGACTGTGTGTGAGTGTGAGACTGTGAGTGTGAGACTGAGAGAGTGTGAGAGAGAGTGTGAGACTGTGTGTGAGAGTGTGAGACTGTGTGTGTGTGTGAGAGTGTGAGACTGTGTGTGGGAGAGTGTGAGACTGTGAGAGTGTGAGACTGTGAGAGACTGTGAGAGAGTGTGTGAGAGTGTGAGACTGAGAGTGTGAGAGAGACTGTGTGTGAGAGTGAGAGAGAGAGACTGTGAGAGTGAGAGAGTGAGAGACTGTGAGAGACTGTGAGAGACTGTGAGACTGTGTGAGACTGTGTGAGAGTGTGAGACTGTGTGTGAGTGTGAAACTGTGTGAGTGTGAGAATGAGAGAGTGTGAGAGAGAGTGTGAGAGTGTGAGACTGTGTGTGAGAGAGTGTGAGACTGTGTGTGAGAGAGTGTGAGAGTGTGAGAGTGAGAGAGTGAGAGTGTGAGACTGTGTGAGACTGTGTGAGACTGTGTGAGACTGTGAGAGACTGTGAGAGACTGTGTGAGACTGTGTGAGAGTGTGAGAGAGACTGTGAGACTGTGTGTGAGACTGTGTGTGAGAGAAAGAGACTGTGAGAGTGAGAGAGTGTGAGACTGTGTGAGAGTGTGAGACTGTGTGAGAGTGAGACTGTGTGAGACTGTGTGAGACTGTGAGAGTGTGAGACTGTGTGTGTGAGACTGTGTGTGCGAGACTGTGTGTGCGAGACTATGTGTGCGAGACTGAGTGAGACAGTTTGAGAGTGAGAGAGAGAGACTGTGAGAGTGTGAGAGTGTGAGACTGAGAGTGTGAGAGACTGAGAGTGTGAGAGACTGAGAGTGTGTGAGACTGAGAGAGTGTGAGACTGAGAGTATGTGAGTGTGTGAGACTGAGAGTGTGAGAGAGTGTGTGAGACAGAGTGTGAGACTGAGAGTGTGAGAGAGTGTGTGAGAGAGTGTGTGAGACTGTGTGTGTGTGAGACTGTGTGTGTGAGAGACTGTGAGAGATTGTGAGAGAGTGTGAGACTGAGAGTGTGAGAGAGACTGTGAGTGAAACTGTGTGTGAGAGTGAGAGAGAGAGAGACTGTGTGAGAGAGTGTGAGACTGTGAGAGTGAGAGAGTGTGAGACTGTGTGTGTGTGAGACTGTGTGTGAGTGTGAGACTGAGAGAGTGTGAGAGAGAGTGTGAGACTGTGTGTGAGAGTGTGAGACTGTGTGAGACAGAGTGTGAGACTGTGTGTGTGAGAGTGTGAGACTGTGAGACTGTGAGAGTGAGAGACTGTGAGAGACTGTGAGAGACTGTGAGACTGTGTGTGAGACTGTGTGTGAGAGTGAGAGAGTGTGAGACTGTGTGAGAGTGTGAGACTGTGTGAAAGTGAGACTGAGAGAGTGTGAGACTGTGTGTGAGAGTGTGAGACTGTGTGTGAGACTGTGAGAGACTGTGAGAGTGAGAAACTGTGAGAGACTGTGAGACTGTGTGTGAGTGTGAGACTGTGTGTGTGTGTGTGTGTGTGAGACTGTGTGTGTGTGAGACTGTGTGTGAGTGTGAGACTGTGTGTGTGTGAGACTGTGAGAGTGTGAGAGACTGTGTCAGTGTGAGGGACTGTGTGAGACTGTGAGAGAGACTGTGAGAGACTGTGAGAATATGAGACTGAGAGTGTGAGACTGTGACTGTGAGACTGTGACTGTGAGACTGTGAGACTGCGACTGTGAGACTGCGACTGTGAGACTGTGTGAGAGACTGTGTGAGAGACTGCGTGAGAGACTGTGTGAGTGTGAGACAGAATGTGTGCTTTGCAATGCGTTGCTTACCCCTCTGGCACTCAAAGGGTTAAGTTGAGCTAACATAGCAATATAACACACGGTGGCTCTTCAGTTGAGGCAACGTAGCAATATGCTGAGGGATCAAATAGAAAGTGGTGTTTGAGGCTTGCCCTCTGTAACATACAGCAAAGCATCTCTCTCCCTTTAAGGAGAAAGGGTGGGAATCAGGAAGCAGCAAGTGGAGGAGTGACAGTTGAGACAGTGAGGTGACTGAAGAGATGATGAATTAAATAAGAGTTGCTATTAAGTTTATCCCTGAGTTTGTATTTTATGGGAACATTACACCCTCGTACTGAAACAGAGTGTATGGAGGGTTACAGTTATCTGTGGGAGGTGAAACAGTGTGTTTGTGGGGTCATGATCCTGAGTGAGAGTGGACCGGGAGAAGTTACTGATATCCCTACCTCAGGAGCGAGTGGCAGTAATATATATATTTTTTTTGTCAGTTGGATACTGGTGGGCGGGCTGGAGGGGGCGGGCCAACTCCCTGTATGATAAACACGCCCCCATTGAATCACCCAATGAGAGCAGTGAAGTCCCCATTCAATCACCCAATAGGAGTTGTGTCTCCTAATGAGACATAAATTATGTAATTAGACATTCTGTTCAATGCGAGTTTCTTTTCTGAGGAGACATAAATTATGTTCTGTGTGTGGGGTACCATAAATTATGCAATGAGGCTTATTCTTTTATATATATAGATATATATTTAATCTGTTTACTTATAAAGCTTGGGTGGGAATTTATGTAGTGGGGAATTAGAGTTAGGCTTTAGGTTGTTTTATAAAAAAATTAATATAATAATTAAAAAAATATGTACATAGGTGGGTAAGTTAAGTAGGATCGTAAGAGTGGGTGGCTAGCTATTTAGTAAAAATTAGGGTAGGTAGGTTAAGTAAGTTAGAAAATGCAGTGGATGTATTCTGCAGAAGAAGCGTATATCTTTTTCATGTCTGATTCAGAAGCTACGGCTACTGCCTGTCTTCGATATACTCAGTTTACAAAGAGTGACAGTGATGGCTCTAGTGATCACATTGGGACTTCTACTAAGAAAAGGTGTACTGCCACAAAAGTTGTCCCAAAAAAGCTGTCCTAAGACCTGCCCCAAGAGCTGCCCTACTACATGCCTCAAGACCTGTCCCAAGCACTACACCTCATCCTGATCCTAGGTAATAGGTAACACCAGTGGAATTATGTCCAGAAATACCTGAATTCAGAGGTAGCCCACATATATAAGTAGATTTGGCAGGATTTAACCATGAACAGTTTTTCATTTATTTTTGGGGGAAGACATTTTGGGGAAGATTGTCACAACCAAATATTTATACTGCCATGTACATTGCAGCCAATCCCTCATACTTCGTTGCAAAGCAGCAGATATCACTGAATTCAAGCAATTCTGTGCACTAAAGATGAATGGGGATATTTAAAAAAACAAGCGTCAGGTCATACTTGAGCAAAAATCCTGTATGTGTTACCCCCGTTTTCACAAAAACAGTGACCAGGAGACAATGTAAAATGCTTTTGCTCTTCATGCATTTCATTGACAACACCCTGTGCTCCCCGAAGATCACCCCCAGTATGGCAGGCTGTATAAAATGTACCCCCTTTTAAATTATTTGCAAAAAAAATGTTTTATATATATATATATATATATATATATATATATATATATATATATATATATATACACACACACACCAAAAACGTTTATGTATTGATGAGTCCCTAATAAAATATTAGGGAAGGCTGGGTTTCAAACAATATATCCCCTCCAAGTGCTCCAAGTTTGGAGTAAAATTTTATAAATTGAAAGAAAGAGCCAAAAGTTACACCCAGGATTTTTGAATTTACGAGGCCTAGGACAGCCACATTGAGCCCCCTGGTTGCCCTGAATATCTGGGAACCAATGGGA
The DNA here is from genome assembly GCA_037306005.1 of Rhinophrynus dorsalis. Taxonomy (NCBI): domain Eukaryota; kingdom Metazoa; phylum Chordata; class Amphibia; order Anura; family Rhinophrynidae; genus Rhinophrynus; species Rhinophrynus dorsalis. The sequence continues at coordinate 425,439,301 of CM074719.1, read as the reverse complement.
AAATTGTTTGGGAGCTCATTTAACCCATATTTAAAAAAGGCTATCACTTATATGTTGATAATTAATTACTAGTGTTGAGCGAGCATGCTCGGCCGATGCTCGGATCGGCTCGAGCATCGCTCTGCTCGGCACATGGCGGTACTCGTACGAGTACCGCATGTGCTCGCCCGCCATGTTCGGGTCTCCTCCCCGCACGTTTTGCGGCTGCTGCGCAGCCAATAAACGTGCAGGGAGGCTCTGACATCGGTGTAATGCCAGCAGCCATGTTGGCTGCTGGCATTACACTGATTGGCTGGCCAGAACCCGTGGTCGGGTGCTGTATAGCACCTGACCAGCGAGTTCGGCTCAGTCTTAGCCAGGGAGAGCTGAGGATAGGAAGGGAAAGTCAGTGTAGGGAGGAAAAAAAGCAAAATTGTGAAAAAAAAGAACCAAAAGTCCTTTTTAGGACTACTGTGTGTGGGGGCAGCAGGTTATTTTGTGTGGGGGGAAAAAAAAAAAATATATATATATTCTGTTTAGTGTGCAAAGTTGCAGATTAGAGCACATTCTGTTTAGTGTGCACAGTTGCAGATTAGAGCACATTCTGTTTAGTGTGCAAAGTTGCAGATTAGAGCACATTCTGTTTAGTGTGCAAAGTTGCAGATTAGAGCACATTCTGTTTAGTGTGCAAAGTTGCAGATTAGAGCACATTCTGTTAAGTCTTCAAACTAAAATATCAAAGTCACATATTCCATTCAGTGTGCGTCACCGCAGTTTAGCAGCACATTCTGTGTACTGTGCAGAGTTGCAGAATAGGAAGAAATACTGTTAAGTCTTCAAACTAAAATATCAAAGTCACATATTCCATTCAGTGTGCTTTGCCGCAGTGTAGCAGCACATTCTGTGTACTGTGCAGAGTTGCAGAATAGGAAGAAATACTGTTAAGTCTTCAAACTAAAATATCAAAGTCACATATTCCATTCAGTGTGCTTCGCCGCAGTGTAGCAGCACATTCTGTGTACTGTGCAGAGTTGCAGAATAGGAAGAAATACTGTTAAGTCTTCAAACTAAAATATCAAAGTCACATATTCCATTCAGTGTGCTTCGCCGCAGTGTAGCAGCACATTCTGTGTACTGTGCAGAGTTGCAGAATAGGAAGAAATACTGTTAAGTCTTCAAACTAAAATATCAAAGTCACATATTCCATTCAGTGTGCTTCGCCGCAGTGTAGCAGCACATTCTGTGTACTGTGCAGAGTTGCAGAATAGGAAGAAATACTGTTAAGTCTTCAAACTAAAATATCAAAGTCACATATTCCATTCAGTGTGCTTCGCCGCAGTGTAGCAGCACATTCTGTGTACTGTGCAGAGTTGCAGAATAGGAAGAAATACTGTTAAGTCTTCAAACTAAAATATCAAAGTCACATATTCCATTCAGTGTGTGTCACCGCAGTTTAGCAGCCTATTCTGTGTACTCTGCACAGTTGCAGAATAGGAAGAAATACTGTTAAGTTTTCAAACTCAAATATTAAAGTCACATATTCCATTCAGTGTGTGTCACCGCAGTTTAGCAGCCTATTCTGTGTACTCTGCACAGTTGCAGAATAGGAAGAAATACTGTTAAGTTTTCAAACTCAAATATTAAAGTCACATATTCCATTCTGTGTTCGTCACCGCAGTTTAGCAGCCTATTCTGTGTACTCTGCACAGTTGCAGAATAGGAAGAAATACTGTTAAGTTTTCAAACTCAAATATTAAAGTCACATATTCCATTCTGTGTTCGTCACCGCAGTTTAGCAGCCTATTCTGTGTACTCTGCACAGTTGCAGAATAGGAAGAAATACTGTTAAGTTTTCAAACTCAAATATTAAAGTCACATATTCCATTCTGTGTTCGTCACCGCAGTTTAGCAGCCTATTCTGTGTACTCTGCACAGTTGCAGAATAGGAAGAAATACTGTTAAGTTTTCAAACTCAAATATTAAAGTCACATATTCCATTCTGTGTTCGTCACCGCAGTTTAGCAGCCTATTCTGTGTACTCTGCACAGTTGCAGAATAGGAAGAAATACTGTTAAGTTTTCAAACTCAAATATTAAAGTCACATATTCCATTCAGTGTGTGTCACCGCAGTTTAGCAGCCTATTCTGTGTACTCTGCACAGTTGCAGAATAGGAAGAAATACTGTTAAGTTTTCAAACTCAAATATTAAAGTCACATATTCCATTCTGTGTTCGTCACCGCAGTTTAGCAGCCTATTCTGTGTACTCTGCACAGTTGCAGAATAGGAAGAAATACTGTTAAGTTTTCAAACTCAAATATTAAAGTCACATATTCCATTCTGTGTTCGTCACCGCAGTTTAGCAGCCTATTCTGTGTACTCTGCACAGTTGCAGAATAGGAAGAAATACTGTTAAGTTTTCAAACTCAAATATTAAAGTCACATATTCCATTCTGTGTTCGTCACCGCAGTTTAGCAGCCTATTCTGTGTACTCTGCACAGTTGCAGAATAGGAAGAAATACTGTTAAGTTTTCAAACTCAAATATTAAAGTCACATATTCCATTCTGTGTTCGTCACCGCAGTTTAGCAGCCTATTCTGTGTACTCTGCACAGTTGCAGAATAGGAAGAAATACTGTTAAGTTTTCAAACTCAAATATTAAAGTCACATATTCCATTCAGTGTGTGTCACCGCAGTTTAGCAGCCTATTCTGTGTACTCTGCACAGTTGCAGAATAGGAAGAAATACTGTTAAGTTTTCAAACTCAAATATTAAAGTCACATATTCCATTCTGTGTTCGTCACCACAGTTTAGCAGCCTATTCTGTGTACTCTGCACAGTTGCAGAATAGGAAGAAATACTGTTAAGTTTTCAAACTCAAATATTAAAGTCACATATTCCGTTCTGTGTTCGTCACCGCAGTTTAGCAGCCTATTCTGTGTACTCTGCACAGTTGCAGAATAGGAAGAAATACTGTTAAGTTTTCAAACTCAAATATTAAAGTCACATATTCCATTCAGTGTGTGTCACCGCAGTTTAGCAGCCTATTCTGTGTACTCTGCACAGTTGCAGAATAGGAAGAAATACTGTTAAGTTTTCAAACTCAAAAATTAAAGTCACATATTCCATTCTGTGTTCGTCACCGCAGTTTAGCAGCCTATTCTGTGTACTCTGCACAGTTGCAGAATAGGAAGAAATACTGTTAAGTTTTCAAACTCAAATATTAAAGTCACATATTCCATTATGTGTTCGTCACCTCAGTTTAGCAGCCTATTCTGTGTACTCTGCACAGTTGCAGAATAGGAAGAAATACTGTTAAGTTTTCAAACTCAAATATTAAAGTCACATATTCCGTGTAAGATGAAGAAGGCGGGTAAAAAGGGACGGGGAAGTGGACGTGATCCTGATAGTTCAGGGCGCGGGTCAGGACGCGGAGAAACTGTGCCTGGTGCCAGAGCACAAGAAAGAAAGACATCCACCATACCTAGCTTCATGTCTCATTTTACAGGGCGTCGCAGGACATCACTCTCGAGGTCCGACCACTGCGAACAGGTGGTCGGTTGGATGTCAGCTGATACTGCTTCCAGTCGGTTAAGCACCACCCTGTCTTCCACCAAGTCCACTCTCAGTAGCCAAGAGTCTGGTCAACATAATCCTCACTCTGATCATCCTTCCTCCCACCATACACGGTCTGGTCAAAGAAGTGATCCCACACTGGGATATAGTGAGGAGCTCATCTCATCACCAATCCTTCATTTGACCCTCTCTCCAAGCACGCTTGCAGAGGAACATGACATCTTGTGCCCTGATTCACAACCTCTAGAGGGTACCCAATCACAAGAAGATGACAGATGTGAACGGCATTTAAGGTCAAAGGAAGTAGTGGATGATGATGATGATGATGAGACACAGTTGCCATTAAATCAACCACTATTTCCGTCTCAAGACCTTGTTGAGGAGAATGTTATACAGTTGTCAATGACTGAGTATGTGGTGGGATCAAGACATGAGGAGGATGATCAGAGTGAGGAAGTGGAGGAGGACTTGGTGGACGATGAGGTGACTGACCCCACCTGGGAAGGTGTAGAGCCGAGCGATGACAGCAGTCCTGAGGGTGAGCCATCTGCAGCACCGCAACAGGCTGGAAGAGGCAGTGGTGTGGCTACAGAAAGAAGGCGGACCGCACCAAACCGGCCCGCAAATGTTCCACGGAGCACCCCCTTGCGTAAATCTACCTTGCCAAAGGGTAGGTGTTCCGCGGTATGGCGTTTTTTTAAGGAAAGTGCGGACGACAAAAGAATTGTAGTTTGCAACCTGTGCCACACCAGAATGAGCCGAGGCATGAACACTAGAAACCTCACCACCACCAGCATGATCCGACACATGGCATCCAAGCACCGTAATAAGTGGGAGGAACGCCTGGATCGCCCATCTGTGTCTGCAGGCCACACCACTGCCTCCTCTTCCCCTGTTTTCGGTGCCGGCCAATCGCCTGTCGAAGGCGCAGGCCCGCATACCTCCCGCCCTGCACCTGTAGCATCTGAAGCACCATCAGCGACCACATCCACTTCCCTGTCCCAGCACAGCGTCCAAATGTCGTTACCCCAGGCATTTGAGCGCAAGCGAAAATACCCAGCCACCCACCCACAGGCCATAGCACTAACCTCACACCTTTCCAAATTACTGGCCATCGAAATGCTGCCATTTAGGCTTGTGGACACTGAGTCCTTCCGCAGCCTGATGGCAGCAGCTGTCCCTCGGTACGCGGTCCCCAGCCGCCACTACTTTTCCCGGTGTGCCATCCCCGCATTACACCACCATGTGTCCCGTAACATCACCCGTGCCCTGACCAACGCAGTTACTGGGAAGGTCCACTTAACGACTGACACATGGACAAGTGCTTGTGGCCAGGGACGCTACATTTCCCTGACGGCACACTGGGTGAATGTCGTGGAGGCTGGGAGCGACTCGGACCCTGGGATGGCACGGGTGCTACCCACGCCGAGGATTGCGGGCCCTACCTCCATCAGGGTTTCCGCCAGCACCTACGTTATTGGCTCCTCCTCCTCCGTTTCCACCTCCGAATTCTCTACACGCAGCGCCACTCCCCCATCAGCCAGTAGCTGGAAGCAGTGTAGCACTGCAGTGGGGAAGCGTCAACAGGCCGTGCTGAAGCTGATCTGCCTTGGGGACAAACAGCACACGGCCTCAGAGCTGTTGCAGGGGATTAGTCACCAGACCGAGCAGTGGCTCTCGCCACTCAACCTGCAACCAGGCATGGTTGTGTGTGATAATGGGCGTAACTTGGTGGCGGCTTTGGAGCTCGGCAAGCTCACACACGTACCATGCCTAGCGCATGTATTTAATTTAGTGGTTCAGCGATTTCTAAAAACCTACCCCAATGTGCATGATCTCTTGACCAAGGTGCGCCGCGTGTGTGCACATTTCCGTAAGTCATCTACAGCTTCGGCCGGCCTGTTGAAGCTGCAGCAGCGCTTACAATTGCCAGCTCACCGGCTGCTGTGTGACGTGAGCACGCGCTGGAACTCCACCTTCCACATGTTGGCCCGGCTTTGTGAGCAGCAGAGGGCAGTAGTGGAGTACCAGCTGTTACACGGTCGTCGCCTCTCCGTTCAACTTCCTGTAATCAGAAGTGAGGAGTGGGAATGGATGTCAGACCTCTGCGAGGTTTTACGCAATTTTGAGGAATCGACACAGATGGTGAGCGGCGATAACGCTATTATCAGTGTAACCATCCCACTTCTGTGTCTACTGAAACGCTCGCTGCTCACAATTAAAACCGACGCTTTGCATGTGGAAGAGGTGGAAATGGGGGAGGAAGAGCTTACACAAGGTGATAGCCAGAGCACCCTCACTTCGTCTTCTCAGCGACAATTGGAGGAGGCGGAGGAGGAGGAGGAGGAGGAGGAGGAAGACACGGTTGCCTCCGCTACAGAGGGTAGCCATGGAACTTTAGTTCCATCTCTTCAGCGTGGGTGGGCAGAAGAGGAGGAAGAGTATGAGGATATTGAGAGTCATCCTCCTAGTGAGGACAGCGAAATTTTGACTGTTGGTACTCTGGCACACATGGCTGACTTTATGTTAGGCTGCCTTTCCCGTGACCCACGCGTTGTACGCATTTTAGACAACACGGATTACTGGGTGTTCACCCTTCTGGACCCCCGCTACAAAGAGAATTTCTCATCTCTCATTCCTCCGGTGGAGAGGACAAGCAAAATGGTGCAATACCAGAAGGTTCTTGTTGAAAAATTGCTCCAAAATTTTCCATCTGACAACGCTGGCGGCAGAGTACGTGCTACCTTGGCCAACCGAGAAGGGGAGAAAAGGGGAGCACACAGCAGTTCCGAGAAAGGCAGGGCAACACTCTCCAAGGCGTGGGACACCTTCATGACACCCCGCCAGCACCCTCACCCTGATGCGCAGCCTAGTGTCACAAGGAGGGAAAAGTTTTGGAAGATGGTGAAGGAGTACGTAGCAGACCGTGTCAGCGTCCTCAATGATCCCTCTGTGCCTTACAACTACTGGGTGTCCAAGCTGGACACGTGGTATGAACTGGCACTCTACGCCTTGGAGGTGCTGGCCTGCCCTGCCGCCAGCGTTCTGTCTGAGCGGGTATTTAGTGCTGCTGGTGGCATCATAACAGATAAGCGTATCCGCCTTTCCACCGACAATGCTGATAGGTTGACACTTATAAAAATGAACAAGGCCTGGATTTCCCCTGACTTCTCCACTCCACTGGAGGAAAGCCCCGGGGGAACATAAACTCACTTTATATATGTTATTTACAATGATGTGAATACTCTGTATTCCCATTCACCCCTTCCACCCAAAAACGGGTATATGGTTGACTCTTAATCTTCTCATCCTCCTCCTCCTCTTCCATATGCCCTGGGATATCATTTTTATATAGGGCCAGCTCACCAGCGGGCCCTGTGATATAATTTTTATATAGGGCCAGCTCACCAGCGGGCCCTGTTTGACAATTTTTATATAGGTCAGCTCACCAGCGGGCCTTCTCATATAATGTTTTATTGGGTCAGCTCTCTAGCGGGCCCTCTCATATAATGTTTTATAGCGTCAGCTCACTAGCGGGCCTTCGCATATAATGTTTTATAGCGTCAGCTCACTAGCGGGCCTTCGCATATAATGTTTTATAGCGTCAGCTCACTAGCGGGCCTTCGCATATAATGTTTAGGATGGTCAGCTCTGCAGCAGACCCTCACCCATAATGTTTTAGATGGTCAGCTCAGAGCACGTTTCCCTCTTAATCATGGCCTCAGTTCAATAAAATCAAGGAAATTTTTGGGAGAATTTGCCTCTGCGCACGTTTCCCTCTTAATCATGGCCTCAGTTCAGAAAATCAAGGAAATTTTTGGGAGAATTTGCCTCTGCGCACGTTTCCCTCTTAATCATGGCCTCAGTTCAGAAAATCAAGGAAATTTTTGGGATAATTTGCCTCTGCGCACGTTTCCCTCTTAATCATGGCCTCACTTCAGAAAATCAAGGAAATTTTTGGGAGAATTTGCCTCTGCGCACGTTTCCCTCTTAATCATGGCCTCACTTCAGAAAATCAAGGAAATTTTTGGGAGAATTTGCCTCTGCGCACGTTTCCCTCTTAATCATGGCCTCACTTCAGAAAATCAAGGAAATTTTTGGGAGAATTTGCAGATGATATACAAGTAAATATACAGCAAATATTGTTTGGTAACAATTTTTCGCCTAAAGTCGTTTTTATTTTCCTTTTTGTGTGTTTTACGGTCAGTCTGTAAAAATGGCGTACTACGGGCGAAAGATCGTTCCCAGCAGCGATGTTGGAGTCCAAGATGCATCCAGACATCCTCCCTATGCTGTCCCTGAACCATTTCTGTGGTGTTTCCATCCTTTTCTGCCCTTTTCCTATGGACCAGACACCCTCCCCTCATCAGAGCAGGGGGTGCCTGGTGTAATGCTCAAGTCCTCCCATTGACTTCAATGGGGCTCGGGTGCTCGGCCGAGCACTCGAGCCTCAGGGGGTGCTCGGTCAGAGCACCCGAACACCCGAGCATTGGGGTGCTCGCTCATCACTATTAATTACACAAGCCTCCTTTTATTTAAATTACTTTTTTGTTTTGGCACAGTTGCCTGTAGCACTGTAAGGCACAATTCTAAAGATATGCACAAGGAACTATTAAATTCCAAGCTAAAAAAGGGAATGTTCTCAGCTTTGCACCAAGAGGAGCTGCTGGCAGTCAAATTTTGAAACAAAAAGGATATTTACATGCTGACCACTATGCATGATGAGAGAACTGTGTCAGTCCGTGGCAAAAGTACAATCCTCAGAAAGCCTGTCTGTATAAGAGGTTACAACAAGCACATGGGGGGAGTGAATCTTTGTGAACAACACATGCAGCCTTATCTCACCATGAGAACATGTAGGGCCTTGTATAAAAAGTTTTTCATTTACCTGATGCATACTGCCATGTATAATACTCATTTAACTTTTAAATTGGCAAACCCCACTCAAAGATCCACTTTTTTGCAGTTCCAACTGCATGTTATTTCTAGATTTTTGTTTCAAGGGGCAACAAAAGTTATACCTCAGAGACCTGGTTTAGGACACTATTTAAAATCTTTCCATCCACCCAAAAAAAAACCCTGAGAAACACTGCATATTGTGCTACTGCAATGGCAAATGGACAGACACCACCTTATACTGTCCTGATTGCCCTACAAAACCTGGGAACTGCACTGGTGACTGCTTCAAGCAGTATCACAGGTGCAATGTAGTAATTCCGTAAGAGTTATTTTATTATGTGGCCACATTTTCCCCCTGAAATATCCTGTTTTTTTATTTTTCGAAACACATCCCTCCTTAGATCGAACACTATGAAAATATAACGGGAAGCAGCGCACCTTAGTTTTTTTTTCATGCCTGAAAATGAAAACATGCATGTTCCCAACTGAACCCAGTACATCCCCCAAACTCTGACAATTGCATATGCATATGGGGGAATTGCCATACTCAGAACATGTAGCTGAAATATAGTTGTGAAAATACATTTTTTTTTCTTACTGCATGTTTTAGGAGGTTGATGGTAAAATGACTGTGAAAAAATTGTAAAAATGCACCTAGACTGAAATGCAGGGTTCTCTACCTTTCTATTTATTTTGGGGGTAAAATATTAATTGCAACACTGCCAAACACCCCAAATGAGATAAAGGCACCCGTTATGCAAGCTGTAAAAATTCCAGGTGGGATATTCACTAAGCGGTGATAAAGTGGAGGTGACTTCTTCAGTTTATCAATTCTCCAATTCCTATGTTATTCTATGGAGCCAATGCACTAATATTAGGCTCAATAGAATAACATAGGAACTGGAGAAGCGATATCACTCGAGAAGATATCTCCACTTTATCACCTCTTTATCACCGCTTAGTGAATCTCCCCCACATCTGAAAATGGAAACGAGCATGTTCCCAACTGGGCACAGTAGATAGTAACATATTAAATTAGGTTGTATAAAGACACAAATCCACCTTGTTCAACCTTTGCCTCATACCCCAGTGACTGAGAATTTTATAGCATTCCTGCAACCAAAGAAGTTAGTCTTCATCAGACCTTCCTGATCTGCCTACTAAAAAAACAGTATAACTCTGTATGTTCCCTTTTGAACTAAATTTATCTAATCTTCTCTTAAATGTATCCATTGTATCTGCCATAACCACCTCCTTGGGCAAGTAATTCCAAAATTTAACAGACCTTACTGTAAAAAAACCCCTTCCTCTGCTGAAGTCTAAACCTCCTTTCCTCTAAAGGGGTGTCTCCTGGTCACCTGATCAGGTCTTGGAATAAATAGCTCACCACAGAGAACCTTGTATTGACCTCTTATATACCTGTACAATGTGATAAGGTCTCCTCTTAGTCGTCTTTCTCTAGGGTAAATAAACCAAGTTTGTCTAGCTGTTCCTCATACATCAAGTTCTCCATTCCCTTAATTTTGTTGCTTTTCTCTGTACCCTCTCTAGTTCTAGTATATCCTTTTTCATAACCGGTGCCCAAAATTGCACTGCATACGCAAGGTGAGGTCTTACCAATGATTTGTATAATGGCAAAATAATGTTATCCACTCTTGCTTCAATACCTCTTTTTATGCAAGACAGGAATTTGTTTGCCTTTGCTACTGCTGTTTGACACTGGTCACTGTTTCCAAGTTTGTCATTGACAAGGATACTCGGGTCTTTCTCTACCAATGAGTCCCCTAAAATGATTCCATTATGTTTATATTTAGCTTCGGACTATTTCCTCTCAAATGGATAACTTTACACTTCCCCACATTAAACTTCATATTCCATTTCTTTGCCCAATCTGTCAATTTATGTAAATCCCACTGTAGAGAGCAAATATCCTTTTCTGAATTAATTACCCTGCATAATTTAGTGTTGTCTGCAAATATTGATATTTTGCTTTTTATTTCTATTTCCAGGTCATTTATAAACACGTCAAAAAGCAGTTGACCCAATACTGAACCCTGAGGTACTGCACTCTCCACTTTAACTGTATTGGAGAATTTTCCATTTACAACCACACACTGTTCCTTCAACCAGTTTTGTATCCAAGTGCAAAGGTTATCTCCTAGCCCCGATTTCTTTATTTTATACCCCAGCCTTCTGTGTGGCACTGTATCAATTGCCTTTGCAAAATCTAGATATACTACATCAACTGCCTTGCCATTATCAAGGTTGCTGCTTACTTCCTCATAGATGCTGAAAAGATTAGTTTGACATGATCTGTTCTTCATAAAACCATGTTGATTTGTGCTAATGATCTTATCTTTTTTGTTGTAATCCTGAATATAGTCCCTTATTATCCCTTCTAGCAGTTTTCCCACTACAAATGTCAAACTCACAGGTCTATAATTCCCAGGTTCTGTTTTAGTTCCTGTCTTAAACAGAGGCACTACATTGGCTCTTTTTCAATCTTGTGGCACTGAGTCTGTGGTGAGAGAGTCTTTAAAGAGTAAATATAGGGGTTTTGCTAACACTGAACTAAGTTCCTGAAGAACCCTTGGATGTATACAGTCAGGACCCGGTGCTTTGTTAGTCTTTATTTTAGATCCTCCAAATCTTGACAAGCCTATGCACAAGGTGCAATGCCGCACTCAGAAGATGTAACAGCACACTCAAAAATGCAGTTTTACAAATCTCCAAATATCCTGTGATTGAAATCCAAAATATGCGTGTGTGTGTGAAAATACAGGTTGTTGTTTTATTCTTACTAAAGTTTTTGGGATGGATTGGTGGTAAAATGACTGAAAAAATTGTCAAAATGCACCAAGACTGAAACACAGGGTTGTCTACCTTTTTAAAAAATATATACTTTTGGGAGTAAAATATTAATTGCAACATTGCTAAACACCCAAAATAAGACAAAGGCATCAGTGCTTGAAATCCACAGTAACATAATATGTGTGAAATAGGTTTTTTTTTCTTACTGCAGGTTGTGAAAGGGATTGGTGATAAAGTGGCCCTGTTAAAATGTGAAACTACACCTAGAATTAAACCCAGGGTAGTGTACTTTCCTAAAGTATATACTTTTAGGGGAAAAAAGTAAAACACAGCACTGCTAAGTAGCCCTAAAAGACATGGCAATAGTGAAGCAAGCTGTAAAAATCCCATGCCTGTTCACAAATTGGCCCCGTAGCTCCTGCAAACCCTAAGAAACCTATGCATATGGTGTATTGCCATACTCAGAAGAAGTAGTTGAACACTAATAAGTTTAATTAATTTGCAATGATCCTGTGCTTGAAATCCACAGCAACAACACAATGTAAATGTGAAAACTGCTAAAAAACTAAATATTACCATAAATTTGGTACAGATTTCTGAAAGAATAGCAGCATTAAAAACTCCAAAATTCTACTGATGAATTACCCTATGCTGTATACTTTTCAGAGACATATAGGGGGTTATTACTATGCAGTGATAAAGAGGTGATGAAGTGGTGATGACTTCTACAGTTTATCACTTCTCCAATTCCTTTATTATTCTATAGAGCCTAAGCACTAAGATCTCCAAAGTTGAAGACAGAATAACATAGGAACTGGAGAAGTGATATCACTGGAAAAGTCATCTCCACTTCATCGCCTCTTTATCACACCTTAGTGAATCTCCTCCATACTCTTGTGGGGCAGTTTTGGGTTCTGACTCTTTCAACTAAGCTATAATTCTCACATGCCTAAAGTTAATAAAGTACAGGTTGGAAATCATGGTGTTTACCCAGTAAATGTTAAAAATGGATTGAAATGCTAGGCATATGGGGTACTTCCATATTTAGGAGAAGCAAATTAATATATTTGGGGGTATTTTTACCAAATGAACTAATAGTGTAAAAATCCTGACAGGTAAATGTATGCAAAATGTTGTTTTTTTATAAATGTGTTTCCTTTTTTCTAGTTTAATCAAATTAAAAGATGAGGTAGCCATATAAATGTGGTATCAAAAGAAAACCCTACTTGTGCTTAAAAAAACAGTGTATCATTTGTGTGGGTTTACTAAAGGAATTAGAGGGAAAATATTGTTTAACAAAGATATACTCAAAAATGTCAAAATGGCTCTGGTACTTAAGTTCAAATCAACCCTGATTCCTCTGGTCCTTAAGGGGTTAATATCTTTATTAGTGATGTCACTGGTGGGCTTCAATTGGATGTGTGCCTTTTTGCAAATGACAAGAATATCTCCAAAAGAATTGTCATTCCCACAGGGGTAATTCACATGAGATGTTATTTAAAAAATTTCAGGAATGAACATAGAGTATAGAATTTAACCCCTTAGCGACCCTTGACGTACCAGGACCGTCAAGGGTAAATGTGCTCCAACGACCCTTGACGGTCCCGGCACGTCAAGGGTTAAACTCTCCCATCGCGGCCGCACGGAGCGATGGGAGAGCGCGGGCTGCTTGTTACTAAGTGTCCCGATACCGGGACACTTAGTAACAACCAGTAAAAAGTTTGTTGCAACATGCGATTCGCTTGATGAGCGAATCACATGTTGCAAATGCTGATTGACAGGGACAGTATTTGTAAATACTGTCCCTGTCATATATCTCTGTCTCCCTCCATCTTGCACACTGCTGAGGTGGAGAGAGACAGAGAGAGATTGTGCCATATCGTGTTGAAGCGTTCCAGTGTTCCTGCAAACAGTTTTAAAACACTAAATTAACCATTTGATCACTGTTTTACAGTGATCATCAAGTTCCCCCCCATCTGATCACTTTTAGAGTGATCAATAAACTACAGATCAGCGTCTGCTGATCTGTGGGATACCCCCCATCCCCCTTGTATCCTCTGAATTTTTTTTTTATTTTTTTTTACATTTTTTTTTATTTTTTTTTATTAAAAATTGATTTAAAATATAATTTAGGTAGTTTAGGTAGGTAGGTGGGTAGGTTTAGTGTAGACTTGTGTTAGGGAAAGGTTTAGGAACAGATCTAGGTTTAGGGAAAAAAAATAAATAAATAAAAAAAAATACTAAAAAAAAATATATATATATAATAAGTATAGTTTAGATAGGTAGTTTACTTGGGTTAGGTAGGTTCTAGATATACGTAGGTTAGGGTAAGTTTTAGGGTTAGAGTTAGGTTTAGGGATAGCGTTAGAGTAAGGAAAAAAAAAATTAGTGGACAAAATGCAGCGCACTTATAGCGTTGAAGAGGCATATGCCTTTTTGGCATCTGACTCAGAGGCAACAGATACTGCGTCAGATTTTGAAATAGAGCAGTTTTCAGAAACTGAGAGCAGCTCTACTGACGACGCTGGGCCTTCTATCAAAAAAAGACGCACTGCCCCAAGAGCTGCCCTGGCAACTGCCCCAGCACCTGCCAAAAATCCTGCCCCAGCACCTGCCACAAATCCTGCCACAAATCCTGCCACAAGATCTGCCAAAAATCCTGTCACAAGATCTGCCAAAAGACTTTGCAAAATACCTGCCAAAAGGAATGCCCCAAGTGCTGCCCCAAGAGCTGCCCTGGCAATTGCCCCAGCACCTGCAAAAAGATCTGGCCAAAGAAATGCCCCAACACCAGCCACTCCTGATCATAATGATTGGGTATCCCCAATAAATTTTTGCCCACAAATACCAGAATTTACAGGCACCCCAGGGATTCAAATTGATGTTGAGGGATTTAACTATGATAATTTTTTTGATTTATTTTTGGGGGAAGACCTTTTAGGGGAAATTGTGTCCCAAACCAACTTGTATGCAGCCCAGTATACTGCCGCCAACCCTACAGCTTTTGTAGTTAAGGAAGAAATATGGAAACCCATAGACCTCATAGAATTTAAGCAATTCTGGGTCTTAATAATGGCAATGGGTATAATAAAAAAGCCCAGTATCCGATCCTACTGGAGCAAAAACCCCGTATGTGATACCCCTATATTCCCCAAGACTATGACCAGGTCCAGATTTGAAATCATTTTGCACTTTATGCATTTTAACGATAATACCCTGTGCCCCCCAAAAGAACACCCCCAGTATGATAGACTATACAAAATTCGTCCCCTAATAAGCCATTTACAGAAAAAGTTTGCCAAGTGTATATGCCCCAAAAAGAAATTAGTATAGATGAATCCCTAATGAAATACAAAGGCAGGTTAGGGTTCAAGCAGTACATCCCCTCAAAGAGTTCCAAATTTGGTGTAAAATTTTATAAATTGTGCGAAAGTGCCACAGGCTACACCCAGGCTTTTAGAATTTATGAGGGCAAGGACAGCAAACTTGATCCTCCTGGGTGCCCCGAATTTATGGGAACAAGTGGGAAAATAGTTTGGGATTTAATTTACCCCTTATTAAATAAAGGCTATCAATTATTTGTTGATAATTATTACACCAGCCCCCTTTTATTTAGGTCTCTGTTTTATTTTGACACCGTGGCCTGTGGCACTGTCAGACGCAATTGCAGGGAGTTTCCCAAAATACTCATAGATACCAAATTAAAAACTGGGACGTCATCATCTTTGTGCCAACAGGAGCTGCTGGCAGTGAAGTTTAGGGACAAAAAAGAGGTCTGCATGCTGAGCACAATGCATGAGGACAGATCTGTGGCAGTCACTGTTCGTGGCAGGACAGTGGTAATAAGAAAGCCAGTCTGCATCAGGGACTATAATAAAAACATGGGGGGAGTTGATCTGAGTGATCAACTAATGCAGCCATACCTCGCAATGAGGAAGTGTAGGGCATGGTATAAAAAAGTTGCCATCTATATGATGCAGACTGCTGTACATAATTCCTTTTTACTTTTTAAGCTGGCAAACCCCAATCAAACATGTAGCTTTTTACAGTACCAGCTACAACTTATTTCCATATTTTTATTTCAAGGTGCGTCTGAAATAATTCCACCAAGACCCGGGTTAGGACATTTTATTTATAAAATCCCCCCAACTCCCCAAAAGAACAAACCACAGAAGCGCTGCAGGGTTTGCTACAGAAAGGGAATACGGACAGACACCACCACTTACTGTCCTGATTGCCCTTCCAAACCTGGCCTCTGCATTGGTGACTGTTTCAAGGAATACCATTCAGGCACAATGCAGTAGTGCTGTAAAGGTTCTTTTATTATTTGGCCACTTTTTCCCCCTGAAATATCCTGTTTTTTATTTTTCAAAACACATCCCTCCTTAGATCTAACACTATCAAAATTTATCTCTGATAATGGAAACACACATGTTCCCTACTGGGCCTAGTAGCTCCCCCAAACCCTGACAAACCTATGCATATGGGGCATTGCCGTACTCAGACAATGTAACTCAACACTAATGTAAAGCATTTAAAAAATCTGCAAATATAATCTGATTGAAATCCAGAGCAACACTAAAATAGAAATGTGAAAAATGGTGTTTCTCTGCCTTACTGCAGATTTTGGGAGGGATTGGTGATACAGTGGCAGCGAAAAAATTGATAAGATGCAAATAGAATGAAAGCCAGGGTTGTCTACTCTTCTACAAAATATACTTTTGGGGGTAAAATTAATTGCAGCAAACAGACCGAAATGAGACAAGGCACCAGCTGTAAAAATGGCATGTCTGTAAAAGGAAACTAACATGTTCCAACTGGGCCCAGTAGCTCCCCCAAAACCCCGACAAACCTATGTATATGGGGTATTGCCGTAATTAGAAGAAGGAGCCGAACACTAATCAATGCAGTTTATAAAATCTTCACCTGTTCTGTGCTTGAAATTCACATCAACATTGAAGGGAAAGCGTGAAAAATGCTGAATTTTTTTACTTACGTCAAGTTTTCACAGGCTTGGTGGTAAAATGGCTGTTTGCAAGATTTGAAAACACACCTAAAATGAAAGCCTGGGGTGTCTACTTTCAAAAAATATCCACTTTTGGGGGGAAATCTTAAAAAAGAGCAGTGTTACACAGCCCAAATGAGAAATGGCACCAGTAACGCAAGCTGTGAAGATTCAAAGTGTGAACCTGGAAACGCGCATGTTCCAATTTGGGACCCGTAACTCCCACAAACCATGAGAAAGCTATACATATGGGGTATTGCCGTACTCAGAAGAAGGAGCTGAACACTAATCAATGCAGTTTATAAAATCTTCACCTGTTCTGTGCTTGAAATTCACATCAACAATGAAGGCAGAGTGTAAAAAACGCTGTTTTTTTACTTACGTCAAGTTTACAAGAAAGTGGTGGTAAAATGGCTGTGTAAAAAATTTGAAAACACACCTAAAATGAAAGCTGGAGGTGTCTACTTTCCAAAAATAAACACTTTTGGGGGGAAATCCTAAAGTGGAGCACTGGAACATAGCCCAAAATGAGTAATGGCACCAGTTAAGCAGGACTTGAAAATTCAATATTTGTTCAAAATTGGGCCCTGTAGCTCCCCCAAACCTTGAGAAACCTATGCATATGGGGTATTGCTGTACTCAGAAGAAGGAGCTGAACACTAAACAATGCATTTTTAAAAATCTTCAACTATCATGTGCTTGAAATTCACATCAACATTGAAGTGAAAGTGTGAAAAAAGCTGTTTTTTTAACTTACGTCAAGATTTACGAGCGATTGGTGGTAAAATGGCTGCGTAAAAAAATTGAAAACATACATAAAATGAAAGCCTGGGGTGTCTACTTTCCAAAAATATATACTTTTGGGGGGAAATCTTAGAGTGGAGCACTGTTACACAGCCCCAAATGAGACATGGCACCAGTGATGCAAGCTGTGAAAATTCAAAGTGTGAAACTGGAAACGTGCATGTTCCAATTTGGGCTCCATAGCTCTCCCAAACCTTGAGAAACCTATGCATATGGGGTATTGCCGTACTCAGAAGAAGGAGCTGAACACTAAACAATGCATTTTTAAAAATCTTCGCCTATCATGTGCTTGAAATTCACATCAACATTGAAGTGCAAGTGTGAAAAACGCTGTTTTTTTAACTTACGTCAAGATTTATGAGCGATTGATGGTAAAATGGCTGCGTAAAAAAATTGAAAACATACATAAAATGAAAGCCTGGGGTGTCTACTTTCCAAAAATATATACTTTTGGGGGGAAATCTTAGAGTGGAGCACTGTTACACAGCCCCAAATGAGACATGGCACCAGTGATGCAAGCTGTGAAAATTCAAAGTGTGAAACTGGAAACGCGCATGTTCCAATTTGGGCCCCGTAGCTCTCCCAAACCTTGAGAAACCTATGCATATGGGGTATTGACGTACTCAGAAGAAGGAGCTGAACACTAAACAATGCATTTTTAAAAATCTTCACCTATCCTGTGCTTGAAATTCACATCAACATTGAAGTGCAAGTGTGAAAAACGCTGTTTTTTTAACTTACGTCAAGATTTACGAGCGATTGGTGGTAAAATGGCTGCGTAAAAAAATTGAAAACATACATAAAATGAAAGCCTGGGGTGTCTACTTTCCAAAAATATATACTTTTGGGGGGAAATCTTAGAGTGGAGCACTGTTACACAGCCCCAAATGAGACATGGCACCAGTGATGCAAGCTGTGAAAATTCAAAGTGTGAAACTGGAAACGCGCATGTTCCAATTTGGGCCCCGTAGCTCTCCCAAACCTTGAGAAACCTATGCATATGGGGTATTGCCGTACTCAGATGAAGGAGCTGAACACTAAACAATGCATTTTTAAAAATCTTCACCTATCCTGTGCTTGAAATTCACATCAACATTGAAGTGCAAGTGTGAAAAACTGTGTTTTTTTAACTTACGTCAAGATTTACGAGCGATTGGTGGTAAAATGGCTGCGTAAAAAAATTGAAAACATACATAAAATGAAAGCCTGGGGTGTCTACTTTCCAAAAATATATACTTTTGGGGGGAAATCTTAGAGTGGAGCACTGTTACACAGCCCCAAATGAGACATGGCACCAGTGATACAAGCTGTGAAAATTCAAAGTGTGAAACTGGAAGCGCGCATGTTCCAATTTGGGCCCCATAGCTCCCGCAAACCTTGAATAACCTATGCATATGGGGTATTGCCGTACTCAGATGAAGGAGCTGAACACTAAACAATGCATTTTTAAAAATCTTCACCTATCCTGTGCTTGAAATTCACATCAACATTGAAGTGCAAGTGTGAAAAACGGTGTTTTTTTAACTTACGTCAAGATTTACGAGCGATTGGTGGTAAAATGGCTGCGTAAAAAAATTGAAAACATACATAAAATGAAAGCCTGGGGTGTCTACTTTCCAAAAATATATACTTTTGGGGGGAAATCTTAGAGTGGAGCACTGTTACACAGCCCCAAATGAGACATGGCACCAGTGATACAAGCTGTGAAAATTCAAAGTGTGAAACTGGAAGCGCGCATGTTCCAATTTGGGCCCCATAGCTCCCGCAAACCTTGAATAACCTATGCATATGGGGTATTGCCGTACTCAGATGAAGGAGCTGAACACTAAACAATGCATTTTTAAAAATCTTCACCTATCCTGTGCTTGAAATTCACATCAACATTGAAGTGCAAGTGTGAAAAACGGTGTTTTTTTAACTTACGTCAAGATTTACGAGCGATTGGTGGTAAAATGGCTGCGTAAAAAAATTGAAAACATACATAAAATGAAAGCCTGGGGTGTCTACTTTCCAAAAATATATACTTTTGGGGGGAAATCTTAGAGTGGAGCACTGTTACACAGCCCCAAATGAGACATGGCACCAGTGATACAAGCTGTGAAAATTCAAAGTGTGAAACTGGAAACGCGCATGTTCCAATTTGGGACCCATAGCTCCCGCAAACCTTGAATAACCTATGCATATGGGGTATTGCCGTACTCAGAAGAAGGAGCTGAACACTAAACAATGCATTTTTAAAAATCTTCACCTATCCTGTGCTTGAAATTCACATCAACATTGAAGTGAAAGTGTGAAAAACGGTGTTTTTTTAACTTACGTCAAGATTTACGAGCGATTGGTGGTAAAATGGCTGCGTAAAAAAATTGAAAACATACATAAAATGAAAGCCTGGGGTGTCTACTTTCCAAAAATATATACTTTTGGGGGGAAATCTTAGAGTGGAGCACTGTTACACAGCCCCAAATGAGACATGGCACCAGTGATGCAAGCTGTGAAAATTCAAAGTGTGAAACTGGAAACGCGCATGTTCCAATATGGGCCCCATAGCTCTCCCAAACCTTGAGAAACCTATGCATATGGGGTATTGCCGTACTCAGAAGAAGGAGCTGAACACTAAACAATGCATTTTTAAAAATCTTCACCTATCATGTGCTTGATATCAACAGTAGTATTGAAATGTAAGTGTGAAAACTGCAAAAAAACAAAATATTACCACAATTTTGAATTTTTTTTCTGGAAAAATAGCTGCATGAAAAACTACAAAATTCTCCTGATTATTTACCTTATGTTGTGTAGTTTTCAGAAACATATACCTTTGTGGGACATTTTTGGTTCTGGCACCGTCAGCTAAGCTATGATGCTCACATGCCAATTGTTGAAAAATCACAAGTTGGAAATTACGGCAGCCATCTTGTAATATTTACCTTGTAAATGTGAGTAAAGGACTAAAATACTAGGCATATGGGGTACTCTTATATTCAGGAGAAGTAAATGAATATATTTAGGGGTATTTTTTTTTCATTAACTAATAGTATGCAAATCCTGACAGAAAAATGTAAGCAAAATGTTGTTTTTTTTCAATTTTTTTCCTCTTTTTTTCTATTTTAATCAAATTAAACAATGAGGTATTCATATAATTGTGGTATCAAAAGAAAGCCCTACTTGTGCCTAAAAAACCAGTATATAATTTATGTGGGTGCACAAAAGGAATTAAAGAGAAAATATGGTTGAACAAAGACATAGTCAAAAAAGTCAAAATTGCTCCCGTCCTTAAGTCAAATCTAACTCAGATTTTCCCGGTCCTTAAGGGGTTAATGTTTTATGCAACTAGATGCAAACTAATACATTTAATACACAAAAAAACAAAATGCAGAATTTATCATCTTAATGGTACTCTGCTGGCAGCAACAGCAGAGTAAAATGGCTTGGAAATATTTATAGATAATAACTAGCAATGTGGGACGGCGCTGCCCGTCAGGATATATAGGGAATTAATGCGCACACATGGATGCAAGACAAACACACACAGAGACACACACGCAAATGCACACGCATGCACTGAGATGCATAAAGAGAGACACAGTCATACACACATACATGCAGACACATAGAGTGTGATACAGACATACAACACACACAGCGAGTGAATGTGTGAGTGAGAGTGTGTGTGTGAGAGAGTGAGTGTGTGAATTATTGTGAGTGTGTATGATTGAGTGTGTTTGTGTGTGAGTGAGAGTGTGTGAGACTGTGTGTGTGATTGAGTGTGAGTGAATGTGTGAGTCAGAGTATGTGAGTGTGAGTGAGAGAGTGAGTGTGTGAATTATTGTGAGAGTGTGTATGATTGCGTGTGTATGATTGTGTGTGAAAGTGTGAGCGAGAGTGTGTGATTGAGTGTGTGTGTTTATTGTCTGATGTGTTTGTGTCTGTGGTGTAGGAGTGAGTGGCATCTATTTTGTTTTTTCAGTTACTTGGATAGTGGTGGGCAGGATGGATAGTGGGGGCAGGCCAACTCTCTGAATGATTTAAATCACTCCCCCATTGAATCACCCAATTGGAACAGTAACTCCTCCTCCTTACTTAACCATTTGAGTGCCAGAGGGGTATGCAACACATTGCTTTGCAATGCGTTGTGTACCCCTCTGGCACTCGAAGGGTTAAGTTATGGTAACATAGCAATATAACAAACGGTGGCTCTTCAGTTGAGGAAGCATAGCAATATTCTGAGGTAGTGGTGTTTGAGGCTTGCCCTCTGTAACATACAGCTAAGCATCTCTCTCCCTTTAAGGGGAAAGGGCAGGAATCAGGAAGCAGGAAGTGGAGGAGTGACAGTTGAAAACAGTTAGTGAGGTTGACTGAAGAGATGAAAAGAGTTAAATAAAAGAGTTGCTATTAAGTTTATCCCTGAGTTTGTATTTTATGGAAACGTTACACCCTCGTACTGAAACAGAGTGTATGGAGGGTTACAATTATCTGTGGGAGGTGAACAGTGTGTTTGTGGGGTCATGATCCTGAGTGAGAGTGTGTGTGTATGGACCAGGAGAAGTTATTGATATCCCCTACTTCAGGAGCGAGTGGCAGCTATATTTTTTTTTGTCAGTTGGATAGTGGTGGGCGGGCTGGAGGGGGCAGGCCAACTCCCTGTATGATAAACATGCCCCCATTGAATCACCCAATGGGAGCAGTAAAGTCCCCATTAAATCACCCAATAGGAGTTGTATCTCCTAATGATACATAAATTATGTAATGAGGCATTCTGTTCAATGTGTGTTTATTTTCTGAGGAGACATAAATTGTGTTCTGTGTGTGAGGTACCATAAATTATGCAATGAGGCTTATTCTTTTATATATATAGATTTAAAAGTAGGCAAGCAATACAGCAAAGCTGTTATAGCAGAAGAAGAGAGATTCTAAAGCCACTTTATAGATCATTAGTTAGATCTTCCCTAGAATATGATGTATTGTTTTGGAGATCATTTAGAATTTAGAAATCTGTCAGATCTGTTCCATTGGCATTAGCCTCCAGTACCAGTCCCTGAACTTCAGACTATGCACAATAATGTATAAATGCTGCAAGGCATAGCAGCAGCACACACTCCACAGTTGTTAAGACTTTGATGCCATCAAGCCCCTTATTAGGCATGGATGAAAATTTTCACCTCAAGCCAAAATCAGCAAATAATGGCACTTCCCATTTCCAGCGAAAAGTACCTTTTTACGCTGTTTTTGCCTAGCTCATTGAATTGAAATCAAAGTGAAGAAAAAAAGTTTCCATCCACATGAAAGTTTTCTCTACTTTCCTAAAGGCATATAAAAGGGTGTCAGCCTCTCACAGTATGCCATTCTGTGTTTGTGAGAGGAGAAAGTTAGAGAAGATAAAGGGGAACTGAAACTTAGTTTAGGGAGTCTTTTAGGTAGGACATTTGTTTTTGTATTAGGGGAGTCTGGGGGCAATCTGGGGAGGGAGAAGGGAGGGAGGAGTTTGACTCCAAATACCCCAAAATTTGGTGTGACTAGCAAGATATAGGCATATGGGGTGCAATTTGCTTGCTGAGTCAGGAAGGATTTTTTTTACCCACTTTGGGCTAAATTAGAAATTGCTCCAGAAGGTTATTTTTTTTGCCTTCCTCTGGATCAACAGGGGTGTTTTTGACATGGGCTGGACTTGATGGACACTTGTCTTTTTTTAGCCTCATCAACTATGTTGCTATGTTATGTATCATGCTGTTATTGTCTCTGTGCTGAGGAAGTCTGGGGGAAGGAATTGTTGATTTTGTTTTCCATATATATATATATATATATATATATATATATATATATATATATATATATATATATATTTATGGACAGACTGTGATAAGATAGGTTACATAACAACAAAATTAAAAGAAACAAATACATGTATTAGGTGACAGACAGCTGACTGGGAGCCGACATTGAGAATTTTGTTGAGTGCTAAGACAAAACTTCACACTCAAGTCATTTGTGTACTGTATAGAGTAAAAACACACACAGTAGTTGAGTAATGTCCAACAAATTCACAAGGGGCAGGGGAAAGGTGGAGCAGTGCAGAGACATAGGAGTATTTTGGTACCCTTGTTCCCTTGGGATGCACAAAGGCATAACTGTGTAGTATTTGGTGTACTTTTTTAACCCACTGAGTGCCACAGGGTGAGCAGTGCACATCATAGTAACATAGTAACATAGTAATTTAGGTTGAAAAAAAGACTTACGTCCATCTAGTTCAACCCTTTTCCTATTCCTGTTTACCACTGTTGATCCAAAAGAAGGCAAAAAAACACCCTCAATATAGCAATTTCAAATTCTGCCTTGAATGGGGGGGGGGAAATTCCCTCTTGATTCCAAATGGCAATCAACAAGCCCTAAGTAAATATTAATCCCAATACTAACGTACATAGCCCTCTATGTTATGCTCTTTTAAATAAGTATCCAGGCCCTTTTTAAAGGCATCTAATGTATTCGATAGCACCACCTCCTCAGGCAGTGAATTCCATACCTTTATTGTCCTTACAGTAAAGAAACCCTTCCGCTGTTGTAGATTAAATCTCCTTTCCTCAAATCTAAGCGGGTGGCCCCTTGTCCTATGTACTGTTCTGTTAATGAACAGGTCTTTGGAGAGCCCTTTGTATTGGCCCTGAACATATTTATATAGTGTTATCATATCCCCTCTAAGACACTGTGGGCTAGATTTAAAGGCAACGGTTAAACTAGCCGCTAAGTGAAAAAGGCACATCGCTCGCAAATAATACAGGAGTTACGGCAGATTCAATAGGTACTCTACGAGAATAGCTATCGAGCGTAGGCACACAAAAAACACGTAACACAAAAGCCGTTGTCGCTCATGTTAATGCACAACAGGCGGCCAAATCACACGATAACAGCGCTCAAAACAACATCTAACATAACGGCTGCCGTTGTCTAGCAACCATGATTGATGCAAAAACAAATTCAAACACACAGCCAATCACAAAGCCCCAATGTATCAAATAACTTCAAATACACCTATATATACCCAAAAATAACCGTCACACACTGTCTGTTATCGAGTTCTTCAGAGCCAGATATCAGGACCCAGGAGCGGAGGATAGTCATTAGAGAGAGGGAGAGAGGTGCGTTTGGAGGAGTTTTTGAGTTTGGAGAGAGGAGAGCATTGCACAGAATACGACACATAGCACATCTTTGCACATATTACATACACACATACAAACACAAACACAAACACATACATACACATAGTCCTTTTATTTTATAACACCTTACACATTTTACTTTTTATTTTGACAGTGTGAATCTGTGAGTGAAAGTGTGTGACAGAGAGTGACTAGATCGAGTGTGTCTGTGAGGGCCTGTGGGAGTGCCTGGGTGTGACTGGGTGAGTGATGGCCAGGAGAGGAGGACAGGAGAGAGGGATGGGGAGAGTAGTGGAGGAGGAGGAAGCTCAGGAGGGGATCCCTCAGCAGAGCAGGGGTGGCAGAGGGAGATCTGCAGGGCGGAGGGGGACCCGGCCCACAAGAGCAGGCACACAAAGAAGAGGGACAGAACCTGCAGTGGGACGAGGGGTAGTTGCTGGGGAGCAACACACACAGTCAGGGTCAGACCAGGCAGGGCACTCCGGCTCAGAATCCTCCCATGCCGGAGCTGACGAGGGCAGGATCAGGGACCCCAAATACACAGAGGAGTAGAACACGGCTCTCGTGGAAGCTGTCCTGGAGAGGCAGAGTGTTCTCCACCCAACAGCGAAGGTCCCTGGCCTGTCAGCGAGGAGGAAGGCAGCCTGGAACCAAATATGCAGCCGGGTCAACGCGGTGGCTCCATGCAGGCGGGACGTGGAGTCCATCAAAAAGAGATGGGGCGACTGCCGGAGGGTCGTCAAGAATAAGATGACAGAGCTCGCCAAGCACGCCCGAGGCACTGGAGGTGGACCAGCAGTCCCTATCACCTTCTGCTGCTGGGAGGAGATGGTGCGGCAGACCATGTCCCCGACCCTGATCGAGGGGGTCATTGGAGGAACTGACACTGGGGATGAGAGGAGCCTCCACACTACCGGTAAGTGCAACACTACAGAACAACACACTACAGCAACCAACACCAGCTGCACACACAGTCACACCTCAACACATGTCCATCACTCAGCCATACAACTGCACCAACACAGCACCATGAGGGTTAAAAAAAGGACACAACACCTGGACAAATGACAACATCCAACTTGGCACAAACCTGTCAAAGTCCTACTTCAACCCTCCTGTCGCTGTGCTCATCACACACAATACACAAACCGTTATGTTCAAAATGTCATCTGTTAAATATCATCACTCTTCACACACAATGTCACCCATGTCTCCACCCCCACCCTAACCCCTTGAGTGCTAGAGGGATCATCAATGCATCAATCAACAATGCATTGGCAACCCCTCTGGTACTCAAGGGGTTAACCAGACAATAAGTCAATAGGCCAACGATCACATGCTACACAGGGGACATTCACTAAGCGGTGACAAACAGATGGTGGACATAAAGTAACCCTCACACACCCTCACTTCACCAATACCAGTGTTAGTCCATGGAGAATATGCAAAAACAAGAATCAAGTTTATAAGGTCCCATTGTACAGACTCCATGGAAAACACTGGCAATGGGGAAAGGAGATCACTGGAGAAGTCACCATCATGTTCACTTCATCAGTTCTACATCACCGCTTACTGAATCACAAAAAGGGGGCATCAGGTCATACATCACAGTGTCACACAGAATAAATGCTTGTAGGTGCAACACACAGGCCTAAAACTATTACACAGAATTCAAGCTGGAAAATGTAGGCATTGGTGTTGTGGCTGCAATCATTTACTATGACTTGAAATTACATATCCCATATCTGATTCCCACATGGATCCACAGGGGTGCTGATGCCATGGATGGATGGTACACCAGCCGCTCTTTGCAGGATACACATGGGAAACAAATAGCAAACATCATTGTACCTTGGTCACCAACAGGCCTGATGGATATCTAGGATTGAGTACGGTTGCCTCACACAGAAGGATGGATGGGCTCATACACAGAAAAAAACAGGCCTCAATCAAAGATATCCCTCACTACTGGCTGGATTGTTGCCCTTAGGATTCAAATGTTTGTTACTAAATATGTTCCAACACGATGTGAACACAGATCACTTCACTGGATGTGATTGCCTTACTGGACAGATATGTGCACCCATCACAAATCAACCTACATTGCAAACATCCAAATACACATACATAGTATATCACACTCTATGTAGATGGGATATACGAGGTATGTTCATATCCATCATATCAATACAATGTCTTGTTGGATGGGTGCACATGTATAGCCAGTAAGACAATCACACCTACTGAACTGCTCTCTGGCTTCACATCTTGGAAGGATATTACTCTATCCATATGAAATGTACATATCCACATACATATATGACCATTTCTACTTGTGTGTCACTGTAATGGGATAGCAATGGGTAATGTCATCATGATGTCATATCATTGCCATCGTTAACAAATGTGTCTTGATCTAAGTCCCATCCCTCCAACACTCATGGTTATACAGATATTGTGACAGGTGGAGATATCTATCATGTGACCACACGGAGGCTCTTCAGCAGAGCCAAAGTCACAACATGTCGAGATAAATACCTCTTTGGAAATGGTCCACAGAATGTGCTTGCAAAACATGCACACTCTGTACACCATTCCAATTACGTATTGTTCTCCAAATGGGGCGATTTGGGCTCTGCTGAAGAGCCCTCGTGTGGACAAATGACTGAAATCTACATCTGGCTCATACAGCAATATCTGAACAACCATGAGGGTAGGAGGGATAGGACTAACAGAGAACAACATCTGTTTTCACAATCTCTACAATCTGACATCAAGGTGGACTTAACCTTTGCCATCTCTACAAGTTGTGAAGACAAATATATGTTGTCGGAATTCCCCCCTCCCCCGAGTTAAACAATGGTATTCCTACTGCTGAAAGGTGTGTTGATACAAAAGGTATCACAGCTCAGACGTGGATATGTCAGGGGCAATATCCCAGTGGCATGAAATTGTACAGTGGTGCTGTTACTACGCAATCATATGGACAGCTCTGGAACAGGGACCAGATATCTACATGGGAGGGTGTTGCAACAGCCCCACTGTACTATTTCGGCCCACTGTGATATTGCACCTCAAAATTAAACCTTCACCCATAATAACTCAAACAACACCTTTCAGCAGTGGGAGTACCCTTGTTTACCCAGGGGGATTAACCCAAACACATATATTTGTCTTCAACACATATCAAAGTATAACTGTCTCCACAAACATATGGCTAAGGTCACTAATCACAACATCTTATTTCTCCACACAGCTTACGGCCCTCAAGCCCAGCGGGAGACAGTGGAGGAGGCTATGTCACCCCCCAGTGAGGAGTACACAGAGGAGGGGACCAGCCGGTGGTCACCTTACCCACCATCACCATCCCCTCCACCACAGGCTGCACCACCACAGGCTGGACCACCACAGGCTGCACCACCACAGGCTGCACCACCACTGGCTGGACCACCACAGGCTGCACCACCACAGGCTGGACCACCACAGGCTGCACCACCACAGGTTGGACCACCACAGGCTGCACCTCCCCAGTACAGTGGCTGGATGCCACAGGAGGAGAGGTGGATATATCCATCCACCTCCACCAGCTACTACCCTCCTTCAGCAGCACCACCACCGCCAAGGAGGCAATGGCTGCCAGGGACAGTGGCCACCACCCAATATGGGCCATATGCCTCCAACATCAACCCACCCTCCCGGATGGCTCCACAGCATGCCCCAAGGTATGATCCGAGGTGGGGTCCCACCACCTATCAGTGGCCACCATATGACCCTTGGCCACTGGACTACACACACCTGGGCCTGATTGGTGAGCCCCAGCGCCCCCTACCCAGGGATATATTCACACCTCCACCAGCACACACATCATTGGGCAGCTCGGGATCACTTGATGTGGTGGGCATATGCCCATCATCTGCACCAGCCACTCCAACAGCAGCCACAGCAACCTCAGCAGCAGCAGAGGAAACAGCACCTCCAGCAGAGGAGGAAACAGCACCTCCAGCAGCAGAGGAAACAGCACCTCCAGCAGCAGAGGAAACAGCACCTCCAGCAGCAGAGGAGGAAACAGCACCCTCAGCAGCAGAGGAGGAAACAGCACCCTCAGCAGCAGAGGAGGAAACAGCAGCACCAGGGACACCGGGCACATCCACCTCCAGCACCGCACGCCTCACAGGGATGGAGGCGGAGTGTATGGCCCTTCAGAGGAGACTACTCCGGTCGAGCAGGAGTACTGACAGCAACATCACCAGGAGCAGGAGGCAATCCAGGAGGAACATTGGCCAATTGGAGACCAGAATCCAAGCCCTGGAGTCGGAGGTGGCCAGGGGGAACACACTACTCCAGCAGCTCAGGACTGGTGTGATGGACATGTTGACCCAGGTCCTTGTGGAGTTGAGGGAGATCAACCGCAGGGAGAACCTGAGGATGGAGAGGGCGAACTTGCGTTCCACCGAGGGATCTACTACAACCACCACCCCCTCCAGTGTTACCCCTGAAGCCACACCTAGGGGGCAGAGGGTTACCAGGAGATCCACAAGGGCTTCCACCTCTGGCACACAGGCTAAGCCCCCCCCCCCACAAAAAAGGAAAAAATGAAAGGCCCCACCTGTCAACTTTCCCCTCAATAAAAAAAACATTTTAGTTTTATTCCTGTCTGATCTGTTGTGTCTTCAGTTATGGATTGTGTGGCAGGGTTGTCTCCAATGCATTGCCATACAATGCAGTGAACACAACCTCTGCCTGGGTGAAATGTTAGTGGTATGCTACAACATGGGTTCACACACACACCGTTGTACAAATTCAACATGTAATACATCCCTGGAGCCATATGACACCACTGTGTTATATGGCGGTGTTGTGTGTTGAATTTGAACATCAAAACATACCCCTTAGCATAACAAATGGTACAACATTGAACATTCGTCTACATCATATGTTGTGTTTAACCCTTTGAGTGCCAGAGTGGTAGGCAACGCATTGCAAAGAAATGCGCTGGGGACCACTCTTGCACTCAGTGGGTTAATGAGATTAGCAGACAAACAGCTCTGTGATTTATCGGGGACATTACAAGCAGGACAGCTAAATGGGACATGTATCCATATTGTCTTGGATTCACACACTCATTGTGCAACTGACTTACTGTGGAAGCTAATGTTTTCAACCTAGGATTTCAATGTGTAGCACACACATTGATATCCTGGGGTGAGCATTGGTGTCTCCAGTAAGTTGAGTTGCTGTTTCCCTAAGGGTGTAACAACAGACTTCACCAGTGATAACACATGTCCACTTAGTCTGTTCGTTGATATAGCCCATGTACTGAGATAGGTCAAAGTGGAGCAAAATCTCAGAACATTGATTATACTGAGCAATACAGAATATGTGGACATGTATTCACTGTGGAAGTATGTCCCCTGTATCACCTCTTCATCACTCCCACAACACATTGGTGCATCATTGCCACCATCATCTGTTTGCATGGATACATCACAGAGTCCACTCACTGGCAAACAAGTGGTGGACTCCTGTGATGTGGGTGATGCCTTTCCATGTATGGGGGATACTCTATCCTGGGTGTGGTTACGCATTGACAAATGTGTTCTCAAATATATCCTCCTACAGACACAGATTGAATGTGGATGGTTCATCTTTATTGTGTCTCAAAGTACATTAGAATGTACAAGTGTTTTCTGTGTATATTGCCTATATGCATTTAACACCTGTATGTGAACACTAAATGTACTTTGAAACTAAATCGTAATACTTCAGTAAAACACTGCTGCCCTGCTCATGTGTTGTCCACAAGGTTTGACAACTCTGTAGTTGAGCATCCTAACTGTACAGGTAATAACACTCAAGAAATGGTGTTTTCTGTGTCTCTATGAGAATGTTCCAGTAGAGGTTTGTGTGAACCTCAGGTCAAACTTTGCATCACCAACAACATCACCATAAACAGCAAGGAGTGATCTTCATGAAGGTGTTGTCAAGACATCAATCCAGTCACATGGAAGATCTTCAGTTCAAGGATGGATCATGTTACGGATGCCTGCGGGACAAGAGGACAGGATGTGGAGCAGTGGACCTGAACTGATCATCAAGCAACAACAATGTAGTCTTTTTAATCCCCTCAATCTTCTTGATTACAGGTGTGTACACAAACCATTGCTTGACAATGTGTTGTGTACTCATCTGTAACCAATTCTGTTGGGAACTTAGGACATGTGCACCAACCCTATGGATTTGTGCCCCTGACATGTATACACACATTAACAAGTGTTCTGAGAGCTCCATGGAGGTAATGACATTGTGCTGCCACTGTGAAAGTGACAGTGGCAGCCCAATGTCATTTGTTCTATGGAACTGTTAGGACATATTTGTTGATGTGTGTATTCATGTCGGGGGCACATTGGTCTGCACACTCACAGGTCAGCATGGAGTCCCTGGTAATCTGATCTACGTCTCATGACCTCTACATTGTGTGCCCATACCACTGTACATCCAACCCTGTGCTGCTCTTCTCAGCTGTAGCACAGTACAGGTCCCATATTGAGTCTGATGTCCCTTCTAATGCATATCATTAGATAATACTCTTTCGCTACTGGGCTAGCATGGTTGTTCAGGCTATAATCATGGCATATCTAGTTAGTTGCTGTCAATCAAGCCGTCTAAGGTGATGAACATGGGTAATATGTTGTACCTTGTTTCTCCTGGGGGTGTGCGTGATATCCTTGGGGTCTGTATGTCAACGTGGAGAGTGGAATGGAGGATGGTTGTTGAGTCCACACACACAATTTGCCACGTCCACTGCCAGTGCAGTGCTGTGTCACTGTTCCTGTGGGGTGAGACAGAACAACATGTGCAGTGTGGTTAGTGTCACAGGACTGATGGGGGACTTGCATGGATTGTTTGCATGCATGTGTTATACTCACAGGTGAAGTGTTCCGTGATGAGCCTGTCTCTGATCTGTGCCCCTCTCATGGTCTCCTCCACATGCCCGATGTCCATGGCCACTTCCTGTATGGGGGGGTCCGGGATGGGATCCAGCAGTCTGGTGTCCACTGCGATGTTGTGCAGTATTGCGCACGCCACAATGATGTCACACACCTTAGCCGGTGCATACTGCAGTGCTCCCCCAGAGTGGTCCAGACATCGGAATCTTCACTTGAGAAGCCCAAATGTCCGCTCAATAGCATTCCTCGTTCTGGCATGAGCCTGGTTGTAGCTTTCCTGGCCATGTGTTTGGGGCTAAGAAAAGTGGATCTTAACTTTTAGCCATTAGGTGTGTCTTTTTTTCAGCCGTTATCAGTACCGCAAGCCTTTGAATAGCTCTGGGGTATGTTGTTGAATGCGTCTGAATGCACGTAAGAGTATCGGCCGTTAGGATTGTGCAACTGCCGTTAGCTGTTGTTTAGACGGATCTTTGAATTGCAACATGACACTTAACGCACCCGTTAGTGATTTTTTTTGCTAACGGTTGCCTTTAAATCTAGCCCTGTTTCTCCAGTGTATACAAGTTTCACTTTTCTAGCTTTCTTCATAACTAAAACTTTCCATTCCCCTTACTAGTTTTGTAGCCCTCCTCTGCACTTTCTCTAGTTCCATAATGTCCTTTTTCAGAAAGGGCGCCCAGAATTGAACAGCATATTCTAGGTGGGGTCTTACCATGGACCTGTAAAGAGGCATAATAATATCTTCCTCCCTTGAGTCAATACCCCTTTTAATACATGCCAATATCTTATTGGCCTTTGCAGCTGCCAGCTGGCACTGCATGCTACTGCTAAGTCTATTGTCTACCATTACTCCCAAATCCTTTTCATTTGTAGATTTCCCCAGAGAAACACCATTTAAACTATATGTTGCATTTTTATTATTATACCCAAAATGCATAACTTTACACTTGTGTATATTGAATCTCATTTGCCATTTGCCTGCCCAGTTACTCAATTTGTCCAAATCCACTTGTAATGAAGACACATCCAGTTCAGACTTTATTACCTTACTTAATTTTGTGTTGTCGGCAAACACTGATACATGGCTCCCTATGCCCTCTGGGAGGTCATTAATAAACAAATTAAAAAGAAGAGGACCCAGGACAGATCCCTGAGGTATTCCACTTATTACGTTTATCCAACTGGAGAACTTGCCATTTACTACCACTCTTTGCATTCTATCTTTCAGCCAATTTCCAATCCACACGCAAACATTTTCCCCTAGGCCTATTTCATTTAATTTGTACAGTAACCTCTTGTGTGGAACAGTATCAAATGCCTTGGCAAAGTCTAAATAGATCACATCAACTGCCGCTCCTGCATCTCTATTATTACTCACTTTTTCATAAAATGCTATCAAGTTAGTTTGACAAGACCTGTCCTTCACAAAGCCACGTTGACTCCTGCTAATAATATTCCTGTTCCAGCAGAATTCTTGAACATATTCACTTAGCAACCCTTCAGCTTCCCTACCACAGATGTCAAGCTTACAGGTCTGTAATTTCCTGGCTGTGACTTTGATCCCTTTTTTTAAATATGGGCACCACATCTGCTTTACGCCAATCCATGGGCACCATACCTGAAATAAAAGAATCCCTGAAAATCAAATATAACAGTCTGGCCAGGGCCTGGCTTAGCTCTTTAAGTACCCGTGGGTGTATACCATCTGGCCCCAGAGCTTTGTCTATCTTAACACCATTCAATTGCTTTAACACTTTTTCTTGTGTTAGCCAGTCCCATGTTTGCTGTGACTGTTCTGTAAAAGTAGTTTGCAGATTCTTGTCCATTGGGTCTTCCTTGGTAAAAACAGAAGAAAAGAAATTATTTCAAATATCTGCCTTCTCTCTGTCCCCCTTGACCATCTCACCCGTTTCAGATAACAAGGACCCAACATTATCAGACTTTAATTTTTTGCCATTAATGTATTTAAAGAATTTTTTTGGGTTGCTCTTAGCAATATTTTTTTCATTCTCTAGTCTAGCTAATTTGATAGCCTTTTTACAGGTTTTGTTTGCATTTTTGTATTCTGAAAATGCCTCGACTGATCCCTCAGCTTTATAATGTTTAAATGCCGCTTTCTTGTTATTTATTTCATGAATTACATTACTGGTTAGCCACATTGATTTTAACCCCTTAGTGACGGCCGCGTGCAGACGCGGCCGTCACTTAACGCCCGTCTAACATTTTTTTTTTTTTTTTAAAAAGAATCCGGAGTCCCCGAACGGTGTGCAGCCGGCCGGGGAGCCGGATTTCCGGGAAGTACATGTACGTCCTCTGTCACTAAGTGACAGCCACACAGGACGTACATGTACGTCCTGTGTCGCGAAGGGGTTAATTTGCTTCTTTTGTATTTTTTCCAACAGGGATAAATTTATATGTGTATTTTTGCAATGTTATTTTGAAGGCATTCCACTTACATCCTTATGGCACTCAAAGGAATAAAGGAGTGATACTGTCCATGGTGCTAAAAGTGTTTTCTCTACTCCCCTACTGGCCAAGTGGGGTAGCAGATTTCAGATGCTGTCAGATTTCAGTGATATCTACTGAGGGAGAGCATCCTTTCCACAATGACAGCAGTTCACAACCCTCCCTGCTTGTGATTGTTTGAGGGCTACTGCATAGGAAAGTACAGGTTAATCCCAACATTGCCAGCCTCAGGTAGGTGAAGTTTAGACTGTGAATTCTGACAGCAGAGGATGCTATCAGAGTTCAAGTAAATGTGGTGGAGTGCCACATCAACCTATAAACACACCCCATTGAACATGAAAATAGTTCATTACCTTGCATTTCCATATGGAAATGAGTCATTATGCTTCATTTCCATATGGAAATAGGCCTTTGTCCATATGAAGAGTGAAAATTTGTAAACCTGGTAATTTCATGAAGGATGGATGTCAATATGGGCAGATTCTTGTCAGACTGATGGGAATGTGATGTCAAAGACACTATTGAAATGCCTTTGACACTAAACCGAAAGGACATCAACATTTTGAGCCCTCTTTGACCTCTAGTGAATCTCGGCCCTTGTGTTGGATCTATGTTGAAGTCACATCACCAACATGCATTAATGTGTCTTTGACATCATATACTCTTCAATATGAAAATAATCTCCCCACATCACCATCAATCCATTGTGAGTGACTTTGACAGGTTTATACATTTTTACTTAACACATCACCAATGGCTTTTTTCCATATGGAAATGCAGAAAAATTAGTTATCGTCATATTCATGTGGGTGTGTTTATATGTTAATGTAAGAAAAAGAAGTGAGAAAAACAAGCGGGTGCCCCTTGTGCTGAATCTTTTAGGATCACAACCACCACCAATAACACCTTCATGAGTTATACTCACATAAGTAATATCAATCACCTAGCAGTAATAACACCTATTTGGAATTCTAGGCTGTCCCAAAACAGTTCCAACTTTCACTGGATCATGAAGGAGTACAAAATCAATGGGCTGCTCCATCTCTACCTGCTCTCCCAGAAGCTCAGAAAAATGCAAAACAAAAGAAGAGGGCACCCAATCATGGAATATTTTATACAGATCGGTCAGCAAAATAATAATAAATGTACTTACAAGTGGAATTGTCAGTGCTTATCAGGGCTGACATTCGGGCAGTCGGAAAACACAAATCCGTCTCCGCTCGGATGAGATGGTTCGAATCTCCAATGTCCTCATTTGGTGTGAGCCGTGTTCGAGGAGTTCCTGGTTTTATTCCGGTTAGGTATTAATACTCTCTCTTTTTAGCTGTAAACCTGGTGACTAGCAAAC
Source organism: Rhinophrynus dorsalis (assembly GCA_037306005.1). Classification (NCBI taxonomy): domain Eukaryota; kingdom Metazoa; phylum Chordata; class Amphibia; order Anura; family Rhinophrynidae; genus Rhinophrynus; species Rhinophrynus dorsalis. The sequence goes on along the minus strand of CM074719.1, from coordinate 425,404,319 downwards.
AGCCACAAGAATGAGCAGGACAGAAAAGAAAACAGCCTAAGAGATTTTTCTGGACAGATGAGATGAGCTTTACATTTTAAGGATCTAACCAGCAGATATTATCTTATCATAACAAAGTCTTTGACTTATTCAGTTAAAGCATGAAAAATTAATTAAAGTCATGCTTTATCTGAATAATTCAGAGAACTCTGCTGATTGGATCTTCAAAATCTAAATCAAAATTCTTCAAAAGTATTAACCTATTGTAAAACAAGAACACAAGCTATAGGCAGTTTGAATAGGTACATTTAAGAAAAGCTTTGAAAACAAAAGGTTCACAAAAAAGTGGGGTGAATGTATCCCTGTTAAAGTGGAGCTATCACCTCTTACAAACTTGCTCCCATGTAAATCAGAATGTAAAACTGTATGTTGTTTTTTGTAGCCTTTAGAAGGTTTACCTTCTTGCCAGTGTCTGCGGTAAAAGCTATATTCAGGCATATCATTGTTCAACCTAGCTAGGCTTTTTCCATCAGAGCATCATCTTCCCTGCTTCCCATGCACTTAATATTACACTATAGGTCTATATATCTCTGTGTGGCTTGTTCATTTTAGCTGAGCTCTTACACAATGGCCTTGCTAAAGGACGTCTTGAAACAATTCTTCCACAGCAGCCTGATTCCCACCCTTCTGATTATCATGGGTAATAGGTAAGGCCAGAAATGTTACATTTTGTTACAATTTTGTCAATTATGTAGACGATATTCCGGTGTCCCCCATATAGCATGCTAGGTTCATAATTATATTACAGGTCTTACTGATCTCAGACCTCCCATTGTCCTCATTTTGATTTCAGTTTTCTGTCTTTTTTTCTTTCATTATGTCTCTTCATTGATATTGGATATGTGTAGAGGCCTTACTACCTAGTTGTCCCCTGCACACTATGTCCTACCTGGTTGTACTTGGTAAACCTCCCTCATCTTAAGTGCCTCTCACCACCATTGCCACTTCCAAGCCACATACTCTGTCCTATGGATATTCTTAGTTCATGATTCTCCATCTCATCCCAAGCCAATCTGTTTTTCTCTTGTGGCTCATTGGTAGCAGTGCATTGTGGTACTACCATATCTGACTTCTCATTGAAATTGGGGGCATGGACCTCTATCAGGTCAGTTTACCTTACATAGAGATATTGTCATAATCACACCTTCTATACATAGGACTGCTCTAACAAAACTATATCTATTCTTTATCTTCTTGTTATGCTAGTGGATAACTTACTGTCATGGTTTTTTAGGACTCTCAGACCAAATAAGTGAAAATAAAACACACTTTATTAAAGTGAATAAAGCACAAGTACGCCCTCTAGGGGCGGTAGGTAATATACAGGAAAGTAAACTGATATATTTACAATGGTAATAGCACAAAAGACATAAATGCAAAACAGTATGCACCAAGGTGATATTGACCCCCAAGGGGTTAATGTCCATATAACAGTCTGTCTCAGATGTGGAGGTTTGACACGCCCTTGATGTTAAAAGGCTGTGCTGTATAGACAAAGTTCATCAAGTGCTGAGGATAGAGCTGCCTTGCCAAGGTGTTGGATAGTAAGCAGAAAGGGAAACAACTTAGCCCTACGGGTGTAACGGAAACCGGCCGGCGGTGCAAGAGCTAACAGCCTCCAGAAGTGTGATCGAATGCTGTAATAAGAGAGCAAGAGCCACTAGCCCCCTCGGGCGTAGTACCGGATGAACCAATACTGAAGCCTTTCTGCCAACACTCTGTGTCAAGTGATATCATCGGTAGCCAATACCGGAGAGCCTTAAGCGCCCAAACGGCCCAAGTATGTGAACACTCTGCACTGGTGGACTAGAGTTGCCGACGGAGAGCGGCCAACTCAGCATCAGTATCACGAGTAACGAGGCTCGTACGAGAGTGAATTCGAGGCAGCACTGCAAGAGTTAAAATGCACGTTTACTCGAGGCTTCAGTGCTACTGCAAGGCTCTGCACAGGGAGGAAGGCCCACAGCATACACACAACTCTGCACAAGGAATGAGGCACAGCACTAAATCGAGTGAAACACCAGGCAAGGCAGTCACTCTGACACGGCCAGCAGAGACTGGAAATGTCGCGGCGGCGACAACTGAAACGCAGGTCACTGGAACAAGCTGGAAGTCGATCTTCAGAGCAGGAAGTCAGCCGGGCCGGGTCGGAGCACGTAGGAGGCAGTCATACAAGCCGGGTCATACACGAGCAGGAACGTCAGTCTAGCCGGGTCAGGATCCAAGGGTGGTACGCAGACGAGCCGGGTCATACACAAGCAGGTACACTGGAGAATGGTCAGGACAAGCCGAATCGGTACACAGGAACTCAGAATACTGGAACACAGCAACAGCACTACTGGCTCAGGAACACCACGAAAGGGCATCTGACAGATGTGATAGCCAGGTATAAAAAGGTCATCAGGGGGTGGGTCAAACTCAGATAGCAAATCAGTGCCAGCCACAACTGAGAGTGACAGGAATCACAGGCACTGTGATAGTACCCCCCTCTCAAAGACCCCCTCTCCCGGCCTGAGGTCTGGGTTTCAAAGGATGTTTAGAGTGAAAGCTGCGCACCAATCTCGGAGCATGGAGATCCCCCTGATCAACCCAAGAACGTTCCTCAGGGCCATAGCCTTTCCAATGAACCAAATATTGCAGCTTTCCTCTAAATCTCCTGGAATCAATAATACTCTGGAATTCATATTCCTCCTGGCCCTGGACGTCCACCGGCCCAGGAATCACTGGCGTAGAAGTATAACGAATGCACACCAAGGGTTTCAGGAGTGACACGTGGAACACATTATGAATGTGCATAGAGGGTGGAAGCTCCAGAGCATAAGAAACCGGATTAATCTTGCGGATAATCTTAAAAGGACCAATGAACCGGGGAGCCAGTTTATTGGATGGCACTTGTAAATTGAGGTTTCTGGATGACAGCCATACCCTGTCCCCAACCTGAAATGAGACCGCTGGAAGGCGTCTGCGATTAGCGTGCCTTTGCTGCCGCCTGAAAGACTGACTGAGGGACCTTTGAACCTGTGCCCAAGTGGAACGGAGTCGTGCCAAATGCTCGTCTAGAGCAGGAATCTGCTGCGCCTGAAAGAAACGGGGAGTTTCTGGCAAACTCTGCCCATGGCAACAGGTCAGCCCAATTATCATGATGATCGGTGACAAAGCAGCGCAGGAACTGTTCCAGTCCCTGATTGGCACGCTCAGCGGCCCCATTCGTCTGGGGATGGTAGGCAGAGGAAAATGACAATTGGATGCCCATCTGACCACAAAATGCCCTCCAGAACCTAGACACGAACTGGCTCCCACAGTCGGAGACAATCACTCTGGGCACTCCGTGCAGACGGAACACCTCTCTGGCAAAAACTATAGCCAATTCCTGGGCCGATGGAAGGCCAGTCAGAGGCACAAAATGTGCCATCTTAGAGAATCTATCGACCACCATAAGAATGAACGTGTAACCTCTAGATGCCGGTAGTTCTCCCAAGAAGTCAATGGATATGTGAGACCATGGACGGTCTCCGTTAGGGACTGGTTGCAATAAGCCCACGGGGAGACGCCTAGGGGTCTTGGCATGGGCACAAGTGGTACAAGCTGCCGTAAAAGCGGCGCAGTCAGCTCTCAACATAGGCCACCAAAATAACTGCGAGAGGGACCATACTAGTTGGTCCCTACCAATATGCCCAGCCGCTTTAGAGACGTGATAAGTCTCCAACAGACGGACACGGAAAGACTCATCTACGAAACACTTCCCCACTGGGGTTTCAGGAGGTGCCCGTGATTGTGATGCCAGTATCTCTTCCCCTAGTGGCGAGGTTATGGTGGTACGAATAGTAGCCAGGATCTGATCTGGCTGAATGATGGGTACCGGTACTTCCTCCCTCTCAGTGTCAGAGGCGAACTGACGTGACAACGCATCAGCCTTGATATTCTTTGAACCAGGAAGATAGGATACTAGGAAATTGAACCGGGACAAAAACAGCGCCCACCTGGCCTGTCTAGACGACAGCCTTTTGGCCTCAGAGAGATAGGTTAAATTCTTGTGGTCAGTAAGAATTAGTACTGGAGTCTGAGTGCCCTCCAAGAGGTGTCACCATTCCTTAAGTGCTAGTATGATGGCCAAAAGTTCTCTGTCGCCAATCTCGTAATGACTCTGGGCGGTGGACAATTTCTTAGAGAAGAACCCACATGGCATTAAAGTGCCACCTCCCACAGGACGTTGGGAGAGCACCGCCCCAACCCCAACCTCTGAAGCGTCCACTTCCAAAGTAAACGGCAGGGAGGGATTAGGGTGGGACAGTATAGGAGCAGATGCAAAGGCAGATTTCAGGGTAACAAATGCATCTTCAGCTGCCTCAGACCACTGAGAGGGAGAAGCGCCCTTATGAGTCAAATCTGACAGTGGTTTTACAATCGTAGAAAAGTTCTTGATGAACTTCCTATAATAGTTCGCAAAACCTAGGAATCGTTGAATAGCCTTTAACCCCTTAGGCCGAGGCCAATGCAGAACCGCTGCCAACTTTTCCTGATCCATGGCAATGCCACTTTTGGATATTACGAACCCCAGGAATGGTACTTGAGATGTATGGAATTCGCATTTTTCTAGTTTACAGAATAACTTGTGCTTACGAAGTCGGAGCAGGACTTCAGAGACATCTTTAATATGTTGAGCAAGGTTAGCAGAGTGAATCAGTATATCGTCTAGATATACTACCACACAGGACTGGAGCAAGTCACATAAAATATCGTTAATCAATTCCTGAAATACTGCAGGCGCATTGCATAAGCCGAATGGCATCACCAGATATTCATAATGCCCTGTTCTGGTATTAAACGCCGTTTTCCACTCGTCACCCTCTTTAATTCTGACTAGATTATAGGCGGCTCGCAAATCAAGTTTAGTAAAGATCGAAGAGCCCTTTAATCTGTCGAATAATTCTGTAATAAGTGGAATGGGGTAGGCGTTCTTGGGCATCAGCTTATTCAGCCCACGGTAGTCAATGCAAGGCCTGAGTTCCCCATTCTTCTTTTTGACAAAAAAAAATCCGGCACCAGCTGGAGATGTAGATTTAAGAATGATTCCCCTTTCCAGGGCATCTGTGATATACTCCTCCATTGCCTTATTTTCCTCACATGACAGGGGGTAAGTACGTCCCCTGGGGGGCACCGCACCTGGAGGCAAATCAATGGCGCAATCGTATGGCCTATGGTCAGGTAATGCGCTGGCCTCTCCTTTGCTAAACACGTCACTGAATTGCCCATATTCTGTTGGCACAGCTTGAGAGGTACACATAATCTTAACAGGAAGGGAGAGACAATTCTTGTTACAGTACTCAGACCAAGAGTTAACTTCACACCTTTGCCAGTCGAATTGGGGATTGTGTGTTTGCAACCATGGGAACCCCAAAATAACTGAATGATGCGGGGAACGAATAATCTGAAATTGTATCTGCTCCCTGTGACAAGCCCCCACGGTCATTGTCACTGGGATAGTCTCGAACGTAATGAAAGCAGGATCCAGGGGTCTGCCATGAATGGCCTCTATAGCCATCGGAGAATCCTTTTTACATAACGGAATGCCCTGCCACTCAGCAAAGGACTGATCCATGAAGTATCCGGCTGCCCCGGAGTCCACCAATGCTAGGACTTCTATGACCTTATCAGTCCAAGCAAATGCCACCTGGATGGTGGGTTTAGTGGTGCAAGTATCTAGGGACTGTTCAACACCACCTAGGGCCTGTCCCCCAAGGTACCCTAGGTGCGTTCGTTTCCCGGCCTTACAGGACAATTGCGTAATACATGACCCGGTTTGCCACAGTATAGGCATAAGCCTTGCCTTCTACGATACAGCTTCTCCTCCTTCGTGAGCTTAGTAAAACCTATTTGCATAGGTTCAGTGCTGTCAGCTGTTCGCTCAGGTAGAACGGGTGGTGTGGGTGGGTTAAGGAACTGGTTCTGGCCATAACTCTTTGCTTTGGCCCTCTTAGCCAAGCGTCTCTCCCAGATGCGAGAGTCTATCAACATGACATAGTCAATGTACTCATCCAGCTCGCTGGGTACATCTCGAGCTGCTATCTCGTCCTTGATCTGTTCAGCAAGACCCTGAGTAAAGGCAGCAAGTAAGGCCTCATCGTTCCAGCCTACCTCTGCTGCCAAGGTCCGGAATTCAATAGCATACTCGCCCAGAGTGCGCTCGCCCTGCTGAATCTCCATCAGCCTTTTGGCAGCAGAGGCAGACCTGCCAGGAACCTCAAACACACGTCTGAACTTAACCACAAAATCTCTAAAGTTCAGTGTGCAGGGTCTGGCATTCTCCCATAATGGATTTGCCCATGTCAAAGCTTTGCCCGTCAACAGAGATATCATAAAGCCGATCTTGCTACGGTCATTCGGAAATGCCTGGGGTGCAAACTCCAAAAATATCTCCAACTGGTTAATAAAACCTCTGCATAGGGAGGGTTTGCCATCATATCTTAGGGGTAATGGTACCACTGCCGTTAACCCTCTAGTGTTAGCACTGGGAGATACAGAGGGATTACCCGGTGTCACGACTGGGGGGACCACCGGATTAGGACCAGACTTGTCCAAATGTACTGTACGTTCAAGCAACGTTTGTAGAGCCAGTGCCAATTGGTCCAGGCGCTGCTCATGGACATCCATTCTCCAGTGGATGTTCTGAGTATTACTTTCACCCTTACCGTCTGAGGACATGGCCCTTTCGTACTGTCACGGTTTTTTAGGACTCTCAGACCAAATAAGTGAAAATAAAACACACTTTATTAAAGTGAATAAAGCACAAGTACGCCCTCTAGGGGCGGTAGGTAATATACAGGAAAGTAAACTGATATATTTACAATGGTAATAGCACAAAAGACATAAATGCAAAACAGTATGCACCAGGGTGATATTGACCCCCAAGGGGTTAATGTCCATATAACAGTCTGTCTCAGATGTGGAGGTTTGACACGCCCTGGATGTTAAAAGGCTGTGCTGTATTGACAAAGTTCATCAAGTGCTGAGGATAGAGCTGCCTTGCCAAGGTGTTGGATAGTAAGCAGAAAGGCAAACAACTTAGCCCCCATGGGCGTAGTTACAGGAACTGCTTTCGTTTGTGCAAGTGCCAATAGCCCCTACGGGCGTAACGGAAACCGGCCGGCGGTGCAAGAGCTAACAGCCTCCAGAAGTGTGATCGAATGCTGTAATAAGAGAGCAAGAGCCACTAGCCCCCTCAGGCGTAGTACCGGATGAACCAATACTGAAGCCTTTCTGCCAACACTCTGTGTCAAGTGATATCGTCGGTAGCCAATACCGGAGAGCCTTAAGCGCCCAAACGGCCTAAGTATGTGAACACTCTGCACTGGTGGACTAGAGTTGCCGACGGAGAGCGGCCAACTCAGCATCAGTATCACGGGTAACGAGGCTCGTACGAGAGTGAATTCGAGGCAGCACTGCAAGAGTTAAAATGCACGTTTACTCGAGGCTTCAGCGCTACTGCAAGGCTCTGCACAGGGAGGAAGGCCCACAGCATACACACAACTCTGCACAAGGAATGAGGCACAGCACTAAATCGAGTGAAACACCAGGCAAGGCAGTCACTCTGACACGGCCAGCAGAGACTGGAAATGTTGCGGCGGCGACAACTGAAACGCAGGTCACTGGAACAAGCTGGAAGTCGATCTTCGGAGCAGGAAGTCAGCCGGGCCGGGTCGGAGCACGTAGGAGGCAGTCATACAAGCCGGGTCATACACGAGCAGGAACGTCAGTCTAGCCGGGTCAGAATCCAAGGGTGGTACGCAGACGAGCCGGGTCATACACAAGCAGGTACACTGGAGAATGGTCAGGACAAGCCGAATCGGTACACAGGAACTCAGAATACTGGAACACAGCAACAGCACTACTGGCTCAGGAACACCACGAACTGGCATCTGACAGATGTGATAGCCAGGTATAAAAAGGTCATCAGGGGGCGGGTCAAACTCAGATAGCAAATCAGTGCCAGCCACAACTGAGAGTGACAGGAATCACAGGCACTGTGATACTTACACTTGAGGGTTTTTTTGTTTTGTTTTTTCATGTTGCTTTTTACTCAGTTGACCCTGTCTCCACAGTCTGATCGAGTCTGTTCCTCCTTACTTTCCCATTTATAGAACTGAGTGCACTATGAGAATTTGAACCACTACACTCCTTCACATAGTTATATATTATGCCTAATCCTTTTTTTTTTCTCTCGCAAAGCTTCCCTAAGCTATTGCTTTAGCCTATGCAACTTGGATGTCCTGTGGGAACACTGGTCTAGTCCATTATTTTCTGGTTGTATGATTCTAAGACTTTTAAGCACATCTACCACAGTTACACCTGTTCTGGTATTATCTTGCTCCATTCATACTGTTTATTGTTTCATGTTCATCGGTAATGTTACATTTAATCCTTGTTGAGGATATACAGGAAAGGGTAAAACAGGAGACCCAATTAGGTTGTATATATTCACATAAATAAATACAAAAAATATTAATTTGAGAACTTTACATAATACTAGGTATTTACATGCTACTTCATAGTAAAGAACTGATTGAAACAATCAATTACACATATTTGTGCAAAAATATATATAATTTAAGTAAAATATACTATATATAAAATATAATCAGCGATGATATAAATGAGTGAACCAATTGAAATAGACATACAATAACTCAAAACCAATATCACAAAACAGTATTACCAGCACAGACAGGATTAAACATTGCAGAGGTGTATCCAGAGGTATTTGATAACAATAATTGAACACAGCAGCATAGAAAGGGTTAATTGATCCTTCAATTAATTATTATACAGTTGGCACCAGTGTATACATCAGTGTACAAGACCCAGATTCTGTATTAACTGTGTAATTAAGGGCTATGGAATGTTGTTATATAAGTAGGTTCTAATTAGATTCTAACTTTAAAACCAAGTCTCATAACAAATATATCCAAATTTAGATAATTTATCTGGAATAAAATCCAATATTTAGCTAAATAGAATTTAACTATGTATCTACTGTTTTTAATATTGTATACCTTCTGGATAAAACAGATAAATTGCATTTATTATTGTCACTAATAGATTAAACTGAGAATATACTTAGAATTAAATCTAATAATATATGTCTAAAAAGCACCATTAAACAAATACATTCATGCAACATATACTGTAAAATTACAATAGCAATCATATTATAACACCTATAGCACTCCTAGGGTTAATCCACAGATATAAGGTGTATGGTTGCCCCACCCAAAATGGCGGCCTCTTTTGTCTAGTGAGAGTTTAAAAGAAACTTCCACTTTACAAAAGTTAGGCCCAGACACACATGCAACAAAGAAATTCTATGAAACACACCTAAACAGCAGATTGATGGTTAATTAAATAATTCAAAGAATGCACCAGAACAAATATTAGATCAATAGCCTTTCCAGAAAAACATAGTATTCTAGAGGTATCAATAATTAGATTAACTAATATATATACAATGCTATGTTGATCTAACTGCTATCAACTATTTCTCAGTTACATATTGGCAAAGTAATTCTGTTTAGTTCCCAGAATAAACCACAGCCTTATTATAATACTTTGCTGTATACAGGTGATCAGGCCTATATCTAGCAAAACTATTATAAAATATTTTCCTCAAATATAGAGGAAGTATATATTTATACTTCTAAGAACTTTACAGAATCAATAATATTAAAGAAATAAATAATTACCAGACAATCAAAGTGTGTATGTCTTGAAATTCTAAGATGTTACTTCAAGGAGCCAGCAAACAGAGCAAGAGCACTACCCTAGGTCTTAGTATTTTATAAGGTAAGACTCCTTATCAGAAAGCACAGCCTACCATTTTCTTAATTGGCTGATTAGTCTCTTTATAATATGATGTAATCATTATTATCTGTTTGGACAAAACCAAAATAACATTCTGTTGATATTTGGGTAATTCTTCTAGCAATAATTCTATTAGTCCTGAAGATGGCTTAGCAACACCATATTAAATATTGCACATATTGCACATATTTGACGTCATGTCAAACCGTCACCCTCCCCAGAATCTCACATCAGATAGTAAACTTCTTCCAGACATTGAAACAAGAAAATAGCTATATATTTCTATATGTGTATTTTAGATATGTCTATCCCTCTATTTAAGCAAAGAGACCCATTGTTTCTAAAAATGTGGTCATTTACATACATTTAAAATAGAATTTCAGACAATCCTGGTTTTAAAATTAACCATTTACTCTCTGCCAGGGCAAAGTCTCTATCATCCTGCTTCCACAGCACATAAGCCTATGCCCATCCTCATACATCATCCTTGTTCACCCAAGAGTTCATCCACCCTACTTCTGTTGAGATGTTTTCTGTCTTGATATACACCCGCTGTCTTGTGGTACACTATGTGTTACACACCACATTCTGCTCACTCAAATCACCCACTCCATAGCTTGGAGCCTTAGCTACAGACTGCAGTCCTCTTCTTCCCCACCACTACCATCCCATACTTCAGCTACTTCCGAAGTCCCTTCCTTCCCCCCCACCCATCCCCAGGACCCATTTTTTTCCTCTCATTGGGACTAGTTGCAGATGCTGGTTGGAATTTCATGGTTATGTAACAACAAATTCTAAGGATGCCTGTGCTTAAAATCATCACTGTCAATGCCAGAGGACTAAACTTGCCTGAAAAATGATCATTGGTACTATGGGGTACCTATGGGATTTGATGGAATATTTGGGGATATTGTCCTAGTCCAGAAAACTCACTTATCAGCATGCCCCTATGAAATTCCACAATAATAAATTCCCAACAGCATACTTCTCTTATGCATTAGAAAAGAAAAAAGGTGTTGGCATCTTACTCCGGGCGGCTCTCCCATGGACCCTCCTGGAGATAAGAAGAAAAAGCCATTGTAGTAGCTCTATTTAAAAAGGGAACTAAAACAGAATATGGGAATTATAGACCTGTGACTTTGACCTCTGTAGTGGGAAAACTGCTAGAAGGGATAATAAGGGATTATATTCAGGATTACACTGCAACAAATATAATTATTAGAAGGAATCAACATGGTTTTATGAGGAATAGATCATGTCAAACTAATCTTTTCAGCTTCTATGAAGACATAAGTAGCAACCTAAATAATAGTACGGCAGTTGATGTAGTAAATCTAGATTTTGCAAAGGCAATTGATATAGTGCCACACAGAAGGGTTTAAAATAAGGAAGGGGATAACCTTTGCAATTGGATAGAAAACTGGTTGAAGGATAGGGAACAGTGTGTGGTTGTAAATCAACAATTCTCCAATACAGCTAAAGGTGAGAGTTGAGTACCTCAGGGTTCAGTAATTGGTCCTCTGCTTTTTAACATGTTTATAAATGACCTGGGAATAGCTAAATGACCTGGGAATATTTGCAGATGACACTAAATTATGCAGGGTAATAAACTCAGAACATGATCTATTTCTACAGAGAAATTTACTTAAAATGGCAGATTGGGCAAACAAATGGGAAAACCTGCCTTAAATAAAGTGTTAAAATCTTTGCCATTTTCACCCGTTTCCAAAAATGTGTCACTATTTTGTCAAGAAAGTTTTCGCCCCTTTAATCACATTTTTTTTCACCCTTTCTCTATAAAAACATAATGTTTTCCAGGAAACAAAACACAACGTAAGCAGCTACAGAGAGAGGTTCAAGGCTGTTGTGCTGTGACTTAATAGCAAAATTGAGGAGAGGCTCATCGTTACTGCTATCACTATGAACAATTTTAATATTAATAAAAGGAGCTGGAAGGGCAGTTATGCATCCAGTGAGTCTGAGGAGGTGTAAGTAACCACTACCAACAAGAAAGGGTCTGTAATCCCCAGACCCAATGATGGCCAGTCCCCCTACATAACCCCTAGGGATCATAGGAAAATTTGTGTCATGAGAGGAAGAAGAGGGTAGCAGTGTGAGCAGGACGGGTGAGTTACCTGTGCCTTCTGCCAGTGTTGCTCCTGTTGCCAGTGCTGCACCTGCTGCCAGGGTGTCTTGTGATTCTCAGGAGGGGGGAGGAGGAGGATATGATGCCAAGTGTGAGAACAGGGGACCCTAAGTCACACTTGCCATTCCCAAGCAGTCTCGCCACTAGTACTACTACTAAGAAGGTCCAGCAGCTTGTACAGACCCAGAGAGTTAGGCTTGAGGGAGGGGGTGATCATACTACTATTGAGCAGGAAGACTCAGGGACTGAAATTGATGTGGTTGGTGTTAGTAGTAAAAGTAATGTTGAATCAGCTGGTGGGACTAGCGTTAGGTGAGTGGTAGGGGAAGTAATGAAGACTAGCGCACAACATTCACCTGAACCTGGGAGTCCCCTATTCCCAGTTCCCACTACAGTGTCCACATGGAACATGTTCCTGAATGTCAAAAGGCTCAAGGAAGCTGATAAAGACCCCTATGCAGAGTCTGGATACAGAACTAATGGTCGGTGCAGATGGGTAATCAATGAGGCTTGCATGCTGGAGAAAATCCTGAGACATGTAGCATTAGTCTGGAAGTAACTAGATGTTGGTAACAGGGGTCTCCAACTCTTGGGGTAGTCAGAGACTCATAAACTCATACGTTGACAGGAAGTTAAAGAAACTCATGGAGTCAGATGATATGACTGTTGAGGACCAATCAAAAGTCGGATAGTCGGGAGACTATGACAACTGGATCAGTCGACACCAACAGCAACCTCTGACAAGGAGCACAGACCAGCTGCTTGTCCTTGTTGCTGCTAGTGCTGCCTGTCTGCCTTCTTCAGCTCAACAAGAAATTTCAAGTGTGACATTAGGGACACCTTTGTCATATTTCTCATATTAGAGAAGCAACATCATGTAGGGGGACTGGTGGTGGTGATGATGATGGTGGAGAAGCTGGGGTGGAAGAGACATTAATGGTGTTTTTAGCCCAAACTGTTCTAATTCCTACTGCTGATGAGTTGCAAGGGCAGCAAGATGCTCTGGAGCAGACTAGTGTGCCACAGACCACTGTGGAAACAGTGGGAAGGGGCTACAGGGATATGGTACTAGGACAGGTTCCACTTCCCAGCAGCAATACTCCTAGTCATATTTGCAATGCTGATTCTGAGGCAGTAGCAGCAACAGCAGCAACATCATCCTCTGTCTCAGCAAGTGAAAAGGAATGTGGAGACGAAGAAGAAAGAGGCCATTCTTCTCCACCTTTCCCTTCCCCCTGAGGTCTTGGGTGTGGAACTATTTTTCTCTTGGGGCAGGCACAGTGCAGTCATCATCAACAGCACTGTGTACAATTTGTGTCAAGTCAGTGAAAAAGGGAAAGTAAGGCACAACCACTCTGATAGAACACATGAAACACAGATACCATGACATTTATGTGAAACACATTAAAGCCAAACACCAACCAAAGAAATCAGGCATTTTATAAACACATATAGTGGAGTTTGAAAAAATGTGTGGTTTATTGCTGTAGAACAATGTATACACTTATATACAAACACCACACAGTGTGATCTCTTAACAAGAGGGACATCAGGGTAGGAAAGGGAGATTTGTGTCTCAGAGGGACTGCCCCTCCTAAAGAGGGACACAAAGGACACTTAGCTATTCGAGTAGATGATAAGATTGATAATATTTTATTCACCCTCCCTCCACAAAATATTTAGTTTATATTTCCCAACCTCACTGGATGGCCTGGAGTAGGGATAAAAAGGGTAAAACTTTTCACCTCAAGAGCGAAACATTAAAACAATGGTACTTCCAGTTTTCCCTGGGAATTTCCACAACCAGGGCTGTTTTTTAATCTATTTTCATTACATTGCAGTCAATAATATTAATGTATTTCCTCTCCAACTGGCATTTCCCCCATGTATCTCAACCATGCTTAAAAGAGTTTGTCACTTTGCAGCGTATTGTCAGTTTGTGCTTGTGTCAGTACATACCTGGTACGCAGCCCAGAGCGTGAATCCTTGGTGCCCACTTCGCCTTCCATGGCGTTTCTGTGAATGCTCCGACATTGGGCATGTAGACGTGTGGCAACGTCGCTGTCATGACATCATTCCTTCCTGTATTTGAATGAGCGCACGACCTGAGCCCGGAGCGCAATAATCAGTGCTCTTTTGTGGGATAGTTGCAGCTTTCTCATGCTGCCCTTGCCCCTCAGTAGCCTGTTATCAGCCTCCTTATTGGCAGTGTTGGCCCCTCTGGTCAGACCTCGTACCCTGCTGGGTATTTGACCTGCGTCGCTCTCTAGCTCATTCAGCATCTGCTCTGACTTCCTGCCTATATCATCGCTCCCCAGCATCGTTTCTAGTGTCTCCTCTGCCTTTCTGCCTATCCAGGTTCCCCATCTAGCTTCCGTAGCATTAGCTGCTCAGCTTTCCTGCCTGTCCAGGATCTCCAGCCAGCCTTAGCACCAACATCTGTTCTACCTTTCTGCCTCTTCAGCACCTTCAACCTTCAGCCTATTCTCTTCTCATTGGTGAGTTCTTCTACCATTATTGTGTTGGTATAGACTCTCCCTGGGGCTGGTGGTGTACGTTCCTCTCTGTAGTGTGTTGTTCTGGGCCTTCTTCAGCTCAGCTGGAGGGGGCCATCTGGCTTCACGGCCAGCAACTTTATTTAGCTTTGGCTGCAGCAAAACACAGTACAAGGGTCTGTGCTCGCCAGCCACTCACTCTAGCGTCGTTCCCTAGCCATCACTCCCCCAGCCCTTGTTGGAGGAGTCTCTTTTATACTTTAGTTCTTCTTTATATTTGTTGTATCACCCTTTGTCCTTGATTTACTGTTTTCACTCTATACTAGTCACTGGAGGGGGGGCCATCTCCTGCTCCTGGGTTCCATTCCTAGCCCTTCTTTCAGCTTGACAGGCAGAGAGATAGAGTGGGAGAGAGATAAACTGCATTCTATTCTAACTAGAGTATGCAGACTGGCAAAGAGAGGGAACTTGTTCTAGTGCAAGCAGGTCATTTTATGGTGGCCAATGGCCATTGGCAAATGCCATGATGACATTGCGGCTTTTGCGACTGCTGTTATTGTGCTGTTGAGTTGTCTATGCAGCAGGGCAATTTTGCAGCTCCAAAAGACTGAGATCAACAGAAGTACTATGAGACAGTGTCACGGTTTATTATGACTCTCAGACACAAGTTTTAGGTAAAAAAAATCAATTTTATTGAAATAATAAATTGATAACTTAGGATGGCAATAACATACATATATATATATATACAGAATATAGCACAGACAGAAGGCAGACTCTACCGGTCCTGTCAATAGACCGGACAGGACAGTCTTTAGGCTCTACCGGCCTTGCCAATACCGGGTAAGGCAACCTGCAGATGGAATAGCATAACGGTTCTACCGGCCTTACCAAATTCCCGGGCAAGGCAGCCTCAATAGATACACAATGTAGGCTCTACCGGTCCTGCCAATACCGGGTAAGGCAACCTCAGATGGAAAGTGGCAAAAGGTTCTACCGGCCTTACCAATACCGGGCAGGGCAGCCCAGAGATAGTAGCAGCAGTTCAGATGAAACTGGCAAATTAGCAGAGTCGTTAAGCAGCAAGGCTTTGGAGCAAACCAGCGTCCGCACGCTGGGAACAACACTGAATAGTATAGCCGTTAGGCTTTGCGAGCAAACCAGTGACCGCACACTGGAGTAACAAGTGAGTAGTATAGCCGTAAGGCTTAGGAGCAAACCAGCGTCCGCACGCTGGGACCAACACAGAATTGTATAGCCGATAGGCTTTGGAGCAAACCAGTGACCGCACACTGGTGTAACAAGCGAGCTTGTATAGCCGCAAGGCTAGGAGCAAACCAGCGTCCGCACGCTGGGACAAACACAGATTTGTAAAGATGATAGGCTTTGGAGCAAACCAGTGACCGCACACTGGTGTAACAAGCGAGCTTGTATAGCCGCAAGGCTAGGAGCAAACCAGCGTCCGCACGCTGGGACCAACACAGATTTGTATAGCTGATAGGCTTTGGAGCAAACCAGTGACCGCACACTGGTGTAACAAGTGAGTTTGTATGGCCGCAAGGCTTAGGAGCAACCCAGCGTCCGCACGCTGGGACCAACACAGATTTGTAGAGCTGATAGGCTTTGGAGCAAACCAGTGACCGCACACTGGTGTAACAAGTGAGTTTGTATAGCCGCAAGGCTTAGGAGCAAACCAGCGTCCGCACGCTGGGACCAACACAGATTTGTATAGCTGATAGGCTTTGGAGCAAACCAGTGACCGCACACTGGTGTAACAAGCGAGTTCGTATAGCCGCAAGGCTTAGGAGCAACCCAGCGTCCGCACGCTGGGACCAACACGGATTTGTAGAGCTGATGGCTTTGGAGCAAACCAGTGACCGCACACTGGTGTAACAAGTGAGTTTGTATAGCCGCAAGGCTTAGGAGCAAACCAGCGTCCGCACGCTGGGACCAACACAGATTTGTATAGCTGATAGGCTTTGGAGCAAACCAGTGACCGCACACTGGTGTAACAAGCGAGTTTGTATAGCCGCAAGGCTTAGGAGCAAACCAGCGTCGCACGCTGGGACCAACACGGAATTGTAGCAATGTCACCAACGCGACCAGGCAGAAGGTCGCCAGGATACTGAAGACAGGTGATGAGATAACAGGAACCAGCAACCATCAGTCAGGTCAGGAAACAGCAAAGAAGAAGTTCAGCAGTAACTGCAACACCAGAGACTAGGCCGGAACCAGGACTGGAGTAACTCAGCATCCAGGAAACACTGGAACAGTAGAGATCAGGAACTCAGGAACACAGGAGATCAGGAACTCAGGAACACTGGAACAGAGGCACAGCTATCACTAGCATAGTGATAGCAAGAAGGTCAGAAACAACACGAAAGGGCACTCAAAGGGTGCCCAATCCAGGTTTAAATAGTCAATAAGAGGCGGGCTATCTGCAGACAGCCAATAGAAGCCCCCTACTGGTGACAGACAAGTAACTGCAGCAAATCACGGGCACCGTGATAGTACCCCCCTTTCAAAGACCCCCTCTCCTAGAATAGGGTTTAGGTTTCTGCGGGTAATTGGCATGAAAGGCCCTAGTTAACCTAGGTGCATGAAGGTCCGTACTATCCACCCATGATCGATCCTCAGGACCATACCCTTTCCAATGTACCAGGTACTGTACCCTTCCTCTAAGCCTACGGGAATCAATAATGCTCTGAACCTCGTACTCCTCCTGGCCCTCGACCTCAACAGGTCCTGGCACCACAGGTGTGGTAGTATAGCGATTGCAAACCAGAGGCTTAAGAAGGGACACATGGAACACATTATGGATACGCATGGATGCAGGTAGGTCTAGTGCATAGGAGACAGGGTTAATTTTGCGAATAACTCTGTATGGACCAATAAACCGAGGAGCCAACTTATTAGACGGAACCTGCAGCTTGAGATTTCTGGAGGAAAGCCATACTCTATCCCCAACCTGAAAGGAAACCGCTGGAAGCCTTCTGCGATTAGCATGGCGCTGATGACGCTGAAATGACTGACCAAGTGCCCTCTGAACTTGTGCCCATGTGGAACGGAGTTGCTCGATATGCTCATCCAGAGCTGGAATCTGTTGCGTCTGAAATGAGTCTGGAAGCAAACAGGGCTGGAACCCATAATTAATCAGAAACGGAGAGCTCCCAGATGAAGAATTGACCGCACAGTTCCTGGCGAACTCTGCCCAAGGCAACAAGTCGGACCAATTATCATGATGGTCAGTAACGAAACAACGGAGAAATTGTTCCAAGCCCTGATTAGCTAGGGCATTCCCAAGTCAGGGCTTCCTAAGTCTGCTGTTGAGTTTTTCCTGAGTTTAAATAGATTATACTGTAATTTTTAATTCTATGTTATAGAGTTATATGTTATAGAGTCATCTTGCAGTTTGTACTAGACTTGTAGGCTCCTTATGTCTGTGTATTGGAACTATATGGATGTCTTCTGACACCTCCTATCCTGTCTCTTCACAGGTAATCCTTATCAATAATTATTTACAACACATGGTTCTGTTTTTGAAGTGCAATTAGCTCTGATTGGGTCCAGTTGGCTAGTATTCCTGACTGACTGTATAAAAAACCCACTTCTCAAGCAGGGCTCTGCTTGCAGGGCATTCCCAAGTCAGGGCTTCCTAAGTCTGCTGTTGAGTTTTTCCTGAGTTTAAATAGATTATACTGTAATTTTTAATTCTATGTTATAGAGTTATATGTTATAGAGTCATCTTGCAGTTTGTACTAGACTTGTAGGCTCCTTATGTCTGTGTATTGGAACTATATGGATGTCTTCTGACACCTCCTATCCTGTCTCTTCACAGGTAATCCTTATCAATAATTATTTACAACACATGGTTCTGTTTTTGAAGTGCAATTAGCTCTGATTGGGTCCAGTTGGCTAGTATTCCTGACTGACTGTATAAAAAACCCACTTCTCAAGCAGGGCTCTGCTTGCAGGGCATTCCCAAGTCAGGGCTTCCTAAGTCTGCTGTTGAGTTTTTCCTGAGTTTAAATAGATTATACTGTAATTTTTAATTCTATGTTATAGAGTTATATGTTATAGAGTCATCTTGCAGTTTGTACTAGACTTGTAGGCTCCTTATGTCTGTGTATTGGAACTATATGGATGTCTTCTGACACCTCCTATCCTGTCTCTTCACAGGTAATCCTTATCAATAATTATTTACAACACATGGTTCTGTTTTCGAAGTGCAATTAGCTCTGATTGGGTCCAGTTGGCTAGTATTCCTGACTGACTGTATAAAAAACCCACTTCTCAAGCAGGGCTCTGCTTGCAGGGCATTCCCAAGTCAGGGCTTCCTAAGTCTGCTGTTGAGTTTTTCCTGAGTTTAAATAGATTATACTGTAATTTTTAATTCTATGTTATAGAGTTATATGTTATAGAGTCATCTTGCAGTTTGTACTAGACTTGTAGGCTCCTTATGTCTGTGTATTGGAACTATATGGATGTCTTCTGACACCTCCTATCCTGTCTCTTCACAGGTAATCCTTATCAATAATTATTTACAACACATGGTTCTGTTTTTGAAGTGCAATTAGCTCTGATTGGGTCCAGTTGGCTAGTATTCCTGACTGACTGACTGTATAAAACAACCCACTTCTCAAGCAGGGCTCTCCCAAGTCAGGGCTTCCTAAGTCTGCTGTTGAGTTTTTCCTGAGTTTGCCTGAGCTTGCACTGAGGACACACCTGACTACATCTGACACAGGAAGATTTCAGTTTTCAACAGAACCACAGCCTGGAAAAGCCTGCCTGAAGATAAAGAACTAACTCTGGAGTTTAGGATTACTGTTTCTAAGCACTTCATTTCATCTGCTTGGGACTTCAGCTGATCTACAACCAAAAGCACTGGACAAAGTGGGAAGATTCAACATACCATTCATCCACTCCAGGATTTTAACTCTTTCATTGACATATCAGTGGGAATCACCTTTTAATCAATCCTGGCTGCAACTGAATCTACAGATCGTCTGGTCTGGTCTGGAAGGAAAAAACTACTACATTCCATCTAGGCAGTTGAAGCTATATGCCTGCAAGTCACTGATCCCCCTCATCACCAACCTCTCACCCTTTTGAACCTATAGTGTCACTAAACAATGCATCTCTTAATTTTCTTATTGTTCATGACACCTCAACTGTGTAAAATATCAAAAACATTCAGCCCTCCCACCTGCTCATCAATCTCTATATCTCCATCCCTCTTAAACTCTCCAATGATTTGTTCTCATGAGCTTTTCTGTCACCTCAGCTATTTATATCCATCCACCAAGAAACAGCCCACACCTTCTCACACATGCAAATCCTCCTCTCACCTGCTTTACCTGACTGCAACTCTTCTCATGGCTGCAGGTGACATCTCTCCCAACCCTGGCCCCACTTACATTCCCACCTGTGTCCGTCCTAGATTGCAGCCTACCCGCACCTCTTGCGGGGCAGACCCTAGAAATCTGCTGGCTGTTCCCTGCCTCCCCCCATCCCTTCCACCCTTCTCCTGTGCATTATGGAACACTCGCTCTCTACTAAACAAACTCCACACTGCCCATGACCTTTTCCTCTCTAAGTCTCTAAACCTATTGGCTATCACTGAAACCTGGCTCTCACATTCGGACTCAGCTGCCGAAGCTGCTCTCTCCTATGGTGGCTTATCTTTCTCCCACACTCCTCGCCCTAATGGCAAGGGTGGGGGTGTGGGACTTCTTCTCTCTCAGCTCTGCCGCTCCAGGCCTCTGCCCCTTCCTCCCTCAGTCTCCTTCACCTCTTTTGAAGTGCACGCAGTCCAGCTCTTCTCCCCTGTCCCTCTTCTGGTAGCTGTGATTTACAGGCCCCCAAGCAACCCTTCCTCCTTTCTCTCTGAATTTGAAACTTGGCTCTCTGTCTTTCTGTCCTCAGACACTCCCACATTACTCCTTGGAGACTTCAACCTACACACTGATGATACATCCTCATCTAGTGCCTCCCGCTTTCTCTCACTGACCTTGTCCTTTGGCCTTCAACAGTGGACTGCTGCCAGCACTCACAGGGATGGTCACTGGCTAGATCTAGTTCTAACCAGAAACTGCTCAGTCTCTGACTTCACAATTTCCCCATTTCCACTCTCTGACCATCATCTTATCTCCTTCACACTATCTCACACACCTTCCCCTGCCCTCCCTAAATCACCCTTCCTAACCAGGAACCTACACTCGGTCAAACTACCAGACCTGATATCGACTGTGCAGTCTTCCCTCTCTTCTCTCTGCTCTACTGCTACTACTACTAACATAGACACTCTGGTCCACGAATATAACACCATATTAATGTCCTCCTTGGACCTGCATGCTCCCCTTCAACGTAGACAGTCCCGCCCCAGGAATCCCAGACCCTGGCTGAATTCAACAATCCGCATGCTACGCACCTGCTGTCGAGCTGCGGAACGTCTTTGGCGAAAGTCTCATTCTTTTGCCGACTTCCACCATTACAAATTCATGCTATCCTGTTTTAACACAGCTCTCACCCAGACTAAACAGAAATACTTCTCTCAGATTATCACTACCCACAAATCTAACCCCCGTGACCTCTTTAAAATCTTCGATTCTCTTCTCAAACCCCCAACCTTGAACTGCTCCTCCTTCTCCAACACTCCACAGGACTTTGCTGACTTTTCTAAAAACAAGGTACAGTCCATCCAACAAACGATGGGCTCTACATCTTCTCCTCCTATGCCTCTGATTCCTAGTCCACCCCGAGCAACCCTCAGCTCATTCTCCCCTATAACAGAGGAGGAGGTATCTCTTTTACTATCCTCCTCTCCACCCACTACCTGCCCCTCAGATCCCATGCCCTCTCAACTTCTTAAGGCTCTTGCAAGTACTCTTGCTCCCAGCCTTACTAATATCTTTAACTCCTCTCTCTCTACCGGAACTTTTCCATCCTCATTCAAACATGCAATAGTCAGACCTATACTCAAAAAGCCCTCACTCGACCCCACCTGCCTTTCAAATTACCGTCCGGTTTCTCTCCTCCCCTTTACATCTAAGATCTTGGAACGCCTGGTATTCTCCCGCTTGATCTCCTTTCTCAATAGGAACTCTCTTCTCGACCCTTTACAGTCAGGTTTCCGTTCCAACTATTCTACCGAGACAGCTCTAACAAAAATCACAAATGATCTACACACAGCAAGGGACAAAGGACACTTTAGTATACTAATCCTACTAGATCTATCTGCTGCTTTCGACACTGTTGACCATGCACTCCTACTGGACACACTTCATACACTTGGCATCCGTGACACACCTCTAAAATGGATTTCCTCCTATCTCTCTAAACGTACTTTCAGTGTTTCTTTTTCTAACACTTTCTCGTCTCCCCTCGACCTCTCGGTAGGTGTACCTCAGGGATCAGTCCTGGGACCACTTCTTTTTTCACTCTACACACTCTCACTTGGTGACTTCATCTCATCTCTTGGATTTAATTACCATCTGTATGCAGATGACACACTAATCTATCTCTCTGTCCCTGACCTCACTCCAGCTGTGCAGTCTCGAGTCATTCAATGTCTCTCAGCCATTTCATCATGGATGGCCCACCGCCACCTTAAACTTAATATGGCTAAGACAGGGCTGGTGGTGTTTCCTCCTAAAACCCATCCACCAACCCCCTTCTCCATCACAATAGGAAACTGTGTTATACACTCAGCATCCAAAGCACGCTGTCTTGGGGTCATACTTGATTCTAAATTAACCTTCTCCCCCCATATCCAAGCTGTCACTAGAACTTGTCACTTCTTCCTAAAAAATATTGCAAAAATACGTCCATTCCTCTGCCTATCAACAGCTAAAACTCTATCTCAGGCACTCATTCTCTCTAGACTTGACTACTGCAACATTCTACTCTCTGGTCTTCCTGCTTCTCATCTCTCTCCACTTCAATCTGTTATCAATTCAGCCGCAAGAATCACCACATTTGCTCCCAGATACCTTCCATCTCATCTCCTCCTGAAATCCCTCAATTGGCTACCTATAAAGTATCGTATTTCTTACAAGATTCTCCTCCTCTCCTGTAAGTCACTCTGTTCTTCAGCACCCTCTTACATTTCTGCCCTTATCTCCCGCTACACCCCTTCCCGTCCCCTACGGTCTTCTCAAGGGTTCTTCCTGTCCTCTCCCTACACAACACGAGCCATCTCTCGACTACAATCTTTCTCACTGGCTGCTCCTCGACTCTGGAATGCCCTCCCCATCACTGTTCGCCAATCATCCACAATCACCACTTTCAAGCAACTCCTCAAAACCCACTTGCTCAGGGAGGCATCTCAATAGCGATGTCCTCCTTCTGCACACTGACAGTCACATCAGAATCCTTCTGCACTTCTTTCACCACACCTTGTACCTGCACTTATAATACTCCTCCTAGTGTCTCTGTTTGTCAATATGAATTCAGCCTAGATTGTAAGCTCCTTGGGGCAGGGTCCCATTCCTAGTGTATGATTCCCTTGCTGCACTTTCCCTCACAAATAATGTAATGATTGTACTTAACCTTAATGCTCTTAACCCCAGTTCTGTCGTTTTTGTATTGTATTATTTCAACTTCTGTAAAGCGCTGTGTACATGTATGGCGCTATATAAATAAAGATACATACATACATTGGTCTGGGGATGGTAGGCAGAGGAGAAGGACAGCTGTATGCCCATCTGTTGGCAAAATGCCCTCCAAAATCTAGACACAAACTGGCTCCCCCTGTCAGACACCAGTACCCTAGGCACTCCATGCAACCGGAATACTTCTCTGGCGAACACCATTGCCAATTCCTTCGCTGAAGGAAGACCACGGAGGGGCACGAAATGAGCCATTTTAGAAAACCTGTCCACCACCATGAATATAAAGGAGTACCCCTTCGACATAGGCAACTCTCCCATAAAATCAATGGAAACATGAGACCAGGGGCGTTCGCCATTAGGCACCGGTTGAGGCAAGCCCACAGGGAGATGTCTCGGGGTCTTAGCGCGGGCACAGGTGGCACAGGCATTCGTAAATTCGGCACAATCGTTTCTCATGGAAGGCCACCAAAATAACTGAGAAAGGGACCATAACAATTGGTCTCTACCAATATGTCCCGCAGCCTTAGAGGAATGGTAGGTTTCGAGCAGCCTAGTACGAAATGATTCAGCGACAAAACATTTGCCCACTGGGGTTTCATGGGGAGCGGACCCCTGAGAGGCCAGGATCTCCTCCCCTAGAGGAGAAGTGATACTCGTGCGTATAGTAGCCAGTATTCTATCAGGTTGGATGATAGGTGCTGGTGCTTCCACTCTGTCACTGTCGGCCTCAAATTGTCTTGACAGTGCATCAGCCCTGATATTTTTTGACCCTGGTAAATATGATACAATGAAATTAAATCGAGACAGGAACAGTGCCCACCTGGCCTGACGAGAGGACAATCTCTTGGCCTCCGAGAGATAGGTCAGATTCTTATGATCTGTTAGGATTAAGACAGGATTCTTAGTACCTTCAAGCAAATGACGCCATTCCTTAAGAGCGAGGATAATGGCCAATAATTCTCTGTCACCTATCTCATAGTGGCTTTGAGTGACAGTCAACTTTTTAGAGAAAAACCCACAAGGTCTGAGAGTTCCACCTTTCTCGTGTCGCTGCGAAAGTACTGCCCCGACCCCAATATCTGAGGCATCAACCTCTAACGTAAATGGAAGTAAAGGATTGGGGTGGGATAACACAGGAGCCGCAGCAAATGCCAGCTTCAAATTCTCAAAGGCTTTCTCAGCAGATACCGGCCAACAAGAAGGATTAGCACCCTTGTGCGTAAGATCGGACAGAGGTTTGACAATGGAAGAAAAGTTCTTAATAAACCTCCTATAATAATTAGCGAAACCCAGGAAACGCTGTATGGCTTTAAGACCCTTGGGTTTTGGCCATTGTAGGACAGCTGACAACTTTTCTTTGTCCATGGCAATGCCATCATTGCCAATTATGAACCCCAAGAATGGCACACTGGTTCTATGAAACTCACATTTTTCCATTTTACAAAATAATTTGTTCTCACGGAGTCGTAGCAATACTGCGGATACATCTTTGATGTGCTGTGCCATGTTTTGGGAGTAAATCAGTATATCGTCGAGGTACACCACAACACATGTCTGTAACATATCTCTCAGAACATCATTTATCAGTTCCTGGAAAACCGCGGGTGCATTACACAGCCCAAAAGGCATTACTAGATACTCGTAGTGCCCAGCTCGAGTATTAAAGGCAGTTTTCCACTCATCACCTGCTCGAATGCGAACCAGATTGTAAGCGGCCCGTAGGTCCAATTTGGTAAATATCGAAGCGCCCTTAAGCCTGTCAAAAAGCTCGGTGATGAGTGGTATTGGGTATGCGTTTTTTGCCATTAGTTTATTCAAGCCCCGGTAGTCAATGCATGGTCTTAATTCGCCATTTTTCTTTTTTACGAAAAAGAACCCAGCCCCAGCTGGAGAGGTAGATTTTCGTATGATCCCTCTAGCAAGGGCATCAGAAATGTAATCCTCCATAGCCTTATTTTCATCACAAGATAATGGATAAGTGCGTCCTTTTGGAGGTACTGCACCAGGCTGCAATTCAATGCAACAATCATAAGGTCTATGCTGGGGTAGCATACTAGCCTCTCCTTTGCTAAAAACATCGCCAAACTGTTGGTACACATCCGGCATAGCAGAGGAGGTGCACATGACCTTAATAGGCTGGATGACGCACTTGTCCATACAAAACTGGGACCAAGCAGCAATTTCACACTTTTTCCAATCGAATTGTGGGTTATGTAACTGTAACCACGGAAATCCCAATATCACCGCATGGTGCGGAGAATTAATCAGTTGAAACTGCTGCTCTTCTCTGTGAAGTGCCCCAATAGTCATAGACAATGGCATAGTTTCAAATATAACCTGAGGCGGTTCTAAGGGTCTACCATCAATCGCTTCAATAGTCAAGGGGTTTTCTCTTTCAATGCGTGGAACTCCGTGCAATTCAGCAAAGGTATTATCCATAAAATACCCTGCTGCACCGGAGTCAACCAAGGCCAAAACCTCCACAGAGCGTTGTGCCCAAGACAATACCACCTGTATGGTGGGTTTCATTATGCCCGACACCGGGGACGATTGTACACCACCTAGGGCCTGTCCCCCAAGGTACCCTAGGTGTGTGCGTTTCCCGGACGTACCGGACAGGAATTTAGCAAATGCCCTTTTTTACCGCAGTATAAACACAACCCTTGTCTTCTGCGATAAAGTCTCTCAGCCTTGGTTAGTCTAGTGAAGCCTATTTGCATAGGTTCACTTGTCTCCCGTACAGGTTCACTAGACTTAAATGCCAAGGGAGGGATGGGTGGGCAAAACATGCCACTAGGCTCATTATTCTTTGACCGTAACTTACGATCTCTGGCAATTGATCTCTCACGTATTCTGGAGTCAATTATCATAACATATTCAATGTAGTCATCTAGATCAATAGGTAGATCTTTAGCAGCGATTTCGTCCTTAATGTGGTCATTCAGGCCTTGAGAAAAAGCTGCCAATAATGCCTCGTTATTCCAACCTACCTCTGCTGCCAATGTGCGGAATTCGATGGCGTAGTCGCCTACTGTACGCCTGCCCTGATGTATCTCCATAAGGCGTTTGGCAGCAGAGGTAGTTCTACCAGGAGGCTCAAACACTCTTCGAAAGGATTGCACAAACTCTCTAAAGTTTTTTGTACAAGGTTTAGCATTCTCCCACAAGGGGTTAGCCCAAGCCAAAGCTCTACCAGTGAGCAAAGATATTGTAAACCCCACCTTACTACGATCATTGGGAAATGCGTGTGCCGTCAATTCCATAAAAATCTCGAGTTGGTTGATGAACCCTCTGCAGAGACTAGGGTCACCATCGTATCTTAGCGGCAAGGGTGCAGAAGCCGTTAACCCTTTAACAGTGCCCCCTAGGGGTCTGGTATCACTCTCCGGTGTCTGACTTGGCGAGACCACCGGGCTAGATCTAGATTTGTCAGCAAGTACCGTGCGTTCAAGGATCGTTTGAATTGCAACTGCCAACTGATCCAAACGTTGCTCGTGCACATCCATCCTCCAATGGATATTCTGTGCATTACCTTCACCTTTGCTGTCTGAGGTCATGGCCCTTTCGTACTGTCACGGTTTATTATGACTCTCAGACACAAGTTTTAGGTAAAAAAAATCAATTTTATTGAAATAATAAATTGATAACTTAGGATGGCAATAACATACATATATATATATACAGAATATAGCACAGACAGAAGGCAGACTCTACCGGTCCTGTCAATAGACCGGACAGGACAGTCTTTAGGCTCTACCGGCCTTGCCAATACCGGGTAAGGCAACCTGCAGATGGAATAGCATAACGGTTCTACCGGCCTTACCAAATTCCCGGGCAAGGCAGCCTCAATAGATACACAATGTAGGCTCTACCGGTCCTGCCAATACCGGGTAAGGCAACCTCAGATGGAAAGTGGCAAAAGGTTCTACCGGCCTTACCAATACCGGGCAGGGCAGCCCAGAGATAGTAGCAGCAGTTCAGATGAAACTGGCAAATTAGCAGAGTCGTTAAGCAGCAAGGCTTTGGAGCAAACCAGCGTCCGCACGCTGGGAACAACACTGAATAGTATAGCCGTTAGGCTTTGCGAGCAAACCAGTGACCGCACACTGGAGTAACAAGTGAGTAGTATAGCCGTAAGGCTTAGGAGCAAACCAGCGTCCGCACGCTGGGACCAACACAGAATTGTATAGCCGATAGGCTTTGGAGCAAACCAGTGACCGCA
Organism: Rhinophrynus dorsalis; assembly: GCA_037306005.1. Lineage (NCBI taxonomy): Eukaryota > Metazoa > Chordata > Amphibia > Anura > Rhinophrynidae > Rhinophrynus > Rhinophrynus dorsalis. The sequence goes on along the minus strand of CM074719.1, from coordinate 425,376,950 downwards.
CACTGGTGTAACAAGCGAGCTTGTATAGCCGCAAGGCTAGGAGCAAACCAGCGTCCGCACGCTGGGACAAACACAGATTTGTAAAGATGATAGGCTTTGGAGCAAACCAGTGACCGCACACTGGTGTAACAAGCGAGCTTGTATAGCCGCAAGGCTAGGAGCAAACCAGCGTCCGCACGCTGGGACCAACACAGATTTGTATAGCTGATAGGCTTTGGAGCAAACCAGTGACCGCACACTGGTGTAACAAGTGAGTTTGTATGGCCGCAAGGCTTAGGAGCAACCCAGCGTCCGCACGCTGGGACCAACACAGATTTGTAGAGCTGATAGGCTTTGGAGCAAACCAGTGACCGCACACTGGTGTAACAAGTGAGTTTGTATAGCCGCAAGGCTTAGGAGCAAACCAGCGTCCGCACGCTGGGACCAACACAGATTTGTATAGCTGATAGGCTTTGGAGCAAACCAGTGACCGCACACTGGTGTAACAAGCGAGTTCGTATAGCCGCAAGGCTTAGGAGCAACCCAGCGTCCGCACGCTGGGACCAACACGGATTTGTAGAGCTGATGGCTTTGGAGCAAACCAGTGACCGCACACTGGTGTAACAAGTGAGTTTGTATAGCCGCAAGGCTTAGGAGCAAACCAGCGTCCGCACGCTGGGACCAACACAGATTTGTATAGCTGATAGGCTTTGGAGCAAACCAGTGACCGCACACTGGTGTAACAAGCGAGTTTGTATAGCCGCAAGGCTTAGGAGCAAACCAGCGTCGCACGCTGGGACCAACACGGAATTGTAGCAATGTCACCAACGCGACCAGGCAGAAGGTCGCCAGGATACTGAAGACAGGTGATGAGATAACAGGAACCAGCAACCATCAGTCAGGTCAGGAAACAGCAAAGAAGAAGTTCAGCAGTAACTGCAACACCAGAGACTAGGCCGGAACCAGGACTGGAGTAACTCAGCATCCAGGAAACACTGGAACAGTAGAGATCAGGAACTCAGGAACACAGGAGATCAGGAACTCAGGAACACTGGAACAGAGGCACAGCTATCACTAGCATAGTGATAGCAAGAAGGTCAGAAACAACACGAAAGGGCACTCAAAGGGTGCCCAATCCAGGTTTAAATAGTCAATAAGAGGCGGGCTATCTGCAGACAGCCAATAGAAGCCCCCTACTGGTGACAGACAAGTAACTGCAGCAAATCACGGGCACCGTGATAGACAGGTGATGATGGTTCCACTTGTCACTAACCCCAGTGATGTGCTTCAGGCAGTAGCAGCACCACAACTAGCCCTCACCACCTCAGAGGTGTATATGGACAAAAGAAGTTGGTCAATAACGTTTCTCCTCCTCCTGCACCTCCCCAAAAATCATGGGTGTGTTGGAATACTAATTTTTCACTTGACAGCAGGAAGGATCATGTCTACAAAACCACGGCTTAGGAAGGCAGGACCCAGCCCACAAGCCCAACATGACAGCTCGGAAAAGACCAAATGACCTTGGCCCTGCCTCCCTGATACCCCCTTCCCCAGGCCACACGAGACCACAATGAGGGACCCCCAGTATTACTTCTTCCCGTCTCCCAAGGTCCCAGGCCCCCAACCTCAGAGCACCACCTGCACATCAACTGCCAGCAACAATGGTTGCCCCCCCGAGGAAAAAATACAGAGGGAGAGGGGGGAAGAGGACACTGCAATGCCCAGCAACCCCGAAGGAAAGAGAGAAGGCATTTTAACCCCTCATGTAATTTGCTGTACAACTTTCACAACAATCAAGGATAAACAAATAAAGGATATGGGCAGTTGAAGGCAGCAATATCCATCCACGGCAATGAAGACAATTGTAGACTACCGTAAAAGGCTCAGGTTTAGGGCACCTCTGCCTCTGGCTGCTCTTGTCCTCTACTGGGTGTTGTCTCACACACACCACATCAGAGACTGATTACTTGCATTGGGCTTTAACCCTTGCTATTCTCTGTTCCATTGCATTGTACAGTATTGCTCCTTATCCATACTGTGTCTGCTATACTACCATATTTACCTTCAGTTACGTGTCATTACCTATTTCTGCCCTTAGGTCATTACCTATTTCTGCCCTTAGGGGGCTGTGTTCCTCATTTGTTCTCAATAAAACTGTGTTTTATTTTTTACCTCTGGTCTGAGTGTCTGAATAAGCCATTACAGGTTGGTATCAAAATGAGGGCATCAAGGGTGGTATCAACTGAGGCAATGGGCTTCAAGCCACTCTACATGATGGGGGTCACATATGAGAGGTCCTCTCAGGCCATTATGAGGCCAAAGTGTCACGGTTTGTTAAGACTCTCAGACGTAAGGTTTAGGTAAAACAAACAGTATAGTGAGCCGCAAGGCTAATGGAGTAAACCAGCGTCCGCACGCTGGGACCAACAGACAGTATTGTGAGCCGCAAGGCTAAAGGAGTAAACCAGCGTCCGCACGCTGGGACCAACAGACAGAATGTCGCCGGAGCGACAGGAGAGGTATATCGCCACAAGAACTGAACACAGGAAACAGCAGGAGCAGGCCGAGGCTCAACCGGGACGAGCAATGCAAGTCGGCTGGCAACCGGAACGACAGCAACCGGATCCGGACTGGAACTGACAAGCAGGCAGGAACACAGGAACAGGTAACTCAGGAACTCAGGAACTCAGGAACTCAAGAACTCAGGAACTCAGGAACAGGCCCAATAGCTACAGCAGACAGGCAAAGTGAATGCTGTCAGAGACACCACGAAAGGCAACTAAAGGGTGCCCAGACTGAGTTTAAAAAGGCAACCAGAGGCGGGCTGACTGCAGACAGCCAATGGGAGCCCCCTGCAGGTGATAGACAGAGAACTGCAGCAATCACGGGCACCGTGATAGTACCCCCCTTTCAAAGACCCCCTCTCCTAGAATAGGGTCTAGGTTTCTGAGGGTACTTGGCATGAAAAATCCGCAGTAGCCTGGGTGCATGAAGGTCCTTACTATCCACCCAGGATCGATCCTCAGGACCATAACCTTTCCAGTGCATCAAGTACTGTACCTTTCCTCTAAACCTACGGGAGTCAATGATACTCTGCACCTCGTACTCCTCCTGACCCTCGACCTCAATGGGCCCTGGCATCACGGGTGTAGTAGTGTAATGGTTGCATACAAGAGGCTTAAGGAGAGACACATGGAATATATTATGAATGCGCATGGATGCCGATATGTCCAAGGCATAGGAAACAGGATTAATTTTGCGAATGATTCTGTAAGGACCAATAAACCGAGGTGCCAACTTATTAGATGGGACTTGGAGCTTAAGATTCTTGGAAGAAAGCCATACTCTATCCCCAACTTGGAAGGAAACCGCTGGAAGCCTTCTGCGATTAGCATAGCGCTGATGGCGCTGAAATGACTGGCCCAGTGCCCTCTGAACTTGTGCCCATGTGGAACGGAGTTGCTCGATATGCTCATCCAGAGCTGGAATCTGTTGTGTCTGAAAGGAATCTGGAAGCAAACAGGGTTGAAAGCCATAATTGATCAGAAACGGAGAGCTCCCGGAAGAAGAGTTGACAGCACAGTTCCTGGCGAACTCCACCCAAGGCAACATGTCGGCCCAATTGTCATGATGGTCAGTCACAAAACAGCGCATAAACTGTTCCAAACCCTGATTGTCACGTTCAGCGGCCCCATTAGTCTGGGGATGATATGCAGAGGAGAAGGATAGCTGTATGCCCATCTGTTTGCAAAGTGCCCTCCAGAACCTGGACACGAACTGGCTCCCCCTGTTGGACACCAGTACCCTGGGTACTCCATGCAACCGAAACACTTCTTTAGCAAACACTATTGCCAATTCTTTAGCCGAGGGAAGACCACAGAGAGGCACGAAGTGAGCCATTTTAGAAAACCTGTCTACCACCATCAATATGAAGGAATACCCTCTAGACCTGGGCAATTCTCCCATAAAATCGATGGAAACATGAGACCAGGGGCGTTCACCATTAGGCACCGGCTGAAGCAAGCCCACTGGGAGATGTCTAGGGGTTTTAGCACGAGCACAGGTGGCACAGGCATTAGTAAAATCGGCACAATCTGATCTCATAGAAGACCACCAGAATAACTGGGAGAGGGACCATAACAATTGGTCTCTACCAATATGTCCTGCAGCCTTAGAGGAATGGTAGGTTTCAAGTAATCGAGTACATAATGGTTCAGCGACAAAACACTTGCCCACCGGGGTTTCCTGGGGAGCGGAGGACTGGGAGGCCAGAATTTCATCCCCTAGTGGTGAAGTGATACTAGTGCGTTTGGTGGCCAATATTCGATCACGTTGAATGATAGGTGCTGGTGCCTCTTCTCTGTCAATTTCTGCCTCAAATTGTCTTGACAGAGCATCAGCCCTAACATTCTTAGATCCCGGCAAATATGATACAATGAAATTGAATCGGGACAGGAATAATGCCCATCTGGCCTGGCGAGAGGACAATCTCTTGGCCTCAGAGAGATAAGTTAGATTTTTATGATGAGTCAGGATTAAAACGGGATTTTGTGTGCCTTCGAGCAAGTGGCGCCATTCCTTAAGAGCGAGGATAATGGCCATTAATTCTCTGTCACCAATCTCATATGGCTTTGAGCTCCAGTGAGCTTTTTAGAAAAGAACCCACAAGGTCTGAGCGTTCCACCTTTGACCTGCCGTTGGGAAAGTACTGCCCCGACCCCAATATCTGAGGCGTCAACCTCCAAGGTGAACGGGAGTAATGGGTTGGGGTGGGATAACACAGGAGCATTAGCAAAAGCCACTTTCAGTTTTTCAAAGGCCTCCTCCACTGCCGCTGGCCAGAGAGATGGATTAGCGCCCTTATGTGTGAGGTCCGACAGGGGTTTAACAATGGACGAGAAGTTCTTAATAAACTTCCAATAATAATTGGCGAAACCCATAAATCTCTGGATAGCTTTCAGACTCTTAGACCTAGGCCACTGCAAGACTGCTGTCAACTTCTCCTTTTCCATGGCAATGCCGTCTTTGCCAATTATAAACCCCAGGAACGGTACACTGGTTTTGTGGAACTCACATTTCTCCAATTTACAGAATAATTTATTTTTTCGTAAGCGCAACAATACTTCAGACACATCCTTGATGTGTTGTGACAAGTCTTTGGAGTGAATGAGTATATCGTCAAGGTAGACTACGACACATGACTGTAACATATCTCTAAGAACGTCATTAATCAGTTCTTGAAATACTGCGGGTGCATTGCACAGACCAAATGGCATGACTAGATATTCACAATGCCCAGATCTCGTGTTAAAGGCAGTTTTCCACTCATCACTGGCTCTGATACGTATCAAATTGTATGCAGTCCGTAGGTCCAATTTGGTGAAAATTGAGGAGCCCTTGAGTCTGTCAAAAAGCTCAGTGACGAGTGGTATTGGATAAGCATTCTTAGTCATCAGTTTATTTAACCCACGGTAGTCGATGCATGGTCTCAGTTCGCCATTTTTTTTCTTAACGAAAAAGAACCCGGCCCCAGCCGGAGAGGTAGATTTCCTTATGATCCCTCTATTAAGGGCATCAGAAATGTATTCTTCCATAGCTTGGTTCTCCTCACGAGACAATTGGTACATGCGTCCCCTGGGGGGCACCGCTCCAGGCATTAGGTCGATGTAACAATCATATGGTCTGTGCTAGGGTAAGGTGCCAGCCTCTCCCTTACTGTAAACATCGCTAAACTGCTGGTATACATCAGGTAGTGAAGGGGAGGTGCACAAGACCTTAACTGGATGGGTGACGCACTTATCCATACAGAACTGAGACCAAGCGGAGATCTCGCATTTCTGCCAATCAAATTGTGGATTATGCAACTGTAACCAAGGAAAACCCAATATTACGGCATGGTGAGGAGAGTTAATTAGTTGAAACTGCTGCTCTTCTTTATGGAGAGCCCCAATAGTCATGGATAATGGCATGGTTTCAAATGTAACTTGAGCGGGTTCCTCTTTCAATACGTGGTACCCCATGTAATTCAGCAAAGGTATTATCCATAAAATACCCAGCTGCACCAGTATCAACCAGGGCCAGAACCTCCACTGAACGTTGTGCCCAAGATAGTACCACCTGTATGTTGGGTTTAAGTGTGCCAATCACTGGGGACGATTGGACACCACCTAGGGCCTGTCCCCCAAGGTACCCTAGGTGTGTTCGTTTCCCGGACGTACCGGGCAGGATCTTAGCAAATGCCCATTTTTACCGCAGTACAAACACAGCCCTTGCTTCCGGCGATACAGTCTCTCCTCCTTGGTTAGCCTAGTAAATCCTACTTGCATAGGTTCGCTTTGTTCCCGTACTGGTTCACTAGGTTTAGATGCCAAGGGAGGGATGGGTGGGCAAAACATGCTACTAGACCCGTTATTTTTTAACCATACTTTACGATCTTTGGCTGTTAGTCTCTCACGTATTCTGGAGTCAATTAGAATGACATACTCAATGTAGTCATCTAGGTCAGTAGGCAAATCTTTTGCTGCAATTTCATCTTTAATTTGGTAACTCAGGCCTTGGGCAAAGGCTGCCAACAACGCCTCGTTATTCCACCCCACTTCTGCTGCCAATGTGTGGAATTCAATGGCATAGTCGGCCACCGTGCGTCTGCCCTGTTGTATCTCCATAAGACGTTTAGCAGCAGAGGTGGTTCTCCCAGGAGGCTCAAACACTCTCCGAAAGGATTGCACAAATTCACTGAAATTCTTTGTACAAGGTTTAGCATTTTCCCACAATGGGTTAGCCCAAGCCAATGCTCTACCAGTCAGCAGGGATATCATGAACCCAACCTTACTACGGTCATTGGGAAACGCGTGTGCCGTCAATTCCATAAATATTTTGAGTTGGTTGATGAACCCTCTGCAGAGATGAGGGTCACCGTCATACCTTAGCGGTAAGGGTGCAGAAGCCATTAACCCTTTGACTGCGGCCCCTGAGGGCCTAGTATCAATTTCCGGTGTCTGACTTGGCGAGACCACCGTGCTAGAACCAGACTTGTCAGCAAGTACAGTGCGTTCAAGGATAGTTTGGATTGCAACCGCCAATTGATCCAAACGTTGCTCATGCATATCCATCCTCCAATGGATAATCTGCGTATTACCGTCACTCTTATTGTCTGAGGTCATGGCCCTTTCGTACTGTCACGGTGTGTTAAGACTCTCAGACGTAAGGTTTAGGTAAAAACATAACTTTATTGAAAAGTTAAGGCAATCCCATAGGGTTTTCATACACATACAAACATCACATATATATAAGCAATTGACAATGGAAATAGGTTCTACCAGCCTTGCAGTTAATACCGGCAAGGCAACCCAAGCGATACTGAAGGAATAGAGATAAGTAGGCTCTACCGGCCCTGCCAATACCGGGTGAGGCAACCATAAGATGGTAACGTACTGGTTCTATCGGCCTTACCAATACCGGGCAGGGCAGCCTGAGGATTACACAAGGAATAGGCTCTACCGGCCCTGCCAAAACCGGGTAAGGCAACCGTGGAGTGGCAACGTAACAGGTTCTACCGGTCTTACCAATACCGGGCAGGGCAGCCCAGAATGGATACCCAAGGATAGGCTCTACCAGCCCTGCCAATACCGGGTAAGGCAACCTAAAGGTGGCAACGTGAAAGGTTCTACCGGCCTTACCAATACCGGCAGGGCAGCCCAAGAAGGGAGACACCACTAAGACCAGTGACTGTCAGATGACAATGACAGTAGGATGGTAAATAGAGTATGTGGTCAAGCTGTCTCATCCAAGGAGAGGCTAGTGTCGGTACACATCTGAAACAAGTGCTGCTAGGACTGGACAGCACCAGGACCCTGACTGCAAGTCAGGGAGTAAACCAGTGTCCGCACGCTGGGACCAACAACTGTACATTGAGCCGCAAGGCAAATGGAGTAAACCAGCATCCGCACGCTGGAACCAACAGGCAGTAGAATGAGTCACAAAGCCAATGGAGCAAACCAGCATCCGCACGCTGGGACCAACTGACAGTATTGTGAGCTGCAAGGCAAATGGAGTAAACCAGCATCCGCACGCTGGGACCAACAGACAGTATTGTGAGATGCAAGGCTAATGGAGTAAACCAGCATCCGCACGCTGGGACCAACAGACAGTATAGTGAGCCACAAGGCTAATGGAGTAAACCAGCGTCTGCACACTGGGACCAACAGACAGTATTGTGAGCCGCAAGGCTAATGGAGTAAACCAGTGTCCGCACGCTGGGACCAACAGACAGTATTGTGAGCCGCAAGGCTAATGGAGCAAACCAGCGTCCGCACGCTGGGACCAACAAACAGTATAGTGAGCCTCAAGGCTAATGGAGTAAACCAGCGTCCGCACGCTGGGACCAACAGACAGTATTGTGAGCCGCAAGGCTAATGGAGTAAACCAGCATCCGCACGCTGGGACCAACAGACAGTATTATGAGCCGCAAGGCTAATGGAGTAAACCAGCGTCCGCACGCTGGGACCAACAGACAGTATTGTGAGCCGCAAGGCTAATGGAGTAAACCAGCGTCCGCACGCTGGGACCAACAGACAGTATTGTGAGCCGCAAGGCTAATGGAGCAAACCAGCGTCCGCACGCTGGGACCAACAAACAGTATAGTGAGCCTCAAGGCTAATGGAGTAAACCAGCGTCCGCACGCTGGGACCAACAGACAGTATTGTGAGCCGCAAGGCTAAAGGAGTAAACCAGCGTCCGCATGCTGGGACCAACAGACAGAATGTCGCTGGAGCGACAGGAGAGGTATATCGCCACAGGAACTGAACACAGGAAACAGCAGGAGCAGGCCGAGGCTCAACCGGGACGAGCACCGCAAGTCGGCTGTCAACCGGAACGACAGCAACCGGAACCGGACTGGAACTGACAAGCAGGCAGGAACACAGGAACAGGTAACTCAGGAACTCAGGAACTCAAGAACTCAGGAACAGGCCCAATAGCTACAGCAGACAGGCAAAGTGAATGCTGTCAGAGACACCACGAAAGGGCAACTAAAGGGTGCCCAGACTGAGTTTAAAAAGGCAACCAGAGGCGGGCTGACTGCAGACAGCCAATGGGAGCCCCCTGCAGGTGATAGACAGAGAACTGCAGCAATCACGGGCACCGTGATACAAAGGCACTAAGGTCCCACTACCCATCATGGTAAGATTTCACGGGCTGGTGTTTCAACGGTCAGCGTGACCCAGGAAAACAATATTTGAGGTCTTAACTGGAGGGGTCTAGTGTCAAGATGGAGGCACTATCAGGGTCAGGAGCAATAAGAGGGCCACAAAGTACATAGCTTCAACCCATCAATGGGCAGAATGGTATGGCTGCTCGTTTTGGTGCATTTCCCTCTAACAGAGCTCTATTGCAGAGACCGGGTTTAGAGGTGGGCTATTGTCCCCAATTCTGAAGGCAGTGGTCCGGAAGAGGATCACTGGACAAGCTTGATCAGCCAATGAAGCCCACACAAAAGAGGATATGATGGGCCGTAAAGTTTATTGCCTCCCGTCAAAGGACCTGTGTCTCCACCCACCCCTTTAACAGTGGCCCAGGTACCTTTGGGCTGAGTCCACATGTGCAGCAGTAGAGATCAGGCCTTTGTCAACAGCCTCAGCTTTGCCCACCGAGTGCAGAGTTGGTGTGGTTCCCAGATGGATGGGGTCTTGGATTCAGTGCGTCTCTAGGGCCTGACTACATGTTGTGTTGCTCTGGCTGGAACGAGGCTTCCTGAACTATCCACCTTTCTGTGGGCTTTGCTAATACTGGCTAGTGTGTTGGTGCCAAGAGAGGTCCAGGGTTACAGATGTCCTGGAGCACCAAACTGGGCTTGATCCACCCAAGTGAAGCGAGCCTCTTCCCCCAAGGACAGTACCTAAACTCGAGATGCATTTAACGGGTGAGCCTCTTCACCCCGACTCCCTTCTCCTCATCTCCTCAGATACTCAGTGACCCTCAAGCACTGGGCCGCAAGCTGCATTGGTCAGGTCTGCAAGGGAGTGTGGCATTCCAGGCAGGGACACGGCCCCCAGGCTGCAGACCCATTGAGGGCTTTGACGGAGACACCGTCAGTCAGCGGGTGATGGGAAAGACCCGATCCTGGTGGCAAGGTAGTCGGGTGTCTGTGAGCAACCTAATTGGCTACAATTTCTAGGATTGCAGGGAATTATTGCCCACAATCAGGTGCTTGTGGTGGAGCACTCAGGTGATGCAAACTTCCAGGATGACCGTCAAACCAGAAGTATGCATTCCCATGTTGACAGAAAATTCTGCTGTTGCCTCCTCTGCTGGCTCCACTAATGGTGGCAGCAATGTCTGCTAGCACAGACCCAACCTCCATATGTATCGGGTTGTTGCCCGAGTCCCAGTGGATTCCAGCCTACAAATGGCTGTGATGTGTGCTTACACACCTCCCAGCCAATCAGCTTCTAGGGAAGGATGATGAAACCAAATACAAACTGATCCTAAAGATCTAGATCTAGTAACTATTACTTTGGGGATGATTTGATTGAATTTATTTTCCAAACACAGTACCACTATAGAGTGATCACTAAATATGTTTGTAAGTATGCTGGAATCTTGGATGAAGACTTTCAGACCTTGATTCAGTTAGGTTCGATGATACAACCAACAGCATTTTTTCAAGCACAGTAAGTTATTCAATTACCTGTGCTATGAAAAAATGCAGGTAAAAAAAAAACATGTTGGGCAATAAATTTAGAAGCATTTTCTCGAATAAAAAAGAATTAAAACAATGCAAGATGCAATTAAATTTACTGTATTAGGCCCTAAGATCCATTAAGGGATCCACTTTATGGTGGGGAAAATCTGCACCCAGTTTTTTTTGGCGCAGAGTCCCTAACGGATCTCAAAACAGCCGACGCATCAATTGAAAGCAAAACAAATGCATGTATTGATATGCTCTGCAATGCATTGCATACCTCTCTGGTGCTCAAGGGGTTAAACTATACACAGCTGTATAGGTTCTTTGTATGACACATTTATAATATCTCTATTTATTTTACAGGTATGTGAAGTGAAGACGGAAGAAAGAAGACTGACCAGGGGAAGAAGGAAAAGAGAAGATAGAAGATTAAAGAAAGATGAAGGAAGATAGAAGAAGCCAGACAGTGGATGACAGGTAAGCATAACACAGATAAGCTAACCATAGGTGCTTGACAGTATGTTAGACACCGATCATTAGCTTTTCTTTCCTTTGCTGTTCCCATTATTGCCTCTATTTAACTGCGCTTTGGAAACTTAAAGGGATTGTAATGTTTCTCAAAAACAGCAGCTCCAGTTAATCTTCATAGTATTTGAGCCATAGAGTGCTATTTCAGTACTGTCAGAGTTGTAGTTCAAGATTAATTGAATGATAAAGTTTCCCCCTCCTGCCCCTTTTACCTAGTGCAAGCTACCTCCCCGCAGATGTGGTATCTGGTCTTTAGACCAGACAGTTCACAGCAAGGGATAATCTTCTTACTGTGAAAACAATGAAAACCCTGCCCCCCTTGACAGGTTTTTCAAGTTTTTCCCTTATGCTAATTGAAGATTGTGCCTCTCTGTGACCCATCTCGATACCACCTTGCTGCTCTGAGCTGAGCAGTGTTACATCAGTAAAAGTGGTGGGTAGGGGATACTTTATCATTCAATTGCTCTTGAACTACAACTCTGACTGAATTGAAATAACACTCTCCATGGCCCAAATACTATGAAGATTAATTGGAGCTGCTTTTATTGTGAAACATTACTATTCCTTTAACTCAAAAATAAAAAGTTTTGCCAAAATTCCTTTTCTGTGGCCTAACATCCATCGTGCTTTCAGCTCGCTAGCACTTTATGCTGTCTTGCCATTATCCAGGTCTTTTTTTAAAACTGTCCATGTCTTGGTCAGTGTCTCAATCTTCAAATTACAACCCCTGCACCCCACATGTCCAGAGAACATTTGCCTGTCTGCCTTTACAATAGCTACCATCAATTTCAACAATCATAAACTCACAATATATGATAAAAATGGCACTTTTTTTTATACTGGCAGCTTAGCGTGGTGGGAATGCCTGGGCAAAACTCTTGGTGGGCGGAATTTACATTATTATCATTGATTTCAATTGCAATAAAAGTAGAAACAATACAAAACTGTACTTCTCTTGGGAATTCTCGTGGAAAGCAGGAATTGCCATTTTTCACATTTTACTTTTGAGGAAACAGCTTTTGCTCATTTAAAGTAGAGTAGTTACTTTAAATATGAAGTGACATTAGCAGAATTGTATATATTATAGTAATACGAATTGCTCTATCCATAGCAATTTTCATATGGTATAAATTTGTTTTTGTTTTATTTGTCTCACTTATCGATATGAAAAAATATTTATGTATTTAAATCACATAACAATGCATATAGAAACAGTTATAAAAAAAGATTAAAGGAAAGGGTTTCCTTTCTTTGCTTGATAATCCTATAAAATAATTAGCTAAAATGTTTGTCAGAATCCATCATGCGCAGTAGAGACTGTCCGAACTCACAGAATGCTGGGAGGTGTAGGAATGCTGGGAGCATTCTGTGCTTTTGGCCAGGCTGCGTCAGCGGCAGGACGCAGAGCAGGACTGACCTCTTAACCCTTTGAGAGTCAGAGGGGTACACAACGCATTGCAAAGCACTGCATTGCGTACCCCTCTGGCACTCAAAAGGTTAACATCATCCTGACCTTGGCCCGTGTACACGGGCATTTACACTAGTATACACATAATAAAAGACATGGATGACAAGATGATCTTCCTAAGATTACATTTGGTTTATTTTTATCATATTTATTTATTGATCTACTTAGTGCACATTGGTTTGGAGATAAAATACAGAGGAAATTAAATGGATGCAAGAGAACTATAAATAAAAAAGGTTTATCACACTCTGTACCTTTCTCAGCCAATATGTATTGTGTAGTCAGGGTGATTAATTCTTGTAGTTTGACCTCCAGGCACAACTGTACATTCTTAATTAAAACTGAAGAATTATTTTATTTCCAATTTAAATGATACTTAATAGTTAAGTTTTGCATGTACCGTACATTTTAGCTTAAGATAATTATTGTTTTTTTTATTATTGTTTTATTTGCCATTTAGAATTAGTCAGTGGATGACCTTCACTTTTCCTTTTCCCTGTAACATTATGCTAATAATAAGTTTGGAAACCCAATTAAACATGCCATAATGATTTTGGCAAGCAATTGACTGATCGTATACTGCTGTTTATTTACTGGCTACTGTTTCAGATAGTAATAAAAATTATTAATAGCTAGTGATAAACTTTTGTCAAATCAGTGGATTAGAATAGTTCTCATTCAACTATAAATAACCCTATTTTCATATGACGTTCCACTAATACTTTACAGGGAAAGTATTGCATAAAATGGAAAATATATATTGCACGCTTAATCCTGTTGGGAAAAACAAAGGTTTTCCCAATTCTGAGAGATGTTTACTCAACAATTATTACTTGTATTTTTGGGTACAGTACTTAGGACAAAAGATCTAGAAGCCTATTATAAGCTGGTATCACCCAATGTAAGCTGGCTGGAATCTCTCTGTGGAGGAGCAGCTCCACAGATAACAAGCAGACAGCTATTGATATATATTATATATATTGGAAAATGCTTAACAATGGAGAAACCACACTGCAACAACAGGTATAAGTGCAAATAGTGCCAATACAACAATAATAGCAAGGAGATCCCGGGTAGGCCAGATGCTAAGGATCGCAGAGCAGGGTACAGAGCTGGCTAATGTAGACTACCCACTAAACAGTCTTGCTGCAGCTGAGGCAGTCCTAAAGGTGCTGATTGCAAGATCAGTTTAACCCTTTCAGTGCCAGAGGCTTGGGCCATTTCCTGTACCCTGTAGGCCAGACACATTTTCAGCATTTTTGCTATCCTTCTGTTTAGGCTTGATTTACTCTGGTGACTTTTAGTTACATATGGAAAACTATATATTGTTTTTTTCAGAACAAATTGAGCTTTCTTGTGGTACCTTACATGAAGAGAATTTTGCATCATGCAAAAAGCTATGAAGTCATAATGACAAAAAAAGTGAAAATTTACTTATTTTGCTAAAATCACATACAATGCATCAAAAACATTTACCTTGATTGAGAAAGTTTCAATTATTTGAAAAATCCCTGAGTCCTCCAAATAAAAATAATACCAAAATTGTATAGTTTTACCTACATCCATGGCTAGCTTAGAGCCCTAATCACCAGAAGCGCAAAATGGCATTTTCAAATGTATGAACTAATATGCGCGTTCTAGTGTTTTTGTGGAAAAGCTACTCTAAAAGAGTGGAATAACTATATAAAACTATATATATTTCTGGAAAGTAGACAACCTGCAACATCTAATGAGGGATGACTTGTCTTGTTACCCCAATACTGGTGTGCCTCCAGAATGTGGCGCAAATGAAAAAAAAAGACATTTTCTTACATTTCTGCCCCTTCAAATGTACTGAAATCTGTGAAAACCATGGCATTTCCAACTGTATTCATTAGCCAGTGCTCTTAGGAGAAAAATGACACTCAATGGTATGAGTTCACCTACCTCAGGGGGCGCTACAAGTACAAAAATACACTTATTGCAACCTCTAATTTTTTCTAACATTTTCTCAAACAGTACTTGCCGTACAAAAATGGTTGTAACAACTACAGAAGTGACAAAAGAGTACACAAACCATACTATTTTGGAAAGAAGACACCCTGCCACATCTAATGATGGGTCAATTGCCTTGTTACCCCAAGCCTGGAGTGCACAAATGCCTCCAGAAATTGGCACTAATGAAAAAAAGGCATTTTATTACATTTCTGCCCCTTCAAATGCACTGAAATTTGTGAAAACCATGGCATTTCCAACTGTATTCATTAGCTAGTGCTCTTATGAGAAAAATGACACCCCATTGGTATGAGTTTACCTACCTCAGGGGGTGCTACAAATACAAAACTACACTTATTGCAACCTCTAATTTTTCTAACATTTTCTCAAACAATACTTGTCTGTGAAAAAATGGTTATAACAACTACAGAAGTGAAGAAAGGGTACACAAACCATACCATTTTGGAAAGAAGACACCCTGCCGCATCTAATGATGGGTCACTTGCTTTGTTATCCCAGTGTGCACAAATGCCTCCAGAAGGTGGCGCTAATGAAAAAAAGGCATTTTCTTACATTTCTGCCCCTTGAAATGTAGTGAAATCTGTGAAAACTGTGACATTTACAAATGTATTTATTAGCTAGTGCACTTAGGAGAAAAATGCACCCCATTGGTATGAGTTGACATACCGTAGGGGTCCCAGAAGCACATAACAACACCTACCTGTTTTCTTCTTTGGAAATGTCTGCCTGTACTAAAATGTTCATAACTTTTAGATACATGAAGGAAAGGTATAAAATGTATATCATTTTGGAAAATAGACATTCACCTGCATCACATGAGGGGTCACTTGCTTTCTACCCCCTGGCTGAAGTGCTCAATTATTTCTAAAAGTTGGCACTATAGGAATAAATACATGTTTTTTTACATTTCCACCACTTCAAAGAAACTAAAATCTTTGAAAACCATAACATTTCCTACTGTATTCAGTACCTGCTACCAACATGAGAAAAATGGTACCCCATTTGTGTGGGATAACATACAATATGTGGGTGGTAGGAACATTTACCTAAACCTGACACTTTTGTTTTTGAAATTATCTGCCTGCACGAAAAGTGTAATAACCATTATAGATATGCAGGAAAGGTAGAGTTACCATATCATTTTGTAAAAAAGATAACCTGCCTCATCTAATGAGGGGTAACTTGCCTTCTTGCCCTAAGCCTGGTGTGCACAAATGCCTCCAGAAGGTGGCACTAATTAAAAAAGGGCATTTTCTTACATTTATGCCTCTAGAAATGTATTGAAATCTGTGAAAAGCATAGAAATTTCAGCTGTATTCGCTAGCTAGTGCTCTTAGGAGTCAAATGACACCCCATTGGTATGAACTGACATACCTTAGACAGTGCTAGAACCACAAAACTACACCTACTACAACATCTGATTTTTCTAACATTTTCTCGAACAGGACTTGCCTGTAAAAAAATGGTTATAACAGCTACAGAAGTGAAGAAAGGGTAGACAACTCATACCATTTTGGAAAGAAGATAACCTGCCTCATCGAATGAGGGTTCACTTGCCTTTTTACCCCTAAGTAAGTTTGCACAACTATTTCCAGAATGTGGTGCTACAGGAAAATGCCATCGGATTTCCTAGGATGACCTCTAGCCAGCCTAATAAAAATGGTACCCCACTGCTGTGGGTTGACAAACCAGTTTGGGTGACAGGAGAATGGCTACCAGTAGAACAGGGATGGGAAAGCAAACAGTGTATGTGTGATTTTGTGGCTAACATATGTAAGAAGCTAGGGCGTCAGCTGGTGTACGTGCGGACCTGTGACTACCAGTGTAACAAAGTGTGTGTGGGGGGTGAGGGGTTAGACAGTGTATGTGGGTATGTCTACTAGTGGGGAGCAGACCAAGGATGGTGGTGGTGGGGCCATGTGCGATAGTGTATATAGGGGAATCTGTGACTAACAGTGTGCACTGTATGTCCCCCTCATACAATGTTTGATTCCCAGCCTGAATCTAGTGCATACTGGTACTTTGAGTCTACCAGTAGGCAGTGGAAACAGGCTGGGGTCAGGCTAGTGAATGGGACTGCCAGTGAGCTGTGGAACCAGTCAGGGGGATATGGTATGTGGGGGTGGGGGGATTGGAGGTATTTTGTGTGCATGCCACAGGGGTGCCCAATGTACTGTAAAGCAATGAACTGGACCCCCTTTTGCACACAAAGAGGTTTTTTTTTGTTTTTCTTTATTCATACCTCGTTGGAGAGGTGGTATCAGGAACACTCCTGGTGCCCCCATCATGGTTTAAAAAAAAAAAAGTGTGTTTGTGTCACAGGGGGTCCAACGCATTGCAGAGCACTGCGTTGGACCCCCCCCCCCCCCCGTGGCACGTGCAGTTTTTTTGGTCTTCCTCACCCCAATATTTTTGTGTAGATCTCATTGGGGGCATCAGAACCCCACAATGAGGTCTGAATAAAAAAATAAAAGGGGGAAAAAATAAATAATCCTTTGTGTGCCGCAGGGGTGTCCAGTGCATTGGAACCCTGTGGCACACAAAGGGTTAATTATTTTTTTTATCATTACTTTGCATTCAGATGCCCACCAAACAAGCTCTGATAACAAAGTAATGATAAAAAGTGTGTGCCACAGGAAGGAGGTCTGCATTGACCCCCACCGTGGCACACACAGGGTTAATTTTTTATTTTATTTATGTTTTTATTGTAGACCTCATTGAGGGGCATCAGGACCCCTCTTGATCCCCCCCACTGAGGTCTTGGTAAAAAAAAAAAAATGTCCTCAAAAGAAGTGACCCTATGAGTGTCACAGGGGTCTCCAGAGCATTGCAAAGCAATGCATTGGACCCTTGTGGCACTCAGAGGGTTAATTTTTTTATCATTACTTTGTAGTCAGAGCTTGTTGGGGGCCATCAGGACCACTCCTTATGGCCCCCCCAACCATCTCCGATTACAAACTAATGATGAAAGCCCTGTGTGTGCCACAGAGGGGGGGGGTCTGCATTGGACCCCCCTGTGGCACACACAGGTTCATTTTTTATTTTAGTTATTTTTCATATTATAGAGCTCATTGAGGGCATCAGGACCCCTCCTGATCCCACCAATGAGGTATTAGTAAAAAAAAAAAATGGCCCCAAAATAAGTGACCTTGTGAGTGCAATGCGCTGGGGACCCCTGCGGCACTCACAGGGTTACTTTTATTTATTGATTTTATTATTTATTTTTTTCTATTTAGATCTCAGACCTCATGGGGGACATCAGGACTTCTCCTGGTGTCCCCCCAGTTATTGATCTCCCAGCCGATTGTGCTGGGAGATCAATAATGCGACCGAAGGAGAGAAAAAGCTCTCCTGCCCTGCTCTCCTACCTCCGGTAGGAGTGATCTTGATCGGGGAAAGTCACCTAAGGTCACCGGTGACTATGTCACTGATGACGTTAGGAGGTTTCCCCCGGTCCCGCCCACTCCTACCTAGAAGTTCGGGTAGGAGAGAGGGGAAAGGAGAAGCTGCGCTTCTTCTCTTGATTTATTGATCTCTGGGGCTGCATGAGTGATCCTCATACACCCCCAGAAGTGCCAGGCAGCATTTGAGCTAAAATGTTGCCACTGCAAGCTAGTTATACCGGCTTTTGCAGTGACCACATTTTAGCTGTACATTGTACGAGCTTGGAACAGCAGGTACAGCTGTCCAAACTCGTACAATGTACCCACTTGGCACTCAAAGGGTTAATGCCAACTGGAGGATCTGGCCCACACCAAGGATGCCTAGGGGATAGTGGCTACCTACTGGGGTGAAGGGAGGATAAAGAAATATAAGATAATAACTACCTTAGCTGCTAGTTGAATGCTGAGCCCAGGATAGTGTCAATCACGTAATCCTTGGAATCAGCCACAGAGACATAAGGAGGAGGATACAATGAGGCATGAGAGGCATGAACCTGACATAGGGTTTAAGAAGGGAAGATGGGATGCACCTTCAAGGTCTGTGGTAGCACTATCTGGTAGGAGACTGGAGAAAGATGGCCCTGGACCTTAAAAGAGCAAAGAAAGCAAGGCCAAGTTTGTCAGACAGTTGGTGTAGATTGATTTGCTGATAATCAGACAAGATCACCAGGGCATAACTAGGTGCCAATGATTGATGAAGGTCAGCTGCCACCTTCTGCATCACACGCTCCATATCAAGAGAATGCGGCAAATGGCCTGCAAGCAGGGTCCAGTCTTGCTGTTGATAGGAGCAGTAACACCTGAGATAATATTTGAGATTATGGTTGAGCTTTTTGATCTGTCCATTCACCTGCAGATGGTATGCATATGAATGCTGGAGGTGGATACCCAACTTGGAGCAGAAGGCTCTCCAAAATCTACACAGGAATTGGGATTCATGATCTGAGGTCATATGCTATGAAATCCCATGGAGACAATATATGTTTTCAATAAACAACTCAGCCAGTTCTATGGAGGTAGGGAGTTTAGATAGTGGTATAAGTGTCCCTGTTTGGAAAGTCTAACCACAATCTATCCATAATGAACCAGATCACAGTATTACCCTTGGAGGATGGCAGATCAACCATGAAATCTGTGAAGATCTGTGTCCAGGGTACTGCAAGGATTGAAAGTGGTTGCAGGAGAAACACAGGCCGGTACCTGGGTAATATTAATCTGGGCATAAACCAGGCAAGATGACACAAAGCTGGACTGATGATCAAGAAGAGGGGATACCCAGGCCAAAGCAGAAGCCCGTAAAAGAGATATGATAAACGGGCCTGGTGTGATGCGTGCACTTCTGGCTGACTATAAAAATGCAAATAGCATTGATTCAAGAAACCACATAACTCCCCAAGAGACCCAACAAATGTTAATGTAAAGTCTGTGTGTGGTGGGAGTAGTTGTGTTGTTTTCTGGTGGCGTTCTGCTATATAAGGAAGAGAGAGAGAAAGTGAGGTCTGTAAGCTGAAATAAGCTAAGTGAGAAATATTTGCTGGACAAATTGAATATGTTTATTTTCTGTGGTAGTGTGGGGTTAAAAACAAAAGCTGTTTTTTCCCCTCCCTTTGCAGTTCTACAAGTGATTAATTGCAGTCTGCATGTGGTGGGAGTGGATGTGTTGTTCCCTGAGTTGGAATTGTTGGCTTTCTGTTATATAAGGTGGAGAGAGAGTGATGTCTGTAAGCTGTAAATTGAAATAAGCTAAGTGTGGGATATTTGACCGGCAAATTGAATAAGTGTATTTTCTGTGTTGTATAGAGCGGTAAGGGAGGGGTTACAAACAAAGCCTTTTTGGGGGTGGAGACTACTCAAAGAAAGAGCAGGTAGATAGATGGGATAAATTAGACATAGCAAGGGTAGTGGGGGCAGAGAAATAGGGAGATAATTCCTAGGGCTGGGCGAAAATTTTCACCTCAAACTGAAATCGGCGAGTAATGGCACATTCCTCTTGTTGAATAATTTCCTGTGAAAAGTGACGTTTTTCTGCTTTTTCCTGCCTCTTTCGCCCATTGGAATCAATGAGAAGTAAAATATTTCTCCACCACACGAAAGTTTTCTACAGCCATATAAAAGGCTGTCAGGCTCTCACAGCATGCCATTTTGTGTTTGTGAGAGGAGAGAGCAATACGTTTTTTTGAACTAGAGACTATAGGAGAATTGAAGTTTAGTTTAGGAAATCTTTTAGGAAGGACATTTGTTCAGTTTATTAGGAGAGAAAGTGGGGCACTCTGGGGAGAAGAAGGGAGGAAATAGGTTGACCCCAAATACTCCAAAATTCCATATGACTGACTGGCAAGACACAGGCAGCTAGGGACCTATTTGCTTGCTGATCTTGCTGTTATTAGTAACATAGTAAATTAGGTTGAAAAAAGACACAAGTCCATCAAGTTCAACCTTCGCTTCATACCTCAGTAACTGAGAATTTTATAGCTTTCCTGCTACCAATTAAATTAGTCTTTATCAGACCTTCCTGATCAGCCTACTGATAAACAGTATAACTCTGTATGTTCCCTTTTGAAAGAAATGTATCTAATCTTCTCTTGAATGTATCCATTGTATCTGCCATAACTACCTCCCCGGGCAATGAATTCCACAATTTGACAGACCTTACCGTAAAAAAACCCTTCCTCTGCTGAAGTTTAAACCTCCTTTCCTCTAATCTCAAGGGGTGTCCCCTGGTCACCTGATCAGGCCTTGGAATAAATAGCTCACCGCAGAGATCCTTGTATTGACCTCTCATATACTTGTACAATGTGATAAGGTCTCCTCTTAGTTGTCTTTTCTCTAGAGTAAATAAACCAAGTTTGTTTAGTCGTTCCTCATATGTCAAGTCCTCCATTCCCTTAATTAATTTTGTTGCTCTCCGCTGTACCCTCTCTAGTTCTAGTATATCCTTTTTCAGAACTGGTGCCCAAAATTGCACTGCATACTCAAGGTGAGGTCTTACCAATGATTTGTATAATGGCAAAATAATGTTATCCACTCTTGCTTCAATACCTCTTTTTATGCAAGACAGGACTTTGTTTGCCTTTGCTACTGCTGTTTGACACTGGTCACTGTTTCCAAGTTTGTAGTTGACAAGGATACCCAGGTCTTTTTCTAGCAACGAGTCACCTAAAATTATTCCATTAAGTTTATAAGTAGCCTTGGGATTGTTTCCTCCCAAATGCATGACTTTACACTTCCCCACATTAAACTTCATATTCCACATGTTTGCCCAATCTGACATTGTATGTAAGTCCCTCTGTAGAGAGAAAATATCCTGTTCTGAATTAATGACTTTGCATAATTAGTATCATCTGCAAATATTGATATTTTGCTTTCTATATCTATTTCCAGGTCATTTATAAACATGTTAAAAAGCAGCGGACCCAATACTGAACCCTGAGGTACTCCACTCTCCACTTTAACTATACTGGAGAATTTTCCATTTACAACCACACACTGTTCCCTATCCTTCAACCAGTTTTGTATCCAATTGCAAAGGTTATCTCCTAGCCCCAATTTCCTTATTTTATACACCAGCCTTCTGTGTGGTACTGTATCAAATGCCTTTGCAAAGTCTAGATATACTACATCTACTGCCTTGCCATTGTCAAGGTTGCTGCTTACCTCCTCATAGAAGCTGAAAAGATTAGTTTGGCATGATCTATTCTTCATAAAACCATGTTATTGTCTTTGCTCTGGGTGGGGAAGTCTGGGGAAAGAAGTTGTTGATTTTGTTTTTCAGTTATAATTTTTTGGGACATACTGTGATAAGAAAACAGGTTGGACAACTTAAATAAAATAAAAAAAAAATAAAATAAAAAAAGAAAAAAGAAAAAAGAACTAAATATATTAGGTGACAGATAGCTGACTGGGCTTAGGCAAGGCATCATACAGCTCCATCAGTTGTGTTGTGTACCGTACAGTAAAAAACATAGTGTAGTTGCGTAGTGTCCAGCAAAAGCACAACGGAAGGGGAAAGGGAGGGTGGAGCAGTGCAGGGATGTGAGAGTAAAGTAGTAGTTCAAAAACTGACTGCAACAATGGTTGCTGCAGCCTGTGCACTCAATGATGACGATCCCTCTACTCCAAGGAAGGATGCAGTTTGTCAAGGTTCCAGTACCACCAGTGCCAGTAGAAATAAAGAACCATATAAGATGAACATTGAAGATGACAAAAAGTCGCATTCAAGTGTTGATGATGCTGGCAATAGCATAATAGAGGAAGGTGTATCAGCTTAACCTCCTGCTGCATCAGAAAGTGAGACAAACAAGCACCAAAACACCTATCCTCAAAGTAGTAGGGAACTTTGTTACAGTAAAAGTAAAAAGAAATTGTTTGAGAAGTCTAAAAGCTTAGAGGAATATAAGGGTAATAGTGGGCAAGAACTGTCAGGTGATGCTGATGCTGTTGAGGATGACCTAATGATGACTGATGATGATGATGCAGATCTAGAATATATCCATCCAGCATCCTTCTCTTGTTCAGATACAGATGGAGTTGAGAGTGAGGATGATGACAGGGCTATAAGGTTAGTAGAAAGTCAAAGGCTGAACCTTCCACCACTTTTAAGGAGCACTGTGCCTGTCCATAAATTGTTTGAGAAAGCCATTGGAAAGTCTTACCCTGGACAGACACATATGTCTAAAAGCACACAGTCACTCTATCAGTCATCAAGCAGCAATGTTGGAAGACTAACATTCTTAAAAATGAACCAACATCTCATACCATCTGAGTTTAAGGTAGCAGAAATCACACATGACAGACAAAGCTAGGACAAATATATTAAAAGCAGCACAGATGAGGAGGTGGAGGAGGGATGTGAAGAAGGGTTTCCACCATCTACCCACCTTGGGACCACTGCTATGAGCGACAAGTAATGTGTGTCACTAATCTGAGAAGGAGTATAGAGATTTGACGCAAACATGACAATAGTAAAAACTATATACATACACAAATCACACCATACCAGCCAGTCCCCCACGACCACATCTGCAAAATAGTAGGATTTATTTATTTTTTAATCTCTTGACATCATCTTGAATATGTGCCAGTGTCATTTCAGAAGGAAGTTAGTGTTGTGGCAAAGGACAAATGCATTCTGCATGCTAACACATTTTTCAAGGCATATATTTATCACAGTGCCCGTGATTCGTGCTGCTCTGTGTCTATCACCTGCTGAATATTCGTGATTGGCTGTCTGTCATTAGCCCTCCTCACACAGCCTTTTTAAACCCAGGTTGAGCACTTCCAGGTTGCCCTTTCGTGGTGTTTCTGACTCCACTCTGCTTGACCTGCTTGTCAGATCCCTGGGCCTGTTTCCAGTGTTCCTGTATGCTACATTCTGGTGTTCCAGTGTTCCTGTACATTAATGTTCCGGTGTTCCAGTGTTCCTGTACATTAATGTTCCGGTGTTCCAGCGTTCCACTGTTCCTATATGCTAACGTTCCGGTGTTCCAGTATTCCAGCGTTCCGGTGTGCCTCTATTCCGGAGTTCCTGTGCTCCAGCACCGCGTGGGTTAACCTGTACGAGTTCCTGAGTCTCGCGCTCCAGCTGTCGCTCTGGCGACATTGTTCTCCTCGCTATTGCATACACATTGTTGGTTCCAGCGTGTGGACGCTGGTTTGCTCCACTAAACCTGGTTGCAATATACATTGTTGGTTCCAGCATGTGGACGCTGGTTTGCTCCACTAAACCTGGTTGCGATATACATTGTTGGTTCCAGCGTGCGGTCGCTGGTTTGCTCCACTAACCTGGTTGCGATATACATTGTTGGTTCCAGCGTGCGGATGCTGGTTTGCTCCACTAAACCTGGTTGCGATATACATTGTTGGTTCCAGCGTGCGGACGCTGGTTTGCTCCACTAAGCCTGGTTGCGATATACAATGTTGGTTCCAGCGTGCGGTCGCTGGTTTGCTCCACTAAACCTGGTTGCGATATACATTGTTGGTTCCAGCGTGCGGATGCTGGTTTGCTCCACTAAACCTGTTGCGATATACATTGTTGGTTCCAGCGTGCGGACGCTGGTTTGCTCCACTAAACCTGGTTGCGATATACATTGTTGGTTCCAGCGTGCGGACGCTGGTTTGCTCCACTAAACCTGGTTGCGATATACATTGTTGGTCCCAGTGTGCAGATGCTTGTTTGCTCCACTAAACTTGGTTGCAATATACATTGTTGATTCCAGCGTGCGGATGCTGGTTTACTCCTTAAACCTGGTGGCGCTATTTACCATTACCGCACGTTGGTTTGCTCCTGAACATCCAGTACTGTGGTCAGTCGCTGTCCACTTCCTTGCAGTTGTCTGATTATCCCTGGCTATAGACTTCTGCTGAGTAGACCTCTAGACTTATGCTCTCTGCTGTCTCAGTCACCTAACAGCTGGTCTATTTGCTCAGGCTGCCCTGCCCGGTATTGGTGAGGCTGGTAGAACCTTGACGTTACCATCCTGTAGGTTGCCTCACCCGGTACTGGCAGGGCCGGTAGAGCCTACTACAGTACCTCCTTGGGCTGCCCTGCCCGGTATAGGTAAGGCCGGTAGAACCTTGTAACTCACCATCTTAATGGTTGCCTTACCCGGTATTGGCAGGGCCGGTAGAGCCTACATTCAGCATCCCATTGGGCTGCCTTGCCCGGTATTGGTAAGGCCGGTAGAACCGGAATTATCATCTCACGGTTGCCTTACCCGGTATAGGCAAGGCCGGTAGAGCCTGTCATTAATATTGTCACTTGGGTTGCCTTGCCCGGTATTTAGGCAAGGCCGGTAGAACCTTTTGTATGTTCTATTGATGTTATATTGTTATGTATGTTTACCCTACGGGGACTGCCTTTAACTTTTAATAAAGTTAAATTTTACCAAACCTTAAGTCTGAGAGTCTTCAAAAACCGTGACAGTACGAAAGGGCCATGACCTCAGACACTAAGAGTGACGGTAACGCACAGAATATCCATTGGAGGATGGATACGCTCGAGCAACGTTTGGATCAGCTAGCGGTGGCTATCCAAACTATTCTTGAACGCACGGTACTTGCAGATAAGTCCGGTGCTAACCCGGTGGTCTTGCCAATTATGACACCGGAGAATGAGTCTAGGCCTTCAGGGGCCGCAGTCAAAGGGTTAACGGCTTCTGCACCCTTGCCGCTGAGATATGACGGCGACCCTCAACTATGCAGAGGGTTTATCAATCAACTTGAGATATTTATGGAATTGACGGCCCACGCATTTCCTAGTGATCGCAACAAGGTTGGGTTCATGATATCCTTGCTGACTGGCAGAGCATTGGCTTGGGCCAACCCACTTTGGGAAAACGCTAAACCTTGCACAAACAATTTCTGTGATTTTGTGCAGTCCTTTCGGAGAGTAATTGAGCCTCCTGGTAGAACTACCTCTGCTGCTAAACGTCTCATGGAGATACAACAGGGCAGGCGCACAGTTGGCGATTTTGCCATTGAATTCCGCACCTTGGCATCAGAGGTAGGATGGAATAATGTGGCCCTGTTGGCAGCCTTTGCTCAAGGATTGAGTGGCCAGATTAAAGATGAGATCGCAGCAAAAGATTTACCTACTGACCTAGATGATTATATCGAATACGTGATTCTAATTGACTCCAGAATACGTGAAAGATTAACCGCCAGAGAGCGATGAGTATGGTTAAAAAATAATGGGTCCAGTAGCATATTTTGCCCACCCAACCCTCCCTCGACATCCAAACCTAGTGAACCTATTCTGGAACCAAGTGAACCTATGCAGGTGGGTTTCACTAGGTTAACTAAGGAGGAGAGAAGGTATCGCAGGACACAAGGTTTATGTCTGTATTGCGGTAAAAATGGTCACCTGTTAAGATCTTGTCCGGTATGTCCGGGAAACGAACACACCTAGGGCACCTTGGGGGACAGGCCCTAGGTGGTGTCCAATCGTCCCCATTGTTGGGCACACTTAAACCCAACCTTACAGGTGGTATTGTCATGGGCACAAAGCTCAGTTGAGGTTTTGGCCTTGGTTGATTCTGGTGCTGCTGGGTATTTTATGGACAATACCTTTGCTGAATTGCATGGGGTACCACAGATTCAGAGAGAAACCCCTCTTGCTATTGAGGCAATTGATGGCAGACCTTTGGAACCCGCCCAAGTTACTTTTGAAACGATGCCCTTGTCCATGACTATTGGGGCTCTTCACAAGGAAGAGCAGCAGTTCCAATTGATTAATTCTCCTCACCATGCCGTGATTTTGGGCTTTCCTTGGTTACAGTTGCACAACCCACAATTTGATTGGCAGAAATGTGAGATTGCTGCTTGGTCTCAGTTCTGTATGGATAAGTGCGTTACCCATCCTATTAAGGTCTTGTGCACCTCCCCTTCACTACCTGATGCCTACCAGCAGTTTAGCGACGTTTTCAGTAAGGGAGAGGCTGGCGCCCTACCTCAGCACAGACCATACGATTGTCGCATAGAACTGAGTCCTGAAGCAGTACCACCGAGGGGACGCACGTATCCATTGTCTTGTGAGGAAAAGCAAGCTATGGAAGAATACATAGCAGATGCCCTTAGTAGAGGGATCATAAGCAAATCTACTTCTCCAGCCGGTGCCGGGTTCTTTTTTGTTAAGAAAAAAAGTGGCGAATTGCGACCTTGCATAGACTATCGTGGGCTGAATAAGCTGATGGCAAAAAATGCCTACCCAATCCCACTCATCACCGAGCTGTTTGATAGACTTAAGGGGTCCTCGATTTTCACCAAATTGGACCTAAGGGCAGCCTACAATTTGATACGTATCAGAGCCGGTGATGAGTGGAAAACTGCCTTCAATACGAGATCTGGGCATTATGAATACCTAGTCATGCCATTTAGTCTATGTAATGCTCCTGCAGTATTTCAAGAACTGATCAATGACGTTCTTAGAGATATGTTACAATCTTGTGTTGTAGTCTATCTTGACGACATACTTATCCACTCCAAAGACCTGTCACAACACATCAAGGATGTGTCTGAAGTCTTGCTGTGCTTACGAAAAAATACATTATTCTGTAAACTGGAGAAATGCGAGTTCCACAAAACCAGTGTACCGTTTCTGGGGTTTATAATTGGCAAAGACGGCATTGCCATGGATAAAGATAAATTGACGGCAGTCTTACAATGGCCTAAACCCAAGAGCCTCAAAGCCATCCAACGATTTCTGGGCTTCGCCAATTATTACAGGAAGTTTATTAAAAACTTCTCCTCTATTGTGAAACCTCTGTCTGACCTCACGCATAAGGGCGCTAACCCATCCCTCTGGCCGGTGGCTGCTGAAGAGGCCTTTGAGAAGTTGAAGGTAGCCTTTGCTGTAGCACCTGTGTTGTCCCACCCTAATCCAATACTCCCCTTTACTTTGGAAGTTGATGCCTCAGATATTGGGGTCGGGGCGGTGCTCTCTCAGCGACAGGTTAAAGGCGGTACACTCAGACCCTGTGGATTCTTCTCAAAAAAATTGACTAGTGCTCAAAGTCATTACGAGATTGGTGATCAAGAATTACTGGCCATTATCCTCGCTCTCAAAGAATGGCGTCATTTACTTGAAGGCACAAAAAACCCTGTTTTGATTCTAACTGATCACAAGAATCTGACGTATCTTTCTGAGGCCAAGAGACTGTCTTCTCGCCAGGCTAGATGGGCACTGTTTCTATCCCTATTCAATTTCATGGTATCATACCTGCCGGTATCAAAGAATGTTAGGGCTGATGCTCTGTCTAGACAATTTGAAGCAGAGGTTGACAGAGAAGAGGTACCAGCACCTATCATTCAACCTGATTGAATATTGGCTACCATACGTACTAGTATTACTTCACCACTAGGGGAGGAGATTTTGGCATCCCAAGCCATTGCTCCTCATGAGACTCCAGTGGGCAAATGTTTTGTCGCTGAGCCATTCCGTACTCGATTACTTGAGACCTACCACTCCTCTAAGGCTGCGGGACATATTGGTAGGGATCAATTGTTCTAGTCTCTCTCAGCTATTTTGGTGGCCTTCTATGAGAGTTGATTGTGCCAATTTTACAAATGCCTGTGCCACCTGTGCCAAAACCCCTAGACATCTCCCTGTGGGCTTGCTTCAGCCGGTGCCTAATGGTGAACGCCCTTGGTTTCACGTCTCTATCGACTTTATGGGAGAATTGCCCAGGTCTAGAGGGTACGCCTTCATATTGATGGTGGTAGACAGGTTCTCTAAAATGGCACACTTCGTACCCCTCCGTGGCCTTCCTTCGGCCAAAGAACTGGCAATGGTATTCGCTCGAGAAGTATTTCGGTTACATGGAATACCCAGGGTGCTGGTGTCTGACAGGGGGAGCCAGTTTGTGTCCAGATTCTGGAGGGCATTTTGCGAACAGATGGGCATACAGCTATCATTTTCCTCGGCATATCATCCCCAGACTAACGGGGCCGCTGAGAGGGCCAATCAAGGATTGGAACAGTTTCTGCGATGTTTTGTGACTGACCATCATGATAATTGGGCCGACTTGTTGCCTTGGGCAGAGTTCGCCAGGAACTGCGCAGTTAATTCTTCCTCCAGGAGCTCTCCGTTTTTGATCAATTATGGGTTCCAACCCTGTCTGCTCCCGGATTCCTTTCAATCACAGCAGATTCCAGCTCTGGATGAGCATATAGAGCAACTCCGTTCCACATGGGCACAAGTTCAGAGGGCATTGGGCCAGTCTTTTCAGCGACATCAGCGTCATGCCAATCGCAGAAGGCTTCAAGCGGTTTCCTTCTAAGTCGGGTATAGAGTATGGCTGTCCTCCAAGAATCTAAAACTCAAGGTCCCATCTAATAAGCTGGCACCTCGGTTCATTGGTCCGTACAAGATCATTCGCAAAATTAACCCTGTTTCTTATGCCTTGGAATTGCCTGCTACTATGCGCATTCATAATGTATTCCATGTTTCTCTCCTTAAACCTCTGGTTTGTAACCGTTATACTACCACACCTGTGATGCCAGGTCCTGTTGAAGTCGAGGGGCAGGAGGAGTATGACGTACAAAGCATTATTGATTCCCGCAGACGTAGAGGAGGGGTACAGTATCTGGTGCATTGGAAAGGTTATGGTCCTGAGGATCGTTCCTGGGTTGGCAGTAAGGACCTTCATGCACCCAAATTACTACGAGTATTTCATGCCAAATACCCTCAGAAGCCTGGACCCTATTCTAGGAGAGGGGGTCTTTGAAAGGGGGGTACTATCACGGTGCCCGTGATTCGTGCTGCTCTGTGTCTATCACCTGCTGAATATTCGTGATTGGCTGTCTGTCATCAGCCCTCCTCACACAGCCTTTTTAAACCCAGGTTGAGCACTTCCAGGTTGCCCTTTCGTGGTGTTTCTGACTCCACTCTGCTTGACCTGCTTGTCAGATCCCTGGGCCTGTTTCCAGTGTTCCTGTATGCTACATTCCGGTGTTCCAGTGTTCCTGTACATTAATGTTCCGGTGTTCCAGTGTTCCAGTGTTCCTGATTAATGTTCCGGTGTTCCAGTGTTCCTGTATGCTAACATTCCGGTGTTCCAGTGTTCCAGCGTTCCGGTGTGCCTGTATTCCGGGGTTCCTGTGCTCCAGCACCGCGCAGGTTAACCTGTACGATTTCCTGAGTCTCGCGCTCCAGCTGTCGGACGCTGGTTTGCTCCACTAAACCTGGTTGCGATATACAATGTTGGTTCCAGCGTGCGGTCGCTGGTTTGCTCCACTAAACCTGGTTGCGATATACATTGTTGGTTCCAGCGTGCGGACGCTGGTTTCCTCCACTAAAGCTGGTTGCGATATACATTGTTGGTTCCAGCGTGCGGATGCTGGTTTGCTCCACTAAACCTGTTGCAATATACATTGTTGGTCCCAGCGTGCGGACGCTGGTTTGCTCCACTAAACCTGGTTACGATATACATTGTTGGTTCCAGCGTGCGGTCGCTGGTTTACTCCTTAAACCTGGTGGCGCTATTTACCATTAGTCCCAATGTGCGGACGTTGGTTTGCTCCTGAACATCCAGTACTGTGGTCAGTCGCTGTCCACTTCCTTGCAGTTGTCTGATTATCCCTGGCAATAGACTTCTGCTGAGTAGACCTCTAGACTTATGCTCTCTGCTGTCTCAGTCACCTAACAGCTGGTCTATTTGCTCAGGCTGCCCTGCCCGGTATTGGTGAGGCCGGTAGAACCTTGACGTTACCATCCTGTAGGTTGCCTCACCCGGTATTGGCAGGGCCGGTAGAGCCTACTACAGTACCTCCTTGGGCTGCCCTGCCCGGTATAGGTAAGGCCGGTAGAACCTTGTAACTCACCATCTTAATGGTTGCCTTACCCGGTATTGGCAGGGCCGGTAGAGCCTACATTCAGCATCCCATTGGGCTGCCTTGCCCGGTATTGGTAAGGCCGGTAGAGCCTGTCATTAATATTGTCACTTGGGTTGCCTTGCCCGGTATTTAGGCAAGGCCGGTAGAACCTTTTGTATGTTCTATTGATGTTATATTGTTATGTATGTTTACCCTACGGGGACTGCCTTTAACTTTTAATAAAGTTAAATTTTACCAAACCTTAAGTCTGAGAGTCTTCAAAAACCGTGACAATATTGCTGTAAGACTCACAACTTTGACTTTCAGACACTTATTTCTAAACTACAGCCCTCAGAAGAAGTAATATTACAGTGGGAATTGTAGTACCTAGAGGAAATATAGGAAAAATATGGTAAAATAAGCAAAAAGGAGGACTTTTTACATAGGCAGAAACAATCATTTTTTATCTGGAAAAGAGAAAAATTGGCAAGTTTTTGTGAAAAGTCATGCAGGAAATTGTTCACACTTTTCGCCCATGTTGGGGATGTTGGCACAGGAATGCCTTTGATGGAGAGGACTGTTCTCTCTAACAGCTGGGAGAACAGTCCCTCTAGCATTGATGGAATCCAGGACCCAGGCAGACCTAGACAGATGGTGGTGGTAGGGGATTGCATTATTTGGAGGACAGACAGGGTAATCTGTCACCAGGAACACTACAATAGGACAGTTTGCTGTCTCCTGGGTGTTTAGGTTCTACATGTGACAGATCGGGTTGATTGTTGGAAGGGGCTGGGCATGACCCGATTGTCATGGTACATGTTGGTACCAATGACAAAGTCTATGGAAAATGGAGGTCCGTTAAGAAGGATTTCAGGGATTTAGTTTATAAGCTTAAGCAAAGGACCTCTCAGCTAGTACTTGCTATATGAGAAAGTCAACAGGAGATTAGGGAGTTAAATACGAGACTAAAGACTTGGTGTAAGCAGGGGGGGTTTGGGTTCCTAGAGCATGGAGTAGTTTTTTCCCTTGGGGAAAATCTTTTATTGTTGAGATGGATTGCATCTTAGCATAAAGGGGGCCACAGTGCTAGGAGTTATGATGGTTAGAGGGTTGGAGGAGACTTTAAACTAGAAAGGGGGAGTGATACAACACAGGATGGGGAAGGTAGTATAATTGAGGAAATGGGACTAGAGAAGGGGAATGTTACAGCTTAATAAAAAAACAAGAAAATCATACATTTTATAAAAAATTTAATTTTTCAGAATGGCGATAAGATAAAATATATGCATGTAAATGATCATAGTCTGACTGGTAAGATGGGGGAACTAGATATGATTGAAATGTATGAGCAGTATGATCTAACTGGTGTGTCTGAAACCTGGTTAGATGATACATATGACTTAGCAGTTAATCTAGAGGATTATTCACTTTTTAGGAGGGACATAGTTAATAAAAGGGGAGGGGGTATTCCAAGTCTGGGATACAAACTCCGACTCAGTGATTCAACCGACTGTCAAAAGATTCAAACTTCGACTGTTATGACTGGAATCCACCTAATGATCAAATAAGTCAAACAGTGGAAGACAGCAGCAGAATCAACTGAGAGATGAATACTCAGACTCAAACTGCTCTAGGATAAACAATGGTGTTTGATAAGGACAGGACTCAAGACAAAGTAAAAACCAGGACTATGAACAAGGATCTGGCAAAAAGAGGAACCCAACAAAAACAAGCAAGAAAAAAAGGACAGACTATGACATCTATGGACCTTAGCACTCCGTAGACTGCTGTGCTGTAGCAACAGTCCACCACAAAATGAAATTGAGGTACTTCACTCAAAAAGTAGAAGATGAACATTAACTCTTGAATAAATCCTCTCTTAACCCTTGGAGTACCCTTGTTTTAATCAGATGGATTAACCCTACAATATAAATATTCTTTCAGTGTTATAAGGAATGAGATATATGATATGTCATTGAGCAATAGTGAAAGCTGAATTTTAGAGTTGTGCATGGCAAAAATTTTCGGTAAATTTCGATTTTGAATTAATTTTTTTTTGTCATTCGGTGGATCCGCATTTCATACCAGACCTGTTCGACTCGGACGAAATTCGGCCACAATTCGAATTATTTGGCAGAATTTAACATACTTAAAAAAATTACTCTCCCTTGCGGTGGCAATAAGGTACTAGGCCTGCCTACCTGCCTACACAACTGTGAGACTGGCTGTGTCACTCTGAAAACTATTAAAACAAATTTGTAATATTTTTAATAGTTTGCACAGGAACAAAGATGACTCTCCCTTGCAGTGGCAATAAGGTACTAATGCTGGCTGCCTGCCTATGCTACCTGCCTGCCTACACAACTACTGAAGGCAAATATAGTTTATTGGCTAACTAAGCAGCTAACTATTGGCTAACTAAGCAGCTAACACGGTACCAACTCTCATCTGTAAACAACAACTGGACACTCTTTATCTCCTTCTGCTCTCTCTGAGCTCCAAAAATGGACTAACAGGAAATGAAGGCTGTCTGGATGTCTGACGTGTCATTAGTCTAACCGCCATCATGAAACAAAGAAGCTAATTGGAATATAGATGGAGGGAAAGTATGGAGGGAAAGTATTGTGCATGTGGGTAGTCGCCAAATGTCTGAAATTTTCGACGACATTTCGGACCAGGGCTGTTCGGATTTGGTTTTAAAAAACTAACAACTTTTTCCTTTCGGATGGCCCGAATGATGCCAAATGACTCTTATTCGTCCGAATTCCGAAATCAGCTGAACCGATTCGCACAAGTCTTCTGAATTTTCTAGAGAGAATAAATTGAGAAGTACTCAGTCACCAGTATCTCTTAGTACAGCATCACCCATGGACCCTACAGTATTACTAAGGATTGGAAGAGTGTTGTTTGATGTGGAAATACATTTTTCAGGATCAGAAAGACCTGAGAATTATATAGCAGTATCAGAAGAAGAAAGCAACGCATATACTGCTCAGAAATAAACCAGAAAAAGGATTGTACAAACTGTGTAAAAAAAGTGTGGTAAGTAAATTGATAATCTATAGAGTTAAAACACCAAACGAAATAAATAAAATTTACAGTCCACAATTCTCTCTCCTGGTGTAAGACCAGAATCAAAGACAGGATGTGACATATTTCAGCAATCAGAGCCCAACA
The DNA here is from genome assembly GCA_037306005.1 of Rhinophrynus dorsalis. NCBI lineage: Eukaryota > Metazoa > Chordata > Amphibia > Anura > Rhinophrynidae > Rhinophrynus > Rhinophrynus dorsalis. The sequence goes on along the minus strand of CM074719.1, from coordinate 425,343,367 downwards.
GGTTAATTCAGTGAAATTCATTCTCCATGGTCATATGCAAATTTTGTTTAAATTATTATACTGCTTGGAGTCCCTGTGATTGATTCCCAGCAGTAGGAATGTAGTGAGATCCCATTTTTAACTACTTAAATACTACTTGGCCATTGCAATGCAATTGTGGCTGTGCTTATTAGATTTTGTCTAGCTTTTCTCACTTATGAAAAGCCAGTTGATATATTCTCTGTAATAAGCAGTCAGGCGTGCTGTAGAGAAAGCCTGCTCATGTCACTATAAGGTTTATAGGCACAAGCTATTCCAGTTTGAGCTGCATCAATATTTATAGGCATCTGAAGAAAATTAACAGCTTGTATGTATGTATATATATTTTTTTTCTATTTATATGGCACCACTCAGTGTACGCAGTGCCATACAATAGCAGAATGTTACAATAAATAAATGGGGATAAAATAAGTGTCACAGTCATAGAAACAATAGGAGGGGAGGTCCCTGCCACAAGGACCTTTAGGTATAAATGGGTAATAGGAGATAGACAAAAGGGTGTGAGGGTGTCAAGTGATGTGAGTTTAAGCTCTGAGTTTGCCAAAAGGTAGAGCATAGTCCTAGTGTTTCAGAAGATACGATTTCAGTGTAGATTTAAAGACAGAGGGGAAAGTTTTAGACATAGGGAAATAAATATTCCATAAGTAAGAAGCAGAAAGTGAAAAAATGATTGAAATGGGAGAGGGCAGAAGGTGTGGATGGTGTAACTAGCCATAGAACAGGCCATCATTCTGTTTGTTCGTTCTCATAAGCCTCTCGCATTTTGTATGTTTATGAGGCTAATATAGGTCATAAATATACAAGCCAAAAAAATAACACCTTAGGGAAAAGTAATTTGTAAAACTCCTGTAATGGAAGCCCTGTGGCGTAGATCCACAGAGAAAAAAGGCATTGTGGATTATGGCTGGGGAAAGACTCAAATCAAAGTGCCTATCAAAGGAAAACAAATTAGCAACAAAATTACCAAAGTTTGCCAGACCTGATAAGGTCCTTTTTTCTTTCAACAATAGTAACAAATATCAAAATTACCTAAATTACCCAAATTACCAGTCATAGAAAGGGCCTTTGTTAGTAGAGTGATTAATCACTAAGAGGATAAGGCTTTAAAAATAAGCAAAAAGTGGTATAGAACTACCAATGATAGACACAGAAGTGTCTTCAACGCTGCTCTGTGATGGAATATTCATAAGACTGATTCAAACATAACAAATAGAGAGCAGTCAAGATTGAGGCTTTGCCTCAGTGTCTGGGTACCTATATGCATTTGGCTTGCAATGCTTTCTCAAGGAAAATTACTTGAGTATCCTCTGATGACATCTATTTAAACTCTAAACTTCACCCACTAATTCATGATTGACAGGGGAACTGAGGCCAATCGCATATCTTCTTTTATCCTAATATTGTTACATTTGCGAAAAGCAAAAAAATGAACGCATTAGCATTACATATTCCCATTTTTCTTTCCCATTGTTCAGAGAGCTGATGTCATGTGTAGATCCATGCTGGCATATAACAAGCCACATTTATTTTACCAGGACATCTGTGCCAGTATGTACATGCAGGTGGTTAGTGTGATGGGCGAAGGGCTGTAAAGTGTGTATGGTGAAAAACTCCACCTGACAACAGATATGTGGACAAGTAGACAGAGCACAGACTATATGATTGTCACTGCTCACTGGATTTCCCTCCTACCACCACTACTGGGCAACACTAGCTTACAGCATCAGGTGACATCCAGTAATCATGCTTCTGGTTCTGGCAGTGTGAGTAAAAGGCAGCAGCTACAGCAGCAGCAGGATAGCCCATACCATCAGCATGCCCCCTTGTTCATGCAGAGTTTTGAGAGACAGTCCCACAAAGCCATAGATGATTTAAGTAAACTAGAGCATATGATAAAGGGATGGCTTGTGCCCTGCTCCTTAAATGTGTCTACTGATAATGGTCCCAAAATAAATGCTTCTTTGAGAATAAGTGATAAGGTGCGTGCTCTCTGATTTGCCCATGTGCTAAATTTAGCTGTGACCATATTCCTGGCAAAATGATAAACCTTCAGGGAGATGCTTAATATTGCTGCAAAATCTGTGCCCATTTTAGTCATGCCTATAGTGCAGGCAACGATCAATATTCCATACAAGACTGTAACAACCTGCTCCATTACAATCTGAAAATGGAGGTCCCTGCCAGGTAGAATTCCATACTTTACATGCTAGAGCATTTGTATGAGCAGAATAAGGCCATTAGCAAGTACACATGCAAGACTGGAAGGCTTTGTCATATGGCTAGTGGCAACTAATGTTTGATGTATTTGAGCTGCTGAAACCCTTTGAGGAGGCAACTATGCTGGTGAGTAGCATAGGTGCAGGAATGACAACACAGACATGCACCAGCTTGTAAAGGACATGTTAACATGCTTTGGGCACAAAAAAATGACAGCATAATGAAAAAGAAGGCAGCAAAGCATTTCAGCCAGCAGGAGCACCTACATCATCAACCACAACATTCCATTCTGAACACAGGACAGTTCATGGGTCTTAGCATTGGTTGCAAAAAAACAATATTGGTAGTGGTGGCACTGTTGTTTGGGACATTCTCCCTGAGTATGGGCTGGTAACTGACACACAGGACACAGTGTAGCTCCTAGGCGTGTGAGATGGTTTCTGGATACTTGCAGGTTATCTATGTTCTAGGCAGAAAAAATGAGCCCATGGACTATTGGCAAACAGTGTGTGGCCAGCATTGACATATACTGCAGATGAAACCCTTAGTTGCTTTCCAGCAAGAGCTGAGTCTTACTGGGTTTTCAGTTCTGCTGGTTACATTGTGAATGATCATAGGATGAGGATATCAAGTGGCAGTTTTGGGAGACTTACATATTTAAAAATTAACCAGCATCTCATACCATCTGAGTATTAGGTAGAAGAAATCACATATGACAGGGAAAGCCAGGCCAAATGTATTAACAGCAGGTTGTCTTGAGAAAGATCACAGTGTGGATCAAAACATTGATCTTCTATTCCAGTGTGAGATCAAAACATTGATCTTCTATTAAATTGACTTTTGATCACAGTTGTGCAGTCCTGTGAGTGTTCATTCCATCATAGTGCTATCTATCTATCTATCTATCTATCTATCTATCTATCTATCTATCTATCTATCTATCTATCTATCTATCTATCTATCTCTCTATCTATCTAGCTATCTAGCTATCTGTCTGTCTATTTATCCACACACACACACAATCTGAGAAGTATACTTGCATTTGACACAAACATGATAATGTTAAAAACGACTTTAGAAATATAGATAGATACATAGATAGATATAGATAGATAGTTCACAGGGATAGGCACTAAGGCTTGCCAATATAGAATATAGAAGCAGCAAAATAAATGCATATACTTGAAATGAAGTTGTGCACTCACAGACTTAAATAAATATCACCAATTTACTGGTAGAAAATATAGGCAATGTTTGGGTCCTCTGTTGGGACCTTTATCAAATTTATCATGCATATATTTTCTACCAGTAAATTGGTGATATTTATTTAAGTCTGTGAGTGTGCAACTTCATTTCAAATCTCTCTTTCTCTCTCTCTCTCTCTCTCTCTCTCTCTCTCTCTCTATATATATATATATATATATATATATATATGCAAAAGTTTTAGTAAGGTGTGAAAAAATGTTGCAAAGTAAAAATGCTGTCAAAAATAAGCATGTTAATAGTTTATTTTCATCACTTAACAAAATGCATAGTGAGTGAACAGAAGAAAATTCTAAATCAAATCATTATTTGGTGTGACCACCCTTTGCCTTCAAAACAGCATGAATTCTTCTAGGTACACTTGCACATAGTTTTTCAAGGAACCCGACAGGTAGGTTGTTCCAAACATCTTGGAGAACTAACCACAGTTCTTCTTTGGATTTAGTCAGCCTCAGTTGCTTCTCTCTCTTCATGTAATCCCAAACAGACTCAATGTTGTTGAGATCAGGATTCTGTGGAGGCCATACCATCAATTCCAGGACTCCCTGTTCTTCATTACTTTGAATATAGTTCTCAATGTCTTTGGCTGTATGTTTGGGATCATTGTTACGCTACAGAGTAAATTTGGGGCCAATTAGATGCCTCCTTGATGGTATTGTATGATGGATAAGTATCTGCCTGTACTTCTCAGCACTGAGGATACCTTAATTCTGACCAAACTTCATTTGCAGAAATGCAGCCCCAAACTTGCAAGGAACTTCCACCATGCTTCACTGTTGCCTGCAGACACTCATTCTTCTACCACTCTTCACACCTTCAAGGAACAAACTGCATTCTGCTACAGACAAATATTTAAAATTTTGACTCATCAGTACAGAGCAACTGCTGACATTTTTCTGCATCCCAGTTCCTGTGTTTTTAAGCATAATTGAGTCGCTTGGCCTTGTTTCCACATCGGAGGTATGGCTTTTTGGCCACAAGACTTCCATAAAGACCACCTCTGACCAGACTTCTCCGGACAGTAGATGGGTGTACCAGGGTACCATTTGTTTCTGCCAATTCAGAGCTGATGGAACTTCTGGACATCTGCAAAGGGAAGTAAGCATGATGTCTTTCATCTGCTGAACAAAGTTTGTTTGGTCGACCACTGTGTCTATGGTCCTCAGTGTTGCCCATTTATTTGTGCTTCTTCAAAACAGCTTGGACAGAACATCTGGAAACCCCTCGTGTCTTGTTGCTGTGCTCAGTCTTGACATGGTTTTTGACTTTTGACATTAAACTGTCTTCAGCTGAAGTTGGTTGTTCCTCACCCAGTTTTAGTCTTCCTACACAGCTGTTTCTGTTTCAGTTAATGATTGTGTTTCAAACTACATATTAAATTGATGATCATTAGTGCCTGTTTGGTATAATTGTTTAATCACACACCTGACTATATGCCTACAAAATCCCTGACATTGTGGAAGTGTACCTAGAATAAATTATGCTGTTTGGAAGGCAAAGGGTGGTCACACCAAATACCGATTTGATTTAGATTTTCCTTCTGTTCACTCATTATGCAGTTTGTTAATTGATGAATATAAACTATTAGCATGTCTATTTTTGAAAGCATTCTTACTTTACAGCATTGTTTCACATCTTCCTAAAACTTTTGCACATTACTATATATATATATATATAAATATATATATATATATATATATATATATATATATATATATATATACACACACACATGCACATACTCACATCAATCACACCACACCAATCCACCTCGACAACTACCATACACATCTGCTACACTGTAGGTTGTACTTTTTTTTTTTAATTTCTTGACATCATCATGAATATGAGCCAGTGTCACTTAAGCAGGAAGTTAGGGTTGTGTACAAAGGACAAAGGCATTCTCCATGCTAACACAATTTTTCAAGGCATACATTGCTGTAGTACTCACAACTGACTTTCAGCTACTTATTTCTCCACTGCAGCTCTGACAAGAAGTAATATTGTGGTTGGAATTGTTGCAACATAGGAAACAGAAGTGAATAATTTGTTAGCAATGGCAAAAAGGACAATGATTTTGCAATGGCAAAAAAGAGATAGTTCTGACATTTTGCCCACCCCTAGGGAGAAGGAAAGGGAGGAATCAACTATGGCCCAAAGGCAGCATGCTGAGCTGACCGGATCAATGTAAATTTCATCAACTATAATGGTGAAGCTAGGTATTGGGCAAGACCTTGTAGGTAAGTTCTGTTTTGGACATGTCTATCTTCAGATGACAGTGGGCCATCCCGGAGGATATGTCCGAGAGGCAATCTGAAATTTTTAACTGGATTTGAGGTGAAAGATCAGGATTGGACACATAAATATGGGTATCATCAGCATACAGATGATACTTGAAGCCAAATGAATTAATAAGTTCACCTAATGAAAGGATGTATAGAGAGAACAGTAGCAGACCCAGAACAGAGCCTTGAGGCACCCCCACAGACAGAGGGACTGTAGATGAGATGTTCTTTCTACAAGACACAAAAATGGAAAGGAGGAGAGCCATGAAGCAGCTTGATTGTGGAAACCAAGACTGTGGAGAATCTGAGCAAGAAGAGAACAGTTAACTGTATTAAAGACAGAGGATAAGTCAAGTATAGAGAACTGGCCTTTGGATTTTGCAGTGTGGAGATCATTAGCCACTCTACAGAGAACTGTCTCAGTTGACCGACTACACCGGAATCCAGACTGCAAAGTGTCCAAAAGATTATTACAGCCAATAAATTGGTTTATTTGGGAGAAGACAATATATTCTAAGAGTTTTGAAGTAAGAGATAGAAGGGAGACAGGTTGATAATTGCAGAGACAGGAGGGGTCTAAGTTAGGCTTCTTGAGTAGGGGTTTAATTTGTGCCTGTCTGAATGAAGGGAAGGTGCCTGTCAAGAGAGAGAGGTGTTGAAAATGTGTGTTAATATAGGTGTAAGGTCTGGTGCAAGTGGTTTGAGTAAGTGGGAGGGCATATGGTCCAAGGAGCAGGTGATGAGGTGTGAGAATAGAAGTTGAGAAACTTCTGCATTAATAGTCTGGAAGCCACTTGAGGGCCTACTATTGTGCACCATCCCAGCCTTGTCACATTTTAGACTACATATAATCCCCACCCCCAGGTTTGTCCCACAAAATAGGTAGCCCAAGAAACATACATACTGAGCTTTGAAGCATCCCAGCATCTTCCCACTGCACTGGAAGACATAGAACCACACTGTATAATGGCTGAAATTATTGGGCAAAGGTAAAAAAAATGGAAACGTTCTTAAGAAAAATATTGGAGTTAGAGAAAAGTAGGACATTTTGGGATTTTCAATTTCACAAAAGAGTGTAAAAAGGTTTTATCCTCTAAATTTCCCATGGGAATAAAATATAACTTATCACCCATTCAAGATTACTCCTTTCCTGGCCATGATTAGAGACTGAAAAGAATGACCTACCAATCCACAGAAACCTCAGGTACCTTACTCTATACTTTCCAAGCATTAAGGCCTCAATTAAATTTTGTGTGCAAAAACAACCAGTAGGGCTAAACTGTTTACCGACTGGCAAAAAAAAAATGTCTAAGTTGGTATTCAATTGTCCTATCAGCTGAAAGCACAACGGACGTTAGGAGACAGAAAACGAAACTTGACCAAACATACACTAAATAGCATGAATAATGGGAACATCAAAGGAAAAAAAGCTAACGATCAGTGCCTGAGATACTTTTAAGCATTGATTGTTAGCTCATTTGTGTTACACTTACCTGTCATCCACTTTCTGTCTTCTTCTATCTTCCTTCTTCTTTTTCCTTTCTTCTTTCTCTCCATTCCGTCATATTAAATGATGTGGCACAAACATAACCCTGACATCTGTGCATAGTTTAACCCCTTGAGTGCCAGAGGGGTATGCAAAGCATTGCAGAGCAATAATTTGCATACCTCTCTGGCACTCATTGAGTTAAACAATGTATAGATATCAGGGTTACATAGATAGAGAATGCCACATCAATCACTCAATCGCCCCATAGATCCAGACAACATCAAAATATATACTCCGAAAAAAAATTAAGTGCCCAAAAGATATTGAAATCCATATGTCCCCATTGTTTTCTCTGCCACTGTCAGTGGCAGTGGCAATGGCAGAGAAAGGACAAATGAACAGACTCACCCCTTGGAACCTGAGTGGCCGAAACCCATTCCACTGTGAGGGAATTTTGAACAGTGACTGCCTTTATATATGGGCACCTTCTGTTCAAAAGGACTCACAGGCATTGGCTGGGATGTGTGCTTATGCACGGGGGATGGACAGAATCTGCTCAAACCCGATTGGCTGGAAGGTGCGTAAGCAAACATCCAAGCCAGTGGCTTTTAGTTCTTTTGAACAGTCTCTATTCAAAATTCCCTCACAGTGGAAAAGGGGGTCTGCTAATTTGCCCTTTCTGTGCCTCCACCATCACTGCTGATAGCGGCGGAGAAAACAATGGGGACATATGGATTTCCATATTTTTTGGCCACTTCAACTTTTTTGAGAGCATATATTTTTGGGCAATTGATTAAGTTGGCATATTTAACCCTGACATCTGTGCATTTGGGTGCCAGGGAGGTATGCAACGCATTCCTCTTCAATGCCTTGAACACCTAACTGGCACTCAAGGGGTTAAACCATGCACAGTGGGCAGGGTTATGTTTGGGTATGCATCATTTAATATGACATTTTTCTTTTTTTAACCCTTAGATTGCCAGAGGGGTGTGCAATGCATTGCGTACCCTTTTCAAACTGAAAGGGTTAACAGGAATGACGGAAGCTGGAGGAAGAAGGTGGCAGTGGTTTAAGAGATAGGATTGGTGCCAAATATGTTATTTTTTAAACGTCTACAAAACAAGAATAATTTTTTTATGGGACAGTACTGTATCTTTAAAAGTCTAGAAAATATATACATGGCTTCGTTCATTATGACATAAAAATAAATAGTATATTAAATGGTTAGATATGGTTACAGTTACATATTAACAAGATAATGTCAAATATTAACTGACTAGTGCTACATCAACAAATCCTCTCCCATTTGAGCAGAACTGCTAATGAACCTGGGCCTGAATTATGAGCCTCCTGATCCTTCCTCACAAAATCATTAAACTGCATTGTGCCTACAGTTTCCTGTACTAAGCGATGCAGGTGCCCATAAATCCTCTGTATCAGGCTTGAAAGCCCAGCACATTGGGTTTACACAGACTGCGCATGCAACCCAGGAGTTTATGGTAGGGAGGCTAGTTCCAGGTTATAGTTTAGTCATGGGGCTCAGTTTTCTGTTTCTCCGAATGGCTAGTAGGAATTGTTTTGGGGCTTCCCTGTGCTTTTTACCAAATTTAGAGCAAAAGAAAAACAGGAGGCGCTCATGTAGTAAAACCCTCAATTATTGAATTCACCTACCATCACCATTAGAAATTTACTGACAGGATAAATGGCTAAATAACACACTTATGTGCTACTTAGCTGTTCAAGCGTTGGGTATATGATTGTCTCCCTCCCCAAGCAGTATCTAAAGGTTGCACCACTCTTTAAGCGCTCGTCCTCGATGGAAGAGGTGAATATATGTAGAGAAACAGAAGAAAAAGACAGAGGGGCACCAAAATTGTATTAACCCAAGGATATTCAGGGCTACAATTTTTATATTCAACTCACATTTACAAATAGTTGATCTACAAAACTGATGTCTGCAGTCAACAGAAAAAACATGCAGGGTATCCGTCCCTGCTGGAGTTCAAGTAACTTCTCCACAGGAGACCTGTAGTGGCTTCAGTATTATCCCACTCGATTAGTGTTCTGGAGATCTTATGGTATTGACCACCTCAGGTCGTATCCAAGATGAAAGCCAAAACAGTATAGTATAAAAAAAATAATAAAACTAAAAATAAAAATTAAAACAAGTAGCCGAGCTATTCCAGCATATAAATTTAATTAAAATAATTTGTGCTCAATGGCATTAAAAGGCATAAAGGATGTGTTTCGCAGCATACACAGCTGCTTTCTCAACTGATCTACCCTTAACAAACAAAAAGAAAAAGAAACAGCTACTACTTGACTTAAGAGCAGGTTTAGTAAAACATACCAATTGCCCTTTACACTTCATTTTAAAATGGTTGTTCATTTAAAGTTATTATTTACACAATTTTAGCAATGCATTTGGAATAACTTACCTTTCAATTGGTAAAACATGTTCTATGTATAGAAGATCTTAAAGTAGTTAAAATAAGTGAGAAAATGACTGAGTGAGTAACTATTAAGTTATGATCATTTATCATATCAGTTTTTTATATCCTTAAGTGGTAGAGTATCCCAGAAATTATGTTTGTTCTCAATATGCACTTTCAACTAATAATGGAAGGAATATTATTACACAAAAAAAAATCAGCAAAAACAAAAACCTAAGAATTTGATAAAGGAAAAAGGCTATAACAGACTTTATAACCTGTGTTGTCAAAATATTCTGCTACATTATGAAAACACCCAATCCATATTTTTCACATTGTTGCAGCTGTTTTTAGTCAAATATCAATTTCTGTGAGTTTTTTTTCATAAAAAAAGTCATAAATATTTTTCAGGAGAACCTGCATTTTTAGATTCCACTGGTTTGTTAGCCTCACCTACCATGGCAAAGAAAATTTACTCAGAACTGCAAAAAAAGTTTTGTTATTGAAAGTGAATGAGAAACAACTGCACAGGAGTAGACTTTTTCTACATGCAGATAGCAGATGCATATGGTTCTAAAACTGGCACCTTTTCATGTTTCCAAAACACTAAAATCATGCAGTTACATTAAGGTCCTCCTATAAAAGTTAGCATTTGTACATTTTGCACTGTTCTGCATTTTGCACTGTTCTGCATTTTGAGAAGAAACACAGAACCCTGTAATGCCATATATTTTTGAAAGGTATAAACAATTCTAATTTTAGAAAAGGGTCTATGCGATTTCCAAAAGATAGCATTACAGTACAAAAGGCTGCTTTTTCACATTTTAACTGCATCAAAGATAATACAATTTTTTAAAATGATGGAATATCATAAATTATACCATAGTGGAACTGGTTGGCATACAGTAGGGGTTGTTTGAAGCACAAAACTCCACCTACAACAAACTTTCTGGTTACCTATTTGAAATAGGACATGTCTGGACTAAAATTATTGCAGAAACAACACACATGAAAAAAGATAGACATAGCATACCATTTTGGAAAGAAAACCGTGTGTCATTTATGTAATGATGGGGCATTCATTTTTCTATCCCTAGAATGTGGTGTGTGAATGTTTGAAACAGGTAGATCTATAAGGATTATACTTTTTTTCTATTTCCTTCACTTCAAAGATAATAAGATCTTTTAAAATTAAGGATTTTCCTGTTGTATTTAGTAGCTACTGTCTTTGCCAGAAAATTGGTAGCCCTATTCACATGATATGATTTACCACAGGTGATATCTACTGCACAATACTGCACCGACAACAATCTACTCATACAAACGGGGCATGTAAACACCACCACACACAGTTAAAGCAACTCAACAAATACACAATGTAGGGGGAGCAGAGCAACACAAGCAACTGGAGGCTAGAACAAACACTGAAACATGAATTAGCAACATTGCCAAACCAGACCATTAGGGAAACACAACACACGCATGTTAAAAAGCACATGATTAATGATTGGAGATAATGGGAATGATGCTCACAATATATGTGGAGCCACAGTTTACTGCTAGGGGTGGGCGAAAGGTCTAGCCGTGTTCCTGTGAAAAAACTCAGCGAAAATCATGTGGTTGTCCACTTTTTCATGGGAAAATCTGCTTTAAATATAGCAATTAAAATTCTTCACCAGTTTTCCAGTGGCTGGAACATTTTTGCTCCTGGATTAATGTTTTTTGCCTTTTCACTATAAAACATGCCATTTAACAGGAAGGGAAAGACAACAGAAGCAACCACAGAGCGACAGAAATGTGCTGTGATGTTCTGCTGTGGATTAGTAGCAAAACTGAGGCAGGAGAGGCTCAAAATGACTGCTATCACTATAAGCAAGTTTACAAACAACAAAAGGAGGAGCTGGAAGGACCCTTATGTGCCCACTGAGTCTGATGAGGAGGAGGAGGACTTGACAACTACAGAACCAGTGCTGGCCAGTCCCCCTAAATCATCCCTACGGATCTTGGGGAAAGTAATCTCAAGGGAGGAAGAAGAGGGTAGTAGTGAGAGAAGAAAACATCAGCTGCCTGTGACTGCTGCCCCGGCTGCCACCAGTACTGTGCCAGCTGCCAGCACTGAACCTGCTGTCAGTGCTGAACCTGCTGCCAGTGCTGAACCTTCTGCAGGGTGTCTTATAAATCTCAGGAGAGGGGGAAGGAGAAGATGATGCCAAGTGTGACTGCAAGGGACTCTAGTGCTAGTACTACTACTAAGAAGGTCCAGCAGCTTGTTAGTGTTAGGAGTGAAGGAGGGCATGATCATCATATTACTAGTAACTGTGAGGAAGAAGACTCAGGGGCTGAAATTGATGTGGTTGGTGTTAGTGGTAGTAACAGTGATGGTGAAGCAGCTGGTTGGTCTAACTTTAGGGGAGGGGAAGGGGAATCAATGAAGAGCATCCAGACTAGTGGTCAAGGGAGCCCACTCCATCTGCCTACCCTGGAAGTTCTGTCTCCCCCACGACAATGTCCAAGTGGAACATCTTGACGAAAGCTGAATTGTTACCTAGCAGCAGTAATACCAACACCACCAGGAGCACAGATCATCTGCCTGTGTCTGCTGCTCGTGCTGCCAGTCTGCCTTCTTCAGGTTTCCAAGAAATGGCAAGTGTGACATTAGGGGACGGTCTATCACATTTCTCATCACATCCTCCAAACTTTGCGATGTCTGTAATAGAGCAGCAGCAGCACAAAGGGATTGGTGGTGATGATGATGACAGAGTTGCTGGAGTGGAAGAGACATTGATGGCCTTTTTAGCCAAAACTGAGAAGGAATGGGAGACAGGGATGGGCATCATCACCACCACCATCAGCAGTGAGCTTTCGGAATTTGCAGAGTTTGCAACTGCTTTAATTCCTGCTGCTGCTGAGTTGCAAGGGAAGCGATGTTGAGGACAGACTAGGGTGCCACAGACTACTATGGACACAGTGAGAATGGGGTCAAGAAGTTATGCGGGATTAGGACAGGTTCCACTTGCCAGCAGCAGCAATGCTCCTGGTCCTAGTTGCAGTGCTTGTTCTGAGGCAGTAGCAGCAAGAGCAGCAACATCATCCTCTGCCCCAAATAAAGGGGAATGTGGAGGAGAAGAAGAAAGAGGCCATTCTTCTCCTCCAGTCCCCACTGAAGTCATGGGTTTGGGATTGTTTTTCTCTTGGGGCAGACACAGTGCAATCATCATCAATAACACTATGCATATTTTGTGACAAGTCAGTAAGAAGGGGAAAGGAGGGAACACACCTTTGCACAACCACCATAATAACACATGAAACACAGACACCATGACATTTATGTGAAACATGATAAAGCCAAATACCCACCAAAGAAATTGAGCACCACTGTTTCTGTACCCCTGACTCCCCAGAAAGGCAACAAGAGGCGAGACAGAAATCAAAGAGAATGTAGAATAGAGCAACCTAGCCAGGGGCTAGCTCATCATCACATTCTAGCTCTAGGGTAACTACATCTTCTTGCTGTAGGGTAACTACATTGTTACCTCCCCCACCAAATGATAACCACTCTGTTGATGTTAGGATGTGGCAGTTTGTCTACACCCGTTGCACACTGTGTGGTACACTGACCAACAAATCTAACAAATCATCCTCTAGAAAAGTCAAGTATCTGTCTACCCCAGTGGCAGCTTATGTCATGTGTTATGTCTCTATCACTTTACATAAAAATTTCATATTTTATTTTGATTTATTTTTTTATTAACTATCCCCCCAATACCAGTCAAGAAACCCCCAAAACAAATTCACTGTTCAACTGATTAATTCCCCAGACTCCACCCACCAAAACAGGCACCCTGCTCAGACCCTTTTTATACCATGTCTTATAATATAGTTTTTTTTTAATTGCATTTAGGATTTATTTTTTAACTGACCCCCAATCCCAGTAAACAACCCCCCCAAAAAAATGTCCCTGTTCAACTGATTTTTTCCCCACACCCCACCAACAGAGGACCCTCATGTCCCTTTTATACTATGCCTTTGGGAAATAAAGTAATATTTGCTATGTGTTGTGTGTAAATTCAATGATCCCCTTTGATTTCAATTGAATGAGCTAAGCAAAAAAAGTGGAAAATCAGCACTTTTCTGGGGAAATTATTTGCAAAGCAGAAAGTGCCATTATTCGCCGATTTCAGTTTGAGGCGAAAATTTTCCCTGTCTCTATGTATGACTATAATCATTACCTACTACTTTTTCAAGAAAAATTTCATATTTGTAAGAGCTGACATATTGTAGGTGTTGTCAGAAGCACAAAATTCTGTCAACTACAAACTATAATTGTTTTTATAAATTTTTCAACTATGACTTGCCTGTACTAAAGTAGTTATAACAATGAGAGAAATAAAGAAAAGGTATGTAAAGCATACAGTTTTGGAAAGTGGACAATTAGCCATATCAAATGAGGGGTCATTTGAGAGGTCACTTGTCTTTCTACCCCTAAGTTAGTGTGCTAAAATATTTCCAGAATGTGGTGGTATAGGAAAGATACTAAGACGGTTCAACACCATGGGATTTCCTAGTGTATTCAGGATGTCCTGCCAGCCTAAGAAAAATGGTACCCCACTGGTATGGGAAGGCATACCATACTGGAACAGCTAACTCTGCTAAAAGCAGCAAGTTTCTGAACTTGTTGAATGACAATTTTTTGTCACAACTAGTGCAGACCTCAACCAGAGGGAATGCGTGTCTGGATTTGGTAATAACTGACCATGAAGAACTTATCTCTAACATCCAAGTAAGGGAGCACTTGGGGAATAGTGACCATAACATGGTATCGTTTGAGATTAATTCAAAAAAACAAGTTGATATGAGTTCCACCAAAACACTGAATTTTAAAAAGGCCAACTTTAGCAGGTTTAATTCATCCCTTGGTCTCGTTGACTGGGATAAAATATTTTCAGGAAAAAACACAGAAGGTAAGTGGAATGCCTTCAAAATAACATTGCAAAAATACACATATAAATTTATCCCTGTTGGAAACAAATACAAAAGAAGCAAATTGAAACCAATGTGGCTAACCAGTAAAGTAATTCATGAAATAAATAACAAGAAAGCGGCATTTAAACATTACAAAGCTGAGGGATCAGCAGAGGCATTTGCAGAATACAAAAATGTCAACAAAACCTGTAAAAAGGCTATTAAATTAGCTAGACTGGAGAATGAAAAAAATATTGCTAAGGAGAGCAAAAGCAACCCAAAAAAATTCTTTACATACATTAATGGCAAAAAATTAAAGTCTGATAATGTTGGGTCCTTGTTAGCTGAAACGGGTGAGATGGTCAAAGGGGACAGAGAGAAGGCAGATATTTTAAATAATTTCTTTTCTTCTGTTTTTACCAAGGAAGACCCATTGGACAAGAATCTGCAAACTACTTTTACAGAACAGTCACAGCAAGCATGGGACTGGCTAACACAAGAAAAAGTGTTAAAACAATTGAATGGTGTCAAGGTAGACAAAGCTCCGGGGCCAGATGGTATACACCCATGGGTACTTAAAGAGTTAAGCCAGACCCTGGCCAGACCGATATATCTGATTTTCAGGGATTCTTTTATTTCTGGTATGGTGCCCATGGATTGGCGTAAAGCAGATGTGGTGCCCATATTTAAAAAGGGATCAAAGTCCCAGCCAGGAAATTACAGACCCGTAAGCTTGACATCTGTGGTAGGGAAGCTGTTTGAAAGGTTGCTAAGGGAATATATTCAAGAATTCTGCTGGAACAGGAATATCATTAGCAATAGCCAACATGGCTTTGTGAAAGATAGGTCTTGTCAAACGAACTTGATCGCATTTTATGAAAAAGTAAGTAATAATATAGATGAGGGAGCGGCGGTTGACGTGATCTATTTAGACTTTGCCAAGGCATTTGATACAGTTCCACACAAGAGGTTACTGTACAAATTGAATGAAATAGGACTAGGGGAAAATGTTTGTGTGTGGATTGGAAATTGGCTGAAAGATAGAATGCAAAGAGTGGTAGTAAATGGCAAGTTCTCCAGTTGGATAAACGTGATAAGTGGAGTGCCTCAGGGATCTGTCCTGGGTCCTCTTCTTTTTAATTTGTTTATTAATGACCTCCCAGAGGGCATAGGGAGCCATGTATCAGTGTTTGCCGATGACACAAAATTAAGTAAGGTAATAAAGTCTGAACTGGATGTGTCTTCATTACAAGAGGACTTGGACAAATTGAGTAACTGGGCAGGCAAATGGCAAATGAGATTCAATATAGACAAGTGTAAAGTTATGCATTTTGGGTATAATAATAAAAATGCAACATATAGTTTAAATGGTGTTTCTCTGGGGAAATCTACTAATGAAAAGGATTTGGGAGTAATGGTAGACAATAGACTTTGCAGTAGCATGCAGTGCCAGCTGGCAGCTGCAAAGGCCAATAAGATATTGGCATGTATTAAAAGGGGTATTGACTCAAGGGAGGAAGATATAATTATGCCTCTTTACAGGTCCATGGTAAGACCCCACCTAGAATATGCTGTTCAATTCTGGGCGCCCTTTCTGAAGAAGGACATTATGGAACTAGAGAGAGTGCAGAGGAGGGCTACAAAACTAGTAAGGGGAATGGAAAGTTTTAGTTATGAAGAGAGGCTAGAAAAGTTAAACTTGTACACACTAGAGAAACGGCGTCTTAGAGGGGATATGATAACACTATATAAATATGTTCAAGGCCCATATAAAGGGCTTTCAAAAGACCTGTTCATTAACAGAACAGTACACAGGACAAGGGGCCACCCGCTTAGACTTGAGGAAAGGAGATTTAGTCTACAACAGCGGAAGGGTTTCTTTACAGTAAGGACAATAAAGGTATGGAATGCACTTCCGGAGGAGGTGGTGCTATCAAATACATTAGATGCCTTTAAAAGGGGCCTGGATACTTATTTAAAAGAGCATAATATAGAGGGCTATGCACGTTAGTATTGGGATTAATATTTAGTTAGGGCTTGTTGATCCAGGGAGAAATCTGATTGCCATTTGGAGTCAGATGCCTTCTTTTGGGTCAGCGATGGTAAACAGGAATAGGAAAAGGGTTGAACTGGATGGACGCAAGTCTTTTTTCAACCTAAATTACTATGTAACTATGTAACTATGTAACTATATTGGGTGCGAAGAAAGTAGCTACCGGTGGAATAAGGATGCAGAAGCAAACAGTGTATGTGTACTTCTATGGCTACCAGTTGAAACAGGCTAGGGGGTCAACCATCGTATGTGCCATGCAAATCTATAACTGCCAGTGGAAGCAGATGGTGGGGGAGGGTCAGGTAGTGTGTGTGTGGGAATGTCTACCAGTGGGCAGTGGAACAAGGCCATGGGGGTCAGATAGCGCACATGGGGTATCTGTATCTACCAGTAGGCAGTGGAAAAAGGCTGGGGGGGTAGATTGAGAGAATGGGACTGCCAAGGTGCTGTTGAACTAGGCTTGGGGGGTTTAGGGTATGTGAAGGTGATTGGAGCTAGTTCTTGTGCATGCCATGGATGTGTCTTATGTATTGTAAAGTAATGTTTTGACCCCCTTCCTGTGGAACACACAGGGTTATTTTTTTCTCATGATTTTGCATTCAAACCTCATGGAGGGGCTCCTGATCCCTCCTCAACAATAAAAAAAATATAAATTAACCCTGTGTTTGACACAGGTGGGTCCAAAGAATTTAAAAGCAGAGCAAAACAGACCCCTCGTGCTTAAGGGGGGGGGCGATAGCTAGGTCCCATTGTGTTCCTGCAAGAAATTCCCCGAAAAACACATGATGTCCGCATTTTCACTTGAAAATCCACCCTCAACAAAAATAAATGTTCTCCTTTTTCACCTACACAAAGTCTTTTCACCATGGATACAAACTTCCCACCTGTTTACATGCTGGAAGGTCAATATTGCCAATGAAAAAAAGCAACATGCCGTCTTGATTCATTCCTACCCCAAACAGTAGAAGTGAATGAGATTGGGGAAAGCATTCTCACGTCACTGCTGCACATAACACCTATGAAATGAGAAGGCTTTTCCCAGTCCCACCCACTCTTACCCAGCTATCCAAGCCTGTACTTGATACTGTCTTGGCACTCTGGAGGTTAATAAATCATCCAAAACCACTGAAGATGACAATGCTTCACTTTCTAATGTTGATGGCATAGTGGAAGAAGGAAAATGGGCACAGTGACAGCAGCTCTCATTTTTGGGGGTTTTACTTTTGTATGCTTAACACAAACATTGTGGTGTTTATGATGCATGTTCTTTATGAAGACAGATATGCCAAGGTGTGTCCTCCTGCCTTATCAAACAAAGTGCACAGTGTAGTCACTGATGAGCGACTACACTGTGCCTGCTCCAAGGGAAACATATTTCTACACCTATGATTTCAGTGAGGATTAGAAGAATGGCCTTCTTCCTCTTCTCTAGAATTACATTCACTGGCTGAGGCAGGTGATTCAGCTGCTAGTTCATCATTAGCACTAGAACTAGGACCAGGAGAATTGGTAGCAAATGGAGCAGGTCCTGGTCCCATATTGCTGCTTGGAAAAGCCAGTCCCTTGGGGCCATGGTGGACTGTGGCACACTAGCCCTCTCATCATCATCATCCTGCTGCTGCTGTTGTGACAGATGAACCTCTGCCTCTGATGACTCAGCAGCAGGAATTACAGCAGCAGTAAACTCCATGTCACTGCTGCTGCAGGTGATGCCAATGCCCATTTGAATCACTTTCTTCCATTTTTTATTTCTTTCTGCCAAAAACACTCTCATAGTCTCCTCCACACCAGCTGTTCCACCATCACCCTCACTCTTATCACCACCACCATCAGTCTCTTTCTTCTCTCTGGGACTAGTTGGGGATGACAAGTGTGACAGAGGGTCCTCTGCTTTTACACTTGCCATCTCCATCCTTGTGGACTCCCTTAACCAGCTCTTTCCTCCTCCACATCTGAATCAGCAGCAGGGTCCATCCAGCTTCTTGCTGGTCATATCACTAGCCATCACTTACAACACATTTTATTTTAACTTTTCCTTTTTTCCTTTTTCTCTCTCCCTCTCTCTGCATCTGGTCTCCTTGTCTCCTAAACTACACCATATTGGATGGTAGGAAATTATGGCATTTTATACTGTTGAGATGGGAAGTTTCACCTCCATTGCAAAACATAGGTGGGAAATGGATCCATTCTAAAGAGTTTCTGTGGTCTTACTGAAACAGCAGAAAATTCATTGGTTTCTCTATTAGTGTTGGAAAAGTGAAAAAAAATGCTTTTTTCATGATAATTCCTGTAGGACCAAAATGGGACTTTTCTCCCATCCCTACTACTGAGCCCAAAAATTTGTCATCTTGCTAGCCCACCCACCAGCATCAAATGTGAGAGAGTTCTGTCATTGATGGACAACATCCTCAACCTCCAGTGCTCACAGCTCTCCCCATACCTAGTGGAGCAGATGACCTTCTTAAAGTGATAGTAATGTTTCACAAAAACAGCAGCTCCAATTAATTTTCACAGTATTTGGGCCATGGAGAGTATTATTTCAGTTCTGTCAAAGATGTAGTTAAATAGTAATTGAATGATAAAATATCCCCTCCTACCCCTAGTATAAGCCACCTATCCTCAGATGTAGAATCTTGTCACTTGATCAGACAGCTCGCAGCAAGGGACAATCTTGTCACTATAAGCATAAGGAAAGCCCTTCCCCTTGATGGGTTTTTAAAATTTTTCCTTATGCTCACTGAATATTGTCCCTCTCTGTGATTCATCTGGACAGTCTTGCTGCTCTGAGGTGAGCAGTGTTACATCAGTAAAAGCGGCAGGAGGGGGATACTTTATCATTCAATTACTCTTAAACTACAACTAGTAGTACTGAAATAACATGGCCCAAGTACTATGAAGATTAATTGGAGCTGCTTTTATTGGGAAACATTACTATCCGTTTATAGATCAATCTGACCAAGCTTGGATGCACAGCAATGAGAGTGCATTAGGAGCTTTGTTCATTTTTACTTGAAGATTGTTTTGACATTTGTAGATCATCCCTATATTCTTGTTTCACATCTTTCTTCTTTAGTTTGTTTTTTTTTCTAATTGACTCTTTAGGTTTACTTACTACTAATAGTACTAGTCAAAGTTAAATCATTCTTCACTAAAAAAGGCTGAAAAAACATTGATGCATTGCATATCTGTGCCTCTGAAATGAAGTTCCCTTCATTAGTATGATCTTGCACATATGAATGTCCTGGGGGAGGACTAAGAGTGGGCTAAGTTTTATGTAATTTATTTGAATAAATCTTGTTCAAATGTCGGTCCAGTGAAGGTGGCAGGGACCTTCCCTATTGAAACAGTGTTGATTGAATTTTGTCTGGAAACAAAAACTTTTAACAAAATTCACACTAACCAAATATAAAAGTTAAAGTTGATTTTTGCCAAATTTACATTTTTTTTTACATGAATGACTTGGACAAAACAAATCTTCTCACTCTGTACAGCTCTACTGTTTAAACTGGTGTGGGTATTTTTGTTGTCCCCTCCTCTAAATTATTTTTATTATATTTGTCCTTTGTTGATCCCCTTCTTTTTATTTATTTTTGGGTGAAATTCTGAGTTGGGGTGCTGTTCATAGTGCTGGCTTGTGGAACTACCTATTGTTGTCTGTGTTTCATTTGATGCTGATGCTGGGGAAATTGTGTTTTCTATTTGTAGACAAATCTATGGTATTCTAAAAAAAGACATTGTTTTTATAAACAATTGCTGAGGGTAATATCTGTTGAAAGTTTGTTTAGTCTAGTTTCTTTACACTAGGTTAAAGGGGCGGGAGGGGGATAATTTATCATTCAATTACTCTTGAACTACAACTTTGGCAGTACTGAAATAACACTATCCATAGCCCAAATATGAAGATTAATTGGAGCTGCTTTTATTTTGAAACACTGCTATACATTTAAGAGCATAAGAAAGAATAAACAAGTGTTCTGTCCTGAGTTATATGTAAACATGTTGAGTATTATGGAGAGATGATGAATGAAGAACAGTAATAACATGAGCGTTCATGAACATTCAGTCTTGATGTTTGGTGTGATACTGCAAAAATTCTGTTTATGCTCATGTCCTCCAAGAAAACAGAATACCTAAATAAGTACAGAACAAAGAAACATACTCCCATAATGTTGTCAGGCTATGAAAGCATGCCTAAACTTTGTCTTAAAGGGAAAGTTTCCTTAGGAAACTAATGTTGTATTGAACTCTAATTCAGCACTGAGCAATTTTGGTGATCAACTTAGTCGTTAATTTATCAGTTTTGCTACTATATCCTATCTTTTTTTTGTCCAGACTCTCCCCCACACACACACTGCTGAGAAGCCCATCAGAAGGTATAGTTCTGGTAAACTAAACAATGCTCCCCATCTGATAAGACACCAAAGAACATATCCCAGAAATCATAGGCATTTACACCAAAATTACAAAAGACAGAACAAAATTACCAACACTAGAATAATTATTTCAGCATGTTAATTAAAATAATGAAGACTTGTTTCTTGATGAAAGTATAGCTTTAACAAATATATCAAGGGATGCCTTGTATCTGCTTTAGATATATATTTGATGAAGTCCTGCATTAAACTTTTACTACAAATACAAGTGCTGTAAGTGTAATTTTTAATGTTACACATTCATTTTACTCTATAGATTTATTTATATTTAGAATATTTTTACTAGGTAAAATATATTGAGAATGCTCTCTTTTTCACATGTTTTCTGGTTGTATGAACCAGTATTTCATCTATTACATAGTAACATAGTAGATAAGGCTGAAAAAAGACATGCATCCATCAAGTCCAGTCCATGCCAAAAACACCCCTGTTGATCCAGAGGAAGGCAAAAAAAAGCCCTCTGGAGCCATTTCCAATCTAGTCCCAAGTGTGTGTGTGTGTGTGTGAATTATTCCTTCCTGACTCCAATTGTTAGTCAAATATTTCCCCGGATCAATATCCTATTTTCTTTGAAGCCATCTGTCATAATTGTCAATATTGTTCTGTGCTAGATAGGCATCCATTGCTTTTTTTAATACAATTGCATTATCTGCAAGCACAACATCCCAAGGCAAAGAATTCCATAGCCTTACCGCCCTTACTGTAAAGAATCCCTGCCTTTGTTTTAGTCAAAAGTGCCTTTCCTCTAGTCTTAATGGATGACCTCTTGTTCTTAGCTCAGCTCTTTGCATAAATAATTCATTGGATAGTTCTTTGTTTTGACCTTGAATGTAGTTGTAAATGGTAGTCATATCACCCCTTAGATGTCTCTTCTCTAATGTAAACAAACCCAGTTTGGCTAGTCTCTCTTTGTAACTCAGATCCTCCAATCCCTTTATCAGTTTTGTTGCACGTCTCTGCACCTTTTCCAGTTCAGTAATTTCTTTGTTTAGAACAGGCACCCAAAATTGTACTCCATATTCTAGATGAGGCCTAACCAAGGATTTATACAGAGGTATGATAATATTAGCATCCCTTGCTTCTACACCTCTTTTTTATGCAGGCTAGTACTATATTTGCTCTTGCAGCAGCTGAGTGACTCTGTCAGTACTGTCTATTGTCTATCAGTACTCCTAAATCTTTCTCTAATGAGGATTTCCCAAGTTGTCTCCCATTTAGAGTATATGTAGCAAGTTTGTTTTTACAGCCCAAATGCATAACCTTACATTTATCTACATTAAATGACATATGCCGTTTTTCTGCCCATTCACTTAGTTTATCTAAATCCTTCTGTAGGGAAAAAACATCCAGCTCTGTATGTATTTCCTTACATAGTTTAGCGTCATCAGCAAAGATTGAGATGCTACTTTCAATTCCCACTTCTAGATCATTA
Source organism: Rhinophrynus dorsalis (assembly GCA_037306005.1). Classification (NCBI taxonomy): domain Eukaryota; kingdom Metazoa; phylum Chordata; class Amphibia; order Anura; family Rhinophrynidae; genus Rhinophrynus; species Rhinophrynus dorsalis. The sequence continues at coordinate 425,320,762 of CM074719.1, read as the reverse complement.
ATAAACAAATTGAAAAGCATTGGTCCCAGGACTGAACCCTGCGACACCCCACTTTTAACCTTAGACCAATTTGAAAAAGTTCCATTTACAACAACTCTTTGCTATCTATCATTTAACCAATTCTCAATCCATGTACAGATAACACTGCCCAAACCGAATCCTTTTTAATTTATGCAGTAACCTGTTGTGAGGCACTTTATTAAAGGCTTTTGCAAAATCCAAGTATACTACATCAACAGCAATTCCCCTGTCCAAATTACTACTCACTCTTTCATAAAATTCAATTAAATTAGTCTGACATGATCTGTTCTTCATGAAACCATGCTGATTCCTACTAATGATATTGTTTGTCTTCACATAGTTCTGAATACTCTCAGTTAATAACCCTTCTAGTATCTTACCCACTATGGAAGTCAAGCTCACGGGTCTATAATTTCCTGGTTTGGATCTTGCTCCCTTTTTAAATAATGGAACTACATCAGCTTTCCTCCAATGGCAGGACACTATGCCTGATGAAAGTGAATCAATAAATATTAAGTATAATGGTTTTGCTATTACTGAACTAAGCTCCTTAAGTACCCTTGGGTACAGACACTTTATTCACCATAACCCTTTCCAGTCTCTTTTGGACCTTGTCCTCAGTAAGCCATATACATGATGGAGGAAACTCTGTGGTTTTGTCTGTTTGCCCATAACCTGCCATTGCTGCTTCCTTTGTATATACTGAAGCAAATAATGTATTTAGGGTGTCAGCCACAGCCTTAACCTCACTAATCAATTCACTGGTCTCAGTCCTAAGAGGACCAATATCAACCTTAACTTTTTTGTTATTAATAAACTTGTAGAATTGTTTAGGGTTTTCCTTGCTCTCATTTGCAATGTTTCTCTCATTTTCTATTTTAGCTAGCTTAATTGCTTGTTTGCAGATTTTATTCCATTCTTTATATTTTTAAATGATGCATCTGACCTGTTTGACTAAAACACTTTAAAAGCCTGTTTTTTATTTCTCATCTCCCTGCTAACCATATTATTAAGCCACATTGGTTTCGCTTTGCTTCTCTTGTGCTTATACCCCAATGGTATATATTGACGTGTATATTTGTCTAAGAACATTTTAAAAACATTCCATGATTCTTGTGCATTTTTTTCTTTGAAAATTACATCCCACTGGATATCCTTTAACATTTCTTTTAACTTTGTAAAATTAGCCTTTTTGAAATTGAATGTTTTGGTTAAACTCTTGCTATTGGGTTTCTCATAACAAACTTCAAAGGATACCATATTGTGGTCACTGCTGCCCAAATGTTCCCTTACTTGCACATTGTTTATCATGTCAGAATCATCTGAGAGCACTAGGCCAAGCAAGGCCTCTTTTCTAGTTGGCTCCTCTACTAGTTGGGACATAAAATTATCATTTATCATACTTAGAAAACTATTTCCCTTTGTTGTGCCGGAAGTCATATTGCTCCAGTCAATTTCAGGATAGTTGAAATCTCCCATTATAATTACCTTTTCTGACCTAACAGCCTTTTCCATTTGCAGTAAAAGTTGGGCTTCCTCCAATGCCCCAAAATTAGGTGGTTTGTAGCAAATCCCCACCAATATCTTCCCCAGCCTGTGTTGCAGCTCCCTCCCCCCTTTCTAGTTTAAAGTCTCCTCCAGCCCTCTAACCATTCTATCGCCCAGCACCGTGGCCCCCCCTTCCACTTAGGTGCAATCCATCACTACTATAAAGATTGCCCCCAAGGGAAAAGACTGCCCAGTGCTCTAGAAACCCAAACCCTTCCTGCTTACACCAAGTCTTTATCTACGCATTTAACTCCCTAATTTCCCGTTGCCTTTCTAATGTAGCGCGTGGCACAGGTAGTAATTCAGAAAATACTACCTTAGAGGTCCTCTGTTTAAGCTTATATCCTAGGTCCCTGAAATCCTTCTTAACGGACCTCCATTTTCCACTGACTTTGTCATTACTACCAACATGTACCATGACAGTCGGGTCATGCTCAGCCCCTCCCAACAATCTATCAACCCGACCAGCCACATCTATTATATGTATATTATAGGCATAAAGTATAAAATGTTGATATATTTTATGTTATTTATAAATTGTTTTCATTTACCTCTGCATTTTCTCCCCTTAAGCATTTTGCATACTCAACCATTAATATTTAAGTCAATAAATATAAATAATTATAAATAAAATTACAGCCCAAATGTTACCCTATTTGTAATTATGGAAAACATTGCTTATCTATATTAAGTTGAAAGTAAAGTAATATAAAATATTAACTAATGTCAGTCATTAGTATAATTTTGACAATTAAAATAAATTAAAAGAAAATATATTCACAAAAACAACATTAGAGAAAGATTTAAACCAATAGCATACAATTTTTAACTGCAAGTCACTTATCCCTGGGACATCTGATATTATATGTCTATCAGAAAACAGATAAGCTATAAAGAAATAAGAGACAGAAATATAAATAGATTAAATATGTATAAAAATCCAATCACCAGGAAAGGGAACAACATAAATCTCCTTACTGGAAATATCTGGATTTAATATTTGTAAAGAATTAATCCAGAAAGTCTCTCATCTCGATAAGGGCTTAAGGCTATCATCACCTCCAGATCCTAATACAACAAGCTGAATAACCAAATGTATGACAACAAGGATTCCATTTATGAAGTTTTAAAAGTAATGTAAAACTATGATTAAGATAACCTTCTTAATGTTTCAGTCATGATCCTTTATTCTAAGCTTTTATTTTCTCTTTACTTTTACCAGTTTATTGTTATAATAAGTCTATTGTATAAGCTGGTGTGACTATTTCTAAAGCTGCAGATGTGGGCATTAAGATTATTTGGGCATAAATATCATCATGTTTTTTCTTTACAGGTCGCATACTCCTTTCTGCAATATTTTATTTGTGATTTCACAATTAGTTGAATGAAGAAGGCATATGAAACTGATAAATTCATTAACTACAAAACTGAATGAATTCTGTATTGCTGCTTTTATAAATAATAAATAAGCAGGATTACCAAACAAATGATCACATGAATCTTGGATAATCAAACATAAAAATGTTGAATCAGACAAAGTGGACAGTAAATAAAAAGTAAAACTTTCATAAAGATAATCTAAAATGTATATATACTTCATTTTTATTACAAACCACTTGTCCAATTATCACTGAAAAGAAACTAAGTGAAAGGAAAGAATGGATTTACAAACAATTTAGATATTATATAGTCATTCAAATTGGACCCACTGCCACTGTCACTTCCAATCTACTTTCAGGTGTTTATACCACCAGCAGACTAAAACTGGTGGAGGACCTGCCATTCATATTTGTCATCATCATTTTATCAACAATGGTGCTATCTCCACCCACTCTTTACTTTTAATTTATTTTCATCACTGCTCTCAGAAAGTTTTTGTTGTTCAATAACAAATGGAGCAAGAATATAGTACTTACCATACTTGTACATCTAATTATTCTATAGCTGAGGTACAGTTCTCCCTCCATCGTTTCATTAAGATTTTTCAAGTGGGAGAGGTCTTAGTGCATAGGCTCCATATAATAATATAGGAATTGGAGAAGTGATATCACTGGGGAAGTGATCTCTTTTTTATCACCTCTGTATCACCCCTTAGTGCATAATCCCCAAGATATTATAGGGTTCAGTGCAGGGTTCATACTAACATCTGCAACTAAAACAAAAAGTGTTAACTAAACTAAAACAAACTAACAAAGAACTATTCAATGGATTATTTACACAAAGAGCTGAGCTAAGAACCCATTAAGACTATATGAAAGGTGATTTTGGAAGGGTTTTTACAGTAAAGGCAGTAAAGCTTTCAAATTATTTGCCTTGGGATGTTGTACTAGTAGATACTGTAACTTTTTCAAAAAAGCAATGGATGCAATGGATGCCTGTCTAACATAGAACAATATTGAAATATATGACATATGGCTTCAATGCAGATGGGTTGTTGATCCAGGAACTATCTGACTGCCAGATGGAGACAGTAAATAATATTTTTTACCCACTTGGGGATAAATTGGAAATGGCTTCAGGATTGTTTTTTGCCTTCCTCTGAATCAATAGGGGTGTTTTTGGCATGGACTGGACTTGATGGGGGCATGTCTTTTTTTGGTCTTGTCACCTATGTTACTATTTTAATATGTTATATATTTTAATTATAATAAAATGCTAAAAACAAATGATAAAATAAATATATAAATCTACCTAGTTTATACAAATTTAAGAGAATAATATATACCAGGGTTTACAAGTTTTTTTCAATTATGGCCACATATGAGGGCAGATTTAACAATTTTATTGATAACAATTGTTAATTATAAATGGTTATATATTGATAAATATTAATGTATTAATAGTAATACAAAATCAGTTCAAAAAAGTTTTACTTTATTCACACTATTTAACAGACAATTGTTCTTAAAATTACATTACAGGGACTCACATGATTAGGCTTTATTGGTCTACTAGTATACAAAATAGTTTTTGTTAAAAATCACAGATGGGCTACACCTCAAGATAACATACATTATATATATAAGTGAGCCAGAAGAGTCAGCAATCCTCTTTTTTTGTTGAGTAAAATAGGGTACTCCTACTGCTGGGAGATGCATATTTTCAGCGTTATAACAGTTTAATTCTTTGAGTGCCAGAAGGATATGCAACACATTACTTCCCTGTGTGTTGCTCACCCCTCTGGCCCGCAAAGGGTTAAACTTTTTTTTCTTTCATGAGCAATGTCCTCTAGTGGTCCAATTCCAATTAGTTATTCTGATGCATTCTTTTGCTTTTTGACAGACAGTTTTCCTTAGAATTAAAAGAAACTGCTGTGACGTGCTGTCACTTTGAACTTTCTGGAAATAAACAAACTGTAATTCACTTCCTGCTACTGTTATATGTTTTGAATAAAAAAAACTGATAGCAGTGCAAGTACACTTCTTTTACTCATCAGGAGAAGCTCTATAAAATATAGGTTTTCATGAAAAAGTTTACTGCCCCTTTAAAGATGATATCTGTGAGACTGTCCTTGTAGTTTTTTTAAATTGTATTTATTATCGTATGTTTACATTCAGAGTGGATGAAATGTATGCTTTACAAAGAGATTTGGATAAAGAGTTGACTGAAAAAATGAATTATAGATTATAATCTCAACTCATGCATTTGAAAAGTAAATATGAGTATGTCACCTATACACTAAATTGAAATCCATGAGGAGTCCTTGCTAGAGGATGAATTTAAGTTATTTATAAGGAATATACCTATCATTAGAGCTCAATAACTTTCAGCTGTTGCAAAATTAGGCGATATTTTATTGATGACTTCTTATATGAAGAATTTAAAATGTGCAATACAGCAGATATTTTCAAGATAAAGATGCATACATATACACACACACACAGTTTGACTGCACTTATGGATCTTCTGTTCGATGTGTCCAGGTGCTACTACAACCTATGCATACTTAATATTGAATATGCATAGGTTATAGGAGCACCTGAATACATCAAAAAGAAGAACAATAAGCACAGGGAACCTAACAGTGTAGCTGAAAATATTTGCTGTATTTCACAAATTAAAATCTTCATGTAAGGAGTCAGCAATAAAATATCAGAGGATTTTGCAACCACTGAAAGCTATTCAACTTTATTGATAGGTATTCCTTATAAATAACTTAAATTCATCCTCTAGTAAGGATACTTCATGTTATTCAAGTAAAAGAACTGAATAATATCAATGGGGAAAATATTGGCTTAAGTGAGACTTGTAAAATAGATGAAGATTTAGCCAAATTACAAGATCGACACTGGCTAAACTATAAAGGAACCAATGATGGATGATGTGGAAGAATCAGATTCTTGATTAACAAAATACTGACAGACTCATAAAAATAGTATATCTGAAATAACTGATTCCTGTGCTATCAAACTAAACATTCGCTATGTTCTTCAAATCATTCAAGTTTATGCCCCTACAATTAGCCATAATGATGATAAAATTGAAGAATTTTATGATGATTTATTATGCCTCTACAAAGAGTGCAATTACCCCTAAAAATATATAATGGGAGATTTAAATGTGAGAAATGGTAAGATCCAAAATGGTGAAAAATTGATCGGACCACATGGAGCTGGATAAAGAGGCAACCAACTGATCGAATTTGCAGAAGAATAAAATTTGTACATCATGAATTCATTCTACAGGAAAAAGGCCCATAGAAAATACACATTGAAAGGCCATAATAGTAATACAAGTGAAATAGACTTCATAATTAAAAATAATAAAAAGATATTGGAGGAAAAAAAACACTTGTACACCAGGAATCCAATGTCGATGACCCCTCAGATCTCAAAATAAACTGTTAAGGGTATACTTGTCCATGTAAATATAAAAGAAAACACAGTACCTTACAGTTCTTATGAATGAAAAATGAACAAATGGAAGGATGAGATGAATGCAGTTGATGATGAAATGGTATGGAATGAGGATGAATAATGATGGAGAGATGAGTCAAATGGCTAACAATTCTTCAATATTGTGATGCTGCTACAAAACTCCAATGGCCTTGTCCACCAATAAAATCAAATTTTCCAGTGAAAAGTTAGAGTGCAAAACACAAAGAGAAGAACAGTAAAAAGTACCTAAGTGTAGCAAATTTATTTAAGAAGACAAGTAAAAACAATAATCAAAATATCACACAAAAACACTTGTCTGGCGCTCGAGTGTTGTAGACTACACAAAATTGTAACATTCAGCTTTGATAGAGGACAACAGGCACAGATACGTATTTAAAATATCTTTTAATACCTGTCACAATATGCAAAAAAACATATAATGTTCAATCTCTGCAGATACATCTTCAACCTCTATATCAATAATCACACCATCATATAATAAAAAATATATAAAATATATTGATAAAAATAAAAAATAAAAAACAATCAAAAAAATTATAAAAAAAATACTTTACTGCAAATAGAATAATACCTATAGTATCTCTCACCCTCTAAAAATGATGGGATATAACCAAAGTGCACCACGGTCACAAACAAGACTGGGATGCCCTAAGAGAGTCCCTATATATACTCTTTGACAATGTAACCAGTGGATAAAACTACTTCATCCCTTGGCAACAAAATATCTCTACAATATCAAATACAATTACAAAAAAGTGTACATAGCATTGTCTAACTCCTTCTACACTAAATATTCCCCATAAAATAACTAAACTATCCCTAGCTATATACCGGTATATAAAAAATAAAAAACAGCAAAATTGGCATGGAGTGCTATGTCTCTTGGTAATTCAATCAATTTGCGTGAAAAAACATCCAGACATCCTCTGTGACGAATCTTAAAGGCAAAGTTCCAAGTGTCTCTGTATCAGGGACTCCTTATATATCCACACCTGATTTAGTCTAATTTCCTATATCTACTTGCAAACATCGCTAGTCATCCGACATTTATCGTGGTCATGAGAAACAAGTACATGGGATAATGCTTCTTAAAGGCACGCTAGCATCAATATTCTCAAGCACATTATCTTCTCAAAATTACTCTTGTTGTGTATATGTGTATCTCTCGGCACTACTTGATATTGGAATACAATATAACAAATTAGGAACAATATACCTCTATACCTTATGCATTCTGTACCGAATCCTATACATACAGAGATTGAACATTATATGTTTTTTTGCATATTGTAACAGATATTAAAAGATATTTTAAATACGTATCTGTGCCTGTTGTCCTCTATCAAAGCTGAATGTTACGATTTTGTGAAGTCTACAACTACTCGAGCGCCAGGAAAGTGTTTTTGTGTGCTATTGTGTTTTGAACTCGTGGAGTTTGGGTTCATGTCGGGCAGCTGAGAGTTGTGATCTCTCCTGTTTTTCAGTCAGCGCCACCCAAGTTGTATTATTAATAATCAAAATATACTCACATGATGTATATGGGGTCCCTAACCTTATAGCCAGTGTGCTGTGTCCATTCTCTTCTGCTGCCACTGGTACTTGAAGAAGCACTGCGTCTTGTTGCTACAATCCTTTCCTGGGTGCTGAAGACAGAAACCTCCTTCCAACAGAGGTGTGAGATTCTCCAAAGTTGTTATGAAGTTGCAGAGAAATGACAGCACCAAGCTGCAAGTGTATATGCTGACGCTGTCGGTGAAATGATGGAATCGTGACCAGGAGCTGGAGGCAGGTTCTTACAGGGGGCATTGGAGGCACCCAACTTAATGAGAGTGCTAGTGGAAGAGCTAACGCATATCATGGAGCTCCAACTCCACTTCCTCAGGGGTAATAAACAAATATTTACTGACTGCTCAGTCTTAACCCTTTCAGTGCCAGAGGGGTACGCAACGCATTGCAAAGCAATGCATTTCATACCCCTCTGGCACTGAAAGGGTTACATCATTTTAAAATTGGAAGTGACCATCAGCTAGTGAGAGCAACAACCAAAACTGACTGCAAGAAAGAAAGAAAGAAAGAAAGAAAGAAAGAAAGGAAATTATCAAGTCAACAAATGTGAAGATCGACTATAGTCAGCTATTGAAAAACCATAAGAATTTTGAGATAGCACTGTTTAATCACTTCAGTGTGCTGCAAGACCTTCCAGACACAGACATTTCAACATACAATGAAAAAGTTACTGAGCCTTTTGTTAACACTGCCCGTGCTCTATAAAAAGCAACAGACAGTTGCCATGATGAAAAATTGATGAGAAATTAAGCAGAATAGTAATATTAGAAACAGTGTATACAGAAATGTGCAAGATATAAGTAAGCACATAAAAGAAGAAACGTGAAAGTTCATTGTTGAGCTCGTCAAAAGAAAATAAAGTGTTAAAGAAAGCAAAATGAAAAATGGCTACACATAGGAGACAGATATTTGCATTAAAGCTTGAAGATTGTACAACAAAAAAAACAGTTTTCTGTCAGCTGCTAACATTATGGAAACTTTGCCATTCCATGGTACTCGCCTAGGGCCCGGTGAAGTTGGGGGTCCTGCCATTCGAAACTGGGGAGGACACATTTCCCCTTATCTGAGTTGAGCAGACCAATATGTAAAATGCTTGAGTTTGCTTATACCTTAACCCTTTGAGTGCAAGAGGGGTGTCCCAACACATTGGTTCACAATGCGTTGTATACCCCTATGGCCCTCAAAGAATTAAGATTGCCTGATTGTCCTATTCATTGCTATGCCTCCTTGTTTTTATTGTGTGCCTGTCTCCTGTTCACATAGAGTCAGTGACAGGAGCTGGGAACTGGTAAGTGAGTCCATTATGATGCATGGTACATGCCCGGACTTTCCTCTCCTGTTGAAGAGCCAGTTTCAAACTTGCTCTCTCAGGACAGCAGGTTTAAAAATGACACTCCAACAGGAAAGAAAAACTCCATCTTGTACTGTGCATCATAGTGGAGCTCTCACATACTGGTCCCCAGCTTCTGTCACTGGTTCCATGCAATCAGGGGACAGGCACATAACAGTTGTATTGTTGTACTAACTACTGAACAGCAAGTCAATGGAGAATACTAGATTATTAATGTCTGATTGCAACAAAGCTTTTTGTAGCATTCACCAGGCTCTTTCCCTGGAAAAAAGTGCTAGTACTATATAACACTATGTAACACTACTATAATAAAGTTGAAGAGACAGAAGTGTCATTTTCATACATGGGACTGCATATCCTCACTGAGAAGTCAGAGGTCAGTATGCAGCTCCTGATTTTTATGGGGTATGAATTAAGGATTTTTTTTGTTTATTAATACCCTTTGAACATATATTTTAGCCCTGAGGAAGGAAAAATGTGGCTATAAAAACTAGAAGTTTTCTTTCTAAATTGAATTGTGAGGTTGTTTATGTATTTTTTATACTACGGCACCAACAGTAATTTGCTTGTAGTACTCATATGATTATGGTGTGCAGCTGCTGATATTTTTTGTTATATATGCTATTAATCGCTCTTAAAAACCCTTTAAGTGCCAGAAGGGTATGCAATGCATTGCAAAGCAATATGCTGCATACTCCTATAGCGCATGAAGTGGTTAAGAGCCACTATGCATTTTTCCAGATCATCTGATTACACAGGGATACATTGTTAATATGGAGGGATTTGTGGGTTTAATTATTTATTTTAACCCCTTAAGGACCCGTGACGATCCTGGTACATAATGGGTCCAACATACAGTAAGGACCCATGACATGCCAGGGCCGTCATGGATTTCAGGGCTCCCCATGAGGCTGCATACCTTTCAGGGAGCCCTGATTTAGATCTCATAAAAAAAGGTCTGTAGTCCTTAAGTGCCTGCCATGTGCGCATGCTGACGGTCCTTAAGGGGTTAAATGCAGCTGATCCATCTGCTGTCTTAGAGGCTGCAATTTATTGCTTTTGCAATGCACTGCAGGCTCCTACTCCAGTGGAATTAAGTACTGGTGGCCCTGACTGGTAATGTGGATGAGGCGGTGGAGCACAAATGCTAAATATTTATTTTTGATAGTATTAATCCTCTTGTTTCCTGAAAACAGTGCTCAGTGGCCTAACTGTACTCCTATAGTGTGTGGGGTTCACATTGAGAGTGGTTATATTTTGATGTGGGGCTGTGGCTTTTCAGTTTGTTGGGGGGCATTAGATAAAGGGTCATGCTTTGATGTTGTGATGCCAAAAGTATCACAATTGAAAGCTCTATAACATAGCTCCATTTCAGTCGTAAGCATTGTGGTTTCACTAGTGTTACCCAATTTCAATAAGCTCTGTTACACATGTTTAATATTTAAAGCATTCATTATGTTGTTTATTAAGCTGGCACTAGTACCTATACCCACAATAACAATGGGCAAACCAATAAAGGATTGTGACAAGGGTGGAAGACGGTGGACCCAATTTGAGATCCTGCCTAGGGCCCTATGGAGCATTAATCCAGCTCTGGTGGGGGTTGGACTTAGAATCGGTGGTGATGATGATGCTGATGACTGACAGGATGATTGTGTATTTTTAGGCACCTGTTTTTTAATAGCAGTAAAGCTATATAGTCCTCATGGCTCTGGGTTATGAGACAAAGGTTGAACGTGATGGACTTGTGTCTTTTTTCAAACTAATTTACTATGTTACTACGTATGTAATTGTTTTTATTGACAGATAAATCTGGCATAAATCACAAGAATTCAAATATTCATACAATATCGGAAAAGAAAAATGACAGGGCAACAGTTATAGACCAGTTACATTTTTCTCCTAAGTATTAGTTTTAAAACTTTTATAAAATGGTAACAATAAGTAACAACAAACTCTAGTCCCAAACTTCCTAAACATCCAATAAAGTAGCTTGAACGTCCCACATCCCACCCCTCACAGGAGATGAACCCCACCCCCCAGGGACAGAGAGCGGCCTTTATCCCGTCACAAAATCATGCCAGTGTGGTGGAGGAGAATCGATATCAGGCTATCAAGCTGCATCTGAGGAGATTCCATCCCGCAGAATATGCTAAGATGGAGGCATGGAGGTTTCATCAGTACTATTAAACTGTCAGAAAGTTCTCATGTGTCCTTAGAGGGGTTTAGACAAGGGGTACAGTGACAGCGGCAGTACTTGGTTTCTGGTATCATGGTGTTTGGATACAGTTTTGCCCCCAGATGTTATTTACCACACACACTATGCACATTTCAGATGCTGAGGAGACCCGCTGTTCCTGCTCTCAAGGGAAAAAATATATTCTAATAACAACACACCTATTATGATTTTGGAGGAGGGGCAGGTGGAGAAGATTTAATGGCCAACTTCTTCTTTTCTCCACATATACTGGGGGCTACTTATTCTGCTGCTACTGACTCAGGCGCATCAATGGAGCCAGTCGTGGCAAGTGGAACCTTCATCATCCATCTTCTATGTTACTGATATTGTTGATCCCATTCCCTTTCAGGTGCCTAATCATCCTGCTGCTTAAACAACACAGCAGCAGCAGTATGAACAGCAGTTGCAACTCAGGACTCATGAGGACATTTGACAGTGGCCACTGGCCAACATGATCTGCTGGCATTAGGCTAGTAAGGCATTTTTTTCTCAGGGCTTGTGTTTAAAAAATAAATAAATAAATAAATAAATAAAAACTATTTTGGGGGGTTTGTTTCTAACAAGCCTAAGTCCTACAAATCAATGTTTCCTTAGGGCTTGTGCCAAACAAGCTTAAGTTCTACAAATCAATGTTTCTTCAGGGCTTGGGCCTCTAATAAATCTAAGTCCTACAAAGGCCTCTAACAACAAATCAAACAAATCATCCTCTACAAAATATTATATCAAGTCAAGTATCAGTCCACCTCAGTGGCAGCTTATGTCAGGGGGTTCCTGTCTCTGTCATTTTAAATACAAATGTCTTATTTTATTTTACTGAGTTATTTTTTTATTAACTGTCTCCCCAATAGCAGTCAAGAAAGCCCCCAAAACAAATTCCCTGTTCAAATGATTCATTAATTTACCAACGCAGGCACCCTCCTCAGACCCCTTTATACCATGTCTTATGGTTTTTATTTGATTTTATTTAGGATTTCTTTTTTATTAAGTGCCCCCCAATCCCAGTAAACAACCCCCCAAAAACATTCCCTGTTCAGCTGATTCTTTCCCCACACCCCACCAACACAGGCACCCTCATGCCCCTTTTATGCAATGCCTTTGGGAAATAAAATATTATTTGTAATGTGTTGTGTGTAACGTATATGTTCCCATTAATTTCAATGGGAGAAAAAAGTGGAAAAAAGCGGAAGATCTCTACTTTTCGCAGGAAATTTTTTGCCAAGCGGAAAGTGGCATTTTACGCAGATTTCAGTTTGAGACAGGAAGTTTCACCCATCCCTAGTTATTACATATAAATGTATTGCTTTGTGTGGGATGTGTATACAATATTTGTGTCTAGGCTTCACACACCTATGGACACCATAAGACCTCTTTTGGTAACTGGATCGACTTCTGTAGAGGATTTTTTAATTTACTAGATGCTATCAAATTTTTAAGGGTTTTCTTTCTCCTAAAAACAAGTTTGGTTTTCCAGGAATTAAACCTTTCAAGTATACATGAGATAAGATCGGACAATGTTTCAACTGAATTTTTTTTATGTCTCTATGAGCACAGTTAAAATCTTTGATGAAAGCAATTTGAAAACCATTTTTGGTTTGTGTCTCTTCTATGATAAATTCTTTTTTACTAGATTGTTTGTATTTTAAAAGATCTTTCCTACTTATGCTAGAAGCTCTTTTGACCGCTCCATTTATGAAAAATTCTGGATGTTTCTTTTCCAGGAATTTATTTTTTTATGAAATGTGATTGTATGTGAAATTTTTAAAGTGTGTCACAATTACATCATAAACATAGAAATTGTGAAAATGGGACATTCCTGAGCCAACTCTTGTAGGGGCAGCTGTCAAACCTAAGGAAACTATTGGCATCAACAGTCTAAAAATGGGTTACTGTGTCCACACCCCAGCTGACAACACCAGATCTAAATATACAATCTGTTGACTATTCCAAGAGTGTGTGAATTGTATACCCCATCTGTTTTTGTACAGATGGCCGACAAATTCATTCAGACCAGAGATGTCTCCCTCCCATATCAGAAGGAGGATGTCTATATAGCAATGGTAGAAGACGAGGTTTGCCTCAAAGCCATGCCCTTGCCAAAAATGGTGATGTTCAAAAAAACTCATAAAAGGGTTGGCATAGCTAGGGATGACCCTTGTCCCCATTGCCACTCCTCTGGGCTGCAGGAAGAAACGTCCCTGAAACAAAAAATAATTGTTCATAAGGATGTGTTCTATCACCTGTAATAGAAAGTTTTTGCATATCAGGCATTTAGAGATCCTAGGAACAATCTGCTTCATAGTGGACTTTACCCTTGGAGTGCCACAACAGTATTTGTTGTCCATTTGCGGGGATGACTAGTAACATTTCCCTGCTAGCTCATACTCCGTTCCCTTCAATGTGGACCAGCGTGACGTGGATACGTAAGTTTCAGTTTACATCTCTTTGAAGCACGTGTATACTTTCATAGAATATTTGTTTGGGCTCTCCTTCTGTGTGTATGTCTCTGTTGTGTTCCAGCATTCCTGAGGAAGTTTTTGTGAAGGAGTGATTGAGTGCACATCTGTGTGGAGTCAATCACAATATCCATACAAGCGTGTTTGCTACTATATTGATATTAATAGTCAAAGAGGAATGTGAGTAGTATTCCCACCTCTATTTGATCTATTTCCAGTTTGCAATTGACACGCTATGATGCTCTCCCCCTTTTTTGTCTTTTGAGTTCAGGAAGTAGTTCTTTATCAATTTTAATATATTCCTGGGTTGTTTGAAGATATATATATGCCAGGTAAAATTACCATTGTGCTACTAAGTATTAATTATAGAAATTTGGGAGTGATATCCTTCCATCCTTTGCTGGTCTCATAAGGGTAGTTAAATTAAGTCTAGGAATCCCACCTCCCCATATAAAATGTGAGTGTTCTGAAAAATATATAAGAATTTAGACAAAACAATAATTTTGATAAGGTTGGATCTTCCAATCACAGTTTAAGCCAGGCAAGAACCTTCTTCCGAAACTGGAGTCCAGCTTTGTTCTAAAAAGATGTGAGGCAAGGCAGCCAACTTCACACCAGTTGCAGATCTGCACACATATCATTGGAGTGTCAGTCACTCATGTTTACAGGTTAATTTATCTGTTCGGAAGATTTTGACCAGTTAATTGTTGGGCCAGAGAACAAGCCATAGATTTCCACTGTATATTACTTTTTATATAGGGATGCATTCAAGTCACCTAAGAACAAAAAAATATAGTCTGCATAGAGGGCAATTGTTTCTCCCTATTTCCCACCCTAAGGCCATATATATCTCAATCTTCTCTTATTTGAATTGCTAGAAGTTATCACCAGGGCAAAAAGATAAGGTAGATTTACCTAGGATAAAACCATCTTAATCCGCTTGGATCAGTGTTGTTATTATCAAGTTCAGACTTTTGGCCAAGATCTTTACTAAGATTTTAGCATCTGTGGTTAGTGTGGAGATTCATCAATATGAGTCACAGTATCTGGGGTCTTTTCCCAGCTTTGTACTATGATTGAAGCTTCATTAAGGGAATGGGAAGGGCACACCCATCTATAGCAGAGTAAAAAGCATTTAATTAGTGGGGAGTGATTATAATCGAGAACATTTTATACCACTTTATACCACCTGGAGCTTTGTCAGATGTTAGGTCAGTGATAATTTCAGTTATTTCATTAAGAAGAATTGTTGAATATAATATATGCCTGTTGTTAAATATAATATACACCAGACTGCAGCCCACCAGAAAATCAGCTTTCTGAGTATCAGACATACTGGTCCTAGATTTGTAAAGTTTATGAAGAAAGATACAAATTGCTTATTAATGTCTACTGTGTAGGGGTGGGCGAAAGGTCCCGTCATGTTGCTGTTAAAAAATCCACAAAAACCACATTGTTGTCTACTTTTTCGCTGGGAAATCCGCTTTAAAACTAGCTATTACAATCCTTGCAATCTTAGGGCTCGATCCAAATGTTGGCGTTAAAACCAACGTGAAGAAAAAAACTGCCTTCGTGAGTTAAGCAAGACCGGGTAACGTGAGATTCAAATCTTCCTTACCCAGAAAGGCTAACAAGCGATGACCAACAAAATACACGTTAACCTTAAACCTGCGTCACTTACAAAATCTTACCTAAAAACACATGATAAAAATGTTACCTAGCACCACAGCCAATCACAGAACTCCATAGTAGAAAGTTCAGTCAGAAAATCCAAAACCACCATCACCTATTTTTTTTTTGAGAACAGCACACAAGTCAGAGTACAGAACCACCGTTGCGAGTTCTGAACAGCATTCTCTGTGCTTTTCCCTACCCAGCCAGTAGGGGAACACAGAGATGGCTTTCAGCACCATGGACAGCTTTGAATGCCATAGGGATGTGCACTGCTCACCCTTGTGGCATTCAAAGGGTTACAATCAATAAAACTAGTACACCAAGCACTACACAATGCCCCCTTCCACATCCCCCTTTAGTATGTCACATATATTGCATATTTGGGACATACTAACCCCATCCACATCCACCTCATGGACTTCCATGTAGTTCACAAATCTGTCTTTTATTCCACAGTTAACCCTTTGAGTACCAGAGAGGTAGGAAAGCATTGCTTAGCATGTTTCCTAAGCCCTCTGGTACCCAAAGGGTTAATAGGCAAGGTATGGACTACATACCTTGCCTGTATATACGTGTGTGTGTGTGTTTTTTTAATACTTTTTTTATTAAAATACCATTAATAAACGTATGTTGACTTAGATTCATTCATTTATAATGCCCTACCTCCTGTGTCCCATTTCTATTAGTACTTTTGATCCACTCTCCTTCAAACGGAGAGTGAAGCAAAAGTACTAATAGCAATGGGACACAGTACATAGGACATTATGAATGAATGAATGAATCTCATTCATAAATCATTGATGAAGAAGCCCTCCCCAGCGCTCCCTTCAGTTACTTCATAAAAATCCTGTATTGCTGGCTGAGGGCATTGAAGAGGACCAGAGGCATTGGAGGAAGCGGGTGGAGGGGAGAGAGACATTAGAGGAAGTGGATGGCAGGCTTGTATTTGCTGCCCGCTTCCTCCGATACCTCTCCTCTCCTCACACGTTGGCATTGTGCTCACGCGTCGGCATTGTCCCCTGCCTGGTGTTGCGCATTGTGAGAAGGGACTAATTGGGGAACGCGCGACGGGGTGAGCAGTGCACATCCCTATGAGCAGTGCACATCCCTATGGCATTCAAAGCTGTCCATGGTGCTGAAAGCCATCTCTGTGTTCCCCTACTGGCTGGGTAGGGAAAAGCACAGAGAATGCTGTTCAGAACTGGCAACGGTGGTTTTGTACTCTGACTTGTGGTGCTGTACTCCAAAAAAAATAGGTGTTAGATTTCTGGAGTGAAATGTTGCAATTTAACTCGCGTTAGCCCTAACTCCAACATCTGGCTTTTGGCGTCGCTTGTACATTATCCTCTATGGGTGAGATCTTGCTGTTCTGGCGAAGGGTGACGTGTGTTTCAGAACTGGCGTCGCTTCTTACTAGTGGAACATTTGCATTGCTCAGTTGACGTTAAAACCAGCGTCGCCAGTTTTTCCTGGCGACGCCAACATTTGGATCGAGCCCTTAGTCGTTTGGATAAAATTTTTCTCAATTTTTTCAATGGCTAGTAAGGTTTCATCCATTAATTTACATGCTTTTCACCTTTTCACTATAAAAAGTGAGGTATTTGTGGAAGTGAAACACAATAGAAGCAGCTACAGAGTGAGATAGATGTGCTGTGCTGTTCTGCTGTGATCTTTTTGCAAAATTGAGGCAGGAGAGGCAAATAGTGACTGCTATCACTATGAGAAAGTTTAAAACAAATAAAAGGAGGAACTGGATGGACCCTTATGTGTCCACTGAGTCGGAGAAGGAGGAGGAAGTGAGCACTACAGAACCAATGCTGGCCAGTCCCACTAAATCACCCCTAGAGATCTTGGGGAAATTAATGTCAAGGGAGGAAGAAGAGGGTAGTAGTAAGAGGAGGACAGGTCAGCTGCCTGTGCCTGCTGCCAGACGTGCTGCCCCTGCTGCCACCACTGTTGTGCCTGCTGCCAGATGTTCTGTCCCTGCTACTGCTACCACCATTGCTGTCCCTGCTGCCAGATGTGTTGCCCCTGCTCACACCAGTACTGTGCCTGCTGTCAGATGTGCTGCCCCTGCTGCCACCAGTGCTGTGCATGCTGCAAGTACTTTCCCTCCTGCCACCAGTACTGTGCCTGCTGTCAAACATGCTGCTGCTGCTGTTGCCACCAGTGCTGTGCCTGCTGCCAGTGCTTAACCTGTTGCCACCAGTACTGTGCCTGCTGTCAGAAGTGCTGCCCCTGATGCCACCAGTGCTGTGCCTGCTGCCAGTGCTGAATCTGCTGCCAGTGTGTTTTATAATAATCAGGAGGGGAGAAGGAGAAGATGATGCCAAGTAAGACAGCAGGGGACCCTAAGTCACACTTGCCATCCCCAAGCAGTCCCACCAGTTCTAGTACTACTTCTAAGCTTGTTAATGTTAGGAGGGGGGGGGGGGTAAACATCATATTACTAGACACTGTGAGGAGGAAAACTCAGGGGCTGAAATGAAAGTGGTTGGTATAAGTGGTAGTACTAGTAACAGTAACAGTGAAACAGCCGGTGGGACTAGTGTTAGGGCAGTGCTACAGGAAGCAATTGAGAGCATCCAGAGTAGCAGTCAAGGGAGCCCACACTATTCCCCTTCCCCCACAGCATTGTCCAGGTGAAACATGATCCTGAAGAAGCCAGAACTGGTGTCTAGCAACAATAATACCACCACCAGGAGCACGAATCAGCTGCCAGTGGCTGCTGCTAGTACTGCCAGTCTGCCTTCTTCGGGTCCCCAAGAAATGGTAAGTGTGACATTAGGGGACCCTCTGTCAAATTTCTCATGACCTCCTCAAACCAGCAGTGAGATGTCTGTAATAGAGCAGCAGCAGCAGCAAGGAGGGACTAGTAGTGCTGGTGGTAATGGTGGTGGAAAACTGGGGTGGAAGAGACATTGGTGGTCTTTTCAGCCAAAACATAGACGGAATGGGAGACAGGGATGAGGATGGGCATCACCACCACCAGTGAGCTTTTGCAGAATTTGCAACTGCTCTAATTCCTGCTGCTGCAGAGTTGCAAGAGAAACAGGATGCTGAGGAGCAGGCTACTGTGCCACACATCACTGTGGACACATGGGAATGGGGTTAACAAGTAATGTGGGACTAGGACTTGCTAGCAGGAGCAATAGTCCTGGTGCTAGTTGTGCTGTGCAGTGCAGCAGCAGCAGCAACATCATCCTTTGCCCCAGTTAGTGAAGGGGAATGTGAAGGAGAAGAAGAAGGAGGACATTTTTCTCTTGGGACAGGAACAGTGCAGTCATCAATAATGGCACTGTGCACAATTTGTGACAAGTCAGAGAGAAGGAGAAAGTAGAGAACGCCCTTGACACAATCACCCTGATAACACACATGAAACACAGACACCATGACATTTATGTCAAACATGCTACAACCAAACACCCACCACAGAAATCGAGGCGAGGCGGAGATCAAAGAGGAGAAAGAATAGAGCAACCCACCCAGAGGCTGGAAGTTCGATTACAAGAGAAACAACTAGTTCGCTATAACCTTCTTGCTCTACGGTAGCTACATCTTCTGCCAATACACCTTGTTCATCATTATCTCTCCCTCCAAATGATAGCCACTCTGTAGATGTTAGGATGTGGAAGCTGGTGTCCACCCATTGCACACTGTGTGGTGCATTCACCACTCATGGCATTGTGTTGGAGGAGAATCGCAAGCAGGACATCAAGTGACAACTGAGAAGATTCCATCCCGCAGAATATGCTAAGATTGTGGCAGGGAGGATTCATCGTTACTATTAAATTGTCAGCAAGTTGTCATGTGTCCTTAGCAGGGTGTGGACAAGGGGCATAGTGATTGATGGATGCCGGATGTGCGCTGTAACCATTTGTTCAAGCGTCTCTACACTTCCCGCCTGGAGGAGATTTGGGAAGGTCTGCACCCAGTGTTTGGAGCTTTTGAATGGCCAGGATTATGGATGGTGTACAAGGTACCTTTTATTATTTGACATGTCAGCATACATGTTACCTACAACTCAATGTTTTTATTTATTTATTTATTTATTTTATTTATTTAGAAAATGTTTACCAGGAAGAATACATTGAGATTTCTCTCGTTTTCAAGTATGTCCTGGATAGTTTTCAGTAAAAGGTTACATATTTACACTAATTGTGAGACATTATATACAAACATACAGAAATATACATACTTATTAAATAATGGGATTATTTGCAGTTACACACTGTTTGTAGATATAAAGAAACATTTGCTTTTAAGGATTTTAGACTGGGTGCAGATGTGATTTTTTCCGGCAGATTGTTCCAGATTTTTGGAGCTCTGAAGGAGAAGGCAGATCTTCCTGCTTCTTTCTTGTATTGTGGTATACTCAGTGAGTTGTTAGTAGTGGAGCGGAGGTTATAGTTAGTATGGAAAGCTGGGGTGAGCATATCCTCAGGGCTTGGGCATCTCACAACAAATTGAACAAATCATCCTCTACAAAATACCCTATCAAGTCAAGTATCAGTCCACCCCAATGGCAGCTTATGTCAGGGGGTTCCTGTCTCTATCATTTTATTTTATTTATTTATTTATTTATTTATTAACTGTCCTCCCAATACAAGTCAAGACCCCCCAAAACAAATTCCCTGTTCAACTGATTAGTCCCCAGACTCCAACCACAACACAGGCACCCTCCTCAGACCCCTTTTATACCATGGCTTATGTAGTTTTTTTAATTGTATTTAGGATTTATTTTTTATTAACTGCACCACAATCCCAGTAGACAAACCCCCCCGAAAATAAAACATTCCCTGTTCAACTGATTCTTTCCCCACATCCCACCAACACAGGCACCCTCATGACCCTTTTATACTATGACTTTGTGAACTAACATAATATTTGCTATGTGTTGTGTGTAACTGCAATGTTCTTTTTGATGTCAATGGAATGAGCTAGGCAAAAAAGAGAGGAAAAAAATTCACTTTTCACTGGAAATTATTAACCAAGAGGGAAGTGCCATTAATCGCCGACTTTGGTTTGAGGCTAAATTTTTCGCTCATCCCTAGTCTCCAGGGCATTTCTTTACCATGCATTAGACACATCTTAACCATTCAAAGAGTTCAATCTGTAATAAAACATGAGAAGTTAGGCATTTTTAGATGTAACCCATCATGCAGTTAGTTTACTCTAGGTTAAATACAGTTTGCTCTGAGGAATATGGACCACAGTTACCTACTAACAGCATACAAGACAAATGTCCAAGTCCAGCCCCTGGCATATTGCCCCTGTTGATCCAAAAGAAGACAATACAAACCCATTGAAGACACTTCCAAATAAGTCCCAGGTGTTTAACATATTTCCATCTTGACTCATATTGCCAGACGTATCATTCCTTTGAGCAACCTGCTCTAACAACTCTCAAGATTCATCTGAGCTTGAAGGATATCCAGTAATTCTTGACAAACAACAACAGTATCTGCAAGACAGAGAATTTAATTACTTTAGTGCCCTTACTGTGGGGGAAACCCCTGTCTTTGTTTTAGTTAAAGCCACCCATCTGTTAGTCCTAATGTATGATCTCTTATTTAAGGTATGCTCACAGGACTTCCATGTCAGAGAAGGGGCAATCTGCAGGCACATGGAAATACAGCAGTGAATACAGTGTCCAGAGAGTTCAGGACCATGGAAACCATTAAAAAAGTTATCATGATATCAAGAGAATGTTGAAAGAGAAGTTAGGAAAGATTGCAGATCACAGTTGCAGCACTGGTGGTGCTCCACATATCTGACATATCTAAGTGGTCTTCAATTAAACCATGGATTCAAAGCAATGAGGCCTTGGCATTCATAATTTTTGACAGAGATGTTACGTGACCCCAAGCATATTTGCATATTAAATATGATGTAGATGTGACTGACATGAAAACTTAGGATGCTATGAGTGAAACCCATGGCAACCATGTTGCATACTGAGTTTGTGTGGGTCCATCTCAGGACAGTCAAAAGGAGGAGGAGGAACAGATGCCTCAAACTGAAATTGGCAAAAAATTGCACCGTCTGATTGGTGAAAAATTTCCCTTGTAAAGTGCCATTTTCCTGCTTTTTTCGCCTAGCTCATTGAATTGAAATCAATGGGAAGAAAAATTTTACTCCACCCTGCAAAAGTTTTCTCTAGTTTTCTACAGCCATATATAAGGGTGTCAGTCTCTCACAGCATGCCATTTTCTGTTTGTGAGAGGAGAGAGCAGCACATTTTTGAGCTAGAGAAGACAGGCAAATAAAGGGGAATTGAAGCTTAGTTTAGGAAATCATTTATTTAGGACATTTGTTCTCTGTATTAGGGCATTCTGGGGCACTTTAGGGGTGAAGAAGAGAGGAAGGATGTTGGAGGTTGACTCAAAATGCCCCAAAATTTGGTGTGACTGACTGGCAAGACACAGGCAGATGGGGTCCAAATTGCTTGATGATTTTGCTTTTATTGTCTCTGTGCTGGGGAAGTCTGGGGAGAGAAGTTGTTGATTTTGTTTTTTAGTTATATATATTTTTTGGGGTGACTAACTGTGATAAGATAGTGTGGACAACTTAAAAAAAAAAAAAAATATAAAAAAAAATGCATAAATAATTAAACAAATAAATATATTAGACATCTGACTGAGAGCCTGATGTGAGCTCTGTGACTGAGACATACTTGATAGACAGCAGACGACATTGAGTATTTTGTTGAGGGCCAAGGCAAGACATCGCACTCCATCAGTTGTGTACTGTAGAGAGTAAAAATACACACGATAGTTGAGTAATGTCTAGCAAATGCACAAGGTGGAGCAGTACAGGAATGTGGCAGTAAAGTGGTAGTACAAAAACTGACTGCAGCAATGATTGATGAAGCATGTGTAATAAATGATGATGATCTCTTTCCTCCCGGAGTGGATGCAGTTTGTCAATGTCCCACCAATCACACCACGCCAGTCCCCCACCACCACTACCATACATATCTGCCACATTGTAACTTGTACTTTATGTTTTTTTATCACTTGACATCATCATGAATAATTGCCACTGTCACTTAAGCAGGAAGTAAGTGTTGTGAGTAAAGGACAAATGCACTCTGCATGCTAACACATTTTTCAAGGTATATGTTGCTGCAGGACTCGCAACTTTGACTTCCAGCTACTTATTTCTCCACTACAGCCCTCAGAAGAAGTAATATTGTGCTGGGAAATGTTGCACCATATTAAACATTAGAGGAAAATGTGTTGGAATAGGTGAAAATGTATTAAAATAGGTGAAAAATATGCTGGAATGGGCAGAAAGGAGGATCATTTTGCATTGGGGAAAAGGAGAAAACGTTCACGATAAAAGAGAAAAATCGTCCATTTTTTGCAAAAAGTCATGAGGGAAAATTTTCTCACTTTTCACCCAGCCCTACTCCTCAGTGCTCATACCAGAGCCTCCCACAGGCCATGCATGATTGGTGGTCATGTATGCCAGTTGATGAGAGAGAACATGTTGGGATGAGAGAATCACTTATAGTAAGCCCATGAGGAAGTGATTCTGGTTTGTGTTAATAAATAAACTGCACAGGAGTGATTCTTTGACATGATCTCACAATGGTATATCTACAGCTGATCAAATGTTTGCACATACCCCTTTGTGCTTTCAACTTCATAACACCCCCATTAACCTTGAGTGCTAAAAGGGAGGTAAACCAATTTACTTATCTCTTCTTGCTGAAGCAAACATCAATCAGTGAATACATGCAACTTTCAGCACAGCATGGTTCACTGATATCCAGGTAAACTCTATGTGCAGACCTGCTGGTCAGTCATGCCTGGCTTCATGTTCAGGATTAATTCCTGAATGGACAACAGCTCAGTACCTGAATGATAATCTGTGAGAATTGTGGTAGTGTGTGCTGAGTGTTGTTGACTTGAGTTTTGCAGCAGTGAGTTGTCAGTCTGTATTTCATTACAGTGTAAGTATACCTGTTCCTATGAAGGTCATATCTACTGGTTATGCAATGTTTATAACCAGGGGAGAGGGCAATGCATTGATTTTCAATTTCCTGCACACCCCTCTATACCTTAAGGGGTTAATGTAGTGTGGTTGTATTAAAACATTTGACACCACTGACCCTTCCACTCTTTTGCCACAGGGCCCGGATTTATTTTCATCACTGCTGAGAGCAGAGCAGCACACAGTACCCGGTACTTTTCTCACAACCATCACACCACCAAATGTAACCATACTCTTGTGAGCAAAATGAGATTCATTTATCAAGTAACCTTTTTTTTATTCTGATTTTTACATTCACAACAACATTGACTGAGGGCTTACATGTGCCCCAAGTATTTGCCATGATATACACATACATATCTTGTCAAGATTGTAGGTTAAGATGGCCTTTACACACTTGACTGATTGATGAACAAATATGAGCATCAGCCAGAGGTGCTCCACCTCCAATGATGCTCAGTTAGGCAACTACAATCACATACATCTAGCTCACTGTGATCAACGGAGCACATTTGATATTACACACATTACAACAAAAAATGATGTTCTGTACATGCACAATAAGGCCTATGCATTATGACACAATGTTGATACCTGTCAAAATTTAAGTACAAATGGACACACACACACAGTTAATTTGTGTTTCAACTCGCTTTTTACTTTGACATGGAGATAATAAAAACCGTGGCTGGATTTATGCAATGTGGATTTGAACATCCAGAGACAAGCCACACTCTCCATACTGAATGAGAGGACACAAAGAAAGGAGGGGTCAATAGGGGAATGGTGTGTATATGTATATGATTGTGATATCAACTTGAACAGATGCATGTCTGTAAATCTTGTGTTTGTCATTTTTTTGTGTTGGAGATTGCAACAGATGAACTTACATGCAAAATTATTGTTCATGGGTGAGGCACGTACAGCACAACCATCTCCTGCAACATCTTTATCGACATCAAGCTGATTATTGAGGCCTTCATCAAATTCCACAGGAGGATCTGCAGGAAAATTATGCTGCAATGCAATATTATGCAAAATGGAGCATACTAAAGTATCAGCTACTATAGTGGGTTGGTATTTATCACAGTATCCCTAGGCAGCCTAGTGCTCCTGTGCTTCCTACCACTGTATGGCCACCAGCCGGCATGGCCTCCGGCCACTTCCTCATTCTGACATCAGGTAACAGGCACTAGCAAGGGTGCCTGTTTATGGGCCTATTCTGGGTGGCCTAATTGGGTCCTGCCTCCTTCTGCGCCTTTATAATGCTCCTTGGGGCTAGGAGTCATTGCCCTTACATGGTGTTCCTGTTAGTTATTCTTGCGTTCCATTGTGACCTGTGCTTATCTGAAAATCCGCTCTGTGTATGACCCTGGCTTGTCTGACTACCCACATCAGTTCTGACCTGTGGCTCTGGCTGACTAACTCGATCCTTGTTAACCCCGGCTTGTCTGACTACCCACATCGGTTCTGACTTGTGGCTCTGGCTGATTTACTCACTCCGTCTATGACCCCAGCTTGTCTGACTACCCACATCGGTTCTGACCTGTGGCTCTGGCTTACTCACTCGCTCCGTGTAGTCCTCGGTTTGTCTGTCCTCCGGCTCTGGCTCCTATCTCGCTCAGTGTATCCCCAGCTTGTCTGACCTGTGGCTCTGGCTGACTACTCACTCTGTATGCTCCTAGCCTGTCTGACCGTTAGCCTCTGTGTCCCACGGCTCTGTCCAACTCTCGCTCCCTGTTGCCTTTGGTTTTCAGTACCTCTCAGTAGCACAGTGTGCAGCTCTGGGTAGACGTTTGGGTCCTATCATCCGATGGTCTGAGGTTGTGTGGGATATTATCATCGCTATATCTCATATATTATTATCACTGTTTATTCCAATAAAGGTGATTATATTTTATTAGTGTGTCTGTCCTTCTTTGCCTGATTACCGTGACAGTATTGTAGGGCTCCACCACTCTTATCCAGATAGTGGAAATGGCATTTTAGGATGCCAAATGTCATCTCTATGACACACTATGTCATGTGTGTGGACCTCATTTTATGGTGTCAGGAGCCAGGGCCTACAAGCGTTTATAGAATCACCTTGGGAGAAAACTGGACAGAAATGATGAATCCAGCAACAGATATTCACAAATACAAATCACAATACAAATATACATATCAGTGTTACAAATGGATCTATACCCTCTGCTATGTATGGGTATCAGTCTGAGCACACATTAACCCTTTAGGTGCCAGGGAGGTATCCAACTCACTGCATTGCTCAACTATCTGGTACTCAAAAGGTTGAAACAGTGATTCTCAATGTTTTCAAGGCTTAAATCACCTCTAAAAGAGACTATGCAATTCCCAGTGCACTTGTAGTACATCATGAATCTTTCTCCCAGACCTCATGGAGGGGACAAATACATGGATATATACACCTATTCTCAAGTCCCCAGTGAGTGATAACATGATCATATGGTGTCTACCAGTTTCAGCATACAGTAATGTGAAAAAGTTTGATGCAGGTGTGAAAAATGCTGTAAAGTAAGAATGCTTTCAAAAATAGACATTATAATAGTTTATTTTTATTAATTAACAAAATGGTGAGTGAATAGAAGCCTTCAAAACAGCCTTTGGAAAACAAACTGCCTTCTGCTACAGCCAAATATTTACAGTTCAGAGCACCTTCTGCCATTTTTCTGCATCCCAGTCCCTGTGTTTTCATGAATAGTTTTGTTTCCACGTCAGGGGTTTGGCTTTTTGGCCGCAAGTCTTCCATGAAGACTACTCCTGACCATGCTTCTCCTGGCAGTAGATGGGTGTACCAGGGTCTCACTGTTTTCTGCCAATTCTGAGCTGATGGCACTGATGGACATCTTCCAATTGTGAAGGGAAGTAAGCATGACGTGTCTTTCATCTGCTGCACTAAGATGTGTGCAATGCCTCTTTATGGCTGACATTATAGGCACAAAGAAGCAGGACAAAGTGGACTGTGAAACTCCTCCAGTGGTGCTGTAGGTGGTTTGGAATGACCCCAATGCAAAAAAGTGGAGGCAGTTCAATAGTTTCACCAACTCTGCGATGGCATGGCTGTGGGATGTGAGTGGGTGAGTATCAACTTTAAGTCATACAAAGACATGACAGATGCATGATAACATTGGATGATTTCATATTCACAGACTCTGTTGGAAGATCCTTTGTCTGAATGCTCTCTTGCATGAGCTGTAGGGGCTGCCTCACCTGCCTCCTCAGGTACAGCTCTAGAGGTGTGAGCTTGTGTTGGATCATGTTTCTCTTCTTCCTCCATGAACACCCACACCAAAGTCTCCATGTGTGCAAATTTGGTTAAGTAAATGTGGCAAGATCTGTTACCTGTCTATCTCACCAGAGTGCTCCAGCATGCTTATTTAATGGAAATGGACTTGACATCATTCATATGTGTGAATTTTACTTTGTGAAGAACCTGGAACACACGTGAGAATGGGAAACAGGTGAATCTCAGCAACTTGATTAACTTCAACATTATCAGCTAATCTGAGGGGAGATGTATTGGAAACAATGGTGGAGGGGACAGATTGCCTATTGCACCTTGGTGGATTGGATTCAACAAGATTGACACATCCCCTGACTAGAGTTTTTCATTGCCAGTGTTTGTGGCGAACAGAACATTAACATATGAGCATAACCTCATGAATACAACATGGGCTCATTATGTTGAATTTACAAATGCTAAACACCTCATGGCGATGTAAACATGAAGAAAGTGTACATGTGTTGAATTGATGGCAGACTGGTGGCAATGTCAGTGGGTTGGTGTTGGATTGATGGGGTACTTGATGGCGAAGATACGTGCACACTAAATACTCGCAATGTGCCTTCAACACAGATCCAACAGAACAATGTCATCCTGAGCACTCATCAAACTTTAGTGCACGTGGTCATAGTATTAACCCCTTAACGACATGTGCCGTACTATGACCGTCACGGTCCTTGAAATACTGAAGGACCGATGACGGTCATAGTACGTCACATACTTTTTACTTACAGCGCTCTACTGGGAGCGCTGTAAGTAAAAATAGGGCCTGAAATTGACCGCTCCAAGATCGGAGTGATCTCTATCCATAGTGATGCGCCGATACACATAACAGGTCACGTGTACCGGCGCGTCCACGTGGTTTAATGCGGTCCTTATGGGACGGAAACGTCCCAGGATCGCCGGTCGTTAAGGGGTTAATTGGGATTTCACAGCATGACTTATAATTATATGTCTAAGCATCTGAACATTGATGCTCTATTCAATTTTTCTCTTCATGGTTCATTTATAAAACAGTTATTGTGTATCTTATGTTCAGGTTTTAGGCAAAATTTAGTTATTTGGTTTAGTATCAGAAGTGTAATCAGTATTTATATTGGGGCCCCAAAATTATTTTTTTATTTGTTTCATAGTATTATTATTATTATTATTATTATTATTATGTGCATCTTGTGCACTTGGCACCCTATACAATATGTCAACAATTGGAGTAATACTTTTTTGTTGTTCAAAAGGAAAATATTTATTTTATACTACACCAAGATTTCAGCATGTTTTATGTGTTAAATATAAGCATCCTTTTCAATGGTGATCTGATTTTCTGAAGATAAATTCAAATTTGACTTTTTTATGGCTCACATGTTTAAACTACTTTTGTGTATTTTGTCTTGGATATTTTATGTAGACATTTGTTTAACTGAGACAAAAAGTATCAGTTGTTATAAGTATAAGCCTGTTATAGCCAAGTATTTATTAAGACTTAGACATATCTAGTACAACTTTAATCAGAAAATACAGGTCAACAGACTGCAAAATCCAATTATTATTATTATTATTATTATTATTGTTGCAGGGGCGAGATTTAGATGTTGCCCTTTAGATGAGGGAAACATTCTGATGTTGCTGTTTTGAGGGTCATCATGTAGGCAGATCCAATTTAATAGAATACTATATTAAATATGTACTACAGATAAGAAATAATGGTATTTAGATACATGTTTCTGGCCAAAACCATAATAAGATTGCTTGTCCCCATCAAGGCATCCCAAATTTAGGCAAATCCCTATCTAAATGTATTTTGCATAATCAATTAAAAAGCAATGATAATACCTTAACTCTACTGTGAGGAAAACCTTGCAAAGGGGGTAAATAATGTATTTATACCTTCCCTAATTAATGCTAACACCTTAATATACAGAGAGATACCAACCAAAAGGAGAGGATCCAAAACCTACCAAAACACATACAAAAAATATAATATACAGGTCCCTGGGGAGCTCAAAATAGCGTTTTCAATAGTATTCAAATAGTTATATATGTGTGCCGTCAAAAGAGCTGACTAAACACATGTATAATTATATATGTATATTTTGTGTGAATAAAGAAATGTATAGGGCAGCTGTATTGAAGAGAGCTTTGTAGGTCTTTGATAGTAATTTTTATTTGATTTGGAATGGAATAGAAAGCTAATTCAGTGATTTTTAAGAAGGGGCAGGCATTGAGAACTGTTTTATTAGAAAGATAAATGGTGCATCAGCAAGAGAAAAATGTTACCTTTTTATATGCTTATAAAAATAATTATTATAATAATAATTATTATTTAATGTACATTAAATAACTGCTGAAAATGAATTACGTGTGCTGTGGTGCCTTCTAACATGTATTTTCTATGTTCTCTATGATGAAAATTCTCCTTTATACACAGATTACGCCAATAAAGGAGCAGCTTGGAAGTCTATGGGCATTTTGAGGAGTTCTGTTTCTCAACAACGTGTTTCTCATTATGTATTAATAAGGTGCAGATGAATCTCCTCTAAAATTAATCACTATTCCTTCCCATTCCTCTTTTGGGGGTATTCAAGACTGGATTTTGTTAAAGTTATGATGTTGGAGTATATTCTGGAAAAATCCTAAATACTACATGTCTTGAATGGCAGCCTAGCTCTTCCAAAATGTTTATAAATATCTTGTAAATATTTTACAAATCATCTCCGAAAGTGAGTCAATAGAATTATTCTGAAGCTGCTTCCACATAATCTCTCATATATTCCAATCATCTATGGTTAGAACTAAAAGACAAAATAGAATACCCCATCAAAATCACTTAAATAGCATAACATAAAAAATGCCAATTGGTTACTCACCTTTAACACACTTTATTAGATTTCATCCCATTCTAGACTCTTTGTTTTCTGAGGCCTCAGATTTACATATTCATATACTCTCTGGGGACTTTCTTTTCTGCCTTTTCCAGGGATCCCAGTGAATACTAATCTTTATACATTAAGAGTGTTAACTCTGCACAAACAACCAAAATTTGTCTAAATAGGATAGTCTACACATGCACTGAAAACGCAAATTTCAGATATGAATTTTGCATCTAACATAAAATATCTACGTTATACAGAAGCTATCCTCAAGTAAATTTTATTTAAAGAATATAACCCAATTACATGTTTAGGTGTTAACCTTTAGATAAAATGATAAAAGCAAGAATTGTCCATGCTTCCTAATCCTTCTCTATATCCTCCATCCAAATTTTAGTCCAGAATAACACCACTGATGCAAATAAGAGGGAAGCAGTGAGGGAGAGAAGACTTGCTGTGTGCCCAGAGAAGTTTTATATGCTCCTGGTTGCAGCCAGCTGTGTCATGACAAGCATGGACACTGATAGCTTTCTTCTTTTTGCCCTTTAGAGTGAGTTCACGTATACAATAAAGTTATCATACTATCTCCTCAGCCCCCACTTCCAGCAGAGCAGGGGCTAAGGATCCCTTCAAATGAACACTGGTAAATCAATCAGTGGTTCAATCTTTGTGAAGGATCTGACTGAGTTAACAACATTCACTAATGTTTAATTGAGGAAATCCAAAAAAGATGCACTTTTTGGAAGCCTTAGAAACCTGCGCTTCTACATATACCAGAGTTCAGGTGCAGGTTTTTAAGATAATATCTAAGTTAATGTGTTCGTTCAGAACATGAGTTGCATTGGCAGATTTGTACATGTCTCTCCACCACATTTCTCCCACAACATACATTGGCTTCTTCCAAAATAATCTACTCAAGAAACATACAGCACATGAAGTTAAAAAGAGCCAGTATAAAACATGCACAGTTTTTTCAAAGGAAACCTGTAAAAACTAAAACAAGCCACTTTCCCCCCAGCTTTGAAATGGTTAAAATATTGTATCAGATTTTTCAGGAACCAACTCGTCTTCTTCAGCCTGTGGACAGAATAAGACTTGGCATGAAGGAAAAACAGTGAAATTGTTATTTCTTTTCTGCCTGGCAGCTATGTCCTGAGGTGCATAAAGGTCAATAATTTTAACTGGACACATTTCACCGAGCCATAACTTTGGTCTAACAGTCATAGCTTGTCTGGGCATAAATGTGATGTGGTCAACTTTATCTTCATAGTATTGGTATTAAGAGGAGTAATATATACTTAATTACCCCTTACCAATGCAGTAAGCTTAATAACCAGGTATTGAGTAAATTAACTTGGCAAAATGTGAAATGGTTCTTTCAGATGAACAACTCTCTCTCTTATCACATTGATTATGTGTTTTGTGCAGCATTTTGTGCATTAATTGTACAATCCTCAAAAGTATTATAAAAGAAATCATTAGATTTCTGCTATTCAGCTCTGAGTCTAAATTAAAAATTTCCTTCAACCAAGTGTGGTTAAAATCAAGCCAAGTCTTTTGCATGTTTTTCTGTTTTACATTTAGTCATGTTTAGTGACTACATCAGCTCTAAAAATGTAGTTGATCCTGACTCGTCAAGCTCACAAATCTTAAAAGAAACATTCTCTTTTTCACAATATGCTCTGCAAATTCTACAGTAAGAGCAAAATGATATACTGTATGACTTCTAAATAATTATCACCTTTAAAGCGAGAAACATTTTATATGTATATTTAAAAGAATTAAAACTTACGGAAGTAATGAAATCTCTCCTTCAGAACTCCTCTGGAATGCAGCCACGCCAGACAGCAGCACAATGTAAGCCTTCAAGGTGAAGTAATTGGAACACAAAAATGAAAGATAGGGCCTCACTTATACATGCAAAAGTCGGGCAATTCTGAGGCAAACCAACTACACCACAATGAGCAAATAAACGTTCAGATTGATTTAACCACTTCAGTAATAAGCTAATTTTCACACTTGTTGCAGCTTACAGTTACATGATACACTGCATTTTTCCACAGACTCTTCATGAAATGGCAAGTGTGACATTAGGGGACACTCTGTCACATTTCTCATCACAGCAGGGAGGGACTGGTGGTGGTGGTGGCGATAATGTTAGAGAAGCTGGGATGAAAGAGATATTGATGTCCTTTTTAGCTTTGTCACCGCTGCTGCGTTCTCCCGGGCTGTGTCTCCTTTTCATGGCGGCTCTTATGGGTTCCAGCCTCGGGGCGCGCATGCGCAGTCTTCATCCGCCTTCAACTTGGCGGATGTGCATGCCTGGCTTGTTCCCCCATAGGTCCCAGGTCCTCCAGTATTACTCGGGTCCCAGATGAGCCCCTCTCTCCCAGCTCTCCCATTGGCCAGTTTCTGTATTTAAACGGGCAGCCCCAGGCTTAGGGCACCAGTTCCACAAGCTATTCCTAGCTAGCTCCTGGACTCCTGACGTTAGTCTGCTACTTTATCTCTGTTCCTGGCTTGACCTTTGGCTTGTCTGACCACGTCTGATCTCCGCTCCTGGCTTGACCCTTGGCTTTTCTGACCATGTCTGATCTCCGCTCCTAGCTTGACCCTTGGCTTGTCTGACCACGTCTTGATCTCCACTCCCAGCTTGACCTTAGGCTCCGTTTCTCACCACTCTTGATCTTCTCTCCTGCTTGAATCCTTGTCTGCACTTGACCTCTGTTGTGCTCCCTGTTTCCCTGCTTGTTATCCTGCTGGTCATACTGGCCTGGTTTTTCAAACGGTTCCTAGGTACTCCTATCCTGGTTCCACCTCGGCTCAACCGGGGTGGAACAATCTGGTTTCATGACCAGCACTTTTAACCACCTTTGACTGAAGCAAGGGAGTACCTGGCACGCCGTCACCACTCACTAGCATCGCACACTAGCACCTTCAACCAGAGCCAGCACCAAAAGGCTTCTTAACCGTCGTGTGCATGACAAGCTTTTGGAATTTGTGGAGTTTGCAACTGCTGCTGCTGAGTTGTAAGGCCATCAGGATGCTGAGAAGCAGGCTAGTGTGCCACAGATAACCATGGACATAGTGGGAATAGGGTCAACAAGAGATGCAGGACTAATACAGATTCCAATTGTCATCAGCAGCAATATTCCTGGTCCTAGTTGTGGTGCTGATTCTGAGGCAGTAGCATCAAAATCACCCTCTGCCCCAGCCAATGAAGGGGAATGTGGAGGAGAAGAAGAGGCAATTTTTCTAAACCGCCCAAATAACACATATGAAATACAGACACCATGACATTTATGTGAAACATGTTAAAACCAAACACCCACCACAGAAATCGAGTATCACTGTTGCTGTACCCCCTGACTCTCCAGAAAGGCAACAAGAGGCAAGGCGGAGATCAAAGAGGAGAAAGAATAGAGCAACCAAGCCAGAGGCTGGAAGTTCGATGGCGAGAGAAACAACTAGCTTGCTATAACCTCCTTGCTCTGCGGTAGCTACATCTTCTGCCAATCCACCTTGTTCATCGTTACCTCTCCCACCAAATGATAGCCACTCTAGTTGTTAGGATGTGGCAGTTCGTCTCCACCCATTGCACACTGTGTGGTGTACTCACCACACATGGCAGTGTGGTGGAGGAGAATCTCAAGCAGGGCATCAAGCAGCATCTAAGGAGATTCCATCCCGCAGAATATACTAAGATGGTGGCAGGGAGGGTTCATCATTACTATTAAACTGTCAGCAAGTTGTTATGTGTCCTTAGTGGGGTGTGGACAAGGGGCATAGTGACAGCAGCAGTACTTGGTTTCTGGTGGGGGGATTTCACATTGGGGTCCCTAAGTGTTATGGTGTTTGGATACAGTTGTGCCAGGTGTTTCGTGTGAGTGCAGATGTACCCATTGTTCCACTTTCCAGTCCTTCCCTTATTTAAGCTGTGCACTTTGCAGTTGATGCTGTGAGAGGCACAGTACCTGCTATCAAGAGAAGAATTCTATTCTCAACACACCCATGATTTTGGAGGAGGGGCAGGTGTAGAAACATTATTAGGCAACTTCTTTTCTCCACATATACCTGAAGTAGGGGGTCCAGTTATGATGCTGCTACTGGCTTCGGCACATCACTGGAGCTAGTCGTGACAAGAGGAACAGTCATCACCCATGTTAATGCTGTTGTTGATCCCATTCCCTTTGAGCTGCCTAACTAACAACTCAGCAGCAGTAGCAAGAACAGCAATTGTTAATTCCGCAATTATATCAGGGCATTTGACAATGGCCAGTGGCCACTTTCCAACATGACATGACCTGCTGGCACTAGGCCAGTAGGGCAATTTTTTTCTCTCAGAGCTTGTGCTTTATATAAAAAAAAACAAAAGAAAAACATAGGTCTTCAAAAAATAAACACATTTTGGGGGTTTGCTTCTAATAAGCCTAAGTGCTACAAATCAATGTTTCTTCAGTGCTTGTGCCTCTAATAACTCGAAGTCCTATGAATCAATGTTTCCTCAGGGCTTGGGCCTCTAACAACAAATCTAACAAATCATCCTCGACAAATATCAGTCCACCCCAAAGGCAGCTTATGTCAGGGGTTCTTGTCTCTATCACTTTATATACAAATTTCTATTTTATTTTTTTTATAATTTTATTTTATCAATTTATTTTTTAATTAACCAATACCAGTCAAGAACTCCCCCCAAAACAAATTCACTGTTCAACTGATTTAGTCTCTAGACTCCACCCACCAACACAGACACCCTCCTTAGACCCCTTTTATACCATGTCTTATGGTGTTTTTTTGAATTGTATTTAGGATATATTTTTTATTAACTGCCCCACACTCCCATTTAACAACCCCCTAAAAGAAAAATTCCCTTAGTCTCTCCCCATACTCCATCAACACAGGCACCCTCATGCCCCTTTTATTCTATGCCTTTGGGAAATAAAATATTATTTGCTATGTGTTGTGTGTAACTTTAATGTTCCCACTGATTTCAATGGAATGAGCTAGGACAAAAAATCGACACTTTTCGCAGGAAATTATTCGTAAAGCAGGATGTACCAGTTTGAGATGATATTTTCCGCCCGTCCTTCGTTATAACCATTTTTGCACAGACAAGTATTGTTTGAGAAAATGTTACAAAAATCAGAGGTTGTAGTAGGTGTCGTTTTGCACTTCTAGCACCCCCTGAGGTAGGTCAAATAAAATCAATAGGGTTTCGTTTTTCTCCTAAGAGCACTACCTAATGAATACAGTTGGATATTCCATAGTTTTCATATATTTCAGTGCATTTTAATTTGCAGAAATGTAAGAAAATGCCATTTTTTTTCCTATAGTGCCACCTTCTGGAAAGATTTGGGCATACCAGGCTTGGGTAAGAAGGCAAGTCACCCTTCGTTAGATGAGGCAGGTTGTCTTCTTTCCAAAATGGTATGGTTTGTGTTCCCTTTCCTCACTTCTTTAGTAATTATAACAACTAGGACTATGTTTTTTTTTTGTTTGTTTTTTTTAAATTACAAGCCCAGAGAAAAAAAAATGCCCTACTGGTCTAGTGCCAGCAGGTCATGTTGGCCAGTGGCCAATGGCCATTGTCAAATGTCCTCCTGAGTCCATAATTGCTGAATTTGCATCTGCTGTTCTTTCTTCTGCAGGATGATTAGGCAGCTGAAAGGGCATGGGATCAACAATAGCAGTAACATGGGTGAAGGATGATGAAGGTTCCACTTGCCCCGACTAGCTCCAGTGATGCTCCTGAGGCAGTAGCAACACAATAAGTAGCCCTCAGTATATGTGGAGAAGTTGGCCAATAATTCTTCTATACCTGCCCCTCCTCCAAAATCGTGGATGTGTTGTTATTTGAATATCAATTTTTCCCTTGAGAGCAGGAACTGTGCTTCTCATCAGCAACTGCAATGTGCAAAGAGTGTGTGGTAAATAACATCTGGGGGCATAACTGTATCCAAACACCATGACACCAGAACCCAAGTACTGCAGCTGTCACTATATCCCTTGTCCAGAACCTGCTAAGGACACATGACAACTTGCTAACAGTTTAATAGTAATGATGAACCCTCCCTGTCACCATCTTAGCATATTCTGCAGGATGGAATCTCCTCAGATGCGCCTTGATGCCCTGCTTGCAATTCTCCTCCACCACACTGCCATGTGTGGTCAGTGCACCACACAATGTGCAATGGGTGGAGACGAACTACCACATCCTAACATCAACAGAGTGGCAATTATTTGGCGGGGGAAGTAACAATGAATGAGGTGGATTGGCAGAAGATGTAAGTTGATGGTGAGCTAGTTGTTTCACCCATCATGGAACTTCCAGTCTCTGCCTGGGTTCCTCTATTCTTCCTCCTCTTTGATCTCCGCCTCACCTCTTGTTGCCTTTCTGGAGAGTGAAGGGGTACAGCAACAGCAGTGCTTGATTTATATGGTGGGTGTTTTGCTTTAACATGTTTGACATAAATGTCATAGTGTCTGTGTTACAAGTGTGATAACAGGACGCTTGTGCCAATATGTGTTCTCTCCTTTCCTCTTCTCATTGACTTGTCACAAATTGTGCACAGTACCATTGGTGATGACTGCACTGTGCCTGCCACAAGAGAAAAATAGTCCCACACTCATGATTTCAGGGGGAGGGATAGGGAACAGGTAGAGAAGAATGGCCTCTTTCTTCTTGTCCTCCACATTCTCCTTCACTGTCTGTGGCAGCGGAGAATGTTGCTGCTGTTGCTGCCACTGTCTCAGATTCAGACTTGCAACTAGGACCAGGAGTACTGCTGTTGCTGGCAATTGGAACCTGTCCTAGTCCCGCGTCACTTGTTGACCCCGTTCACGCTGTGCCCACAGTGGTCTCTGACACACTAGCTTGCTCCTCAGAATCCTGCTCCCCTTGCATCTCATCAGCAGCAGGAATTAGAGCAGTTGCAAATTCCACAAATTCCAAAAGCTCACTGCTAGTGGTGGTGGTGATACCCATTCTCATCCCTGTCTTCCATTCCTTCTCAGTTTCTGTTAAAAAGACCATCAATGTCTCTTCCACCCCAGCTTCTCCAGCATTATCATCACCACCACCACTAGTCCCTAAGTGTTGCTGCTGCTCCATTACAGACATTTAACTTCTCTTTGCAGGAGGTGACTAGCAATGTGACAGAGGGTCCCCTAATGTCACACTTGGCATTTCTTGTTGACATGAAGAATGCAGACAGACAGCAGTAGCAGCAGGCACAGACAGATGATCTGTGCTCCTTGGGTTGGTGGTCGTATTATTATATCTGCGCCTGCTATCCCCTAACCATTCTGGCCTCTTCAGGATCATGTTGCATTTGTACACTGTAGTGAAGGGAAGGGGACTCCCTTCTGTAACACCTGTTACAGAAATCTAGTACCGCTGTTACTGTACCCCCTGACTCTCCAGAAAGGTGGAGATCAAAGAGGAGGAAGAATAAAGAAACCCAGACAAACACTGGAAGTTCCATGATGAGAGAAACAACTAGCTCGCCATCAACATCACTTTCTTCCTCTATGGTAACAAGTACATCTCCTGCCAATCCACCTCATTCATCGTTACCTCCCCCGCCAAATGATAGACACTCTGTTACTGTTAGGATATGGCAGTTTGTCTCTACACATTGCACACTATGTGGTACACTAACCACACATGCCAGTGTGGTGTAGGAGAATCGATACCAGGTCATCAACTGGCATCTGAGGAGATTCCATCCCGCAGAATATGCTAGGATTCTGTCAGTGAGGGTTCATCATTACTATTAAACTGTCAGCAAGTTGTCATGTGTCCTTAGCGGGGTCTGGACAAGTGGTACAGTGACAGCGGCAGTACTCTGTTTCCAGTGTCATGGTGCCCCCAGATGTTATTTACCACACACACACTGTGCACATTGCAGATGCTGAGGAGACCCACTGTTCCTACTCTCAAGGGAAAAAATATATTCTAATAACAACACACCCATGACGATTTTGGAGGAGGGGCAGGTGAAGAAGATTTAATGGTCAACTTGTTCTTTTCTCCACATATACTGGGGGCTACTTATTCTTCTGTTACCGCCTCAGGCTCATAACTGGATCCAGTTGTGGCACGTGGAACCTTCATCATCCATCTTCCATGTTACTGATATTGTTGATCCCATTCCCTTTCAGCTGCCTAATCATCCTGCTGCTTAAACAACTCAGCAGCAGCAGTACGAACAGCAGTTGCAACTCAGGACGACATTTGACAGTGGCCACTGGCCAACATGATCTGCTGGCATTAGACCAGTAGGGCATTTTTATTTTTTTCTCAGGGCTTGTGTATAAAAATATAAATACATGTAAATACATAAATATATAAAAACTAGGCCTACAAAAAAAATAAACAATTTTTGGGGGATTTGTTTCTAACAAGCCTAAGTCCTACAAATCAATGTTTCCTTAGGGCTTGTGCCAAACAAGCTTAAGTCCTACAAATCAATGTTTCTTCAGGGCTTGGGCCTCTAATAAGTCTAAGTCCTACAAAGGCCTCTAACAACAAATCAAACAAATCATCCTCTACAAAATACTCTATCAAGTCAAATATCAGTCCACTCCATTGGCAGCTTATGTCAGGGGGGTCCTGTCTCAGTCACTTTAAATACAAATGTCTTATTTTATTTTTCCCCACGCCCTACGAACACAGGCACCCTCATGCCCCTTTTATACAATGCCTTTGGAAAATAAAATATTATTTATAATGTGTTGTGTGTAACGTCTATGTTCCCATTGATTTCAATGGGCAAAAAAAGCAGAAAAAAAGCTGAAAATCTGCACTTTTCGCAGGAAATTTTTAGCCGAGCAGAAAGTGCCATTTTTCGACAATTTCAGTTTGAGGCGGAAAGTTTCACCCATTCCTACTCATCAGATCCTCTCAGAATGACTTACCTTCACATTGAGTGCCCTGTGTTGAGCACTTTCATAGATGATACCCCTGGGTTTGTTAAGCCCAGATATTGCTTCCAGGGATGGACTAAGTCACCGATGAGCCCACCAACACATCCTACTCCCTTCCCTTAGTCTTGTAACCCTCTTTCCTCTATTTTTTTTTTCTTCCAGCCCATTCGCATAGATATGCTACATTTAAATTTCCTCTGAAAATCACTTCATAGATTCCTACATCTCTTTCTCAAGATTTATTCAGGTTGGTCCAACTCACCTTTCACCTTATTTTGTCTATGTGCACATCACTAATCTGATTCAGGTTTAGGGTCCTTTGACTTATGATGCTTACTTTCATACCTATTATCTTATCTATTATTTTCTGCTAGGTTATATATCAATTAGAAATTGTTCCATTCTGATATTTGAGCGATCTTCTTCTGACAATATGCAATTTGTGTGTTGATAGCCTATATTGTTCTTATATGTTGTAATGCAATCATTCTTCATCAATAAAGCTTTTAAAATAAAAAAAAAAAGTGTTATTTCAGCATACGGCTAGTCAACCCCACGTATTTGACTTTATATCACCATTCAAGACAGTAGATGACCCCCTTTGATTCAAAGTTAATAAAGTCACCGATCATATGTACTTTTCCAGTTCTGTCTTGAATGTAATGACATTTTTTGAATGTAGGGACATAATTTGATCATTTGCAATTTCCGAATGTGTGTGTTCCACTTACTTGGTGGTGGGGGTCTCTTTTCTTTCACCTGGAAATGGATACAAACCAAGTAATTACTGAGGTTGGGGGCTTTACAGTAACAAGTTAGAATTCTATCACGAACAATCTTTTGTAATGTCATGTTCTGTTGTAAGATGGGCAGATGTTTGTTCATGATTTCCTCCATTTGTCTATAATGGAAATTGAATTTGGTGATAAACTTTACTTGACTGTCACTATTCTTGGTTTTAACTTAGAGAACATTCAGTTCTAGATTTTTTGAGCCATATATCTACAAAATCCTTGACTGTGTACAAGTGTACCTAGAAGAACTGATGCTGTTTTGAAAGCAAAGGGTGGTCACACCAGATATTGATTTTATTTCGATTTTTCTGCCGTTCACGCACTATGCATTTTGTTAATTGATCAGTATAAACTATTAACATTTTTTCATACCTGCCTAAAACATTTGTACATTACTATATTACATATATATTTATATATATATATATATATATATATATATATATATATATATATATATATATAAACTTTTTTTCTTCAAGGCTCTGAGTACTGAACAAAAAGTGTATACCCCTTTGAGTGCCAGAGGGGTACGCAACACATTGCTTTGCAGTGTGTTGCGTACCCCTCTGGCATTCAAAGGGATACTATGCATTGTCAAATAATATGTAAAATACACTAATAATAGATTATCTGAATTCCTGCAAAAATCAGTGTCTTTAGAAAAATGAACAAAATTGTAACTCTTTTTGCTCCATCTGAAAGCTCATTAACAAAAGAGTATAAATAACAAATTCATGCTCTACTAATAACTCAAAGATATAGGTCAAAGCAGAAGCAGAACCTTTCCAGGGTCATTATGTAGTCTATGACGCTAATGTTCTTAGAAGAAATAAATAATGTTTGAGACAAACCAACTGCATCATGATTATACAAATGTTTTCCATTATATTAAATGAGACATTTAACACCTTGAATGCAGAAGAGGTCTCCAACACATTTTAAAGCAATGATTTAGAGATCTATTAAGCATTGAAGGGGCTAACAGTGTCATTTAAATCAATGGGCATCTTGGGAAATTCTATTTGGAAAGAACACACCTTGGCACAAGTGCCCTGATATCACATATGAAACACAGACACCATGACATTTACACCAAATATGTTAAAGCCAAACACCCACCACAGAAATCAAGTACTGCTGTTGCTGTACCCCCTGACACTCCGAAAGGCAACAAGAGGAGAAGCGGAGATAAAAGAGGTGAAAGAATAGAGAAACCCAGGCAGAGACTGGAAGTTCCATGATGAGTGA
The DNA here is from genome assembly GCA_037306005.1 of Rhinophrynus dorsalis. Taxonomy (NCBI): domain Eukaryota; kingdom Metazoa; phylum Chordata; class Amphibia; order Anura; family Rhinophrynidae; genus Rhinophrynus; species Rhinophrynus dorsalis. The sequence continues at coordinate 425,279,870 of CM074719.1, read as the reverse complement.
AAGAACTAGCTCACCATCACCTTCTAGGGTAACAACTACATCTTCTGCCAATCCATGTCATTCATCGTTACCTCCCCGGCCAAATGATAGCCACTCTGTTGATGTTAGGATGTGAAAATTCGTCTCTACCCATTGCACACTGTGTGGTGCACTGACCACACATGCAAGTGTGGTGGAGGAGAATCGCAAGTAGTGCATCAAGCGGCATCTGAGGAGATTCCATCCCACAGAATATGCTAAGATGGTGGCAGGGATGGTTCATAATTACTATTAAACTGTCAGCAAGTTCTCATGTGTCCTTAGCGGGGTCTGGACAAGGGGTATAGTGACAGCAGCAGTAATTGGTTTTGGTTGTCATGGTGTTTGGATACAGTTGTGCACCCAGATGTTATTTACCACACACACACACTGTGCACATTGCAGTTGCTGATGAGAGCCACAGTTCCTGCTCTCAAGGGAAAAATGCATATTCTAATAACGACACATCCATGATTTTGGAGGAGGGGCAGGTGGAGAAGAATCATTGGCCAACTTCTTCTTTTCCACACATAGACTGGGGGCTACTTATGGTGCTAAATATTCCTGCTGCTTAAACAACTCAGCAGCAGCAGCAGCAGCAAGAACATCAGTCACAAATTCTGCATCTATATCAGGGCATTTGCAATGGCCATTGGCCACTGGCCAACAGGACATTACCTGTAGGGCATTTTTTTCTCAGAGCTTGTGCTTAAAAAAAAAAAAAAAAAAAAAAAAAATTAAATAAAGAAAAACAAAGCTCTACAAAAAAAAATTGTGGGGGGTTTGTTTCTAACAAGCCTAAACCCTACAAATCAATGTTTCACCGTGGCTTAGGCTTCTAGAAACAGATCTAACAAATCATCCTCTACAAAATACTCTATCAAGTCAGTTATCAGTCCACCCCAGTGGCAGCTTATGTCAGGGGGTTCCTGTCTCTATCACTTTACATACAAATTTCTTATTGTATTTTATTGATTTATTTTTTATTATCTGCCCCCCCAATATCAGTCAAGAAACCTCCCAAAACATATTCCCTGTTCAAATAATCCATTCATTCACCAACACAGGCACCCTCCTCAGACCCCTTTTATACCATGTCTTATGGTGTTTTTTATTTGTATTTAGGATTTATTTGATATTAACTACCTCTCCCCAATCCCAGTAAATAACCCCCCCAAAAGAAATCATCCCCTGTTCAACTGATTCTTTCCCCACACTCCATCAACATAGACACCCTCATGCCCCTTTTACACTTTGCCTCTGGAAATAATATTTGCTATGTGTTGTGTGTAACTTATATGTTCCCATTGATTTCAATGGAATGAGCTAGGCGGAAAAAGCAGGAAAAAGTGGAAAATCAGCACTTTTCAAGAGGAAAGTGCCATTTTTTGCCGATTTCAGTTTGAGGAGAAAATTTTCACCCATCCCTAGCCAAAACATTATTCTGGCATTCTAAACGTTAACTGCTGTTAGTTGTTTCAGATTAACAACGCTCTCTTGGTCATTAAGATTTGATTTTCTAGAAGCAGTATCACAATGTATGTTTAAATGTCATCCTAGAATTTCATTAAATTCAGATACCACATTTCAGTGTCAGAAATTTTCATAGATACTAAATACTGAAATTAATTTATTTTTAGATTTTTTTTTATAAATAATTTACCAACAATGAAGCTAGAACAGGAGTGATTTAGAGCAAAACAACTGCACCATAATTAAGATATACAATTTTCAAAATTCCTCTAGATTTAAATTAGGCTTTGAACACCTTTAAGTTTAACTGGCACTTTGTAGCAAATTGGGGATCTTGAAAGAGGTTTCCGAAGCACCTTTATTTTTTTTGTTCATTTATATAAAACAGTCATTACTGAGCTATTTTTTCTTTATTTATTTGTCAGTTAATGCAAATTTGATATCCATGTCCATACTAGCATTCCACACTGCTCCCCATCCTGAATGGCACAGATGATAGCTAACTTGCATAATTGACAAAGAATTAAATCTGAATAGTAATCAGTATATAAATCAGGAACAGTTCCAATAAGGATACTGACATTGAATGTCTTACCGGTAACCAACAGGACTGTGAGCCTTAATACAGGCATAACCTTATTTTTTGAGCCTATAAGTTATCTGTGGGTTAATAATTGCTACATTTCACATTCATCAATATGCCAGATCCATTTTTTGTCTAGTTATTCGCCATCAAGGATCTTGTGATTTACTCTCATATTAGGACATTGAATTTTCAGCCAATATTTTATATATCGTTATTTTTATATACATTCATGCTAGCTAGCTATATTTTTGCCATGAATACATTTTCATCTTCATAGCACCTCATTGTTTAATGCTTAGATTTTTTTATATTACCTTAGTGTAGGAGCGCTCTCCATTTTTGTTTTTTCTTTGTTTAAGGAAGAATTCTCCTTTATGAACATAACGTACTCCACAGTCCAAGCTTTCTATTTTGTCCTTATATGGCATAAAGATAGTCAACATATACATTTGTGTCTGGCATGAATAGACCAACTGAGTGAGTCTGTGTCTATTTGGACGATGTTTTAAGTCTCATTTTACAAACAATCGTCATCATTGAAAGCAATTAATGTGCCTCAGGGGCAGCAGTCTAACATTCAGGGTGATCTCAGTGACTGGCAACATCCCTATGGGATTGTTCCTACAATAGGAGTTTGTACAAATTGATGCACATGCTCACTGTCTACCTCCAAGGAGTGGCCCCACTGCATAAGAGATGATGACCACATACTTGCAAGATAATTATGTTCTAGGCTGAAACGATAACCCAATTGAATACTGGCCAAGCAAAGTGTAAGTGTGGCCAGCATTCATGAGTACGGCTGAGCATGGATGGATGAAATGTTTAGACTCAAAAGGAAATCAGATGAAAAGTGATACTTCATACTGTGTGGGATTTTTTTCACAAAAAGTTACAATTTCCCACTTTTTCCAACTTGCTCATTGCATTTAAATCAATGATAAGAATGAATCCCCCATGTATAGAGTTACCTGTGGATTCCTACTGAGATAGCTGAGATGCAGCTTGTCTTCATGCATTTGTAAGAGAGAAAGAAAGCAGCATAATTTTGAGCTAGAGGAGATAGCTTATTATTATTAACTAACTCTCTACAGTCCATAATGAACTCTGCAGCCAGACTACCTCACACATCTCTCCTATAATACTGCTCCTATCTGCCAGTCCCTGCACTGACTCCCATTAGCATTTAGAATTAAGTTCAAAATACTGTTGCAAACTTACGGAGCCAATTCACTTACATGTTCCATTTTTCCTCTGCACAGGAACTTCTTCTATCTCAATCTCTTATTATATCCTCGTATTCTTACCTACAGAATTTCTCCCGTGCTGTACCTGTGCTCTGGAATTTCCTCCCCATCCCATCAGACTCTTCCCCAGCCTTCAGATTTTCAGATGCTCTCTGAAAACTCACCTCAAGGAAGCCTATAGATTACTCCATAACTATTATGAGCAAGGTCAGGTCAACAATCTGTCCAACATCTTCTCACTCTTGTTCCCTTCTACATCACTCTCCACCTACAACTCCATCACAACCTCACTGTTCACAAAGAGCATTTTGCTCCTAAACAGGTTAGCTACTTGTTTGGACAACTGCATTGAAAAGCACTTCTTTCTCCACCCCTGAACCTTCTGATTGGCTTCAGTGCAGATAGATGCATATTATTTGAGCTATTTTTGGATTGCTGTTTGTTCCTGGAGTTGTTCCAGTGTTTTGACCTTGGCCTATCTCTGACCTTGTTTTGACTTAACCTTCTGTCCTGATCCTATGGTGTCTCTGGTGTCTGTCCTAGGACTGTCTGCTACCACTCCTGCTTCTACCATTTTCTGGTAACAGACCTTGGCCTGCATCTACTACTCTCCAGTATTCAACCTCGGCCTGTCTATGACAAACCCTGCTTTATCAACTACCCGGCATTCGATCACAGTCTGTTCTCAACCATTCCACATCTCTTGCTCCAGAGATTGATTCATTGCCTTTTACAGACTTGCTTCCTTGACTTGCAGTCCCTGCCTATGATTCACGTGCAGGGCTTCAACTGATAATCCATACTCTAAACATTTGTGTGATCTACCTCCAGTCGTGTTTGGGTGTACTCATTCAGCTATCAGGCTTTGCCGCAGCAAGGGTACACTCATCATTGCCAGAGTTCCCAAGCCACACTCTCTACCCGGTGCTCCCCAGCTGCTGTCAGACCACTCAGGTGCTATCTATCCAAGCAATACAGCAGTTCATGTGGCATGAGGCACTTATACCACATAGTGCTTACACTTTCTGTGCACTACCTACCTTCCTCTAGATTGTAAGCTCTCATGAACAGGGGCACTGATACTTTTATTTTCTATGTTCCATTTGTACTGTTTTATGTCCCTGTATGTCTATTCCCTATTGTAAAGCACTGCATAATAAATAAGCACTATTTAAATAAAGGATATTAATAATAACTGAGAGTCTTGATGGAAGCCAAGTTGTCTGAGGACTCTGGGGGAGTGTGAGGGGGAAATTAATATTTTTTACTTAGAAGTGAGATAGACAGGTGATCTAAGTTCCTACAGAGCTGACTGAGCCTCTGGGACTGATTGAGAGATACACTTTGCAGAATAACATCCAAGAGACAGATAAGTACAACTGACACTGACTCCTACAAGTGCCAGAACAGAAGCACATACATAAAGTTTTACTTCACTGGGAATGTAGCAAATAAGTGGAGCAGCCTACCAGCAGAAGTAGTAAATATAAATACAGTGAGGGAATTTAAACATGTATGGGATAGACATCCTGAACATCAAACAAGGCCAAAGACCAAATATGGATTAAAGTTTTTTAAGTAGGAAAAATGGTCAGACTAGATGGGCTGACTGGTTCTTATCTGCCATGAAATTATAAGTTTATTTGTTACTATATAGTGACAGAGGTATGGTGATGGAGGGGTCAGTATAAAAAAATATTCTTAATTATGTATTCTTTCTGGTAAAATATTTTTCTAAAACAAACAAACAAAAAAAAAACCAATATGGCTGTTATCCCTGTAATCATGGCTGCCTATATACTTGAGTGAAAAGCATAGTACCTGCTCCAGGCTCTATTCAGACTATATAGGGATTTATTTGTACTTCCCTTCAGTGTTTTCATATTTTCATCTTTGTAAAATGAACCATAGCATGTAATGTAAGGGAAGACAGGAATAAATATGAAGCATTTTATTGTAAAATGTGTTTGCTTTGAATGAGCCAGACATGGAAGGGTCAAAACATGGAAATTAGTTGTGCTGAATTTTAATTTTTTTGCCTTTTAATACCTGTTCTGTTTTCAGTTTTCTCAAATGTAGCTGTGGCATGCCCAATTCTGATTTTATTTAAGAACTCCATTTATACATAATAAAATGCTACAATATATTGCAAGATCTTAAACCATTTGACTCCTTTGTATTTGTGCTAGTGTGCATTATACGTGTAAGGATGGGAGATAATAGCTTACACACCTAGTACATCATGTCTTCTAGAAAATACCCACCAAGAAAAGGTTAATGCGTAGCATAAATATCTCCTTTTTTCTTAAACTTTATGGGTCACCATGAAAAAAAATGTCCAGGAGATAAGAAAATTATTTTCTTCATAGTGGTTCTACAGGGGCCTGTGGCACTTTAGTGTGCCACATACATCCACTTAGGGTACCTCTTGTATTCTAACAAAACTTTTGCAATATGTGAATGATGAATTTTAAATGAATATTTATTCACAGACTGTTTATTTTTGTTATTATAATGTTAAGATTAAAGAATAAAGATACAACTCAAAATAATTCAATCCAAATATGGTTCAAATACAGTAAAATTACAATTTAAGGCAAATGTAATGCATTAAATTGAATACAAATACATTTCAAAAGCAGGAAAATACAATTCAACACATTTCATACAAATACATACATAGTTCATTAATTTCAATATAAATACAATTTAAATACAGTCAAAAAGAAATACAATGCAATAGAAATTCAGTACATATAATCACTGTAGTTCGATAAAATACAATTTAATTCAATTTTACAGACATTAGTATATTCAATATGTTTAGTTTTGTTATTATAATTGCAAGATCTAAATCTAAAATACAACAATATCTGTCCTGTGTGATGTTACACCTGAGGCATTTTGATTGGATGTTTCCGGTCTCCATGATTTTTCAAATGCCAGCGGGAAATGGAGCTCACGTTTGCTTTGCCTCTTGAAGAAGCTAGATGCAAAATGGGTGTTTATCTTATGAACTGTCTATCTACGTTTAGTAGAATAACTTTTTTAAAACAGACAATTAGTAAGCCGGATAATTCCCCAGTGGGACTGAACGTTAGCCGATTAATTACTCTCTGTAGGAGGCGATCGCCATTATACGCCTTGGTTATTTTAACATGTTATTCCAGCATATATGTTTAGAAGTTCCTATTAAGTATTATTATCAACACTTGTGATTGTGAGAGATACTTTGTTTACTCTCGACAATTATGGCAATCCGGAATTTGCCCCGGCTGTACACCATTTACCAATATGTTACATTTGGGTATTGATTTATTATTTCTTTTTATTTCTTTTTCAATAAATTAATAAAAGTTAAGTTTTAGATTTTAGAAATATATACAATATTTTTTTGGTACCCCTCTTTTTTCTGTTCCATCATATGTAGTATAGCTCAGGTCATTATTGAAAGTGAGTAGAGTGCTAGTACTGCAGGGCTATCTGTATTTGTGATTTTCTATGTTATTTTCCCCTGTAGCACCACTCTTCAATGTAACGGTTTGTACGACACTCAGACACAGTAGGTTAGAATAAAACACAGTTTTATTAAAAGACACAATGAAAATACCCTTGATGGGCTATAGTGTATCACAGCGGAATAGACAGTTATAATATAGGACTTAGACATATGCCTACACAGGCCCAGTATAATAATAAGCGAGATAATACATATACTGTCACACATCAGGCATACAAGGATAACTCAGCACAGCATGGGTTAAAGTCCAAGTGATATAATCAGTCTCTGATGTGGTGTGTTCAGTAACGCCCAGTATGATGGAATAACAGTGATCAGGAGACTGAGGTGCTAGAGTGGAGACAAGCACTTTATGTCTGCTGGAGCAGAGCTGAGACTTATACCCCCTGCCGTAGCAGTAATGAAGGCCACATAATACTCTGCAAGAACTGTATGAAATAGAGCCACAAGCACCCTGCCGGTGCAGTCACGGAGGCTACGATATTCTGCAAGAGCTGAACAGGAATGAGCCAATGGCACCCGACTGGTGCAATCACGGAAGCAACAGTACTCTGCAAGAGCTGAATCGAAAAGAGCCAATGGCACTCAGTAGGTGCAGTAACTGAGGCAACAGTACTCTGCACGAGCTGAACGGAAACGCAACCACGATCACACTGCTGGAGCAGTAACTGAGGCAACAGTAGCTCTGCAAAAGTTAATGGAAGGCTCAGCAGTAACGGAGGCAACAGTAGCTCTGCAAGAGTTAATGGAAGGCTCAGCAGTAATGGAGACAACAGTAGCTCTGCAAGAATTAATGGAAGGCTCAGCAGTAACGGAGGCAACAGTAGCTCTGCAAGAGTTAACGGAAGGCTCAGCAATAACGGAGGCAACAGTGGCTCTGCAAGAGTTAACAGAGGGTTCAGCAGCAATGGAGGCAACAGTAACAGTAACAGTAACAGGATGCTTAGGGGAATGTATACTGCCAGAGCAGTAACGGACGCAACGGTGACACACTGACTGTTATACCCAGACTAGGCGGAAGTAATAATGTCGCCCAGCGACATGATGAGCAGGAACTGGAGCGCTGGGCCAGATCATGGAGCAGGAACGTCAGACAAGCCGGGTCAGATCACGGAGCAGGAACATCAGACAAGCCGGGTCGGGTCACGAGCAGGAAGTCAGCCAGGCCGAGTCGGATCACGGAGCAGGAACATCAGACAAGCCGGGTCAGGTCACGGAGCAGGAACGTCAGCCAGGCCGGGTCAGATCACGGAGTAGGAACCAGAAGTGGAGTAGTCAAACAGGCCAAGTCGGTACACGGGAACACAGCAACTCAAGTAAGCACTGGTACAGGAGCACCACGAAAGGGCACCAGACAGGTGCCAGAAGCCCAGTATAAAAAGGCCATACTGACCGGGCCAAATCAAGCTCAGCCAATAGGAGCACAACACACAGAGACTGACAGGAAAAAGCACGGGCACTGTGATAGTACCCCCCTCTCAAAGACCCCCTCTCCTGGCAGAGGGTCCTGGTTTCTGGGGATATTTAGACTGAAAACTGCGCAATAACCTAGGGGCATGAAGGTCCTTCTGATTGACCCAAGAATGCTCTTCAGGGCCATAGCCCTTCCAATGGACTAAATATTGCAATTTTCCTCTAAATCTTCGTGAATCAATTATGCTTTGAACTTCGTACTCCTCTTGGCCTTGAACATCAACAGGCCCAGGAACCACCAGAGTGGTAGTGTAGCAGTTGCATACCAAAGGCTTTAACAGGGACACATGGAACACATTATGTATGCGCATAGATGCTGGGAGTTCCAAAGCATAAGAAACAGGATTAACTTTGCGAATCACCCTGAAGGGGTCAATGAACCGGGGAGCCAGCTTATTGGATGGAACTTGCAAATTAAGGTTTCTGGAGGAAAGCCATACCCTGTCCCCAACCTGGAAGGAGACCGCTGGCAGTCGTCTACAATTGGCATGTCGCTGATGTCGCTGAAATGTCTGAGGGTCCTTTGAACCTGTGCCCAAGTGGAGCGGAGCTGCTCAATATGCTCGTCCAGAGCTGGAATCTGCTGCGACTGGAATGAGTCCGGGAGCAGGCATTGCTGAAACCCGTAGTTGATGAGGAACGGGGAGCTCCTGGACAATGAATTAACTGCACAATTCCTGGCGAACTCAGCCTATGGCAACAGCTCAGCCCAACTGTCATGATGATCAGTCACAAAACAGTGCAGGAACTGCTCCAGTCCCTGATTGGCACGCTCAGCGGCCCCATTGGTCTGGGGATGGTAGGCGGAGGAAAAGGACAATTGGATGCCCATCTGGCTACAGAATGCCCTCCAAAATCTAGACACGAATTGGCTCCCCTGGTCAGACACCACGACTCTAGGAACCCCATGCAAACGGAACACTTCTCTAGCAAAAACCACTGCTAGTTCCTGGGCTGACGGGAGACCAGAAAGGGGTACGAAATGAGCCATCTTAGAAAATCTGTCAACCACCATTAAGATAAATGTATACTCTCTGGGCACAGGCAGTTCTCCCAGGAAATCAATGGATATGTGGGACCACGGGCATTCGCCATTAGGTACCAGTTGAAGTAAGCCCACTGGGAGGTGTCTGGGGGTTTTGGCAAGAGCACAGGTGGTACAGGCTGCAGGGAATGTGGAGCAATTGGCTCTAAGGGAGGGCCACCAAAATACTTGTGAGAGAGACCATATTAATTGATCTCTCCCAATATGCCCAGCAGCCTTAGACGAGTGATATGTATCAAGCAGACGGGTACGGAATGGCTCATCCACAAAACACTTGCCTGCTGGGGTTTCTGGAGGTGCCGTAGCTTGGGTAGCCAAAATCTCTTCCTCCAGTGGCGAAGTGATACTAGTACGTACAGTAGCCAGAATATGATCAGGCTGAATTATAGGCACGGGAGGCTCATCCTTCTCTACCTCTGGGTCGAATTGTCTAGACAGGGCATCCGCCCTAACATTTTTAGAGCCCGGCAGATAGGATGCTATAAAATTAAATTGAGATAGAAACAGTGCCCATCTAGCCTGGCAAGAGGACAACCTTTTCGCATCTGAAAGATAAGTCAGATTCTTGTGGTCAGTTAGAATTAACACAGAAGTTCTAGTACACTCCAGTAGGTGACGCCATTCCTTCAACGCGAGAATAATAGCCAGGAGTTCTCTGTCACCAATTTCATAAAGGCTTTGGGCACTCAAAAGTTTCTTTGAGACGAACCCACAAGGTCTCAAGGTGAAACCCGCAACTGGGCGCTCAGACAGTACTGCCCCTACCCCTATTTCGGAGGCATCAACTTCCAATGTAAACGGCAGAGCAGGGTTGGGGTGGGACAGTACAGGAGCAGAAGCAAAAGCAGACTTCAAGGTCTCAAAAGCATTTTCAGCTGCCTCAGACCATTGAGATGGATTAGCACTCTTGTGCGTAAGGTCAGACAGTGGTTTAACAATCGTAGAAAAGTTCTGGATAAATTTCCTATAATAATTGGCAAAGCCAAGAAAACGCTGAATAGCTTTTAACCACTTGGGTCGTGGCCATTGTAACATGGCTGCGAGTTTCTCCTGGTCCATGGCAATGCCATCTTTAGAGATCATGAAACCCAGGAAAGGCACTTTGGACCTGTGAAACTCACATTTTTCCAATTTACAAAATAGTTTGTTTTTGCTTAAGCGAAGCAAGACCTCGGACACATCCTTGTGCATTATTTTACATTTATCAACGTTAAAGTGCATCTGCCACACTCTTGACCATTCTTCTAATTTACCTAAATCATTCGCCATTTGGCTTATTCCCCCTGGAATGTCTACCCTATTGCAGATCTTTGTATCATCTGCAAAAAGGCATTCCTTTCCTTGAAGACCTTTTGCAATATCACTAATAAAAATATTGAAAAGAATGGGCCCCAGTACAGATCCCTGAGGTACTCCACTAGTAACACTCCTTTTGTCCGAATATTCTCCATTGACTACCACCTTCTGTCTCCTGTCACTCAGCCATTGCCTTATCCATTTCACTATTTTTACATCTAGACCCAAACACTGCAATTTATTTATCAAAACTAGCATCCCCACCACTTCAGGTATATGTGGAGAAAAGGAGAGGTTGGCCAATAATGCTTTTTCACGTGTCCCTCCTACAAAACCATGGGTGTGTTGTTACTAGAAAAGACATTTTTCCCTTGAGAGCAGGAACTGTACCTCTCACATCAGTAACTGCAATGTGCACAGTATGTGCCATAAATAAGGGAAGGACCAGGAGCAATGGGTACATCTGGACTCAAATCAAACACCTGGCACAACTCTATCTAAACACCATGACACTTAGGGTCCCCAATGTGAAATACCCCCACCAGAAACCAAGCACTGCTGCTGTTACTATGCCCCTTGTCCACTCCCCACTAAGGACAAATGACAACTTGCAGACAATTTAAAAGTAATGATGAACATTCCCTGCCACCAGCTTAGCATATTCTGCATAACAAAATCTCCTCAGATGCCACTTTATGCCCTGCTTGCGATTCTCCTCCAACACACTGCCATGTGTGGTCAATGCACAACACAGTGTGCAATGGGGGGACACAAACTGCCCATCCTGATGTCTACAGAATGGCTATCACTTGGTGGGGGAGGTAACAATGAATGAGGTGTATTGGCAGAAGATGTAGTTACCCTAGTGCAAGAAGGTGATGGCGAGCCAGGTGTTTCGCTCTTTCAGGCTCTGGCTGGGTTTCTCTGTTTTTTCTTCACTTTGATCTCTGCCTCACCTGTTGTTGCCTTTGGGGAGAGTCAGGGGGTACAGCAACAGCGGTGCCCTATTTCTCTGGTAGGTGTTTGGCTTTAATATGTTTCACATAAATGTCATGGTGTGTGTGTTTCATGTGTGTTATCAAGGAGGTTGTGCCAAGGTGCTTTCCCTCATTTCCTATTTTCATTGTCATAAATTGTGCACAGTGCTGTCACTGATGACTGCACTGTGCCTGCAGCAAGAAAAAAAAGTCCCACACCCAGGACTTCAGGGGGGAGGGGAAAGGTGGAGATGAAAGGCCTCTTTCTTCTTCTCTTCCACATTCTCCTTCACTGACTGGGGCAGAGGATCATTTTGCTGCTGTTGCTGCAACTACCTCAGAATCAGCACTGAAACTAGGACCAAAATTATCTTTGCTGTAAAGTGGAACATGTCCTAGTTCCGCATCACTTGCTGGCCCCATTCCCACTGTGTCCACAGTGGTCTGTGGCATAGTAGCCTGCTCCTCAGCATCCGGAAGCTCTTGCAACTCAGCAGCAGGAGGAATTACAGAAGTAGCAACCTCCGCAAATTCCAAAAGCTCACTGTTGGTGGTGGTGAAGACCATCTCCATCCCTGTCTCCCATTGTTTCTCAGTTTGTGCTAAAAAGGCCATTAATTTTTCTTCCACCCCAGCTTCTCCACCATCTTCATCTCCACCAGCTGGAGGAGGTGATGAGAAATGTGACAGTGGGTCCCCTAATGTCACATTTACCATTTTTTGTTAACCCGAAGAAGGCAGACTGGCTGCACTAGCAGAAGGCACAGGCAGCTGATCTGCACTCCTGGTGGTATTATTGCTGCTATGCAACAATTCTGCCTTCTTCAGGATCATGTTCCTCCTGGACAATGCCATGGGAGGAAGGAGACTCCCAGGGTCAGAGGAATGATGTGGGCTCCTTTGAATGCTAGTCTGGATATTGTGCATTATTTCCCCTACCAATCCCCTAATGCTAGTCCCAACAGCTGCTTCACCATCACTGTTTCTACTACTAAAACCAACCACATCAGTTTCAGTCCCTGAGTCTTCCACCTCACTTGTATTAACATGATCACCCCCTCCTTCACTCCTAACACTTTTTACAAGCTGCTGCACCTTATTAGTAGTAATACTAGTAGCGGGACTGCTTGATGATGGCAAGTGTGAATTAGCATCCCCTACTGTCACATTTGGCATCATCTTTTCCTTCACCCACTTCTGAGAATTACAAAAAACATTGGAAGCAGGTTTAGCTCTGGGAGCAGATGCAGCACTGGTGGTAGCAGGCGCAGCACTGGCAACTAACCTGTCCTGCTCACACTACTACCCTCTTCTTCCTCCCGTGAAGTAAATTTCCCCAAGATCCCAAGGTGATGTAGGGAGACTGGCCAGCATTGGGTCTGGGGAACTAGGCCATCCAGACCCTTTCATGTTGGTGGTAGTGGTCACTTCCTCCTTCTTCTCAGACTCCCTGGACACATAAGGGTCCTTCCAGATCCTCCTTTTATTATTCTTAAACTTGCTCATACTGAAAGCAGTCACTATGAGCCTCTCTTGCCTCAATTTTGCTATTAATTTCACAGCACAACAGCCTAGCACCTCTCTCACTCTGTACCTGCATGTGTTATGTTTCACACCCTGGAAAATGGCATGTTTTTATAGCAAAAAGGCAAAAATCATGTTAATAAAAGGGTGAAAACTTTCTAGCCATTGAAAAAGTAGCAAATAATTGTTGCCTCTGGTAGTCATCCAGAGCCACAAGTCTGCACCAGACTGGATGTCCACTATTAAGGGTTAGGCAAATGATCAGACAAAGCCACAGGTCAGCACCAGAATGGATGGAAGACTAGCCAGGTCATACATGGAGCCCAATGCAACAGATCTGCTTTGAAACAACAATGCAAGGGCATCTGAGTCAGGCCTCAGTCTGCCCTTTAAACCCCTCCACAGGAGACTACAGTAAGCAAACAGATAAAACAGAGGCCTGCAGCATGCTAGAAGCCTTGCGACTGAAAGTGATGCTGAAGTCAAGATAAGCTATAACAGGGTGCTTCTATCACAATATGTATAATATCAACTGCATAACAATCATAATCTCAATAAAATGTTGAGTAGGTATAATGATTGCATGTACCAGTAAAAGAGCATCCATGGAGAAATATTAGATGCCTAGGTAATATAAGCACACCCCTGGGTAATCCACTCCTGGCAAATGCAAGCACACTTAGCTTGGATTATTAGAGTAGCACCACCCTATTTTAGATTAGTTGCATCTATTCCCTCTCTCCCTTCCACATGCACATTCCCCTTAATTTGAACCAACAAGGGTTGTTTGTGCATTTATAGATTGAGATGGTGACTCTCAACTGTTGCCTATATGAAGAGATGTGTTTTTGCATCTTGAAACGTGTTCTTAGACATATTATTGTTTAGATTGCAGTTTCATTTGATTTTTACAGAGATCACACTGCATTGTGTCATTTTTAATATATATTTTTTAAATATATCCCACATTTTATTTGGAGAGCTCTTGTTCCAGTTCTTGAATTGCCAAACAGAAATTGAATACTTTTAAGAACCTGGTCCAGACAGTCCTGTTTTGCTGCTATTTGCAGTTCTACCTGTTTTTCTCAACACATCCACTCCACTTACTGCAGCTCTGCTATTACGTGTCTTCTAGTATGCTTTCTAGGACACACCCACTAAGGCCTATATCAAGCAGTCTCACAGACACTTCAGTGCATGTTTATTTTTGTGTCTTGCTGACTAGAGTTCCAGTCTTTGATTCCTGTAAACAGCATATGACCCTGGCTGTTGAATTCTGACCACACTTGCTTGTCACCTTATCTGATCTCAGCTTCATTTCACACCTCGTATGCCGATTTGGATCCTGAGACCTTATATTTTTGTGAGATACAAATCCTGTTAACCCTTTGAGTGCCAGAGGGGTACACAACGTATTGCAAAGCAATGTGTTCTGTACCCCTCTGGCACTCAAAGGGTTAATCACCTATGTGAGCCTCTTGCTAATTCTTCCCATCGACAAGCATGTGCTACCATCTTAGTCAAGATCCAGCTCTACCAGTCCTGGCTATTTGGCCCTGTGGCTGATGTTTCCTACAGCAGGAAGTCACAGCACTGTTGCACTTACATTTGTCACCACTCTCTAGCTATGCACCTTTGAGTTAATCTCAAGTAGCCTCCAGCTGCAGCCTTGAGAGTTCGTTTTGATTTTCAACTTTCTATCATTCCAATACATGTTCCTGGTTGGCGCTTCTGTCTCTGTTGTGCTTAGTAATCACGATCTGCCCTGTGGGTCCATCAATGTAAGTGTGATTATTATCTAGTTGATCTGAAGTGATTAATGCTATATAATGCTTCATCTGTTTCTTGTTTGTACTGATTTTCCTAATAGAAAAACACTAAGGAATATGATGACAATAAATGCATGAAAGTAAATATACTTTTGTTTTTTTTTGTTTTTTGTTTTTTTTTAATACAAGACTATACATTTTATATTAAATTATTTGAAACAAACGGGAGTCAAAGTAACTGCACATATTCAATAGTCAATCAATTTGTATTCATGTTTCTGACATCATTTACTTTAGGAACATTGCACACGCTGCTGTGTGTTAGCACATTATCTATAATGTTGCAATTTGTGCAGTATTTTTATTGAGTTAATTCAATGGCACACCATGAAAGAATTTATAATCTGGACTAACTTTGTTTCAATTTTCCCTATGGCACCAAAAACACATAGTTAGAGCAAACAACTCTAGGCAAGTGTTGCCTGGGGCAGAGTGAATAATTTTTCTTTAGAATGTTTTCCATGTTATGTAGTAACATAGAAAATCACTAGTAATAGTAACTGTTGAACATGGCTGCAGGAAAAAGCTCATTACATTTAAAGGCTATACATGTCAGAGAAATCCTATCAGAAATTGTTGATTAGTTTTAGGAACCATTAATACATTTTGTACCTATGTTACAGTAAAGTGATAATAAGTACCAAGCAACACAAGGCTTAGCAAGATGTCACCTTCATGCCTTTGTGGTCTTTATTTTCCCGAATATATCCATATGTCAAAGGACTTAAAGTATAGTCTCACTCAAGGTAATGTCACTGTATTTTAATAGATTAAAAGAAACATTATTTTTAAAATGCAAGTTGCTGCTAGGTCTGCTTTCTCTTCATACATAGCAAAAAAAACAAAAATAAATAAGGTCATGTGCAATGATGTATGTTTCTGGTAAATGGTCCGAAACAAACAGGGATCATTACAACTCCATGCATTTTTTTCAATTTGTTGTCATCTTTCTGAAACAAACTGTTTTCTTATGTATAACATCATTCAAGCTGCTATGTATCAACACATATTTAATAATGCTACAAGGAAATTGTTAATCTACTGATTAGTAAATCATTATAAATACTATCTGTTGATTGTGAATAAAGAAAAAATCTTTTAAAGGGACATTAATGTCCCATAAAAAAATCTTCTACTTTTATAGAGCTTCAAAAAATAAACTATGTCCCACAAATCCTATCTCTCAAACCGCTATGATTTGAGAGATATTTGCACTGAAAGTTCCCCTCTCCCTCCCCTTCTCCTGATGTCAGCGTCTAGCTGACAGCAGGAGATTCTGGTCTGGGAACCAGCCGGCGGCTCTGCAGCAGAGCCGGAATCGTGTTATTTCAAAAGAATTACTTCACTGGAAAGGTCTACAAAGTTTGCCTGGTTTGCAAGCACACTTTGTAGACCTTTCCAATTAAGTAATTATTTTTAAATAACGCAATTTCGGCTCTGCTGAAGAGCCTCCTCGAGTCGCACGACTCAAATCTCCTGCCGTCAGCTTTACAGCTGATATCAGGAGAAGGGGAGGGAGAGGGGAACTTTCAGTGCAAATAACTCTCAAACCATATCAGTTTGAGAGAGAAGATTTGTGGCACGTAGTTTATTTTTTTAAGCTCTACAAAAGTAGAAGATATTTTTTATGGGACATTACTGTCCCTTTAAGACTAGAAATGAAACACTGTGAGAAAATATTGGTCAGATTGGTCAGTTTGGGGAGTATTCATTTCTGTGATGTATTTATTTAACCCTTTGAGTGCCAGATAGGTATTCAAAGCATTGCTTTGCAATGCATCAGGCAAGTCTCTGGCACTCAAACAGTTAAAAGTAAAATGTTAATATTTAGCCAAATGACTGTTACAATCACAATGCTCATTATAATGTCAGCATCATGTTTTATTGGACTTTATTTTAGCAAATATATTGATACATCGATGACAGTCGAGTACAATCTCACTCTAAGCATTATCATAAAATTTTACTGATGTAAATGAAATCTAATTTTAACCCTTTGAGTGCCAGAGGGGTACCCAATGCACTGCAAAGCAAAGCAATCAAAGGGTTAAAATATACATATGGAGCCTTTTTTAAGCCTTTTTATTCCTCACAATGTGCATGGTAAGAATCATGAGGAATTATGAAAGCAGCAGCTTATGTTACCTTTGTGGGGGATTCAGGGAATATGCTCAATCATTCTTTTCATTGTGAAAATCGGTAGAGAATATGGACATCATGTTGAAGAACTGCACATGAAAAACCGAGATTAACGAACAGCTGTGCATTTTTTTTTTTTGTGGGTGTGGTCAGGAAGTTCTATTGCGAACGATTTTATACATCTGTGTAGTATTGTCATAAAAGCTACTTTTATGCTCAATTCAAGAAGCTTTCAGTGTACGGCTTCCTGGATTAGAATGAGCGCAATATCTATCTGAGCAGGATGTGCACATTTCTTGGATTTCCCTAATTTATCTGATTAGACATACAGATGTACAGAAGGTTGATGAATGCACAATGGGCACCTAATTAGTCTCACAGTTTTCAGATAATATGGTATCCATTTTACTTCTTGCAGCTAAATAAGATTGTTTTGGAGACTTTGAGACTTCAGAAGCCCATTCTTTACCACACAGGCACACAGAGTTATAGGCACAGAGTATTCTGAGCTGCTAAACAGTTGTATTGTGTCATTGAACATATAAAGTATGATATCACAGTTCACAATGTGAATACCTACACTGTTGAATCATTAGAAAGTTGGTGGTAGATCTGCTTTACTTCTCATGCATGGCACAACTTGCAGTTATCCTATATAATAATTCGCTAAAACGTGTGTAACGCCACTTCATGTGCAGTAGACACTGCTGTGCGTGCTGCAGTCATGCGCAGTAGAGACTGCCCGCGACTCTGTATCAGCCGTGGCGTGGCCAGTCTCCACTGTACATAACTGCCCCGCAACCGGGTGGCAGTGGCTCTGTGGCCCGTGTAACGGGCTTTTCAACTAGTCATTAATATTTTAGGAACCTCTAAAAATAAGTAAAACAGTTTACTTGACTAATTAAACGTCAATAAAGGAAAAAACAATACTGAAATATAAATAACTTTTATATGAAACAGTAATATGTATTGTACTTTAATAGCCCTTTGAATAATTTCAATAATTTAAAGGAAAACATATATAATGTTCTTAGTTAATGAGATTATTAATATCATTATAAATTAGAAATTGCGTCCAAAGTCTGGGGGGCTTGGTGAATGTTTGCAAAATGTGGACCCTGAATTTTCCTGCTGTGAGAACTTTAACTAAGCTTTAACAATAGTATCTTGGCTTTCATATTTTTTTTAAGCTTTTATCAAAATTGCCAACACCACAAGTACTTGCGATTGATTGATGTAACTGCTAGATTTTTAACACAAGTTGTTTATTAAAATTGTGTTTGATTGATTTGAAACACTCTAAGTTTAACACAGCATAATGTTTCAGTTTAAACACAAGACTCAATATTTAGATCACTAAATTGCTTGGCAGACTGATATTTTGATCTATTAATTTGAGTTAAGTTGATTGTTCTATGCTTGATTGATAAAAACCAAAGAAATATCTTTACTTATTACAGTTGTTCTCAACCTGTTGACACTTTATCAATCTAGAGAAGTTTATTATTATGTTACTTTTTAGCATTTCCTCAGATTTTAATCAATATTATTATTTATTATTTCATCTGAGAAATTTAAATTAATGCAGAAAGTGTTATGGCTAGGAAGGAAAATTATTATAATTTATTTAACTCCTTAATGACCCTTGACAGTCATAGTACATCATGGGTCGATCTGAGTTAACGACCTATGACGTACTATGACCGTCATGGAATTCGCATAGCATTGCAACTCTGGGGAATTATGATGAAGAAGGCAGAACTGGCTAGCAGTATGAGTAGCAGCACATATCAGCTGCATGGGTTTGCTGTTACTCTTGCCAGTGTGTCTTCCTAGGCAGAGGAGATGCCAAGTGTGATAAGCATGGGACTCTCTGTCTCACTTGTCATTATCACCAAACAGTTCATTCCCATACAGCAGCAATTAGCAGGTAGTAGTGGCAGGAGGTGATGGTGGATCAGCTGATGTGGAGGAGAGCATGAGGGTGTTATTGGTGGAAAGGGAAAAGAAATGGGAGAAACAGATGCAAATGGGGCTGAACATCCCCACTACCACCACCAGCAGTGACATTGTAGAGTTTGCTGCTACAGTAATTCCTGCCACTGAGTTGTCAGAGGCAGACTTTTATCGTTCTCAGCAGCAGGAAGGCGATGAGAGGGCTAGTGTGCCACAGAACACAGTGGCCAACATGGGACTGGCTATTTCAAGAAGTGATAAGGGACCTGGGCCTGCTCCACTTGCCTCCAATAATCTTGGTCCTAGCCAGTGACGATGTTGAGGCAGCAGCTTCACCTGCCCCAACCAGTGAAGGTGATTGTGGAGAAGAATAGAAGGCCATTTTTCTGCCCTCTCTTAAACTATGGGTGTGGGAATATGTTTCCCTTGGGGCAAGCACAGTGCAGTCATCAATGACTACACTGTGCACTATTTGTAACAAGGTTATGAAAAGGAGAAAGCAGGGGACACACCTTGGCACAACAGCTCTCTTTAAGCTATGACATTTATGTTAAGCATGTGACAGTCAAACATCCAAAAAAGAAATAAAGATGAGCCACTGTCTCTATGCCACTGTGCCCAAGAGTAGGGATGGGTGAAAAGTGAGAAAAATTTCCCGCATTACTTTTCAAGAAAAATGGCCAATTTTTCTCTTTGTTTTCTCAAAATTTTCTCCTTTTCGACAATGCAAATGTTTCCTTCTTTTCGACTATTTTAACCAATTTTTCCCCTATATTTCCAACAGGTACTACATTTCCCACTGCAATATTACTTCTTCTGTGGGCTGTAGTGGAGAAATAAGTAACTGAAAGTCAAAGTTGTAAGTCCTACAGCAACATATGCCTTGAAAAATGTGTTAGCATGCAGAATGCATTCATCCTTTGCCCACAACACTAACTTCCTGCTTCAATGACACTGGCACATATTCATGATGATGTCAAGTAATAAAAACAAGTACAACCTACAATGTTGAAGATGTGTAGTGTAGTTGTGGTGGGGGACTGGCATGGTGTGATTGATTTGAATATATATATATATATTTTTGTCCTGGCTTTCTCTGTCATGTCTGGTTTCTGCAACCTGATACTCAGATGGTATGAGATGATGGTTCACTTTTAAGAATGTTAGTCTTCCAACATTGCTGCTTGATAGCTGCATCCTGCAGTCATTGACAATGCAACCATCCTCACTGAAAACCTGCTCAGACTCAAAGCTTGCTGGAGAACAACTAAGAGTTTCTACTACAGTACATCTCAATGCAGCCAAACACACAGCTTTATTTGCCAGTAGGTCATTGTTTCTTCCTAGAATGTAGCTGTCCTGCAAGTATGCAGAAACCATCTATCATGCAGTAAGACCACTTCTAGGAGATACACAGTGTTTATGTGTGTCAGTTACCAACCCATACTCAGGTAGAAAGTCCAAAAGAGATGTGCCACCCCCACCACAACCACCACCACCAATGTTGGATTTTTGCCACCCCTGCTGAGACCCATGAATTGCCATGTGTTCTGTGTTCAGAATGGGATATTCTGGTTGATGATGTAGCTGCTTCTGCTAGTTGAAATGCTTCACTGCCTTCCTTTTCACTATGCTGTCTAGATGTTTTTGTGCCCTCACTTTCTCCCTCTCATCCTCCACAATGCAACCCTACGGTGGATCAATAAACATATCTCAATATTCCTTGACAGAATCTGTGTCCTCTGAGAGTTGCTGCTGATCATTATTATGGTAAGATTCCTCAGCCATGCGCCTCAATTTTTTCTGCAATAAAAATCTCAGTGGTAGAATTTCACTAATTCCTGCCTCAGTGCAACTCACCATCATGTTTACCTCCTCAAATAGTTTCAGCAGCTCGCATACATTGCACATTAGTTGTCATTGTCTAGGTGACAAAGAGTCTTCCTCCAAAACCTTCCTGTTTTGCATGGTGTACTTGTTAATGGCCTTATTCTGCACAAACAAATGCTTCTGTGGAAATCCATCTGGTAGGGATGGGCCAGGTTGTTACAGTCTTGTATGGATTATAGAGCATTGCTGCACTGTAGGAGTTACTAAAATCGGCACAGATTTTGCAGGCAACAGTAAGCATCTCTCTGAGGGTTTTGGATTCTGCCAGGAATCTGGTCACAACTAAATTTAGCACTTTGGGCAAAGCAGGGCACATGAATCATATCACCTATTCTTAAAGCAGCAATTATGCTGGACGAGAGAAAGCAGACACAAAACCAACTTTTAAGGAGCGGGGTACAAACCATTCCTCTGTGACCTGCTCTAGCTTAAAACATGTACTGCTTTGTGGGACTGTCTCTCAAAACTCTGCATGCACAAGGTGGCATGATGATGGTTTGGGCTATCCTGCTGCTGCAGCCAACTTTTAATCACACTGCCAGAACCAAAAGCATGATTACTGGCTGTCGTCTGATGCTGTAAGCTAGTGTTGTTCACTGTTGGTGCTGGGAGGGAAACCCAGTGAGCAGTCACAGTCAAATAGTCTGTGCTCTGCTCACTTGTCCAAATATCTGTTGTCAAGTGGATTTTCTTGCCATACACACTTTTCAGCACTTTGCCCACAACACTAAGCACCTTCTTCAGGCACACTACATTTCAGGCACAGCCGTCCTAGAAAAATAACTGTGGCTTGGGATATGCCAGAGTGGAGCTATACGTGACATCAGTTCTCTGAAACCTCTGTTTTCTACAAAAGAATATGGCAGCAGTGCCAACATCTTGGCAACCTTACAAAATGTAGGAAAAATATACAGAGGAATCTATTAGTTTGTTCCTACCGCAGGTCTTAAGACTTTATGCAACAACAAAAAACTGATTAGAAAATAGTCAGGAAACATTAGTTGCTTCTTTTGCTTCAAGGTGTCTCCTTGTTTATTGAAGCAGAGATAAATACCTTAAGTATTCTGCTTCAATAAACAAGGAGACACCTTTTAGCAAAAGAGGCACTAATGTTTCCTGACTATTTTCTAGTTAGTTTGTTGCATCTTGGCAACCTTGCCATTCCACATGCATTCTTTGGGATTGTTTTTGTGAAGTTTTTGACTCCTTCCCAGGAACTCAGTCAGTGTGGGTTGGCAGGACATGGCAAAGGAACCCTGGAACATTATTTCTTTAACAACATGACTAGAGGAGGTGGTGGAGGAAGAAACAGCACATGTGGGCAGTCTATGACTCTTGTCATTTCCTACGGAAAAGCCAGAGTCATCGTACTGCTCTTCATCAGGAGCCATAGGTGTTATTTGGAATTAACAGTTGATACTAGTACTCTCTCTGACACATAAATAACTTCACTACTTATTTTTTCTGCCCCAGAGTCCTGGGAACTTTTTAGAGTGCTTCTGCTGCTGCTAGTTGTAGCACCTTTGATCTGCGGATAATGTATATCCCAGTGGGACCTGTGATTGTGCTTCAGGTGGGATCTCATAGAGAAGATGCCTAGGTGTGCTTTTTGCACAGAAAAGCTAAGCATGTTGCTTTCTGCTAGGATCCTGAGTGAAGTATCACCATACTGTGGACTACATGGACTGCGAGGTTCCTGAGGTGGTGCTACTACGGGGGCTAGATGTTGATGCAATTCTACTGTTACTACTTCTAGGTGTCAAAGGTGCAGCAGTTCCAGCAGCAGCAGAGGCACTCGTATTACTCAACACAGGTGTGTGTGGCTGAGTGGGACATGGACTTTGAAGAGGTGATGATATTGATGATGACTGATAGGGTGACTGTGCACTTTTTGACATCCTTGCTTGTCCAGGGTTAGACTTTCCAATGGTTTTCTCTAACAGTTTATAGACAGACACAGTGCTCATTTTCAGAGGTGGAAGCTTCAGCCTTTGCCTTTCTGCTAACTTTATGGCCATGTCATCATCCTCACTCTCAACTTCATCTGTATCTGAACAAGAGAAGGATATTGGTGGGATATATTCTAGATCTGCATCATATTCAGTCATCATTAGGTCAACCTCAGCAGCATCAGCATCACCTGCCGTATCTTGTCCACTACCCTTATATTCCTCTAAGCTTTTATAGGTTTCAAACTATTTATTTTTACTTATACTGTAACAAAGTTTGCTACTACTTTCAGGATAGGTGTTTTGGTGCTTGTTTTGTCTCACTATCTGATGCAGCAGATGGTTCAGCTATTATAGCTTCCTCTATTATGCCACTGCCATCATCAAAACTTGAATGCAACTTGTTGTCATCTTTAGTGTTCTTCTTATATGTCTTCTTATATGATTTTTTTTGTACTGGCACTGGGGGTGCTGGGACCTTGACAAACTGCATCCTCCCTTGGAGGAAAAGCATCATCATCATTTGTTGCACACGCTTGAGCAACCATTGCCACAGTCAGTTTTTGAACTACTACTTTACTCTCATGTCAATGCACTGCTCCACCCTTCCCCTCCCCCTGCCCCTTGTGCATTTGCTGGACATTACTCAACTACTGTATGTGTTTTTACTCTACAGTACACAGCACAACTGATGGAATATGATGTTTTGCCTTAGCCAAGTGAGATGTCTGTCACCCATTATATTTAGCTCTTTGTTTATTTTATTTTTTTATTTTATTAAGTTGTCCACCCTGTCTTATCACAGTCTGTCCAAAAAAAAAAAAATATATATATATATAACTGAAACACAAAATTAACAAATTCTCTCCCCAGACTTCCCCAGATGAGAGTTGGTACCGTGTTAGCCGTATAAATACAGGAGGCAAATATAGTTTTTGATACCTTTTATTGGCTAACTAAGCAGATTTAAATGCAAGCTTTCAAGACCTTAGGTCTCTTCCTCAGGCATGTTATACAGATAAATATGAAAACATCTCTCTTAAATACAAGTACACATCACATTGTTTAGCATGGAAATCAGATAACAGAATGCAGTCCAGATCCAGATATCTTTGATCAGTCAATGGTAAATTGCACTCTTCCTCTGAGGCTTTAGAGGTATTTACGATGCTCTTGGGTCTGTGGAAAGGTCAGTCAACTACCAGGTGCTGTAGGCTTTTGCTTAGAAATTATATTTTGTCATAAATTCCTTATCCCTGTTCAACCCACTACAAATTGCATTAAATTTTAACATTAATTTTACCTCCCATACCTTTCTGTCCCTCTGAGTGCGAAACAGTCCCATCAATACAGTTAATTTAATATCCTTGACACTGTGCCCATTTTGGCAATAAAAGGTATCAAAAACTATATCAGACTTCCCCAGCACAGAGACAATAACACCAAGATCAGCAAGCAAATGGGTCCCCAGCTGCCTGTATCTTGTCAGTCACATGGAATTTTGGGTTATTTGGGGTCAACCTCCTTCCTTCCTTCTTCTCCCCAGAGTGATCCCAGACTCTCCTAATACAGAAAACAAATGTCCTACCGAAAAGACTCCCTAAACTAAACTTCAATTCCCCTCTCTTCTCTAACTCAAAAACATGCTGCTTTCTGCTCTCACAAACACAGAATGGCATGCTGTGAGAGCCTGACACCCTTGTATATGGCTGTATAAAAGTCGAGAAAACTTTCGTATGGTGGGGAAAATGTTTTATTCCCATTGATTTCAATGCAATGAGCTAGGCAAAAAAAGAGGAATAACTGCACTTTTCCTAGGAAAGTATTCGCCAAGTGGGAACTGCCATTGTTTGCTGATCTCAGTTTGAGGTGAATATTTTTGCCCATCCCTACATACGAGCACAAAGAATGTGGGTGAAAATACCAGAGGAAGACAAGAGAATTCCAGCATGAGCCTTGAAGTTCAATAGCGAGTGTAACACCTGCATCATCATCATTTATTTATGCTAAGGTCTTTGCGTGGGAAATTGTACCAACTTTCCCTGCCACAGCCCCCTCATGGTTCCCAACCTCCTCCTCCAGAATATCACCTTTACAAATGTTACCTCCCCCACAACTGATCTGTAGATGTGAGGGTCTGGCAGTTTGTGCCCGCCCATTGCACACTGTGTGGTGCATTGATAACACATGACAATGTTGTGGAGAGTAATTGTATGCAAATGTTGTGGTATGTAACCATTATTTAAAAAAAAAAATTACAAAAAGAGGTTACAACCTACAATGAATGTGGCAGATGTGTATGGCGGTGGTGGATTGGTGTGATTGATAGGCAAAACATTTTGGCCTCAAATAAAATTTGATGAATAATGGCACTTCCCTCTTGGCAAATAATTTCCCTTGCAGTTTTTCTTCTTTTTTCACCTAGCTCATTCCATTGAAATCAATGGGAGTATTGAATTTCCACACAACACATAGCAAATGTTATTTTATTTTCCAAAGGCCTAGTATAAAAAGGGTATGGGGGTGCCCCTAGTGCCAGTAGGTCATCTTGTGTTGGCCAGTGGCCACTGGCCATTGTCAAATGCCCTGATGTAGATGCAAAATTTGTGACTGCTGTTCTTGTTGCTGTTGAGTTTTTTAAGCAGCAGGATGATTAGAGAGCTCAAAGGGAATGGGATCAACAACAGCAGTAATATGAATGATGGATGATGAAGGTTCCACTTGCCATGACTAGCTTCAGTGATGCGCCTGAGGCAGTAGCAGCACCATAACTAGCCCCCACCACTTCAGGTATATGTGGAGAAAAGAAGAAGTTGGCCAGTGATGCTTCTGTACCTGCCTCTCTTCCAAAATAATGGGTTTGTTGTTACCAGGGTAGACATTTTCCCCTTGAGAGCAGGAACTGTGCCTCTCATATCGGCAACTGCAATATGCACAGTGTGTGGTAAATAAGGGAAAGACTAGGAACAATAGGTACATCTGCACTCACATGAAGCACCTGGCACAACTCTATCCAAACACCATGACACTTAGGGTCCCCAATGTGAAATCCCCCCACCAGAAAGTACTGCTGCTGTAAGTATGCCCCTTGTCCACAACCCACTAAGGACACATGAAAACTTGCACACAGATTAGTAGTAATAATTAACCCTCCCTGCCACCAGTTTAGCATATTCTGTGGGATGGAATCATCTCAGGTGCCGCTTTATGCCCTAGTTGTGATTTTCCTTCACCACACTGCCACAAAGGGTGGACACGAACTGCCACATCCTGACAGCTACAGTATGGCTATCATTTGGAGGGGGAGGTAACAATGAATGTGGTGGGTAGCAGAAGATGTAGCTACCCTAGAGAAAGAAGGTGATGGCGAGCCAGGTGTTTTTCTAGTCATCAAACTTTCAAGCTCTGAATGAGTTTCTCTATTATTTCTCTTCTTTTATCTCCACCTTGCCTCTTGTTGCCTTGGTTAGAGCAGTTGCATATTTCGCAAATTCCAAAAGCTCATTGCTGTTGGTGGTGGTGGTGATGCCCATCCTCATCCATGTCTCCCATTCCTTCTCGGTTTCTGCTAAAAAGGTCATCAATGTCTCTTCCACCCCAGCTTTTCCACCATCATCATCATCACCACCACTACCACCAGTCCCTCCATGCTGCTACTTGTGGTTGTGATATTATTGTGGTTAGGCAACAATTCTGCCTTCTTCAGGATTATGTTCCACCTGGACAATGCTGTGTGGGGGGGGAATGGGACTCCCAGGTTAAGGGGAATGGTGTGAGCTCCCTTGACCTCTAGTCTGGATGATCTGCCTTACTTCCCCTACCACCTCCCTAACATTAGTCCCACTAGCTGCTTCACCATCACTGTTACTACTACTAATACCAACCACATCAATTTCAGTCCCGGACCCTGAATCTTCCTCCTCTTCACTAATAATATGATGATCACCCTGTCCTTCACTCCTAACACTCTGTACAAAGTGCTGCACCTTATTAGTAGCAGTACTAGTGGTGGGACTGCTTGGGGATTGCAAGTGTGACTTAGGGTCCCCTGCTGTGAAACTTGGCATTATCTTCTCCTTCCCCCTGCTCTTGAGAATTACAAAACACACTGGCAGCAGGTTCAACATTGGCAGCAGGTTCAGCACTAGCAGCAGGCGCAGCACTGTTGGCAGTAGGGGTAGCACTGGTAGCAGACACAGCACTGGTAGCAGGAACAGGCAGTTGACCTGTCCTGCTCACACTACTACCCTCTTCTTCCTTCCAACAGATACATTTCCCCAAGATCCCCAGGGGTCATTTATGGGACTGGGCAGCATTGGGTATGGGGAATCAGGGCATGCAGACCCTTCAGTGCTGGTTTTGACCACTTCCTCCTCCTCCTCCTCAGAATCACTGGACACATAAGGGTCCTTCCAGCTCTTCTACAAAGCACAAAACAAAACAAAAACAAGAGAGAAAATGAAATCCAAACTAAGTGCAATATTTTAATGACAAATAATATTAAAAACAAAAGTCAATCATTAAACTCACATTTCGCCCATCTTGGACTTTGTTCATATAAGAGACCCAACCTCTGTTAGCCTGAACTGCATCCCTGGTTCCCCTCTCCTGCCAATTTTTGAGTCACTGGAGAGCTGGTTCTTGCGATGAATCCACAATGATAGTCCTGATGTAGATATACTCAGTCTGAAATCCCAAAGTCTGAATGATCAGTGAGATGTTAGACACTGGTAATGTCTTAGGACACAGAATGACCTACAAAATGAGTCTATAAGCCCATATTGCGCTAATAGTGTTACAGGAGTTCAAATAACCTCATGGTTACAAGCTCACGACATGACCGATGGCTAGTGAGATAAGCTAATGGGATGGGGGCGGGAATCTCGCAGGGGATTAGGAGAAGCCAATACTAGTGAGTGCCAGAAGAATGTAACTCCAATGTTTTGATAGGCTGTGAGACTCCAATCCATTGGCAATATTCCTAATGTGTTCACTGAACCGAGTTTTGATCTTCCTTTTGGTCCTGACAACGTATTGGACTCCACATCCACAAGTCACTAAATAAACAACGTAAGTGCTGTTGCAATTTATAAATTGTTTAATTTGATATTCTTTTTAGTACTATTTGAAATAAAAGAAGACTATTTGGAACATGACATGTGGGAACAGAGACTACAATTTGTTTTACCACTTCTGTATATACCTTTAGGAGCTGATAAGAACATGGGCGAAGATATAAACTACTGGCTACAACTAGTTTTAAAATGAATGTCACTAGGAGTTATTTTATTTCCTATGTTGCTATTTATCATAAAAACTACCTTTGGTTTATCACCTAAAATTCTGTGGAGTGTTGGGTCCTGTATAAGGACATGCCAATGCTTTTCTTAAACATACTTGATTTGGGAAGCTTTGGTGTTAAATGTGGTAACAAAAAATGGTGGAACATTATCTGACAGTTTAGAGTTTTTATGTATATTTGAGAAGGTCTTGTCTGTTAGTATCTAGACTTCTTTGGAAGGCCTGTTCAACTACCGCTTCCTCATAACCCGTTTCTCTGAACTTATCCTTGAAAACGTACAATTTCCTAATGAAATCTTCATCTTTAGTGCAATTCAGCCTAATTAATTGGCATTGGCTCAGTGGGATATTATTTATCCATCTGCAATGGTGGCCACTTCTGGCATAAAGGTAACTATTACCATTGCAGGATATACAAAAATTAGAAGAGAATCCTTTGTTATTTTATTGGTATAATAACACATCCAAAAATTCTATCTTGGCCATGAAGGTGAATTTGAGACCTAGATGATTGTAATTAATATGGGAAATAAATTGCTGGAAACCATACTGACTTCCCTCCCATATGAATATCAGATCATCTATGTATCTCTTGTAATATTTAATATTATTCAGAAAGGGGTTATTGTGATCGATAAACGCATCCTCCCATTGATTCATATACAAGTTTGCATAGGAGGGTGCAAATACTGAGCCCATGGCAACACCTGATTTTTGTAAATAAAAGCAACCTTGGAAGAGAACGTAATTGTGAAATAAAATGAATTCAATACACTGTACCAAAAATCAGTTGGGGTCTCTGGTTATGTGTTCTGATCCTGTAGTATTTTGTGTATGGCCTCTATTCCCAGCAAATGTGGATTACAAGTTGCCCAAATATAATTGTCATTCCACAAAAAATTCTCAAGATCCTTCAACAAATAAATAGTGTCTTTCAAATAAGAGACTTAAGAACTAACCAGGGTTTGCAAGTACTCATCAATATATTGGGAAAAATGATTAGTGAATTAATGCCAGAAACAATTTCTACCTGAGGGATTGGACAATGACTTGTGTAATTTCGGCAAATTATAAAATATGGGAATTGTTGGATATTCATTAAACAAAAAACAATATTCATTGTTAGTAATAATCTGGGAGGTTAAGGCAGCTTGTAACAATGATCTTAATTCAAATAAAAATTTCTGTGATCTTTGAATAATTTACTGTAGTTATTTGTATCATTCAGTAACCGTAAAGCTTCATTGATATAGTCTTGGGTATTCTGTATGCAGATCCCCCCTCCCTTATCTGCATTTCTAATGACAATCTCTTTGTTATTCTGTAATGTGTTGACTGCCATAGTTTCTTGTTTACTTAAATTGTAAATTGGATTAGTATTTTGATTAAATATCTTCTCAATATCTCTGTTGATTAATTGATGAAATACTCTAATGTTCTGATTCTGAGAACTGAGTGGACAAAAGATAGATTTGGGTCTTTTGTGACTATGAATTGCCTCTAAACTATCTTTATCTTTAGTATTATCCTGTAAGATCTCTAGATGTCTGAGTGTATATTTATCTCCCATAGAATATATGTGAGCTTTAGTGGATTTGACACTATGTTTCATAGTGAAAAATATTTTAAGGGTGATAGACCTAATGTACTTCTGAATAAGGATGGGCAAAAATACGCCTCAAACTGAAATCAGCAAAAAATTTCACTTTCCGCTTGGTGAAAAATTTTCTGTGAAAACTGTCAATTTTACGCTTTTTTCGCCTAGCTCATTCCATTGAAATAAATGGGAACATAGAAGTAACACACAACACATAGCAAATATTATTTTATTTCCCAAAGGCATAGTATAAAAGGGGCATGAGGGTGCCTGTGTTGGTGGGGTGTGGGGAAAGAATCAGATGAACAGGGGATGATTTTTGGGGGTTGTTTACTGGATTGGGGGGCACTTAATGAAAAAGAAATCCTAAATAAAATAAAATAAATTAAAACCCATAAAACATTGTTGTTATTAGAATATATTTTTTTCCCTTGAGAGCAGGAACTGTGCGTCTCATCAGCAACTGCAATGTGCACAATGTGTGTGTGGTAAATAACCATACCTGGGAACTTGGCAAGTAGGGCTACCCGAAGACCAGCCCTACCAGCGCCGATAGGGAAGGGAAATGATGTGATTCGCGTCATAAAAGGGGCAGGGCTTAGTCACGAGGCAGGACGGGAGAAAAAAATAACATAAAAAGGGCAAAATATATGTTGAATGAGGGTAAGAGGGCGGGGAGTGGGAGGAACTGGGGCGGGATGGAGAACAACCCGGAGATTGAGAGACTGCCACTGAGACCCGGTAATTCACTGTGAAATCCGGAGTCTCCGGGGCAAAACCGGAGAGTTCCCAGGTATGTAAATAACATCTGGGGGCACAACTGTATCCAAACACCATGACAATGGGAGATGGGCGAAAGATGCGAAAATTTTAACCGCTAGTTTTAAAGCGGATTTTCCCACGAAAAAGAGGATAAAAATGTGGTCTTTGCAAAATTTTCAGCGGAAATACGGTGACAATTTTCACCCATCCCTACTGAATATCAATATACACAATGAGCTTATTGGGCTCCCTGTGTGGAGCAGAAGAAAGTCCTTTGGACAAAACTTTGCTTTCTTCCTTAGACAGTGGATAATCACTAAAATTATATACAGTATTGGAAACTTCAGAAATTAGTCTTTTGGGGGCATTTTATGACCTCCCTCCACTACAACCTCTTCTGTAGACAAAGGTATTTTGTTCCCTCTGTTCGGTACTTTCTCTTTCTGTTCTAATCTGACTTCTGAAGTTGTGGGTAATTCCGGATTTGGAGTTTGGGTTGATGCTATCCCTGTTGTTGTGGTATGGTAGATGACGTCATGGTGTTCTGGTGTTGTGTCATTGTTCCTTCCTGATTCTCTGAATGTCTGGATTGGTGTCTTGTTTGTTGGTAATAACTCCTTGTTTGGTGATTCTGATGTTTGTATTTTTTCCATGGTTGATGGCATTGTTCTAAAAAAAGCTGTTAAGTAATTACTATTGGAATAGGAATATGGAATTTTGGTTCTTGCTCCTTGTGCAGAAAATCTAGATGGAACTTCTTGATGTGATGTGTCATATAAAGCTTCATATCTATTAGATATGGGGATATAATTGATATGGAATGTAGGTTTTAAAATGTGTCTGGTAGTTTCTTCTAGAATGTGAAAAAGATGAGTGGGACGGTGCTTGGGCAACATGTGAATGATGTGAAACTTGATTATATAGTGAAAGTGATAATGTATAATAATATGTATTCTGATTGATATAATCAGTTTTATCCCTATTAAATTTCTTCTGCTTGGTGTAAGTGATATTTTTTCTAGAGTCAATAATCTTTTGTGAATATTATCTCGTAACTTTAAGTGTTCTGGTTAAGTGAGGTGCTGCTGATTTTAATTTTAATTACTTTTTTAGTATTAGATATTCTGCTATCCTTATATTTGATAAGTGCTCAATTTGAGTGAACAATTTTCTAGAATTGAATACCATTCCATTAAAAATTCAACCTCATTTACCTCTATTGCAGGAGGTTTAAAAATCCTAAGGCCGCTGGGGTTGATTTTATGTTTGAAATAGGTTTCTAAAGATGTAAGATCAAACCAGTCCTTGCATTCCTTCGTAAGCAGTTTTTCCATATCTATGGAGAAGGCTGGGTGGATCCTTTCTGGGAATATCTGTCTTAGGGCTAGATTCTATTACAGGTGCTAATTTTATCACTGCTTTTATCTCCGGGTTTCCCCATTGTAGGAAAATGTTTGATAAAGCTAGTGCTAACCTTTAGCACCTGCAATAGAATCTAATCCTCAGTCTAGAACGCAAGGTCTAGAGATCTTCTATGACCCAATCTAACACTGTTAAAATCAGACATTATCTAATGCAGAACCCAAAAAATGTTGCTAAGCCTTTTATTATTCTTAAACTTGCTCATAGTGATAGCAGTCACTATGAGCCTCTCCTGCCTCAATTTTGCTATAATTTTCATAGCAGCCTAGCACCTCTCTCATGCTTTCTAGCTGTTTGTATTCTCTTTAATTTCATGGAAAGTGACATGTTTTTATAGCGAAGAGGCAAAAACACATTAATAAAGGGGAGAAAACTTTCTAGCCATTGACAGAATAGTGACAAATTTTTGTCATTGGGCGAAAAAGGCAAATATTTTGATCACTGTATTTAAAGCAGATTTTCCCATGAAAAAGCAAACAACCACATGGATTTTTTACAGGTACACGACAGGACCTTTTGCCCACTCCTGCTCCCCTTATATGGTGGCCCTCCACCCTTTCTGTTATCCTGACCACAAGAGAGCTACCACAAGAGATACACCACAAGATTTTGCTGGAATATTTGTAATTCACACTGGAGATGGGCAGAAAGGTGGGGGAATACAAAAGTAAACTCAGCAAATATATGAGGCGACAAATGGTGGAGGAAGAAGTAGAAGCTCTTATGGATTCCCAGTCGGCTTCGACATCCCCTGCTCATTCGTCTCTATCAGGTGATACTTCACAGAAATCATGGCAGCTATTACCAATTGCCAAAATGTCTTCACCTCCAAGATAGACACTGTTCAAATGAAGATTAATTTGTTGCATGCAAACCAACAGGCCATGCGGGAGAATGTACTAGACACTCAACGCAGAGTATCGGGGGTGGAAGACTCTATGCCAGTTGTCCATGAATCATTGGAAACAATGAAATAACAGGTGAAAGCTCTACAAAGAAAAGCTGATGATCTAATGAATCAATCTAGGAGAAATAACTAAGGATGGGCAAACATTTTAGCCTCAAACCAAAATCTGCAAATAATTGCAATTCCCATGGAAAGTTCCATTTTCTGCTTTTTTTCACCTAGCTCATTGCATTGAAAACAATGGGAAGAAATATTTTTCCTCACCACATGAAAGTTTTCTTTACTTTTCTACAGCCATATAATAGGGTGTCAGGCTATCACAGCAGCACATTTTTTGAGCTAGAGAAGATAGGCAAATAAAGGGGAATTGAAGTTGAGTTTAGGGAGTCTTTTAGGTAGGACATTTGTTTTTTGTATTAGGAGAGTCTGGGAGCACTCTGGGTAGAAGACGGGAGGAAGGAGGTTGACCCCAAATACCCCAAAATTCCATGTGACTGGCTGATAAGATACAGGCAGCTAGGGACCAATTTGCTTGCTGATCTTGCTGTTATTGCCTTTGTGCTGGGTAAGTCAGTGGAAAAAAGTTGTTGATTTTGTTTTTCAGTTCATTTTTTTGACAGACTGTGATAAGATAGCGAGGACAACTTAAAAAACATAATAAAAAAATAATAAAGCAATAAACAAACAATGAAATATATTAGGTGACAGACAGCTGACAGGGCTAAGGCAAGACATCACACTCCATCAGTTCTATTGTGTACTGTACAGTAAAAACACACAGTAGTTGAGTAATGTTCAGCAAATGCACAGGGGCAGGGGGAGCATTGCATGGATGTGAGAGTAAAGTAGTAGTTCAAAAACTGACTGCAGCAAAGGTTGCTGCAGCATGTGCAATAAATGATGATGATGTCTCTCCTCCAAGGAAGGATGCAGTTTGTCAAGATCCCAGCAAAACTTCCAGCACTACCAGTGTCAGTACAAAAAAATAACCATATAAGAAAACATATAAGAAGATCATTGAAGATGACAACAAGTCGCATTCCAGTGCTGATTATGGCAACAGAATAATGGAGGAAGGTGTAGCGGCTGAACCGTCTGCTGCATCAGATACTGAGACAAACAAGCACCAAAACACTTATCCTGAAAGTAGTAGCAAACTTTGTGAAAATAAAAGTAAACAGACATTGTTTTACACATCTAAAAGCTTAGAGGAATATAAGGGTATTGGGCAAGAAGTGGTGGGCGATGCTGATGATGAGTTAATTATGACTGATGATGATGATGATGATGCAGATCTAGAATATATCCCTCCAGCATCCTCCTCTTCTTCAGATACAGATGATGTTGAGAGTGAGAGAGATGATAACATGGCCAGAAAGTTAGCAGAAAGGCAAAGGCTCAATTTTCCACTACTGAAAAGGAACACTGTGCCTGTCTATAAAATGTTTGAGAAAACCATTGGAAAGTCTCACCCTGGACAAGCAAAGATGACAAATAGTACACAGTCACTCTATCAGTCATCATCAGCATCATTGCCTCATCCAAAGCCAAGTCCCACTCAGCCACAAACACACCTGTGTTGAGTACCAAGCAGCAACAACAACAGCAACACAGGTTATTAACATACACAATGTTATATATGATGAATGCCTCTGCTGCTGCAGGAA
Source organism: Rhinophrynus dorsalis (assembly GCA_037306005.1). Lineage (NCBI taxonomy): Eukaryota > Metazoa > Chordata > Amphibia > Anura > Rhinophrynidae > Rhinophrynus > Rhinophrynus dorsalis. Next base: position 425,245,292 of record CM074719.1, on the reverse strand, counting down.
GTGCTGCTCCTTTGACACCTAGTTGTAGTATCAGTAGAACTGTATCAACAACTAGCACCAGTAGTGCTTGCAGCCACTCAGGAACCCCTGAGCCATGAAGTCCACACTATGGAGATACGTCACTCAGGATCCTAATGCTAAGCATTTTGCTTTCTGTTGTCTGTGCAAAAAGCATGTGAACAGGGGGAAAGCAGGCTCACACAATGGCACCTGCTATGAGATCCCACCTGAAGCACAACCACAGGCCTGACTGGGAGACACATTATCAGCAGGTCAGAGGTGCCACAACTAGCAGCAGAAGCACTCCAAAAAGTTCCCAGGGCTCTGCGGTAGATAAGAGAAGTAGTGATGTTATTTGTGTGGCAAAGAGTGTGCTACTGCTAACAGTTAGTTCAGTCCAAATAATACATATGGCTCTTACTGCAGAGGAGTATGATGACTCTTGGTCTGCTGTAGGAGATGGCAAGCCACAGACTGCCCACACATGCTGCTATCAAGCAGCAATGTTGGAGACTAACACTCTTAAAAATTAACCAACATCTCTTACCATCTGAGTATCGGGTAGCAGAAACCACACATGACAGAGAAAGCCAGGACAAATATATTAATAGAAGCACAGATGAGGAGGAGGAGGAGGAGGGTTGCTACCATCTATCATACTTGGAACCACTGCTATGACCAAAAAGTAATGTGTATCAATAATCTGAAAAGGAGGATAGCGATTTGACTCATACTTGACAATGGTAAAAGCGGCAGTAGTAATCTGTATATATATATATACATACACAAATCAATCACACCGTGCCAGTCCCCCATCATCACTACCATACACATATGCCGCAATGTAAGTTGTACTTTTTTTAATTCCTTACCATCATGAATATGTCAATGTCACTTAAGCAGGAAGTTAGTGTTGTTGGCAAAGGACAAATTCACTCTACATGCTAACACATTTTTTCAAGGCATATGTTGCTGTAGGACTCACAAGTTTGACTTTCAGCTACTTATTTCTCCGCTACAGCCCGCAGAAGAAGTAATATTGCAGTGGGAAATGAAGTACCCATAGGAAATATAGGCAACATGTTTTTAAATAAGCAAAAGAAGGATAATTTTGCAACGGTGAAAAGGAGAAAGCTTTTATGAAAAAAGAAAAAAATCGTCCAGTTTAACGAAAAGTAAATTGGTAAATTGTTCTCACTTTTCGCCCACCCCTAGAAATAACCTATGTATCCTGGGGCTTTCGGAGAGGAGTCAGGATAGGAGCCCTGAGAGTTTTATGGAAGGGTGGATTATTAACACTTTGGGAACGGAAATTGTATCTCCTAAGTTCTCCATAGAAAGAGCATATAGGGCCCAATTGGGGCCTCCTCCACCAGGGTCCCCACCTCGCCCTATGATCATCAAGTTACTAAATTTCAGCGATAGCGATGCGGCATTACAGTAGGCAAGACTGAAGGGCAATATCAGCTTTGAAAATAATCAATATTCATCTACCCAGATTTTTCCCCAGAGATACAACAGCATGGCAAACAATTTATGTAGGTGAAATGCAGACTGTGTGATAAAGGTATTATGTATTCCATGCTCTATCCAGCTAAACTAAGAGTAATCTATAATGACAGCACCACATTCTTTACATCAGAGGTGGATGTGCTGAGATGGCAGGAGACATTCCAGAATTTTACTTTAAAGAATCATTTCTATCTCTTGATACTCACATCACACCGGAATGTAGACTTGAATATGTGCTCCATCTACACCTGCTTGCCAGGGAACTAACTATCATTGTCACTTACCTACAATCAAGGCAGACTGTTAGATATTGAACTCTTCCCTGGTCTCTCTTACATACTGGGGCCAGAGAGGGCTGGTGAACGTTAATCGACAGCCTGAACTCGGCCTGCCCCATCATACCTGATATCTGTTCTTTTGATTAAGTTGATCACATCTGTATACCCACTGTGACATTCCAGATATGCTGTTATATGATGCTGTGGACCTCACTAAAGGCTGGACCATAGACACCAAGCTTTATATATTGATAAATAATTGTATGAGTGACAATGTGCACTGTTTCTGCTCTGCTTGGAGAGAGGATGGGGGGTAAGGGAGTGTATTTTTCTATCCATCGATGTGCCCAGTGGTGCGGGTGCTACCCACCCCATATATATATGTGGGATGATGATGAGGGTTGGAAAATGAATTGAGATGCTGAGATCTGGGATACATGCCTACCTCAGCTATTTGTCCCTTTATTTTATTTTTTTTTTTTTTTCAAATATATTTTATTATCAGATTGCTCCATACACATCTCAATACAGAAAAATACATGTATAATCGTTCAGGTACAGCAAAAGTATGTAGACATTTGTAACAAAGAACATATGCATAGCAGTAAGGTGCACAGAGTCAACCCGAGGTTTTCCAATAACCAAAACTCCTAAAATCTAACCTAACTTAAATTTTACTATACCCCCTGGCCCCAATTCCTCTCTCTCCCGAACCCGCAGCACCCCCCCCCATCCGCCCACCAGCCAGCAGTTTCACAAGATCCCGGCATGCACAGGGTTCAAACACAATGTCTCTCATCAATTATACATCACAGCCGTCCATGCAACATGCAGGTGTGACCTCAATCAACCATCACCAGTAAGTTGCACATCATCAGGTGCCACAATATTATCTGCACTACTTGTCCATCAGTCCTGCCATCTATCCGAGATCTTGTCAAACTTATTTGGATTACCCCGATGTAAGTAAACTAATTTATAGTTTGGAATGCATTGTAAAGCTAGGTTTATCCACTCCCTACAATTGGGAATTCTATTTGACATCCAGTTCAAGGCCACCACCTTTCTCGCCATCACCAAGAGCTAACTCAGTAGAGATCTGTCAGTTGCATCCTCAATCTCATTGGGAAAAACAGACAATAAACAAATCTTTGGAGTCACAGGAACAGGTCTGCCCAACACCAGGACCACAATACGCATTATTTATTTCCAGAACCTCCTGACTCCAGGACACTCCCAGTTCATATGTAAGTATGTGCCCTGAACATTATCACACCGAAGACAACAATCGGTACTAGAATTCCCCATTCTATACAGTCTGACCGGCGTATAATAAATTCTATGTAGGATATTCAACTGTATCATCTGGTGTCTAGTCGACGTCGCCAACAGTGCCGGTCCCGCCTTAGCCAAATCCCATTCCAATTTCTCTAATGGACCCACGTCCATTTCCCATTTGTTCTGTGAAGGGAACTCCTGATACCCCATGTGAGATTCTAGCCACTGGTAAATGAAAGAAAGAGGTCTTGAAGGCTCAAGAATCATCAATCTAGTAAAAAGCGGGAACGTAGAAATCATCGGGGCTCGATCGCCCCACTGAGTTCGAAGAGCATGCCTAATACATAAATATGAGTAAAAGAGATTATGCGGTATGCGGTACTTGTCATGCAATTGCGCAAAGGATTTCAGCTGATTATCCTGGTATAACTGTCCAAGGTTAGTAATCCCAAATCTAGCCCACAAGGGACCAAAATCGCTGCCAAGTAGATGGTTTAGCCCCGTGGCGTCCCATAAGGGGGTATTTGGATCCATGGCAATGTATCCCAGTAGCTTTTTCAACTCCACCCACGCCTCATGTAGTGTTGTTACTAATGGAGTCTGAATTTTAAAAACTGCGGGGCCTCCATGCAAAAACTGGGGCAGCTTATAAGCAGGTTGTAACAATAGTGTATCTATTTGAGTAGTCTGGTAGCGAGGTTGGGGAGAAACAAAATCTAACACATATCGACACTGTGCTGCTAAGTAGTACCTATAGAAATTGGGCAAGGCAATCCCCCCCCTCAAGTTTGGGTCTCATGAGAATACTTAGCTTGAGTCTAGCCCGACCCCTCGCCATATGAAATGCAAAATAATTTTGTCTATTTGTCAGAAATATTTTTTAAGAATAGGGATCGGCGTATTTTGAAAAACACAAAAATTTAGGCAAAAAAATAATTTTAATAAGATTCGATCTACCAATAACATTTAAGGGCAGATGAAGCCATGCCATTGTTTTGTTGTTAAAGTATTGAATATTAGGTATCAAATTCATCTCCAAAAAGGAGTCCGTCGTTGATGCCACCCTAATCCCCAAATATGTACATTCAGCCACATATAAAAGCGGGCTGTCAGTTGGATAAGATTCACGTAGATTATTATCAATCGGAATCAAAGAGGACTTTGACCAATTTATTTGAAATCCAGAGTATGTACCAAAATCGTCCACCAGCTGTAATGTGGTCTCCAAGGAATTCCTATCATCACCTAAAAAAAGTAGGATGTCATCAGCATACAGTGCAAGCTTTTCCTCTCTGCCTTCTACACTGAGTCCTCTAATCAATGGATTTGCATGAATTAGAACAGCCAGGGGTTCTAGGGCCAAAGCAAACAGGCCGGGTGAAAGTGGGCAGCCCTGCCTAGTACCACGATGCAAGGAGAAGGACTGTGAACTCAATCCACCCGCCACCACAGAAGCCTTGGGATTACTATATAAAATATGTATCCATTTGATAAAAGACAGGCCAAACCCAAATCCCTGGAGCATGTGCCAAAGATATGGCCATTCAACAGAGTCGAAGGCCTTAGATGCATCGAGAGATGCTATCACCCAAGACCTCATGGTATAGTGAGGAAGTTGCAGGTGCATAAATAACCTTCTAAGATTGTGTGATGTCGATTTACCTGGGATAAAGCCAGTTTGATCTTCGTTTACTATGGTTCCCAGCACCATATTTAATCTGGTAGTCAGGATTTTCACCACAATTTTAGCATCCATAGTCAACAAGGAAATGGGCCTGTAAGAATCGCAAATCTCCGGATCCTTTCCTGGTTTGGGCAGTACAATAATGGAAGCATTATTCATAGAATCTGGAAGATGTCCATCGTCAATAGCAGCATAAAAGGTATTCAATAAATGGGGGGCCAAGATATCCACGAATTCTTTATGCCATTCAGCAGGAAGACCATCTACACCTGATGCCTTGCCTGCCGGCAGACCACGGATAGCCTCCACCACCTCTCTTAGAAGTATAGGAGCATCCAGCATTTGTTTATGATTGAATGAAAGTTGCAGAAGGTCACATTGATCAATAAAACAAGACATTTGAGACTCAGAGCGGGTCAGTCGAGATTCATATAGAAGAGAGTAGAAGCACCGAAATCGAGTTAATCATCTGTGGGTCTAGTATCAGTTCACCCCCGGGATCTCGGAGTGAGGAAACTGATGGAGTCCCCCGTTTTGACAAACAAGGTGAGCCATTAGCTTCCCTGCCTTATCCCCATTTTAAAAAATGTTTTGTTTCAAGTAAAAACAAGACTGGCACTCAATTCAGACAATTTTATAGAATATTTTAAGGAGTAAGAAACAAAATTAGTATAAAAGGCCGAATCTCCTTTTTCCACAAACTGTTTTTCTGCCTCAGCAGCAACGAACTCCAATGTATCTACCTCCCTAGACCTAAGTCTATTTTGCATAGATATAAGAGATATTAAGGAGCCCCTTGCATTCGCCTTGGCAGCCTCCCAAACAATGCCCCGAGCAGCAGTATTAACATTATTGACAAAATATTCACATAGATCCTCTCTATGTTTAGACACCAGATGCGTATTAGTCAACCATACGGGACTAAGTTTCCACACTCTAGAATTAGGTCTCTGGTCTCACTGTAGCGTCAGTAATAGCGGGGAGTGGTCGGAAGCTACCCTGGTCAGAAAACAACAATCTGTAACCCAATTCAAAGTCAACTGGTTAGCGAACACATAATCAATTCTAGATAAAGTTTTATAAGTGGCCGAGTGGCACGTGAACTCCCGAACCTCCATATATCTATGAATTCCATGTCACCTATGAGACTGAGGAAGGCATCTCTATGCAATTTGGAGTCAACTGCCATCCCACCTAATCTGTCCAAGTCAAAACTGGTAGCTATATTAAAGTCGCCCATACATACTATATGGTGATGTGGCTTGTCAGAAATATATATAAGTATGTCTCTAAGAATTGAAGGGTCGAAAGGAGGCGGGATATAAACATTCAGTAAAACAAACAGAGCTCCTTGTAATTTACATGTTAAGAAGAGGTAACATCCCTGTGGATCCATCTTGAGGTCAATTAATTTAATTGAAACTAGTTTAGTAATAAGAATGGAAACACCTCTGGCATACGTGGAGTATGTGGCATGATAATGACCCTGTATCCATTGCCTCCTAAGAGACAGAACTCTGCTTGCAGTAAGATGGGTCTCCTGCAACATGACCACCTCTGGGGTCTGTTTCCCGACGTGGTTTAAAACTAAGGATCGTTTCATGGCATCATTCAAGCCATGCACATTCCACGACAAAAATGTACAATTTAGTGTTGACATTACAGAAATAAATATTATATGTTACATCTCTGGCCATACGGCGGGGCCCGTTGGGGGTGAGGAGCGCCCGGCCCAGAAGAGAGAGGAATCCCTAAGCTAACTACTAACCCAACCCCTATCCAAACATCCCACCCTATCTCTATCACCCCCAACCTGACAGATATTTTATCCCATAACCAACCCATTCCTGCAGCCTGGCAGCCAAAACATCCTTCCCTTCCCTCCCACCCAACATATATAAACCAATTAACTAGTGATCAAACAGACCACGTACAGTCCCATCCACACCCTCCGCCCCCCACAGCAGCAAAATAGAGCAAAAGTAAACACATCATCATTTCATAACAACTGTTGAAAGAGAACCCAATGACCGTATCACCACAGCCACCCCCAGAACAGAACATCTCCCGCCCAGACGCAAAGCCAATCCCCCGGGTGCAACCAGATACTTCTCTCACTTATTCTACCCCATCTTAGCTCCTCCTGGGCGGGTCGGAGGTATCATTAAATGAGCAGACTCCAACAGCTTCAAGGAATCCAAGTGCCGAATCACGGCAACACAGCATCAAACCACCGCCCAAGACATGCAAGACGATACAAGTATAATGATAACATTTCGAACCAGTAACCCACAGTATCAGTACTGTGGAGAGAGAAAAAAAAAAAAAAGGAATTTTTTCTTTAATTTCCCATAGATAGAAATATAGTCATAAACATACAACCTCAGACATATGTTAACAATAGCATTGTTATAACTCAGCAGCAAAGCAAATCCCCCTGGAGCTGCTAGATATTTCTCCCACTTATTCACCCCATCTTAGCACCCCCTGGGTGGATCATAGGCGTCATAAAATATATGAACAGAATCTAACAGCTTCAAGGAATCTAAGTGCCGAATCATGGCAATACAGCATCAAACCACCGCCCAAGACATGCATGACAGTTCCAGCATATTGATAACATTTTGGTACAGTGCCCACAATATCAGTATGATGGGGAAGAGAGGAAAAAATATATATATATTTTCTTTTCCCCAATTTCCCATAGTTAGTGTAACGGATGTTATCCGTTACTTAGGCCTTGTCTGGCCATAAGGTTGTTTAACCAAAAACTGTGGACATTCCTGTCATGCCTAAAACAACCCTTGTCTAGGCATATGGATTGTCAGCCCAGTGACGCAGGCTATGTAGAGCTTTGGGATATTATATTGGTGGACAGATGTGCCAAAAAGGACTAAAAATCATAGCCTGCTTTCAGGGAACAGGGCCATTAGGGGGTTAATAATTTGAGTTTACCTAATGTTACTTGCAATGTGTATTGTAGGCACTGAGGCTATTGTATTGAGACCCCCTGCTGGGTGATAATTCATTCAAGTCCCTCCAGTCTTTATGTCCATTGTGTGAGTTCAGCAATCCTTTTGTATTTGATATGTAATGAAGTCGGAGTCATTGTATTTGTTAGACCATTGACCTTTTGTCTACTGTGTGATTGAATTATGTTCCTAATGTATTTGCTTGGTCCATTTATTTGAATGTAAGGTTTGACTATAAATATGTGTGGTTTGTTTCAATAAAGAGAGTTCTGTTTTGGAGTGAACAAGGAGTCCTGGAGTCTTGTATTGCTTATGGTCTAAAGTATCCACTCTGATACCCATCTGCGCCAAGTATCCTGAATCGCCGACCGCCTGCTGCCAGCTTCCTGCGTCCCAACTTCATATGCTGTCAGGCGGCGACGTGGACTCTTCCCTGCTTCCCTGTTTCCAGCGATCCTGCGGCTGTTTCCAGTGACTGTTCATACTCCAACCGGTGCACCTGACGGCGCTTATCTGGCGTTGAGAAGGAGAGACCCGGGAACGACGGCGGAAGGTGACGCGGTCCCTTCCCAGCTTCCGTTACATTGGTGGCATAGCGGTGGGATTTCTCCTTCATTCATCGGTTGCATCAAGTGAGATATGGAGGATGCTTTTGGGTCATATGAGGATCGCTTTGAATTAATCCGGTCTCAGTGGAGTTTCTGGCTGGGCGATATTGTAAATGACTTTATTCCAGAACTGGGTGGTTGCATCACAGAGGAGCTACGGATGCAAGATGCCTACTGGATGCTGGTAAATCACATTGAACAAGAGTATGGCCCCGTGCTCCCAGTAACCTTCTCCCCGGCCCGCTTGCGATGTAAGATCCAAGGGCTGGTATGGGATGCTTATCTGTGGGATTCGAACTTTGGCAGTCCAGAAAACGACCGTTTCTTGGAGCTTTTGGCCAAACGAGAAGATATGCTAGGGGGGTACGTCCCCATGAGCTTGCAAGAGGACTTGAGCGACACAGTCAGTTGGGAGTGTGAGGTGGAATACATGTATGCCAAATTAGTGCAAGAAATTCGGGAGGCCCTAGAGGAAGAAGAAAACTGGGGGGGTCACTCATCTGAGGAGGGCCTCAGTGAAGCTGAGGACCTGGATGGAGTTTCCCCTGTTCACTCCACACTGGTGAGTGGGAATTCGTTCCTCACCAGTGCCCCTGTTGTTGCCCCTGCATCAGGAAGTGGGAAAATCGTCCTTCCTGATACCCCTTTGCCCCTGAACTGTATTTTCCCTGAGCTGAGGAGTGGGAATGCGTTCCTCCTCAGTGAAGAAGATGCCTCGGCATCAGGGGATGGGACAGACGTCTCCCCTGATAGGCATGTTGCCCCTTCCCCTGTCTTTCCAGCTGCGGTGGATGAGATGCAGGTCCCCACCAGCAGCGATTGTATGTCCCAGCTGATGGGTGGGAGAGAGCCCATCAGTCCCTATGACCCCCCTGCTGTAGTGAGTGTGGAAGAGCTCACCAGCTGCCCCAAAGTGATGCCCCCTGTTATTGTGGAAAATGCCCTGGAAGCGGAGCAGTATGTGCTCTCCAGGGCCACAGAGGATGCCGCCTTGAGGGATGGGACTGCGGTCTCCCTCAAGGCAGAGAAGAGCCTTGAACGTGACGGCCTACAAGAGGAGGTCCCCAGCGGGCTGGAAGAGAGCAGCGCTGCTGGCCCTCCTGTGAATGTGTTATGTGACCTGATGGGTAGAGAAGAGTGCCCCATCAGCCCCCCTGTGACCCCTGGCCTGGTGAGTAGGAGCGAGCTCACCAGGGCCTGGGATACCCCTGCTGTGGTGAAGGAGATGCAGGTCCCCACCAGCAGCCCCAGTCCGTCCCCTGTTACTACTGTCCTGGAGAAGCGGAAGAATGTCTTTTCCAGGTATCTGAATAAGATGGCGAGGAGGATTGAGATTGCCCTCCTCCCCAAGACAAGAGATGTGCCTCTCTCCCCAAACTCTGCTGCCCAGAAGCCAGCGTCATCATTGCCTCAGGGAGATCCCCCTTATAGACTGGCTCTGGACCCTGAGCCACTGGCCCCAGACCCAGAAGGATTTGACTGTAGCCCTGCCTGGAGAAGGGCCCAGGAGAGGCCCCCTAATCTGCTATTGGTCAGGGTAACCCAGTACCAGTTCCCCTGGCCCAGGACTAAGGACAAAGGAACTGGCATTCTCTTCACTGGCCCAGAAGCAGGGCCTTGTGCACCACTACCAGGCCCAGACAAAGGGCTCCTGTTTTCCCCTGGCCCAGGACAGAAAGACTATTTCAATCTCTGGCCCAGGACAAGGGGCCCCACAGTTAAAACTGGCCTAGGACCAAGGCCTCCGGACTAATGTACTGTCCAGACAAGTGCCTCACCATCTCTATGCCCTCCTACAGCTCCAAGCCAGCGTTTCCTGCTGTACCCGCTGGCTTGGTACTAAAAGGGGGAGAAATGTAACGGATGTTATCCGTTACTTAGGCCTTGTCTGGCCATAAGGTTGTTTAACCAAAAACTGTGGACATTCCTGTCATGCCTAAAACAACCCTTGTCTAGGCATATGGATTGTCAGCCCAGTGACGCAGGCTATGTAGAGCTTTGGGATATTATATTGGTGGACAGATGTGCCAAAAAGGACTAAAAATCATAGCCTGCTTTCAGGGAACAGGGCCATTAGGGGGTTAATAATTTGAGTTTACCTAATGTTACTTGCAATGTGTATTGTAGGCACTGAGGCTATTGTATTGAGACCCCCTGCTGGGTGATAATTCATTCAAGTCCCTCCAGTCTTTATGTCCATTGTGTGAGTTCAGCAATCCTTTTGTATTTGATATGTAATGAAGTCGGAGTCATTGTATTTGTTAGACCATTGACCTTTTGTCTACTGTGTGATTGAATTATGTTCCTAATGTATTTGCTTGGTCCATTTATTTGAATGTAAGGTTTGACTATAAATATGTGTGGTTTGTTTCAATAAAGAGAGTTCTGTTTTGGAGTGAACAAGGAGTCCTGGAGTCTTGTATTGCTTATGGTCTAAAGTATCCACTCTGATACCCATCTGCGCCAAGTATCCTGAATCGCCGACCGCCTGCTGCCAGCTTCCTGCGTCCCAACTTCATATGCTGTCAGGCGGCGACGTGGACTCTTCCCTGCTTCCCTGTTTCCAGCGATCCTGCGGCTGTTTCCAGTGACTGTTCATACTCCAACCGATGCACCTGACGGCGCTTATCTGGCGTTGAGAAGGAGAGACCCGGGAACGACGGCGGAAGGTGACGCGGTCCCTTCCCAGCTTCCGTTACAGTTAGAAATATAGTCATAAACATACACACTCAGATATATGTTAACAATAGCATTATACAACTCAGTAGCAAAGCAAATCCCCCCGGAGCTACTAGATATTTCTCCCACTTATTCACCCCATCTTAGCACCCCCCCGGGCAGATCAGAGGCGTAGTAAAATATATGAACAGAATCTAACAGCTTCAAGGGATCTAAGTGCCGAATCTCAGCAATACAGCATCAAACCACCGCCCAAGACATGCAAGAGAGTACCAGCATATTGACAACATTTCGGAACAGTGCCCACAATATCAGTATGATTGGGAAGAGAGGAAAAAAAATGCATCTCTCTTTCTCACAAACAGACACATAGACATATACATATGTACATAGACATATGTTGGTGATAGCATTATTAAAACAGGCATTTAGGCAGGTTTACGGAATTATATCATGTTATACCTCCCCCATCCTCATCACCACAGTAGAGATCCCAGACCCCGTCCTGGAGGGGTGGAATTCAGCGTCAGCACCGCCCTGCATCCACATCGCACAGGGGCCATGTCGCCATGTTCCACTGAGTTCAGCCTCCACCCAAGTACACCAGCAGAAGAAGGACCAGTTCAACTGGCTGCTATGTCCCCCGGGATCCACCCTAGGGGTCATCGAGAACTAGGGAGACTAAATAGATGAAAGCTCAGGAATTTAAGACCGTGGCAGCAGTGTCATGAAATGATGAAATGGCTTTAATGAGTGTCCACCCATTCTCTAGCCTCCGAATCCGATGTGAAGAAGGTGGTATTACCATCATGGATAATTCTCAATCTAGCAGGAAACAACATAGAATAGGAGATGTTTTTGTCTCGAAGTTTGTGCTTCACCTCCACAAACCTGCATCTCTGGCATTGGACATCAGCCGAGAAGTCCGGATAAAAGGAGATTTGTTGATTTTCGAAAAGAATTTGACCTTTCATCCTGGCCATACGAAGTATGGCATCTTGGTCCCTGTAATTCAGGAGTTTGATAATCATCTGACAAGGGGAGGATCCGGGGGGTCTTGGGCCTGTCGGCAGACGATGTGCCCTCTCAACGGTAAAGGATGGTGAGAGACCCTCTGTGCCAATATGTTCCTTTATCCAGGCCTCCATGTATTGCTCAGGGGCACGACCCTCACGATCCTCTGGCAGCCCAATTATACGAACATTACTGCGTCTAGACCTGTTCTCAAGATCATCTACTGTGGATTGTAGAGATCGTACTTGATTCTTTAACTCATTCACCTTGGTAACCACAGGAGGAAGCATGTCCTCTACAGTAGAGATATGTTGTTGAACATCAGTGATGCTTTCACGCAGATTTTCTTGGTCAGCACGTAAGAGATTAATCTCCACCTGTACTGTGTCAATTTTGTTGGTCAAGACTGCCTGGCACGTAGCGATTGCAGACATTATCTCTGTGAATTGGGATTTGGAATCATCTTCTTTGGAAGCTGAGGACTGTGCCAGCGAGGCCACCGCAGAAGGGGCCTCCAACATGGCCGTGACCTCCTCTGCTGCCATATCTCTTCTAGCAAATTTACTTAATTTCTTCCTGTATTCTGATGTCTTTTTAACCATAGTGGGATTGAGAAAGCAAGTGTAGGTCAGATCAACACAGGCCAGATTCAGCATAGGGTAGACAATTGCTGCCAAGATGGGTAGGTGTAGACAGGACCCCTCAAAGTTCAAATGACACACATAACTTGTCTCATGTTTTCACATTTAACTGAAGTAAGTGAAGAACTGCCAGAGTCTAGAGTAAGCAGGGACTCCTAAGACTTAGCTGTGAAACATAATGTGTCTCCAGGTCACATATTTGAATTGGAATAAGCGAACAACAATCGGTAGCAGGAACCTTGGTACTCAATTATACATGGGACAGCAGAGGAGAACATATATAGGAGAGAGGATGAACAGGGGAGTTTGCAGCATATGAATTAGTAGTATCCGATTCATAGACAGTATGGAAAAGTATTGGTCACAGCCGGATAGTGGTACAGCAACAGTAGGCCCGCTAGTGGTATCAAGGGATGATGTTCACATCCAAGGGGCAATACTGCAGCCACAGACCATCATTCTCCCCCAGAGCTGCAACATACACAACTTGCGATCAAAGAAGAGCAATTATCTGGGACTCAGGGCCCTGGTAGCCAATTATACATGGGGCAGAAGGGGGAACAAATATAGGGAAGACAACAAACACAGTGCAGAGCTATGCAGTAGGTCCAACTGTGCAAGGCAATAAACTCTTCAAAGGCACAAGCGTTAGACAAATCCAAATAATTAAGCTATTGGCAAGGAAAGGGGCACTGGGAGAAAAACAAACAAACGGAAGGTGCACTAAAACTATGAGGGGCAGCGTCTGGCTAGGCCTATGCCCGCTGGGGCCAAAAGCAGCAATAGAATCAGTCACTTACTAGGCATATATGAGGATCCAGTAGTGAATGGCTATAGCAGCAGGGCCTCCACGTCACCTCCACACTGCCACCTCACGCAGTCCACATCCAGCAAGATGCGCACAGATAAACTCGGGCACCACTTAACGGAGCTTCCAAAGGAGCAAAATCGTTGACAAGCTGGAGAAATCAAGCGCCTGCTCCCGCATCCGCTCGGATCCCCGCCGGGTGGAAGCGGTAGGCAAGGCCGCGGCTCCAGGCCCAATCGCTCGAGTGGCGTCGTAGACCCCAACAAAAACAGAAATAATGATCCCATCAGGCAGCACAGAGGCTGATTAGTAGATATTAGGCAGTACTATCGCTGAAAAACAGCTGTGCTGTATGGATGGCGATGGATATAATCCATCAGTAGCGGAGCTTCTCCAGAGCGTGACCACTCAGTATGGCTGCCAGGCCATGCCCCCATTTGTCCCTTTATTTAGATGGAGTTACCTTGCCTATACCCCGGGGTCAGGGGACACATAATTATATAGGACAGGAGTGGGAGGGGTAGAGAAAATGAGAAACATCAAGCTGAAGCAGACATGGGTTCAGGTACTGAAAGCATAGCATGATGTGACATAATGGGTGTGACAATCAAGTGTTTGGATCCTCAAGACCCACGTTAAGCAAGGATCATTTACCTCAGCAGGGTCATTCACAGAAAGCCGTGTTAGGTAGAAGGTATAGGAGAAGGCAGAGGTCCTGCACTATGTGCATTCTTTTAGTATATACACATGACACTCAAAGGGTTAACTGATTGGGGCATCATATGTCACATTTTATCTGTGGGACAGCACATTGAACATAAGTATTGTGGGGCAACATAGGGAACATCACCATTGTGTGTTAGCCCCACATACACTGACTGACACCCCCCAGCCTTGTTCCATTGCCCAGTTAGTGTCCGGGGGGGCGTCAGACAGTGTACATAGGTATATGTGTCTACCAGTGGCGAACGGAAAAAAAAAGTCTGGTGGCCACGCACTGCATATGGGGTTCTATAGCTGCCAGTGGGCAAGTGAACAAGACTGGGGGGCAGCTGGTAGCCACAAATCCCCACATATGCTGCCTGACCCCTTGTTCCCTTGTGAGTGCACATCATGTATGAAATATGATACAGTGCTGGGGGGATTATTGTGTACTGCTTGGTATACTTTTGTTTTAACACTTTGAGTGCCACAGGGGTGCACAATGCACATCCTTATACACTCAGCTGGTTAAGGGAGTGATGCTGTTTGTGGTGCTGAAAGTATCGTCTCCACTCCCCTACTGACAAAGTGGAGAAGAAGAGAATGCTTTCAGACTTCAGAGTTGTCTACTGTTGATGATGTGCAAGGGAGGGCATCCCTTCCACATTGACAGCAATTTGACAACCTTGAATGCTAATGGGAACCATATCCACCCCTCCTCTTGCATCCCTAAATTTTAATGCATATGGCAATGTGTGTCTATACTGAAGTCAAAGTGCTTTAAACAAATTCACAAAATCATATTGCCACACCATTGACCTTTAGAGCATTTCACCCTTGTCTATTAAAGAATATTTTTAAAAATAACTTTCAACAAAAAAGAAATATATCTGTGGTTAGTTCAAAGTTGCTGAATGGCTGTACATGTTACAGTACCTGTCGGCGGCTGCCGAGCCGACTGCAGCTTTACCCGACTGCTCAGCCGCAGCTCTCATCCGGCTACTCCAGCTGCATAGTCTGTCCGTCCAATTCTCCCTTCAGTTCTATGCAATGGCATTAACCGCAGGCTGAAGCTTATGGACAGACTATGTGGCTGGAGCAGCCGGATGAGAGCTGTGGCTGAGCAGTCGGGTAAAGCTGCAGCTGGCTTGGCAGTCGTCGCCAGGTACTGTAACAGTACAATAGATAACAGTAAACTTCTTTCTAAACCTGACCTGTGTGTGTCAGTAAGTATGTGTAGGGAAGGTTTTATTACATTCATTTTGTTTTGTTTTGTTTCTCTGTTTTCTGTATCTATCACTGGACAGATTGTATTCGATACATTGGTGAGGGTGACAGCTTAAAAAATACCTGGATTCAAATATTTATCCTCACTCTGTAAATTAGATTCTGAACCTTATTGCCAATATATTTCAATTAATGCACATGAGTATTAGAAAAATATTTTCCTATCTTATCTTTATATAGCTTACTCTATCAAATGTATGTTTCTTCTTAACAATCAACTTCTCAAATATGTCCAACTCCACTTTAAGCTGTAATAGGAAGGGAGTAACTTGAGTGTTGAGATCAAAGCTAGATATCTTAGTGTAAGGAGCTGTAATGTATCTTTGTACTTGCATAAGTGTGGTCCTATCATGTTCAAAGAGTAGTCCCAACTCAAAAGAAAACCAAGTACAGTGCTTTGCAAAAGTATTCATTCCCCTTGGCATTTTTCCTATTTTGTTGCCTTACAACCTGGAATTAAAATGGATTTTAATTTGGATTTCATGTAATGTAAATACACAAAATAGTCCAAATTGGTGAAGTGAAATGAAGAAAATAACTTGTTTTAAAAAATTCTAAAAAATAAAAAATGGAAAAGTGGTGAGTGCATATGTATTCACCCCCTTTGCAATGAAACCCCTAAATAAGATCTGGTGCAACCAATTACCTTCAGAAGTCCACCTGTGTGCAATCTAAGTGTCACATGATCTCAGTATATATACACCTGAAGGGCCCCAGTGTCTGCAACACCACCAAGCTTGCAGCACCATGAAGACCAAGGAGCTCTCTAAACAGGTCAGGGACAAAGTTGTGGAGAAGTACAGATCAGGGTTGGGTTATGAAAAAATATCCCAAACTTTGAACATCCCATGGAGCACCATTAAATCCATCATTAAAAAATGGAAAGAATATGGCACCACAACAAAACTGCCAAGAGGGGGCTGCCCACCAAAACTCACAGACCAGGCAAGGAGGGCATTAATCAGAGTGGGCAACAAAGAGACCAACTATAACCCTGAAGGAGCTGCAAAGCTCCACAGCAGAGACTGGAGTATCTGTCCATAGGACCACTTTAAGCTGTACACTCCACAGAGCTGGGCTTCAGGGAAGAGTGGCCAGAAGAAAGCCATTGCTTAAAGAAAAAAATAAGCAAATATGTTTGCTGTTTACCAAAAGGCCTGTGAGAGGCTCCTTAAACATATGGAAGAAGCTACTCTGTTTAGATGAGACTAAAACTGAGCTTTTTGGCCATCAAGGAAAATGCTATGTCTGGCTCAAACACAACACCTCTCATCACCCCGAGAACACCATCCCCACAGTGAAGCATGGTGGTGGCAGCATCATGCTGTGGGGATGTTTTTCATCAGCAGGGATTGGGAAACTGGTCAGAATTGAAGGAATGATGGATGGTGCTAAATATAGGGAATTTCTTGTGGGGAAACCGGTTTCAGTCTTCTAGAGATTTGAGACTGGGATGGAGGTTCCTCTTCCAGCAGGATAATGACCCTAAGCATACTGCTAAAGCAACACTCGAGTGGTTTAAGGGGAAACATTTAAATGTCTTGGAATGAAATAGTCAAAGGCCAGACCTCAATCCAATTGAGAATCTGTGGTATTACTTAAATATTGCTGTACGCCAGTGGAACCCATCCAATTTGAAGGAGCTGGAGCAGTTTTGTCTTGAAGAATAGGCAAAGATCCCAGTGGCTAGATATGCCAAGCTTATAGAGACATACCCCAAGAGACTTGCAAAAGATGGGTCTACAAAGTATTGACTGGGGGGGGTGAATAGTTATGCAAGCTCAAGTTTTCAATTTTTTTGCTGTAGTTCTTTTTGTTTCAAAATAAAAGATATTTTGCATCTTCAAAGTGGTAGGTATATTGTGTAAATCAAATGATACATACCCCCCAAAAATCCATTTTAATTCCAGATTGTAATGCAACAAAATGGGAAAAATGCCAAGGGGGGTTAATACTTTTGCAAGGCACTGGACATTTTCCCAACAAGTTTTAAGTTCAGAGTCAGCCTCCTATGCAGGGAAAACTTGAATACATAAAAACTCTAGGAATGAACTAACATTTAAATTATTGTTCCAAGCTACTGATGTTCCACCATAATGCAGCAAACACATCATTACATACCAAATTCACAGGAGAAGAATTTGCTGAACCTACTGATCAATTGGAAAATGATCAAACTCACAATCTGAAAAAGAATTGAATGTGTTTTGTACATGGTGGATCTTTATTTTGCAATTCTTAGCCCCAATGGTATCAATGCTTTTTTCAAGTTTTGTTAATAAATCATTTTCTATTCCTGTAGATCCATATCAATTGTGGGCTTTGTGATGCAGGTCCATAAAAAGAGTTTCTCATTCTTCTTACCTGTTTTTGGTTGTCGGTTTGGGATTTTGTCTGGGACGATCTCCCAATGTCCGAACTCACAAGATTTGCCACATATATCATATTTCACCAGGAACATACATAGGTGTCATCATACATTTGTATACAGAAAAACATGTTATGCATATATGGAAAGCTTGATATATAACATTACTTAGCATTCTTCATGATATTTTCTCCTCTAATTTGTTATATATTTATTGCAGTGATTCTCAACCAGGGTGCAATGGCACTTTGGTGTGCCACGCACATCAGCTTAGGGTACCCCATGTTTTCTATGAAGACTAACAAAAATGGACTTTTAAATAAAGAAATTGTTATGAAATTGTTATGCACAATATATTTAGTTTTGTTATTATGATTATGAAACCTAATAATAACTATATATTTATGTATTGTACCCTTCTTATACCCTTGATTTTACATCAAATATGTTAGGGGTGCCCCAAATGTTCTAGATTATGTGTTGGGGGTGCCCAGAACAAAAAAAGATTGAGAACCACTGATTTATTGGTTATAAATGATTGGTGCCTTCAGCTTGATCTTGCGCATGTGCATGATAACGAGTATATTTATAATTCACTGTGTCACATTATGTATTTACATAAAGATGCACGATGAGTGTGTTTACATTGTGTTGTATTATGCATTACTGTGTGCAGGTGCATAAAGAAAGGACTTTGTATTTACATATTACGTGGTCAATTGGTGTGATGATTGGGACTGTGGCTGTGCATGTCTCTTGAATCAGGACTGATGAAGCACCTAATGTCCTCTTTACTATTACAATATACTTTTGGTCTTCTTTTGTATGTGTAACGGCACCGCTTCAATATAGATCTTTGGCATTCTTTCTATTCCAATTTTATACTGTGCTAATATCATGATGACCACTTTTGACATTTTTCTTTGCCACACCATCAAATGTCTACAGTATGTACATACCTCCTCATTGGTTCATCCATACTATATCTGGTCTGGCCACAATTTACCCAGAATCCCCTGAAGAAGCCAGTCATTAGGAGAAACACATTGGGTTCCCCATCCTCCTACTTCATGCCTTGTGCTACATTTCTATTAGCTTAGATGAGTTTTTTCACACACACACTCATATATATATATATATATATATATATATATATATATATATATATATATATATATATACAGGGCTCAAAATTTCCACTCGCCACTAGCCAATGGAGAGTGAAAATTTAACCCTGGCGAGTAGAAATTCAGCCCTGGTGGTTATGTTATGGCTTGCAGTGGCGATTAACTTTTCAGGTCTGGCTATTAGCAAAGGACTTAAAATTATAAGCCAAATTATAAGCCCTGTATATATATATATATATATATATATATATATATATATCATACTTGCACTTTTTACACATTTTGCATTTGTTTTGTTTGTATTTATTGTCAGCATTTGCATTTTAGAGTTCCAGTATGTAGCGGTTTACCTTTATAATTTAGCAGTACGCTCTTTTTTATTGCTCATTGGAGCACACATTTTTTGATTTACTCTATTTATATTTAAGGGAATGTTTAATATTGCCTTATTGACCTATCATTTTACATTGGGACCTTACTACTATTTATGTCCATTTGTTTATTTGATTGATACAGGTCTAAAATTATTACACGATGGAACAGTGTATGTTTCTCAGTGTGTGTTTGCTTTTAACTGTTTTTATTTAGGTGTAAGCTTTACATTGTATGTATATTGTTTAAAAGACATTCATTTTGTTACTATTTGCCTTTCTTAGATGCCTCATTTAATGGGTCTGCTTTTGGTCTATTACACATTGACCTTTGGTGTGTTTGACCTATTTGTAATTGCAGACTTAACAAGCTGGAAATATATGCCAAATCGGAAAATAACCATTCAGCAAATATTTCTGGATGAAATAAAATCCTGCCCTGGAAAGGGAAAAGTGCTATAGGCAATTGTAAGGTAGACCATTCAGCAGATAACATCATGGAGGGGAGAGAATCATAGTTGGGTTCGTTGTTAACTTTGGAGTAAGATATTGGGTGATATTATTTTCCAGAACACAGATCATTTCTACCATGTACTATTTTCCTATTTAATTGAAATTATTCAGTTGGGACAAGTGTTGTATGTGTTTGACTGCATGTGTTTTCCTGCTGAATATAAAGAAGGGTAACCTTAGGGTCAGACTAAGCTTCAATCAAGAGTAGTTATTGTACAGTACAGTACATTTTTCTGACAGTTTGAGTTTAACATTTGTTTTGAGACCAGGTCCTCAGGTGGTACTGTTGCTAATGGAAATTGTGGAAAATGAGATAATCTTGATGAAGGTTACTGTTTGTTAGCCGAAACGTTGATCTGTAAATAAAATGTCACTAAATTTTCACATAATTATCAAGTCCTGAGAGTGCTTATTATCAATTACACCTTCTCCACATTTATTCCTTTGAAGCATGAGCTTCCTACAAACAAATATCCTATATATATATATATATATATATATATATATATACTAGCAATGTGGGACGGCGCTGCCCGTCCGCATATATAGGGAATTAATGCACACACACACATGCAAGACAAACACACACAGAGACACACACGCATGCACTGAGATGCATAAAGAGCGACATAGTCATACACACATACATGCAATGCACAACAAGCAGACACATAGAGTGTGATACAGACATGCAAAGCACACAGTGAGGAACACACAGGCACACACAGTGACACACACACACACACACACAGAAGTGAGTCATAAGGGGGTGACTTATGTGTCATTGTAATGAGTTTGTGTTTGTACTTATGCCTCCACTGTGGCATTCATTCATATAGTTGAAATGCATGTAGTAATTGCACATACTATGGTGGAAGGTGGTTGTGCTGGCTCCCGGGGTGTGAGTGAGTGTGAGTGAGTTAGTGTGTGTGAGTGAGTGGCATTCATTCATGTAGTTGAAATGCATGTGGTAATTGCACATACTATGGTAGAAGGAGGATTGTGCTGGCTCCCAGGGTGTGAGTGAGACTATGGTGGAAGGTGAATCATGCTGGCTCCCAGGGTGTGAGTGAGTTTGAGTAAGTGCGTGTGAGTGCGAGAGTGAGTGATTGCATGTATTAGTGAGTGTTTGTGATTGAGTGAGAGTGTGTGAGTGTGAGAGAGTGAGAGTGTGTGAGTGAGAGTGTATGAGAGTGTGTGAGTGAGAGGGTGTATGATAGTGAGTGTTAGTGAGAGAGTGTGTGAGAGAGTGTTAGTGAGAGTGTGTGATTGAGTGTGTGAGTGAGAGTGTGTGAGTGAGAGTGTGAGTGTATGTGATTGAGTGTGAATGAGAGAGTGTGAATGAAAGAGTGTGAATGAGAGATTGTGAGAGTGTGTGATTGAGTGTGTGTGTGATTGAGTGTGTGAGTGAGAGAGGGTGAGTGTGTGAATTATTGTGTGTATGATTGAGTGTGTATGAGTGAGTGTGTGTGAGAGTGCGAGTGTGTGATTGAGTGTTCGTGAGTGTGAGTGTGTGTGTGTTTTTTGCCGATGTGTTTGTGTCTGTGGTGTAGGAGCGAGTGGCAGCCATTTTGTTTTTTCAGTTACTTGGCTAGTGGTGGGCGGGCTGGATAGTGGGGGCAGGCCAACTCCCTGCATGATTTAAATCACTCCCCCATTGAATCACTGAATGGGAGCAGTAACTCCTCCGTACTCAACCCTTTGAGTGCCAGAGGGATATGCAACGCATTGCTTTGCAATGCGGTGCATACCCCTCTGGCACTCAAAGGGTTAAGTTGAAGTAACATAGCAATATAACACACGATGGCTCTTCAGTTGAGGCAGTGTAGCAATATGCTGAGGGAACACATAGAAAGTGGTGTTTGAGGCTTGCCCTATGTAACATACAGCAAAGCATCTATCTCCCTTTAAGGAGAAAGAGCGGGAATCAGGAAGCAGGAAGTGGAGGAGTGACAGTTGAAAACAGTTAGTGAGGTTGACTGAAGAGATGAAAAGAGGTTTATAAAAGAGTTGCTATTAAGTTTATCCCTAAGTTAGTATTTTATGGAAACATAACACCCTCATACTGAAACAGAGAATATGGAGGGTTACAATTATCTGTGGGAGGTGAAACAGTGTGTTTGTGGGGTCATGATCCTGAGTGAGAGTGTGTGTATCCCCTACTTCAGGACCGAGTGGCAGCTATATTTTTTTTTTGTCAGTTGGATAGTGGTGGGCAGGCTGGAGTGGGCGGGCCATCTCCCTGTATGATAAACATGCCCCCCATTGAATCACCCAATGGGAGCAGTAATGTCACCATTGAATCACCCAATAGGAGTTGTGTCTCTTAATGAGACATAAATTATGTAATGAGGCATTCTGTTCAATGTGTGTTTGTTTTCTGAGGAGACATAAATTATGCTCTGTGTGTGAGATACCATAAATTATGCAATGATGCTTATTCTTTTATATATATAGAAACATACACACACATATATACTAGCAATATTGGCATGATGTTGCCAGTGCGGTTAACAATTACTGCTTTAATGACTGGCTTGTTGAATTATCAGTGCTTAGCCTTTTCAGCTCCATAAAGGTGTGCAACACATTGCAAAGCTCTGTTACACAACTCTCCATCAGTGTGTATGTGTGTGCGCCTGTGTTTGTGTGAGCGTATGTACATTTGTGTGTACATAAATATGTGTGTACAAATGTACGTGCGCGTGTGAGAGCAAGCATGCATGTGTGAGTGAGAGCAAGAGCGTGTGAGCTTGTGTGTTTTGTCTGTATTACGTATAGTGTTTTAAGTATAGTGCATTACATAAAGCATATTGCCTAATAGCATTGTGTGTATTGAATTTTGTATACACCATTTTGCGTATTGCATATAGCGTACAGTATATTGTAATTTGCCTACTGAGTATAGTAGTTTTCCTCCTGCTATACAGCATCTTGGGTAATGCATTTGGCACATAGCATTTTACCTATAGAAAATAGCATTTGGCTTATAGCATATTGTGTATGGTGTTGTTACGGTTTTTCTGACACTCAGACCAGATTGTAAAGTAAAAACACAGTTTATTGAAACAGAATGATAAACAGTGCCCCTAGGGGCCAGTATAGGTAAGCACAATACTGACAAGTACAGACAATGAATAGGCAATTCAAACAGATGATTAATATAGCTACAGACTGTAGCTACTCAAAGGGTTAACAGGAGCAACTGGTGAGGCTCAGGCTAGATTGGCCAACGCCCAGGAGATATATCAGTCTCTGGAGAACAGTGTCTAGATGTAGAACAGGAACACAGGATCAGCGCTGTATCACTCTCTAAGCAGAAGCAGAATGCGCCCCTGTTGCTCTGAG
Organism: Rhinophrynus dorsalis; assembly: GCA_037306005.1. NCBI lineage: Eukaryota > Metazoa > Chordata > Amphibia > Anura > Rhinophrynidae > Rhinophrynus > Rhinophrynus dorsalis. The sequence continues at coordinate 425,222,102 of CM074719.1, read as the reverse complement.
CTGAGCCAGTACCACCACCGTGGGCTAGGAGGAATGCTACTGCCAAATCTGATGTAACCAGAATAGGAATCGCCCAGAATGAGTAGTGAGTAACCCTGCGTGTGCCAGGGATCATATACAAGCCCTTGGGATGCCACAGTAGATAGTAGTTGCCCAAGCTATGAAGAGCCGATGCACAGAGCAGTGCAGATGGAGCTGTACACTTTACGAGAATGAGATACGGGCCCAGACACCCTTCCGGTGTCTCACTGAATCCTATAGCAAGAGCGAACAGACTGCCGGCGCCAACCGGTGTGATCACGGTGCACCCTGAACACCGGACCAGCAGAGCTCTGTAAGGAATGGTATAGCGTCAAGAGGAGGCTCAAAGTGTAACGGCTCAGAGAATCAACAGAAGCTTGGCAAGCTAACAAGTGGCACGTAATCGGAGACTACAGGCACTGCAAGGGTTAATCTGGTACATTTAAAAGAGCAATGCTCAGCGAGTACAAGGCAGGCAACCTCGGCTACAGCTAACTGAGTGAGAGAGGAAACAGAGAACAGTTCAGAATGTTGCCAGCGCGACCGGAGGACACTGAAGCAGCAACTGGACAGGATCGATAGCCGGAACCGGATGACAGGGTCGCAGGAACACCACCGGAGAGCGGATCAATCACGGAGCAGGATAAGGAGCCAGAACCGGGTCGAATCACGGAGCAGGGTCATCAGCCAGAGCCGGGTCAGATCATGGAGCAGGGTCTTCAGCCGGAGCCGGGTCAGATCACGGTGCAGGGTCGTCAGCCAGAGCCAGGTCAAATCACGGAGCAAGGTCGTCAGCCAGAACCGGGTCAAATCACGGAGCAGGAACAGGAGCAGAGTCAGACTAGCCGGGTCGGTACACAGGAGACACTGGAAATCAGCAACTAGGCGCAGCAACAGGAACACCACGAAAGGGCAAATGACAAGTGCCCAACTCCCAGCATATAAAGGCACATCCTGTGCGGGCCAATCAGACTCCTCCAATGCAAATGTACACAGTCAGAGATTGACAGGGAATCACGGGGACCGTGATAGGTGTCTGGCGGCAGCTGGTGTATTGCATTCAACGTAAAGTGTATAGAGATTTGCATATAGCGTTTGGAGTATTAATTATAGCATATGTCGTATAGCGTTTGGCATATTGCATATAGCATTTGTCAAATTGCGTATAGTGATTGGCAAATAGCGTTTGTCAAATTGTGTTTGTCGATTTGCATATAATGTTTGTAGAATTACGTATAGAATTTGTAGTATAGAGTTTGGGATATTGCATTTGGTGTATAGCGTTTGGCATATTGCTTTTGGTGTTTAGCTTTTGCTATATATAGTTTGATGAATTGTGTATAGTGTTTGTTGTATTTCATATAGTGTTTAACCCCTTAAGGACCGGGAAAATCAGAGGTGGATTTGACTTATGGACCAGAGCAATTCTAACCTTTTTGACTATGTCTTTGTTCAACAGTGTTTTCCCTCTTAGGCTTTTATTCCACCCCCATAAATCATATACTGTTTTTTTACAAACAAATAGGGCTTTCCTTTGATACCCCACTTATATGGATAACCTACCATTTACTTTATTAAAATTAAAGAAAACGGTAAAAAAAGTAAAAAACAATTTTTGTTTTTTCTCTTGGGATCAATTGGGCGCAAAGGGTTAAATTTTTATGGAGACTGCATGAAAGGTATGACCAGTCAATCATACCTACAAAATGTGCAGTTTAAAGTGTCCACTGTCCCCCCTGGGTGAAAATCCCCATGTCCCTTTTTCCCACCCTATTTTCCCACTTTTTTGTTCATTACATTTGGCGGTGTGTGTAAGTGTATTACATGGGTCCACAACAATCACACTTCCAATTTTGTTTCTTGAGATTTTTTTTTAAAAAATAAATATTTTATTTGTAAAAAAAAAAGTGTGTTGTTTTTATTTAAAAAAAAAAAGTGTATTTAGCAGGTCAGAAATTGACCTGCATCTAGCCATCATCCTGCACCAGCAGTGAAGGGGTTAACACCCCCAGCTGCTGTATTTTTTATTTCCACTAGGTGTCTCCTCTCTGTTTCTCTGTCCCTTACTTTGATGTAAGGGATGCATTGGCATTGCTTTAGAATGCCGGTACATGTGATCGCTGATGCAGCGATCACATGACCTGGCACAACCGACAGAGGCTGAGACTGAATGGTCCGGTACTGGACCGCTCAGTCTCAGCCTGGAATGAATGGTAACAGCGTGCACTGCGGCGCGCTGCTACCATTTAACACTTGACGTACCAGGACCGTCACTGGTCCTTAAAGCAAATTTACCCTTGACGGTCCTTGTACGTCAAGGGTCGCTAAGGGGTTAAAGTATAATATTTGCAGTATTGTTTGGTGAATTGCATACAGTGTGGCAAATTGCCTGTGACATTTTAAGAATTATGTATAGAATTTGGTGAATACCATTTGATGAACTGCGTATAGTATTTGGTGTATGGGTGTTGGCATATAGTGTTTGGTGAATTACATTTAGCATTTGGCAAAATACATATAGCATTTAGTGTTGGCGTATAGTGTTTTGCTAAATGTGTGGTGTATTGCATTTGGCAACTGTATATAGTGTTTAACGAATTGCATTTGCAGTATTGCGATAGGTGTATTGCCTTTGGCGTTTACGGTTTGATGAATTCCGTATAGCTCATATAGCATTTGGCAAATGGCATATAGCTTTTGGTGAATGGAGTATAGCTTTTGGAGTATATTGTTTAGAGTATAGATTAGGCGAATTGCATACTGAGTTTGGCGTAGAGTGTATAATATTTGACATATACTGTCTGGCGTATACTGTTTGATGAATAGTGTATAGTGTTTGGTATATAACGTTTCACATAGAGTGTATGGTGAACTGCATATAGCATTTGGCAAATTGTGTATAGAGTTTGGATATCATCTGGCAAATTGCGTATAACGTTTGGAGTATAATGTGTGGCATATTGCGTTTGGTGTATAGTGTATGTTGTTTGATGAATGCCATTTAGCGCTTGATGAATGGCATATAGCGTTCGGAGTACAGAGTTTGGAATATAACTTTTGATGAATGCTGTATAGCACTTGGTGTATAATGTTTGGCGAATGATGTATAGCATTTGGCGCATGGCACATAGCATTTGGCAAATTGCATTTTGCTTTTGGATTACAGTGTTTGGCGTATAGAGTTAGGTGAATTGCATATAGCATTTAGAGTTTGGTGAATAGCATATCCTGTATAGTTTGTGGCATATTGAAAATAGCATTAGGAGTATAGTGTTTGGAGTACTGAATTTGGCATATACTTTTTGATGAATTGCATATACCGTTTGGCGTACAGCATTTGGTAAATGGTATATAGCAAATGGCTCATAGAGTTTGGTGTTTAGCTTTTGGCGCATAGCATTTGGTGTGTTGCATAAAACAATTGGTGTGTAGCATTTAGTGTAAGCATTTGGAGTAGAGCTTTTGGCGTATAGCATACAGCATATGTCATACAGCATTTTTTGTTTGAAGTTTCTTGTATAGCTTTTGGATTGTGTTGTGCATATAGCATTTTGAGTGTATAGTGTATCTGTGTGTGTATATATTATGTGTGTGTGTATTGTGTGTGTGAGTTATATATGCATTGTGTGTACACTGCGTGTTTGTGTATATATTTATTGTGTGTGTGTGCTACGTATATATATATATATATATATATATATATATATATATATATATATATATATATATATTGTGTATGTGTGTTTACTTTAGCCCCTGCATCCCCATGCAGAAAAATCATGCAGATGGTTGGAGTAATAGGACAGGCAGTAGAGAGGATATTTGAATAATTCCTCCTTACTGTTGCCCCTGGGTGTGTTTGCCAGGCACACAGAAGTCTTCTTTCATATATATATATGTATGTATATATATATATATATATATATATATATACAGTACTGTGCAAAAGTTTTATGCAGGTGTGGAGAAATGCTGTAAAGTAAGTATGCTTTCAAAATAGACATGTTATATTTAATTTATATAGTTTATATTTATCAATTAACAAAATGATAGGGAGTGAACAGAAAAAATATCTAAATCATATAAATATTTGGTGTGACCACCCTTTGCGTTCAAAACAGGGGTTTCCAGATATGCTGTCCAAGCTCTTTTGAAGAAGCACAAAGAAACAGGCAACAATGAGGACTGTAGACGCAGTGGTTGGCCAAGGAAGCTTAGTGTAGGACATGAAAGACACATCATGCTTACTTCCCTTGGCAATCACAAGATATCCAGCAGTGCCATCAGCTCAGAATTAGCAGAAAACAGTGGGATCCAAGTATATCCATCTACTGTCCATAGAAGTCTGGTCAGAAGTTATCTTCATGGAAAAAAAAGCCATACCTCTGACGTGGAAACAAGGTCAATTGACTCAACTACACATGGAAACACAGGAACTGGGATGCAGAAAAATGGCAGCAGGTGCTCTGGACTCAAAATTTGAAATATTTGCCTGTAGCAGAAGGCAGTTTATTCGCCGAAGGGCCGGAGAGTGGTAAAAAAATGAGTGTCTGCAGGCAACAGGGAATCATGGTGGAGGTTTCTTGCAAGTCTGGGGCTGCAGTTCTGCAAATGGAGTTGGAGATTTGATCAGAATTAATGGTCTCCTCAATTCTGAGAAGTACAGGCAGATACTTATCCATCATGCAATACCATCAGGGAGACATCGGATTGTCCCCAAATGTATTCTGCAGCATAACAATGATCCCAAACATACAGCCAAAATCATTAAAAACTATCTGCAGCGTAATGAAGAACAAAGGAGTCCTGGGAGTGATAGTATGGCCCACACAGAGCCCTGATCTCAACATCATTGAGTCTGTCTGGGATTAAATGAAGACAGAGAAGCAACTGAAGCTGACTAAATCCACAGAAGAACTGTGTTTAGTTCTCCAAGATGTTTGGAACAACCTACCTGCTGTGGTGCTTAACAAACTGTGTGCAAGTGTACCTAGAAGAATGTATGCTGCTTTGAAGGCAAAGGGTGGTCACACCAAATATTGAATAGATTTACATTTTTCTTCTGTTCACTCAGTATCATTTTGTTAATTGATAAAAATAAACTATTAACATGTCTTTTTTTGAACGCATTCTTACTTTACAGTATTTTTCACACCTGAATAAGACTTTTGCACAGTACTGTATTATATATATATATACTAGTGTAAAAACCCGTGTACACGGGCCAAGTTTCAGGTAATGTTAACCCTTTGTGTGCCACATGGGTATGCAACACATTGTTTTGCAATGCCTTGCGTACCCCTCTGGCACTCAAAGGGTTAAGAGGCCGCTACCTCACTGCTCCACGCAATGAAGTCTTGCGTCGTCTCACTCATGAGATGCAGTCAGGCCCAGTAGAGACTTCCTGAACATGGGCAGTCTCTACTGAGCATGACTGTATCGTGATAAAAATCCTAGCAAATTATTATATACGATTTTTTTTTCCCAGTGTACACATGTATAACTTTTGTATAAGTTTTGTGCCTGCAGTGTAAGCACTTTTGTCTTTTGGTGTGCAACCGCATACATTATACATTGTATCCTATCAACACGGTAGTGGGAGACCGTGATAGTTTCTAAAGGCTCCCTGCATCTGGAGACAGTGAGTGAAGATATATATATATATATATGTGTGTTTATACATGGCGGAGTGAATAATTGGTGTGTTAGCACAAAATCTCTACTGTGTACATCTGTAACTAGCTCCTATATCTTCCTTTCCCATATAATGTAAAAGATGGGTAGACCGAGTAATGATCTGCAGTATTCTGGAAGGCAACACAAGGGTTAACAGCATGTCATTCACTGTTAAGGAATTTGTTTGTACCCACTTTATCTCAGCTTCTATCTATAGCTAAGGCTGACTCCTTACATCCCAGAAAGCAATGTTTCAGTTCAGCTAAGAATATAAGATGGCACACAAATAAGTGATGCATTGCATACAGATCTTGTTATCAGCCAGAAAAAAATGTTTATAAACTACATTAATTTAGTATGAAGTTAGACACACCATACACACATCTTGAAAGAAAGTTCCATGCCTCTCTGTTTGTTTGAGGCTATACAACCTTGGAGGAATAAAGGAGGTTTATTCACACCAGTCTGATTAAAGAAGAATCCTGGTTCATCATTTTTATTATTCACTATGGTGTGGTGAAGAGGTAATAAAGGGAAGATAAATTCTCCAGTGTGATAAACTCTCCAGATCCTATGTTTTTCTGTGTGGACTATGCAGTAAGATCTCTCTAGGTGGAGACATGTTAGTAAACAAGCCCCATAGAAATACAAGCACCATAAGCAATTCAATTTTCTGTGCTATGAACAAATACTGGCAGAAAAAACCCTCATCAGTAAGCACCCATTGGGACCCATTACAACAAGTCTCCCTTACCCATTCAGTTCCATGCATTAAGTAGAAACATGCATTAAGAGACTACAGTTTATTTCCAAAAATTTAGACCCACTTTTTTTGGAGCAAAGTCCCCTATCGCAAGTTTTAACCTTCCGACGCAGGAATTGAAGGAGAGAATAAAACTACAAAAAAACCTAATTGGCCAGTGGATTTATTGATGTGGGGCTGTAAGCTTCATATCAATATAACCAAAGCACTCAAAAATGTGTGAAATATTAGTAGAATTAACCCCTTGCATACCGTCTGGCACTGGTGACAGCGGCAGAGCCTGCAAACTATTTATGTGTTGCAGTGCACCATATGCAATATATTTCGCAAAATCCTATATTTTTCTCTTTTGAAGGAAAATTATTTTGAAGCTAAATGGATTTTTAAACACATTCGGTTTGGGGGATTGTTGTTTAGTTACAACTTGGAATGGATGCATTTACTTAACCCTTTGAGTGCCAGAGAGGTACATAATGCATTGCTCTGCAATGTGCTGCATACCCCTCTGGAACTTAAAGGGTTAACTACTGCACATATTTCCAAGTTATGTTTGTGGAACGTATTTCATTTTTAACTTATTTTTTCTTTTCAGGTACATATTTGCAACAAGGAAGAAGATAAGAAGACAGAAGAGAAAGAGGACGATGGAAGATGACTGAAGAAGGTGGACAGTGGGTGACAGTTAAGTGTTATATAGATCAAGGTATTAGGCTAGTGTTAGGGCTACTGTTAGGGGTGGTGTAGGGTGTGCTGAGCACAGATCATTAGCTTTTTTTCTTTGATGTTTCCATTACTCACGCTATTTAGCGGGGGTTTTGGGAACTTAAAACACTCAATGGAGGTTTGCCCACAATTTTATTGTTATCCACTTAGATTCTAAAAATGATTTTCAATACATTGTTTCACAGTGAGGGTAATATATTAAGGTAAAGTAGAGCAAATCTGAAGCAAACCAACTGTACCACAGAAAACAAATAATTACTCCATTTCTCATTGGTTTAACAAAGTCAACAATGCATTGAAAGCAATGTACCAGAGGCCTCACTGGCCTTTCTAGGGTTTAAAAGGTCAGTTTACATAAACTGGGATATTTATTTGTTCTCTATGGTGAGGTTTGCTCCAGAATGTCATTGGTATCAGCTTTGATGTATGGGAGACCTCTTTAGAAAGTAATGGGTTAAACAAGATGATTTCTAATTAGATTTTAATGTATATTTATGACCGGAATCTAGTAAGAATGATACATACTGTAGCAAATTAGTAAATAGAACCAAGTGAAACAAATCACTGAAACTCAAAATAATAAATGAATCTCCACGTGTAATTTATGTCATTGTAACTAAGTCACACTCAAATAAAATTAATTAGACTAATGCAAAAATGTTCTCCATGCATTGTTTGGAGTCACATCCATTTGCTGCTGTCAGTAGACAGCATGTCCTTGTCTATAAGAGCAGTTGGATTTGGCTTCTTCACTTAATAGCTGGGCAGTCTTACATTAGAAGTCTCATCAGGCATATGTAATTTACAAGGAAAGGAAACTGTATTTATTTTTTTTTCTTTCACATACTGGACTGATTTACTAAGGATCAATGCGGTAATTCTGTAGTGAACCAAGTGCACCACAGAGGACAATAACATTTCTAAAATGTACATTGATTTAAATGGGTGTTTAACCCACTGAATGCTAAAGAGGACTATGGTGCATTGAAAAACCATGTGTTGGACACCTCTAGCATTCAGATACTTAAAAGTCCCATTTAAATCAATGCTGGTTTTTATTTATCTCTTATGGTGCAGTTGGATAAATACAAAAGTATTCTTGTTCTGATTAGAACAGTGCAACAGAATCATTACATTTCTGAATTAATCAAGTTTGTTAGACAATAGACTCTTTATGTCTTGCAACATTTTTATGGGTATTGTTCATAACAGAAACTGCAGTGATGTTGATGGAAATGGGTATCACCATCACCAGCAATGACAGCTTGGTGTTTACAGATTTACTTCCTGCTGCTGAGCTGTCACAGTCTGAACATCATATGTCACTGCAGTATAATCAGGTTAGTGTGTTGCCCTGACAATAGGTATTTGTAGTGAGGATGGGAGTAGGAGGTCACTATGATATGGAAAAGATGTTGGTGGAAGTGGCTCCTAGTTCTAGTGCCGAGAAAGCAGAACTGAAAAGCGCTGCTAGGTGCATCCAGTGAGACTTTCTGCAGTCAACAGCATCCTTCTCTACCTCCCACCTGTCCTAATATCATTGATGTGGGATTTTATTTTATTGCTCTCAGGGAGTTTGAGATTTTTACCAACTGCAATGTGAACAATCTGTGACAAGGTTGTAAAGAGAAAGAAGAAGGGGGTGACACTTTGGCACATCTGCCCTAATAAAGCACATGCAGTTTCACTACCCTAAGGTTAATGTTAAACATGTGTAACCACCCCACTCCCCTCAAAAAAAGACATGTGCTGCTGTCACTGTGCCCCTTGACCAACTTCAGTGATGAGAACAATATGGCCCCATGTTCAACACAAAAATGTGTGAGTCTTCCACCCACCAGCCCAAAATGTAGATGATAACACAAATGCTGTCATCTTGTGCTAGACGCTGGAATCCTGGATAATATCTCTTTTGTCCTTGACACCCTCAGGGTTCTCTCTGCCACTTCCATAGACATTGCCACTTTGACATTACCACCAGCAGTGACTCTACAGAAGTCCGAATATTGCAATTTATCTTACCTCAGTGCATATTGTATGGTGCAATGACCACACATGACAATGTTGTAGAGACCAGTAGAATCCAGGGGATAAGGGATCTATTGCAGACTTCAGAATATACCATGCTCTCAGAAGGGAGGGTCAACTTTTTATTTTTTTGAGTGTTAATGGTCCATAACAATTGCAAGTCCTCCTCCACTACTCAATCACCTGTTTTTTTTGCTTTTTTTTAATGGGCAAGGGTCAGTGACTGACAGCACCTGACTTATTGGGGGATAATTTAACATTATCAACATAAACTCTGGGGTGGTGGTTATGTTGTAGGTTCTTAAAGGGATAGTAATACTTAAATGTTACTATCCCCCATCTTGTAGCCCTTAAAAAACGGAAATAAACGAGCCTAGTGGCATCTCTCAAACCTTTATAGTTTGAGAGATATCCACTTTCAAAGTGTTGTTTTTTTCCCTCTCCCCTGATGTCAGCATTCTAGCTGACAGCAGGGGAATCCAGTCCATGGATCGGCAGAGGCTCTTCAGCAGAGCTGAGATTGCATTATGGAAGAAGAAATCCTTCACTGAAATGGTGTTCTACATATGCTTGCAAACCAAGCACATGTAGAAGACCATTCCAGTGAAGGATTTCTTCATCCATAACGTGATCTCAGCTTTGCTGAAGAGCCTCCACTTGCTCAGGGACCGGATTCCCCTGCTGTCAGCTAGAATGCTGACGTCAGGGGAGAGGGAAAAAAGCAAAACTTTGAGAGTAGATATCTCTCAAACCATAATGGTTTGAGAGCTGCCACTGTGCTCATTTAATTCAATTTTTAAGGGCTACAAGATGGGGGATAGTAAAATGTAAGTATTACTGTCCCTTTAAAGAAAGTAGATGTACCTGGTATGATGCCAGTCATTCCTTCTCTTCATATACTTTTCATACACTATGCACATTGCAGTTGTTGATAACTGCACAGTTCCCTCCAGGCCTCAAGTAAAAATATTCCACAAGGAATATTTTCAGAATAGAAAACATCAATCCCACCTGTTCCATATCACAGCTGTTGCTGTTGGTTCCACCACATCAGTCTGTGGAATGATGATCCCATTCAAACTCCAACCACTATCAGTTTAAAAACTCATTGAGTTTAAAAACATGTTAATTTTGGTTCATAGGAAAGGCTGCCTAGTATTATCATTATCAGTCAGGAGGGTATGTGTGACTGTTTGGAGCACTACTATATTAATGGAAAGATTGTCTCATTCTCTCATTTCATTCTATGAAGAAGTCAAGTGATTATCGTTGGGATCCTGCATTGCTACATCAAGGGGATCTATGCCTGCTTCGAGCTGATATTTCATTAAGACTGATTAGTGGAGCCACTTCTGTCTGCAGCCTCACACATTTATTATAACTGCTGCCTACCTAATTGGGATTCATAATAAATGGGAAATCACAACAAAAAGGCAAGTTGTGTAACAAACCCAAGTAGAGGCACACAAAAATATTACCACAATTGAAACAAACTTTATTTGTCAAAAAAATATAAAGGGAAACAGCACTAAAAACAATTAAAAACATGCCAAGGTAGCCATGGCTGTGGAATAATGAAGCTCAGAATAGGGGCGGACTGACCAGTAGGGCATTCGGTCACAGACCGAGGGCCCGCGACTGAGGGGGGCCACCGCCGCCACCAGCCTCCAGGCTATTCAGTACCCCCAGGCCATCCAGTACCCCAGGCCACCAAACTTTTGCAAATTATATATGAAACATTGTACTTGCTACAGGCACAGCCACCAGGCCAGACATCCAGCACACCCTCAAGCTATCCAGCCAGTTGCCAAGTAGCCTCCAGCCAAGCGGCAAGAAGCTAGCCAGCAGTGTAAGGTTAGTTTAATTTATTTATTTTTTAAAATATTTATATATGGTTTAATACTCTGTTCTGCAAATTATGGAGTGGGGCTTATGATGTCATGGGGAGGGGCTAATGATGTCATGGGGAGGGGACAATGATGTCATTGGGCAGGGGGCTCAGACCTCTTTTTGGACCAGGGGCCCTGGGTCCTGTCAGTCTGCCCCTGGCTTAGATATTACCTTAAATGAGGGACCAATCCCTGACATACTAAGCATAATCACATTATGGATAGATTAATATTTTCTATACATTTTGATACATTTTACTCTAATCAGTCACTTTTGTATTATCAGCACTTTGCTTCACTTTGTGTGAATTATTAACTTGTATTTGTGTTTACTTTACAATGATTTTTTTATATCTATTGATGTAGCATGTACTATTTAGAGTATACATATTTATTATGCTTAGTATGACAGTGATTAGTCCCTTATTTAAAGTCATTTCTGAGCATCATTTTTTTCACAGCCATTGCTAGCTTGGTATGGTTTTTATTGTTTTTAGTGCTATTTCCCTTTTTTTGTCAAATAAAGTTTGTTTACATTTTACTAATCTATATTATCTATATATAATATAATATATATAATCTATATTATTAGTCTTCTGTCTTGAGCTTGTTACACAACTTGCCTTTTTGTTGTGACTTCCCTTTTATTGTGTATCTTGTGAGTTTGGCCTAGAGAGCAACAAGGCTATTGGAGTCCTTAACTTGGTTGACTATATATATTTTTCACTGGTGCAAACCATCTTGTTTGTTTGTTTCATACATAACTGGGATTTGGCTGCAGCTACCATGGGGGAATACCTATTATTCTGCAGTTTGTTTCCCCTAGAAAATCAGTGGCTCTTGCACTAAATATTCATAGGGAGACATAATGGGAGAAGCCACACAAATTCAACTCAGACATCATCTCATACAAATGGGAGAGTTAACCCACTTACCATCAGCTAATATTTATCTTTCCAGCATATACAGAGAGTTTTATCAGTCTCAGAGAACATAATACCTTTATATTCATACACTCTCCACTCAGCGTTTCAGATTTATATGGCTTAAGCTTATGTTTTATATATATGGTGTATTTATATGTAATATTGTTTTTATTATATATACGTTTTATATGGTTATTATTAGTAAAATATATATTCACCTATATTTTGTTTATTTTTTTTGTTTTGTTTTTTTGCCTCACTGCTATTACGTTTTTTACTGTAGATATATGGTTCATGATAAATTGCTCTCTCCTGTGGTCCAATTTTTGAATTATTAGGTCACTTAACTGATATAACGGCATAATGAATGAGGCTGATGCACTAAGAAAATGAAGTGAGGCTGATTTACTAAAGAAAACTGCAGCAATTCTTAGGTAAACTGACACACCATAGGGGACAAATAAAAATTAACTTTTAAAGGATTTTAAACCACGTAAATGTGAAGAAATTCTTTGGAGACCTCTCTGCTATTCAAGGAGGATTAAAAATCCCAATTAAAATAGGAAATCTGGGGAATGTTTATTTGCCCACTGTGGCACAGTTGGGTTCATCCAAAATTGCTCCAATTCTCCTAGTGAATCAGTCCAATTAAATTAGACAATTGAATTATTAGGTCATGTGACAGCTCTATGTGTAGTGTTCAGAACATTAGCTACTGTGTGTATTTTGTGAAAATAGACTAGAAGTTATTTAAAATGCAAATGATTATTGTTTGCTATAGAAAAGTCTGTTATTCTTAGAAATATAGAAAATATTCTTTGCTATAAAATCTCTCCTTAATGGTACTAGAGACTGTGCAATTGATTGCTTGCTGTACACAGATTCAGGTTGTAACAGATATGCTCTGCTAGTAATGGCTTCATCCTTCATTTCTACATTGCTTGAGAAAAAAGTACAATATAAAAAAATCAGATCTTCTCCCAGGCAAAAATCCCTAAAACTAACTGCATCTTTGGATCTAAAAACAATATATAACTGTATATCATTTTTGCACATATGTTTATGTGGGGGGTATACACAGTAGATAATGTTTCTGTATTTGTGTAAATATGTAACTCTTTACTGTAAAATCTCTCCAGGATATACTTGAAAATGAGAGAAATACCAATGTATTCTGCCTGATAAAATATTTTCTTAACCCTTTCAGTTCCAGAGGGGTACACAATGCATTGCTTTGCAATGCATTGCGTACCACTCGGGCACTGAAAGGGTTAATACAGTTTTTCCTTTTATCATTATCTGTCTGTTTTTATTACTCTCTTTTCTACAAGTGTGTCTTGTTCAGTCTTTTGAAAAGAAGAAAAATTAAAGTGTTTATTAGCCTTTTAATGAACGGTGACATGCCAGGACATCACCATTTTTTTCCCTTAACCCTCTGAGTGCCAGAGAGGTACGGAAAGCATTGCTCTGCAGTGCATTCGGCACCTCTCTGGCACTCAAATGGTGCTGGTACATCATGTATTTCTAGCAGCACTCCTGCTGGAGCTCTGCAAGCACAAATAGTTTCTGAAATTGACCACTCCAAGACCAGAGCGATATCTCTCTCCGACCCCCATTTGGCTTGCCGTACATGTCATCAGTCACATGTGCCAGCACCCCGACAATGATCAAAGCAGCCCTTAATGGAAGGTCCCTTCCACAGACTGCTGGTCATTAAAGGGTTATTTATAATAAACTAGTGTACTCGTTGTGCCTTATACATAAAGAAAATGATGCAATTCTAAGGAAATCACAATAAAAACATTTTCAACTTCCATTTGATTTAAATGGTGCTTTACACCCCTTGAATGCTACAAAATTCTGGCAGTTCAGCTGGTCTGCCCCAGAATTGTTCCACTTTAGCTTTATACATTAAGCCATTTGTGTCCATTACAGAGATCACTGGAAACAGACTGGCAAAACATCAATAGTTTAAAAGTGAATTCCACAGGACAGAACAGAAGTGCAAACACAAAAAAGTAACAGACATTACTAGTTGTAAATTTGATGTATAATGTGTATCAGACTAGGAAGAGTGGTGCTTTTCCCTTGCTTAAAGGTGGAATGCCTACCAGCACAAACATAGCAGTAGATTGCTAACTCTTTTAGGATCACAAAAGTGTCCATGAAATTGCTTTTCTAATGTGTTGAGAACCTCGCTGGTACCTAAATGATTAAGAGTAAAACATGAATCAGCTCTATTTAACACAAAAAGAACAATTTATCAACCCTCTTGCATTGCTATGGCAATCAGAAGAGTTTTTATTCTCAATATATCTTATTTGTGATGTCAGCTACTCAAATCTCACCAAGCCCCCCTCAGATCAGCCTACACCAACTTTTCATCTCTGGGTTTGTATTTTGATAATCAGTGGAAGATTTAAGTAGAAAAAAAATCAAAAGGAAGAGGATGCTGGCTGAATTTAGAGGCTCCAGGAAAAGTCAGATAATTGTATAAAAGATAAAAAAAAAAATCTGTACTTTGTTAAGGGGTTAAATCAGTGGGACTTTTGGTCCTCTACAGTCCACCTGGTGTACCCCAGAATTGTTCCACTTTGTATTTTTACATAAGTCTTAGCGTTTATTTAAAAATACATAAAATATCTGACGTTTCAGTTACACATCGCAACTTTCATCAGGGACATTAGAAATTGCCTCATAAATATATCACCAGCTTTAACCAGCCCTTCCATTCCTGCATGGTACCAAATTAGCAACGTTGGGTTGTCATAGCAACCCCACAGCATCCATCCGGCTCCCATGTATAAAAGGATACCCCATAGCGAAAAACAATGTTACAATATTTGACTTAAAAACAATGTTACAAAATCAATATCGTTCTATATATAACTGATCAATCTGAACTGCTCATTCAGTCCTGAAGGTGCTCATGTCTTAAGCGTATATATTCAATACATTTCACTTTTGGATAATTTCACAAGCCTGTCACCTCCAAGTGATCCAAGTTTAACTCATTCGATCAGACAGTATCTTAGTTTCTGCAATCTGTGCTTCATCAGCATAAAATGTTTAGTTACTGGGGATACATTTATTTCCTTCTCACTTAAAGTGCCATTTAGACCTCTGATGAGCATCCTTATTTTAAAAGGTCTGCTTGTCTTTTCGATGTAGCATTTATTGCAGGGACACATCAACATGTAAACCACAAATGCTGTGATACACGTTAAACAATCTTTTATCCGGATCTCATAACCAGAAGGAGGTATTTTAATGCTGGTACCTATTATCATGTATCTACAAGTGACACAACCTCTACATTTTATAATACCGCACCTGCCTGATCTAATGGGATCAATAAACTTATTCACTGGATCTGACATGACAAGTTGGTCATGTATACTTTTCCCCCATTTATAGCCAAAAACAGGAGTGTTTTTGAACAGATGTCCCACCTCTGGATCAGAGCTTAACAATCCCCAATGGTTGGACACAGAATGTCTGAATTCTTTAGTAATATCGGAGAATGTTGTAGTCAGAAACTGTCACGGTTTTTAGATGAACACTCAGACAGGATGGTAAGGTTAAAAAGACTTTATTGAAAAAGAGCATACATGGAATAAGGCCCAGGGATGCACAAGGCAGATCACACAGTGATATACAATACACAATATCAGCAGGTCTGCAATACTAGAATAAGTAGACTGTAAACAGCTCGGAGAGAGACTCAGGCAGGAAAAATGAGGTTGAAGGCAACCCGTTGGAGAGCTGACCAGGTGAGCGTACACCGGAGGAGCACGTGAAACAGAACTGGCACTGCCCAGAGGAACGAGGCAACTCAGACCCAGACTGTATGGTGTGGCAACAAGGCAATTCTGACCCAGACTGTATGGTATGGCAACGAGGCAACTAGAACCAGATACGGTCTCCAAATACCAAGCAAACGTGGAATGGCAGCACTACCCTCAGGAAGGGTAACTGAGACCAAGGTAGCTGCTAGATACAAACCCTAGAACGCTAGGGGTGGATCGAGGCGACAATAGGCAGCTGTAACACAGCCAGTGACCATGTAACCTGCAGGATGGAATGTGTAACGCTGGCTTTAGCTCGAGGTACTGCAGAGAGCAGTGTAAGCCCTTTCCTGGACTCTCCAGGTATCCACAGGGTTAATGGTAACGCCCAGTGACTTACTGAATAACTCCCAGAGGGAGTGAGCACAGTGTAACAGGTAGGAAGGCCACAGAGAGAGAGATCAGAGTAACACAGTCAGTGTTAGAACACCTGTACTGGTACTTCGAATGTGCACACCGCTAGCATTGGTTAAGGAGCAGCTTAAGCTCAAGCTTTGCCTTTGGTCGACAAGGAATAGCGCCACGCAGAGCACCACTACATACAATGTAAAGCCCAGTATCACAGTGGCCACCAGGGGTCGCTCAGACACAGACAGACCCGGTAGGTACCGGAGCCCGTAGCAGAACCGGAGACAGTAACGGAATGCAATAGCGCTACCAATGGTCAGCAACGGAGCGGGTTCTCAGCCAGGATACAGTCAGCAACAGAGCGGGTTCTTCAGCCAGAATACAGTCAGCAACGGAGCGGGTTCTCAGCCAGGATACAGTCAGCAACGGAGCGGGTTCTTCAGCCAGAATACAGTCAGCAACGGAGCGGGTTCTCAGCCAGGATACAGTTAGCAACAGAGCGGGTTCTCAGCCAGGATACAGTCAGCAACAGAGCGGGTTCCTCAGCCAGAACACAGTCAGCAACGGAGCAGGTTCTCAACCAGAATACGGTCAGCAAAGGAGTGGGTTCTCAGCCAGGATACAATCAGCAACGGAACGAAGAACAGGAACTCAGGAACAAAACTCGTAGTCAGGCAGGCCAGGTCATAGACAAAACAGCAAAACGCAGAATAAACTCAGGAACTCGTACACCACGAAAGGGCGTCTAAGGGAGGACATCCCAGGGTATATAAAGATAAGCCCAGTGTTAGCAATTAAGACCAGCCAATCAGAAGGCATCAGAGAATAACAATGTCACCGCTCAGCAACAGATGCACGGGCACCGTGAAAGTACCCCCCACTCAACAACCCCCTCCCCTCGGAGGAGGACCAGTCTTAGAGGGAAATTTGGCATGGAACTGATGTAACAAGACTGGTGCATGAATGTTAGCATGCTTGACCCATGAACTTTCCTCTGGGCCGTACCCCTTCCAATGAACCAAGTACTGGAGTTGCCCACGCACCCTACGTGAGTCCACAATACTTTGAAACTCATATTCATCATGGTCTTGGATGCGAACCGGAGCCGGCACCACCGGAGCAGAGGTATAGCGGTTACAGACAAGAGGCTTAAGTAAGGGTACATGAAAAACATTGTGAATCTGCATATTAGCGGGGAGGGCCAAAGCATAGGAAACTGTATTGACTCTCCTGAGGAATTTGATTGGACCGATAAACCGTGGGGCGAACTTGTGACAGGGAGTTTGTAAGATCAAATTTTTCGATGAGAGCCACACACGGTCCCCGACCTGAAGCACCGGAGCTGGCAACCTCCTGCTGTTGGCATGGCGCCTGTAACGCTGAAAGGACTCACTATCACAGTGCCTGTGATTCCTGTCACTCTCAGTTGTGGCTGGCACTGATTTGCTAACTGAGTTTGACCCGCCTCCTGATGACCTTTTTATACCTGGCTATCACATCTGTCTGATGCCCTTTCGTGGTGTTCCTGAGCCAGTAGTGCTGTTGCTGTGTTCCTGTATTCTGAGTTCCTGTGTACCGATTCGGCTTGTCTTGACCATTCTCCAGTGTACCTGCTTGTGTATGACCCGGCTCGTCTGCGTACCACCCTTGGATCCTGACCCGGCTAGACTGACTTTCCTGCTCGTGTATGACCCGGCTTGTATGACTGCCTCCTACGTGCTCTGACCCGGCCCGGCTGACTTCCTGCTCCGAAGATCGACTTCCAGCTTGTTCCAGTGACCTGCATTTCAGTTGTCGCCGCCGCGACATTTCCAGTCTCTGCTGCCCGCGTCAGAGTGACTGCCTTGCCTGGTGCTTCCCTCGATTTAGTGCTGTGCCTCGTTCTTTGTGCAGAGTTGTGTGTATGCTGTGGGCCTTCCTCCCTGTGCAGAGCCTTGCAGTAACGCTGAAGCCTCGAGTAAACGTGCATTTTAACTCTTGCAGTGCTGCCTCAAATTCACTCTCGCTATCTCCTATACGAGCCTCGTTACCCGTGATACTGCTGCTGAGTTGGCCGCTCTCCGTCGGCAACTCTAGTCCGCCATTGCAGAGTGTTCACATAGTTGGGCCGTTTGGGCGCTTAAGGCTCTCCGGTATTGGCTACCGACGATATCATTTGACACAGAGTGTTGGCAGAAAGGCTTCAGTGTTGGCTTATCCGGTACTACGCCCGAGGGGGCTAGTGGCTCTTGCTCTCTTATTCCAGCATTCGATTACACTTAAGGAGGCTGTTAGCTCTTGCACCGCCGGCCGGTTTCCGTTACGCCCGTGGGGGCTATTGGCACTTGCACAAACGAAAGCAGTTCCTGTAACTACGCCCGTGGGGGCTAAGTTGTTTCCCTTTCTGCTTACTATCCAACACCTTGGCAAGGCAGCTCTATCCTCAGCACTTGATGAACTTTGTCTATACAGCACAGCCCTTTTAACATCCAGGGAGTGTCAAACCTCCACATCTGAGACAGACTGTTATATGGACATTAACCCCTTGGGGGTCAATATCATCCTAGTGCATACTGTTTTGCATTTATGTCCTTTGTGCTATTACCATTGTAAATATCTCAGTTTACTTATCTGTGTATTACCTACCGCCCCTAGAGGGCGTACTTGTGCCTTATTCACTTTAATAAAGTGTGTTTTATTTTCACTTATTTGGTCTGAGAGTCCTAAAAAACTGTGACAGTACGAAAGGGCCATGACCTCAGACGGTAAGGGTGAAAGTAATACTCAGAACATCCACTGGAGAATGGATGTCCATGAGCAGCGCCTGGACCAATTGGCACTGGCTCTACAAACGTTACTTGAATGTACAGTACATTTGGACAAGTCTGGTCCTAATCCGGTGGTCCCCCCAGTCGTGACACCGGGGAATCCCTCTGTATCTCCCAGTACTAACACTAGAGGGTTAACGGCAGCGGTACCATTACCCCTAAGATATGATGGCGAACCCTCCCTATGCAGAAGTTTTATTAACCAGTTGGAGATATTTTTGGAGTTGGCACCCCAGGCATTTCCGAATGACCGTAGCAAGGTCGGCTTTATGATATCTCTGTTGACGGGCAAAGCTTTGGCATGGGCAAATCCGTTATGGGAGAATGCCAGACCCTGCACACTGAACTTTAGAGATTTCGTGGTTAAGTTCAGACGTGTGTTTGAGGTTCCTGGCAGGTCTGCCTCTGCTGCCAAAAGGCTGATGGAGATTCAGCAGGGCGAATGCACTCTGGGCTAGTATGCTATCGAATTCCGGACCTTGGCAGCAGAGGTAGGCTGGAACGATGAGGCCTTACTTGCTGCCTTTACTCAGGGTCTTGCTGAACAGATTAAGGACGAGATAGCAGCTCGAGATGTACCCAGCGAGCTGGATGAGTACATTGACTATGTCATGTTGATAGACTCTCGCATCCGGGAGAGACGCTTGGCTAAGAGGGCCAAAGCAAAGAGTTATGGCCAGAACCAGTTCCTTAACCCACCCACACCACCCGTTCTACCTGAGCGAACAGCTGACAGCACTGAACCTATGCAAGTAGGTTTTACTAAGCTCACGAAGGAGGAGAAGCTGTATCGTAGAAGGCAAGGCTTATGCCTATATTGTGGCAAACCGGGTCATGTATTACGCAATTGTCCTGTAAGGCCGGGAAACGAACGCACATAGGGTACCTTGGGGGACAGGCCCTAGGTGGTGTTGAACAGTCCCTAGATACTTGCACCACTAAACCCACCATCCAGGTGGCATTTGCTTGGACTGATAAGGTCATAGAAGTCCTAGCATTGGTGGACTCCGGGGCAGCCGGATACTTCATGGATCAGTCCTTTGCTGAGTTGCAGGGCATTCCGTTATGTAAAAAGGACTCTCCTGTGGCTATAGAGGCCATTGATGGCAGACCCCTGGATCCTGCTTTCATTACGTTCGAGACAATCCCAGTGACAATGACCGTGGGGGCTTGTCACAGGGAGCAGATACAATTTCAGATCATTCGTTCCCCGCATCATTCAGTTATTTTGGGGTTCCCATGGTTGCAAACACACAATCCCCAATTCGACTGGCAAAGGTGTGAAGTTAACTCTTGGTCTGAGTACTGTAACAAGAATTGTCTCTCCCTTCCTGTTAAGATTATGTGTACCTCTCCAGCTGTGCCAACAGAATATGGGCAATTCAGTGACGTGTTTAGCAAAGGAGAGGCCAGCGCATTACCTGACCATAGGCCATACGATTGCGCCATTGATTTGCCTCCAGGTGCTGTGCCCCCCAGGGGACGTACTTACCCCCTGTCATGTGAGGAAAATAAGGCAATGGAGGAGTATATCACAGATGCCCTGGAAAGGGGAATCATTCGTAAATCTACATCTCCGGGTGGTGCCGGATTTTTTTTTTGTCAAAAAGAAGAATGGGTAACTCAGGCCTTGCATTGACTACCGTGGGCTGAATAAGCTGATGCCCAAGAACGCCTATCCCATTCCACTTATTACAGAATTATTCGACAGATTAAAGGGCTCTTCGATCTTTACTAAACTTGATTTGCGAGCCGCCTATAATCTAGTCAGAATTAAAGAGGGTGACGAGTGGAAAACGGCGTTTAATACCAGAACAGGGCATTATGAATATCTGGTGATGCCATTCGGCTTATGCAATGCGTCTGCAGTATTTCAGGAACTGATTAACGATATTTTACGTGACTTGCTCCAGTCCTGTGTGGTAGTATATCTAGACGATATACTGATTCACTCTGCTAACCTTGCTCAACATATTAAAGATGTCTCTGAAGTCCTGCTCCGACTTCGTAACCACAAGTTATTCTGTAAACTAGAAAAATGCGAATTCCATACATCTCAAGTACCGTTCCTGGGGTTCGTAATATCCAAAAGTGGCATTGCCATGGATCAGGAAAAGTTGGCAGCAGTTCTGCATTGGCCTCGGCCTAAGGGGTTAAAGGCCATCCAACGATTCCTAGGTTTTGCGAACTATTATAGGAAGTTCATCAAGAACTTTTCTACGATTGTAAAACCACTGTCAGATTTGACTCATAAGGGTGCTTCTCCCTCTCAGTGGTCTGAGGCAGCTGAAGACGCATTTGTTACCCTGAAATCTGCCTTCGCATCTGCTCCTATACTGTCCCACCCTAATCCCTCCCTGCCGTTTACATTGGAGGTGGACGCTTCAGAGGTTGGGGTTGGGGCGGTGCTCTCCCAACGTCCTTTGGGAGGTGGCACTTTAATGCCTTGTGGGTTCTTCTCTAAGAAATTGTCCAGCGCCCAGAGTCATTACGAGATTGGCGACAGAGAACTTTTGGCCATCATACTTGCACTTAAGGAATGGTGACACCTCTTGGAGGGCACTCAGACTCCAGTACTAATTCTTACTGACCATAAGAATTTAACCTATCTCTCTGAGGCCAAAAGGCTGTCGTCTAGACAGGCCAGGTGGGCGCTGTTTTTGTCCCGGTTCAATTTCCTAGTATCCTATCTTCCTGGTTCAAAGAATATCAAGGCTGATGCGTTGTCACGTCAGTTCGCCTCTGACATTGAGAAGGAGGAAGTACCGGTACCCATCATTCAGCCAGATCAGATCCTGGCTACTATTCGTACCACCATAACCTCGCCACTAGGGGAAGAGATACTGGCATCACAATCACGGGCACCTCCTGAAACCCCAGTGGGGAAGTGTTTCGTCTGTTGGAGACTTATCACGCCTCTAAAGCGGCTGGGCATATTGGTAGGGACCAACTAGTATGGTCCCTCTCGCAGTTATTTTGGTGGCCTACGTTGAGAGCTGACTGCGCCGCTTTTACGGCAGCTTGTACCACTTGTGCCCGTGCCAAGACCCCTAGGCATCTCCCCGTGGGCTTATTGCAACCGGTCCCTAACGGAGACCGTCCGTGGTCTCATATATCCATTGACTTCTTGGGAGAACTACCGGCATCTAGAGGTTACACGTTCATTCTTATGGTGGTCGATAGATTCTCTAAGATGGCACACTTTGTGCCTCTGACTGGCCTTCCATCGGCTCAGGAATTGGCTATAGTTTTTGCCAGAGAGGTGTTCCGTCTGCCCAGAGTGATTGTCTCCGACCATGGGAACCAGTTCGTGTCTAGGTTCTGGAGGGCATTTTGTGGTCAGATGGGCATCCAATTGTCATTTTCCTCTGCCTACCATCCCCAGACGAATGGGGCCACTGAGCGTGCCAATCAGGGACTGGAACAGTTCCTGCGCTGCTTTGTCACCGATCATCATGATAATTGGGCTGACCTGTTGCCATGGGCAGAGTTTGCCAGAAACTGTGCGTTTAACTCATCGTCCGGGAGCTCCCCGTTTCTTGTGAATTATGGTTTCCAGCCTTGTCTGCTCCCGGACTCCTTTCAGGCGCAGCAGATTCCTGCTCTAGACGAGCATTTGGCACGACTCCGTTCCACTTGGGCACAGGTTCAAAGGTCCCTCAGTCAGTCTTTCAGGCGGCAGCAAAGGCATGCTAATCGCAGACGCCTTCCAGTGGTCTCATTTCAGGTTGGGGACAGGGTATGGCTGTCATCCAGAAACCTCAATTTACAAGTGCCATCCAATAAACTGGCTCCCCGGTTCATTGGTCCTTTTAAGATTATCCGCAAGATTAATCCGGTTTCTTATGCTCTGGAGCTTCCACCCTCTATGCACATTCATAATGTGTTCCACGTGTCACTCCTGAAACCCTTGGTGTGCAATCGTTATACTACTACGCCAGTGATTCCTAGGCCGGTGGACTCCAGGGCCAAGAAGAATATTAAGTCCAGAGTATTATTGATTCCAGGAGATTTAGAGGAAAGCTGCAATATTTGGTTCATTGGAAGGGCTATGGCCCTGAGGAACGTTCTTGGGTTGATCAGGGGGATCTCCATGCTCCGAGATTAGTACGCAGCTTTCACTCTAAATATCCTTTGAAACCCAGACCTCAGGCTGGGAGAGGGGGTCTTTGAGAGGGGGTACTATCACAGTGCCTGTGATTCCTGTCACTCTCAGTTGTGGCTGGCACTGATTTGCTAACTGAGTTTGACCCGCCTCCTGATGACCTTTTTATACCTGGCTATCACATCTGTCTGATGCCCTTTCGTGGTGTTCCTGAGCCAATAGTGCTGTTGCTGTGTTCCTGTATTCTGAGTTCCTGTGTACCGATTCGGCTTGTCCTGACCATTCTCCAGTGTACCTGCTTGTGTATGACCCGGCTCGTCTGCGTACCACCCTTGGATCCTGACCCGGCTAGACTGACGTTCCTGCTCGTGTATGACCCGGCTTGTATGACTGCCTCCTACGTGCTCCGACCCGGCCCGGCTGACTTCCTGCTCCGAAGATCGACTTCCAGCTTGTTCCAGTGACCTGCGTTTCAGTTGTCGCCGCCGCGACATTTCCAGTCTCTGCTGCCCGCGTCAGAGTGACTGCCTTGCCTGGTGCTTCCCTCGATTTAGTGCTGTGCCTCGTTCTTTGTGCAGAGTTGTGTGTATGCTGTGGGCCTTCCTCCCTGTGCAGAGCCTTGCAGTAACGCTGAAGCCTCGAGTAAACGTGCATTTTAACTCTTGCAGTGCTGCCTCAAATTCACTCTCGATATCTCCTATACGAGCCTCGTTACCCGTGATACTGCTGCTGAGTTGGCCGCTCTCCGTCGGCAACTCTAGTCCACCATTGCAGAGTGTTCACATAGTTGGGCCGTTTGGGCGCTTAAGGCTCTCCGGTATTGGCTACCGACGATATCATTTGACACAGAGTGTTGGCAGAAAGGCTTCAGTGTTGGCTTATCCGGTACTACGCCCGAGGGGGCTAGTGGCTCTTGCTCTCTTATTCCAGCATTCGATTACACTTAAGGAGGCTGTTAGCTCTTGCACCGCCGGCCGGTTTCCGTTACGCCCGTGGGGGCTATTGGCACTTGCACAAACGAAAGCAGTTCCTGTAACTACGCCCGTGGGGGCTAAGTTGTTTCCCTTTCTGCTTACTATCCAACACCTTGGCAAGGCAGCTCTATCCTCAGCACTTGATGAACTTTGTCTATGCAGCACAGCCCTTTTAACATCCAGGACGTGTCAAACCTCCACATCTGAGACAGACTGTTATATGGACATTAACCCCTTGGGGGTCAATATCATCCTAGTGCATACTGTTTTGCATTTATGTCTTTTGTGCTATTACCATTGTAAATATCTCAGTTTACTTATCTGTGTATTACCTACCGCCCCTAGAGGACGTACTTGTGCCTTACTCACTTTAATAAAGTGTGTTTTATTTTCACTTATTTGGTCTGAGAGTCCTAAAAAACCGTGACACTCACGTAATGAATTCCGCACTTGTGACCAGGTGGAATGAAGCTGTCTGAGGTGTTCATCAAGGGCTGGCATCTGCTGTGCCTGAAAGGCGTCCGGAAGCAAGGATGGTTGGTACCCATAATTGACAAGAAATGGGGAGCTACTGGATGAATTATTAATTGCACAGTTTCTCTCAAACTCTGCCCAAGGCAGCAACTCAGCCCAGTCATCGTGATGATTGGATACAAAGCATCGGATAAATTGTTCGAGCCCCTGGTTAGAGCGTTCAGCAGCTCCATTGGTCTCTTGATGGTATGCAGACGAATATGACAACTGGATACCCATTTGGCCGCAGAATGCCTTCCAAAACCTGGAAATAAAATGGCTGCCCCGGTCTGATACCAACACCTGGGGTACTCCATGGAGTCTGAATACCTCACGAGCGAACACAACTGCCAATTCCTTAGCTGAAGGCAAACCGGGAAAGGGCATGAAATGGGCCATTTTTGAGAATCTGTCTGCCACCATCAATATATATGTGTAACCCTTGAGGCAGGTAATTCACCCAGAAAGTTGATAGACACATGTGACCATGGACGATCATCATTAGGAACAGGTTGCAACAGGCCCATTGGCAGGTGCCTGGGAACTTTGGAACGGGCACAAACAGCACAAGCAGCCGTAAAATCGTCACAATCTGCCCTTAGTGTGGGCCACCAGAAAATACGGGATAATGACCAAATGAATTGATCTCTGCCCACATGGCCAGCTGCCTGTGAAGCATGATATGTTTCGAGGAGTCTTGCCCGAAAAGGTTCAGCTACAAAACATTTGCCCATGGGTTTTTTCCGGAGGGGATTCAGTCTGCATAGCCAAGATTTCTTTACCCAAAGGAGAGGTGATGCTAGTCCGCAGGGTGGCCAGGATGTGATCTCGAGGAATAATAGGTACAGGTAGTTCCTCAGACTCTAATTCAGGACCATGCTGCCTGGACAGCGCATCAGCTCTTACATTCTTAGAGCCGGGTAAATAGGAAACAATGAAGTTAAATCGAGAGAAAAAGAAGGCCCATCTGGCCTGTCTAGGAGACAATCTTTTCACTTCTGAGAGGTACAACAAATTCTTGTGGTCATTTAGGATGAGAATCGGTACCCTGGTGCCTTCCATCAAGTGACGCCATTCACATAGGGCCAAGATAATGGCCAATAATTCCCGGTCACCGATCTCATACACCGATTGTGCCTTAATTAATTTTTTGGAAAAGAAACCACATGGTAGACTTGTGCACGGGCAAAATTTTCGATTAAATTCGAATTCGGACAAATTTTTTTTTTCTAATTCGGATGATCCTAATTTCGGACCGGGCCTATTCGATTCGAACGAAATTCTGATCCATTCCAAATTATTCGGACGAATTTAACATGGGTTAAATTAGAGCAGTGCACCTCTGTGCACGCTGCTATCATTCTTTGCAGACAGGGTGTGCATTTAGAAAAAGATCCATCCCAAAAACGGACATTGTCGTACATTGCCAGTCTGTGCATGTCACCTCTACTCCAGCATGGCATGCCAGTCAAAATGCAAACGTCGAACATCGAGAACCCATGCCTGTCATTCAATTTAGCATATGTTCGAACATCGAAACCCCATGCCTGTCCTTCAATATAGCATATGCTCGAACATCGAAAACCCATGCCTGTCATTCAATTTAGCATATGCTCGAACATCGAAAAACCCATGCCTGTCACATCCTACTCAACATAAGTGGTCGACTCGAACATGGACAAACTACATGTCACATTCTATGTTAGTACATGGGTAAAGATTAAGGTTTCATTTTCTGGTACCAGCCTCCTACCCTACTGTCCCTCTTTAGTACCCAAATTCCTCTCTCTTGTTTTCCTATCCTGATTTCCCCTCATATCAGATAAGTCTATGTGTATATACATTGTAGTGTTTCATACTACATCAAGAATAAACATCAATGATTGTTTAAACTGCAGTATGTGTGTCTAAACTAATTTGTGTATTGAAAATACATTAACCCCATCGCGACAAGTGACTTACCAGGTACGTCCCGCAAAAACTTAGTGACAGAGGACGTACCTGGTAAGTCCCGGAAGTCATTTGCTAGAATGAAGAAAAACCCGTTGTTAAGTGCCGGGCGCATGCGCGCACGGCCGGTCATTAAGGGGTTAATCTTGTGCTAAATCTTCACCTCACTTAACCCTTCTCAGAGACTGACAGAATTGGAACGAAGTGCCAACTTGCCTTTGATTCGAGGATCGCAAATTGTGGCAATCATTAACTCGGGACAATTGTCCATGCTCTCTTCCATGCGAAGAGTAAGTTCCTTCTTCAACCTCGTTAGAAGGGCAGCAACATCTGGAAGTATATTACCCCCAGTACCAGGCAAGCGTTCCCTATGGGAAAGGAAATCATCCAATTTTAAGGAGAGATGCGTGAAGAAGGGAATGACTTCTGTCAGACTAGCGTTCTCTTTGCTCAAAAGTTCCGTCAAAGCACGGAAAGGCGTAAGGACTGTCACTACCTGTTCCATCAAGACCCAGTCAGCCCTGCCCAGTGTTCTGTTACTGCCAATGAAATGGTGACATGACATTGCATGAATTGCCTTTTTCTGCTCCAGGATATGCTCTAGCATATCTAAGGTGGAGTTCCACCTGGTCCCAACATCTTGTTTTAGGCGGTGCTCTGGGAGGTCTGCCTTTTTCTTTCCTCCCCGAGTAGCTGGCTATCTTTGACGCTCCGATGGAAGAGGCCAGAAATTTGTCGGCACGACTCCAGAAGTGCTGACAACCTTCCAGTGTTACTGCCATCCTCAAGAGCAGCCTTCACTACTAGATGCAGAACATGCGCTGAGCAGCGCACACCCACAAATCTGCTATCCCGGAGAGCCTTGATCATGTTAGCTGCACCATCAGTAACCACAAACCCCATTTGCACCTGTGTGCCTGCCTACTCCCTTAGCCATTGCGCCACCATGTTCTGCAGTGCTTTGCGAATGTTATCGGAGGTGTGCTGCTGACCCATTACCTCAGCATGGAGGACATACCCTGTCTACCTATACAACTGTGACACTGGCAGTGTGACTCTGAAGATTATTCAGACAAATCACTTGTATTTTGTATGTTTTTAATAAAACCAACACAGGTGACTCTCCCTTGAGGTGACGAAAAGGCACGCTTCCTGCCTATACAGCTGTGACCCTGGCAGTGTGACACTGAAGATTATTCAAACAAATAACTTGTATTAGGAATAATTTTAATAAAACCAACACATGTGGGTCTCCCTTGCGGTGTACAACTGTGACACTGGCAGTGTGATGCTGAAGATTATTCAAACAAATGACTTGTACTTTTTATATTTTTTTTTAAGAAACACAGATGACCCCCTTGCGGTGGTGAAAAGGCACTCTGCCTGCCTATAGGACTGTCAGACTGGTTGATGTGACATTGAAAATTATTCGAACAGTGCCGGCCCAATACATTGTGCTGCCTGGGTCCAAGGATTAAATGCTGCCCCCTCAAAAAAACAAAAAAACAAAAACACGCCCACCAAAACACACCCACATCCATTATAATGGGGTCTTGTGTCCATAGAGAGATCTTAAGTCACCAGGGTTGTAAACATGCACTCTGATTTAGAATATTTCAGCCAGTAAATATGATGGTGGGGTCTTCTGTCCATAGACAGCTGAAGTCACCAGGGGCTGTGAATGTGCTCTGTCTAATTTACAATATACCTGTAGACACCAATCAAGTGTAAGAGCGTAACCGATATTTAGACTAAATAGCAGTTATGCCCTTACACTTGGTTGGACTTGGTGTCTACAGACATATTGTAAATTAGAGAGAGCACATTTACAGCCCCTGGTGACTTGGGATGGAAGAAAATAGGAAGATGAATAATAAGCCATTATCTATCTCAGAACCATAGTGTCCTACCCCTGGGCCCTGGGTGAACTCACTCATGGTCTCAGCTCAGAATTCAGCAGGACAGAGTCACAGCAACAGTCAGATCATGCACGGTCTCACACCACACGCACGGTACGCACCCCAACCAGCCAATGTGGATGGACCATATTGAGTGAGCAAATATGCTCCTCTTTAATTGGCTGGTGGCAGGCTGGTGATGCGATGGTGCGTGTGGGTTGGCTGTGAGGCATAGCACACTCCGGAACTGAGCCTGGTGGTGTGTCTGTGTGGACTGACACTGACTATCACATGATTCACATCACTGAAGCAGCCATCACATGATTCACATCACTGAAGCAGCCAGCATAGGGCCACCCAGCTGCTGAGAGTGACAATGATGGGACATACTAAACACAGACCTGGTGGCTTTGCTACACTAGTAGCCACAGAACAACATCTACACTGTCTGCTCCCAATATGGTACCACTAGTAGGCAAAGAATGAAACATACATTTTCTGACACCCTAGCCTTGTTCCACTGTCCTCTAGTAGTCACAGAACCACATATACACTGTATAACAGCCACAGCCTTGTTCCACTGCCCCAGTGGTTGCTGTAGAACAGTATTTCTCTACTCTTGTCCTCAGGACCCACTAACAGGCCAGGATTTGATGATTTCTTTGTTACAGCACAGGTGAGTTAATCAATGTGCATGAGCCTCTGATCACCACACTAGCAGAGAATCCCTAAGTCCTGGCCTGTTAGTGGGTCCTGAGGACAGGAGTTGAGAAACACTGCTGTAGAACCTACATGCACTGTTTCCTTAGTGGCATTCTACTGGTAGCCACAGCACCACATATAGACTGTCAGACACCCCACCCTTGTTCCATTAGTAGCCATAGATTGTAATTCCCCAGCCTTGTTCCACCTGCAGCGACATCCTGCCAAAAAATAAAATGTTTTCTGTTTTTTGAATGGGATATAGTATATATGATACATTCACTCCAAATAAAATGCATGTATAATCTGTGAAGAATATGTTCATAAAATGGTTTTCACTATTTGACTGTTTAAAAAATGTTTACAGGTTTAATTTTAAGACTCTGGTTATTTTACCATAATGCACACCTGCCAGCTGTCCCTGGTTTTGACTCTCTGGACCCAGCAGGCTCTTTTGGTACCTGACCTTAACATTGAAATGCAATCCAATATTTTCTGTGCTTGTCATCCATAGATGAACAGGTTACAATCTTACCAGTGTTTGCTATTATTATTTAATTATAGGATTAAATAATTACATGTAGTATTATTGTATAGGTAATATCCAACTGTACTACTGTAGATGTAATGTGTTAAAAAGAAAAATTGAGACATTCTGTTGTGAACGAACTGCAACACAGGAGAGAAATAAAAAAATGCTTGACATCTATACTGAAGAGGGGTCCACAGCATTGTCTTAGTATAGCAATATCACCGTTTTCTGTGAGTGTGCAATACAGGGCTCTACGGTAATTTCCCAACGTCATAATCAGGGGATGATGGGAGTTGTATTCTAACTACTGTTAGGAAACACATAAGTGATGCACATTCATCTCCCACCTAGAAATTATTTACACACGAGGCAACTCCCCCAAGTAATACCTAGCCCCTTTCCAAGTGAAAGCACTTCTGGAAAGGCTTCAGATCTCTTAGTGACTCACCTGTTATTGCCAGTCAGCGGGACCCGGAGAGTAGGAGGGGGTGATGCTATTGCAGCAGATTAAGTCTGGCACGGTGCTCTTAGTTGGCCACTCGTCACAATGTTGAAGCTCAGCCCGGCCAGCACTTTCTGGGTGGAGACACCTCACAGCAATCCTGTTCAGGACACATCATGCACTGTCGTGCACTCATACTAGGGATCCCAAATGTTTAGACTCATTTCATACAGGGGGCACCCTCCTGTATTTGTAAAACCTCTCTAGCAAATCTGGGATGGTAGACCTATTTACTCAAGTCTTGACTTTAGGTGGGCGATAAACAATACAAAATAGGTATAATGTTTGACTATCACATAATTCACGTCACTGAAGCAGCCAGCAGGCATCGCCACTGAGTGAGCATAGGGCTGCCCGGCTGCTGACAGTCACACTGATGGGACACCCTGCAACACAGAACTGGTGGAAGCGCACAAAATAAACATGCTATGGGATGGCAAATTGCCGCCCCTGTCAAAGTGCCGCCTGGGTCCATAGACCCACTGGGACCCATGTAAGGGCCGGCCCTGTATTCGAACAAATACCTAATATTTTTTTATATTTTGCACAGGAACAAATATTACTCGCTCTTGCAGTGGCAATAACTGGAACTAATGCTGGCTGCCTACCTATGCCTAGCCTAATGCTACCTGCCTGCCTACACAACAACTGGACACTCTCCAATCTCTTCTTCTCTCTCTGAGCTCCAACAACACAATGAGGAAATGCAGAATGTCTGTCTGTGTGACTGTGTCATTAGTCCAACCCCCATCATGAAACGAAGAAGGCTATTGAAATACAGACAAAAGAGGGAAGTAGTACATGAAACAGAGAATGGAATTGGACTAGAGACATGGAGGGAAAATTATGGAGGGAAAGTAATTGAGCACGCACAGGAAGTACAAAAAAGTCCTGGTCGAAAGCAGTCAAAACTTTTGGAAATTTGTCGATTGCCGAAACTTCCGAAAGTTTTGATGTATTTCAGTCCTGGGCTGTTCGGAGTCGGATTATTTTTTCCGAATGACCCTTGAGTTTCGGATTGGCCAAATGTCTCCGAATGGCCCCATTTTCGATGAAATCCGAATGTCTCCGAATGAATTCGCACAAGTCTACCACCCAGACCAGACCTCTGAGAAAGGACTGCCCCTACACCAGTATCTGATGCATCTACTTCAAGTATAAATGGTAGGTCCACCTTGGGGTGCGACAGGATTGGTGCAGAGGCAAATTCTGCTTTGAGTGCCTCGAACGCCTCCTCGGCCTCCTTAGACCATTCAGATGCTTTAGTGCCCTTATGTGTCAGGTCTGTAAGGGGTTTAACAATTCTGGAAAAGTCACAAATAAATTTACCATAATAGTTGGCAAAACCAATAAACCTCTGAATAGCCTTTAGGCCCTTAGGACGCGGCCAATGAAGTACCGCTGACAATTTCTCTTTATTCATGGAAATGCCCTGACTCAAAATAACATAACCCAGGAATGGTACCATGGATCTATGAAACTCACATTTGTCGAGTTTACAAAATAATTTATTCTCCCTTAGTCTTTGAAGTATGGTAGCTACATGCAAGCGATGGGTCTCTAAATCGGGAGAATAAAGATGTCATCTAAATAGACAACTACACAGGACTGCAACAAGTCGCGGAGAACATCATTAATCAGTTCCTGAAGTACTGCTGGGGCATTACACAGCCCGAATGGCATCACCAAGTACTCGTAATGCCCATTGCGAGTATTAAAAGCGGTTTTCCACTCATCACCTTCCTTGATACGGATGAGGTTATAGGCAGCTCTTAGATCTAGTTTAGTGAAAATCGTCACCCCCTAGAGGCGATCAAACAGTTTGGTGATGAGTGGAATAGGGTAGGCACTCTTAACCATCAATTTATTAAGGCCCCTATAGTAAATACATGGCCTTAATTCTCCGGACTTCTTCTTAACGAAAAAAAAAATCCAGCCCCAGCGGGCAAGGATGATCTGCAAATGATGCCCCTCTCTAGGGCATCAGAGATATACTCCTCCATGGCCTCATTCTCTTCACATGAGAGGGGATACGTTCTGCCCCTAGGAGGGACAGCACCTGGCGCAATATCAATGGCACAGTCATACACCCTATGCGGTGGCAAGATGCCAGCCTCTTCCTTACTAAACACATCGCTGAAGGATTGGTATTCAGGCGGTAAGGAGGGAGAGGTACAGAATATTCTCTTAGGTTGACACAGACAGTGATCAGTACAATGCTCAAACCAAGCCACAATCTCACAGGAGTCCCAGTTAATCCTGGGATTATGTGTTCTTAACCATGGGAACCCCAGAATAACCGCATAATGGGGTGACTGAGTTTTGAAATGTAATGCCCCGGTCTGCACAGAGAGGGGGCAAGTCACATGGGTGACCTTGGGAGGCACCAAAGGTCGCCCATCAATGGTCTCAATTTGCATCAGATTGTCTAATAAAACCAATAGGATATTATGTAACGCAGCAAACTCTTGGTCCATAAAATATCCCACTGCTCCGGAGTGCAGGTGTAGGTGTAGGTGTAGTAATGGATAAGTTGGAGGATGAAATGATCACATCCACCACTGGTTTGGAAGGCACAACCTCTGGGGACTGCTGAATGCCACCTAGGACCTGTCCCCTAAGAAAACCTAGGTGCATGCGTTTCCTGGCCGAGTTGGACAATTACACAACAAATGACCTCCCCTCCCACAGTAAAGGCACAGGCCATTCTTGTGACGAAATGACCGTTCCTCTTTTGTGAGTCTAGTAAAGCCCACTTGCATAGGTTCAGCAGCTTCAACCTGACTAGGAGGCATGGGAGGAGAGGGAGGCATGGGTGGGAGAAAATTTTTGTGCCACTGCCTTGTAGGAGACCTTGGTTTACGGTCCCTATTTTGTGTTCGTTCCCTGATCCGGGTATCAATCAGATTGACAAATTCAATGTACCTGTCCAGAGATTCAGGTACTTCCTGGGCCGCAATCTCATCCTAAATGCGGTCATTTAACCCTTGAGCAAATGCTGCCACTAACGCTTCATCATTCCATCCCAACTCGGCTGCCAGGGTACGAAATTCAATGGAATAATCTGCAACAGTGCGGTTGTCCTGTCAGATATTCAGAATTTGCTTGGAAGCTGAGATATTGCGCCCAGGGATCTCAAAGACACTTCGAAAGGCCCTCATGAACTCACCAAAATTGGTGGTAATGGGCTTAGCCGTCTCCCAAATTGGATTAGCCCAGGCTAGAGCCCTCCCAGTCAACAATGATATCATAAAGCCAATCTTGCTTCTCTCCATAGGGAAAGCTTGAGGAGCCAATTTGAGAAAAATTTCCAGCTGGTTGAGGAATCCTCTACAGAGCAAGGTTCCCCATCATACCTTAACGGTAATGGTGCAGTAGCAGATAGCCCTTTATACTGCGTGCAGACATTCAAGTTAACCACTGTCGGTGCCTGGACTGGGGTGGCCACCGAGGATATAGCAGTCTGTCCAAGTGTGAGGTCCGCTCCAGCATAGTTTGCACCGCCACTGACAGTTGATCCAGACTTTGCTCATACATATCCATTCTCCAATGGATATTAACCAAACTACCTTCACCAGACTTGTCTGAGGTCATTGGCCCTTTCGTACTGTCACGGTTTTTAGATGAACACTCAGACAGGATGGTAAGGTTAAAAAGACTTTATTGAAAAAGAACATACATGGAATAATGCCCAGGGACCCACAAGGCAGATCACACAGTGATATACAATACACAATAGCAGCAGGTCTGCAATACTAGAATAAGTAGACTGTAAACAGCTCGTAGAGAGGCTCAGGCAGGAAAAATGAGGTTGAAGGCAACCCGTTGGAGAGCTGACCAGTTGAGCGTACACATGAAACGGAACTGGCAATGCCCAGACGCCTGGGCACCAAACCCGGAGGTACGAGGCAACTCAGACCCAGACAGTATGGTGTGGCAACAAGGCAATTCTGACCCAGACTGTATGGTATGGCAACGAGGCAACTAGAACCAGATACGGTCTCCAAATACTGGGCAAATGTGGAATGGCAGCACTACCCTCAGGAAGGGTAACTGAGACCAAGGTAGCTGCTAGATACAAACCCTAGAACGCTAGGGGTGGATCGAGGTGACAATAGGCAGCTGTAACACAGCCAGTGACCATGTAACCTGCAGGATGGAATGTGTAACGCTGGCTTTAGCTTGAGGTACTGCAGAGAGCAGTGTAAGCCCTTTCTTGGACTCTCCAGGTATCCACAGGGTTAATGGTTACACCCAGCGACTTACTGAATAACTCCCAGAGGGAGTGAGCACAGCGTAACAGGTAGGAAGGCCACAGAGAGAGAGATCAGAGTAACACAGTCAGTGTTAGAACACCTGTACTGGTACTTTGAATGTGCACAACGCTAGCAGCGGTTAAGGAGCAGCTTAAGCCCAAGCTTAGCCTTTGGTCGACAAGGAATAGCGCCACGCGCCGCACCACTACATACAATGTAAAGTCCAGTATCACAATGGCCACCAGGGGTCGCTCAGACACAGACGGACCCGGTAGGTACCGGAGCCCGTAGCAAAACCGGAGACAGTAACGGAATGGAATAGCGCCACCAATGGTCATCAACGGAGCGGGTTCTCAGCCAGAATACAGTCAGAAACGGAGCTGGTTCTTCAGCCAGAATACGGTCAGCAACGGAGCGGGTTCTCAGCCAGGATACAGTCAGCAACAGAGCGGGTTCTCAGCCAGAATACGGTCATCAACGGAGCGGGTTCTCAGCCAGGATTCAATCAGCAACAGAATGAAGAACAAGAACTCAGGAACAAAATTCGTTGTCAGGCAAGCCAGGTCATACACAAAACAGCAAAGCGCAGAATAAACTCAGGAACTCGTACACCATGAAAGGGCGCCTATGGACATCCCAGGGTATATAAAGGCAAGCCCAGTGTTAGCAATTAAGACCAGGCAATCAGAAGGCAGCAGAGAATAACAATGTTGCCGCTCAGCAACAGAAGCACGGGCACCGTGATAGAAGCATCCTATAATCTCCTCCAGCCTGTCTTGGGGTG
The DNA here is from genome assembly GCA_037306005.1 of Rhinophrynus dorsalis. Taxonomy (NCBI): domain Eukaryota; kingdom Metazoa; phylum Chordata; class Amphibia; order Anura; family Rhinophrynidae; genus Rhinophrynus; species Rhinophrynus dorsalis. Next base: position 425,186,857 of record CM074719.1, on the reverse strand, counting down.
CCACCTTTTAAAAGTACATTCTCTATTTCTATCACCTCCATCTTACTCTTCTCAGTATCAGACTGTCTGTACCCCCACATCCGGAATTTCTTGCCCATTTGATCCAGAGCTTCCTAAACTGAGTCTTGTTCTGACACTATTCTTTTAACCCACAATAACTGAGACGTAGGTAACCCTTTCTTTAACCCTTTGAGTGCCTGAGGGGTACACAACGCATTGTTTCAGTCTCAGTGGATTCTGGCTATGTGCACAAAAAAAACGTATTCCTATCTGTGTTTTTCTTATATAACTATGTCTGTAACCCATTGTTTCATTCTTAACCCAAACATCCAAATAGTTTATAGCTTATCTGCTATACTCCATAGTGATCTGAATAGGATTATCTAAACTATTTAGATGTTGGTGAAAGTATTCAATGTAGTAACATCTCCCTACTAAATGAAAAACAAATCATCAATAAATCTAACATAAAAAACTATGTACGACCAATATTTTGATTGCATGATGTTACTCCTTTCATAGTCCCACATATAAGCGTTGGCATAAGCCAGCGCCATGGGTGACCCCATCGCCATCCCAGCCTTTTGAATAAACAAATTGGTCTCAAATTTAAAGTAATTTCTGGTAAATATAAAATCAACCAGTCCCACAGTATAATCTATCTCTTCAGCTTGGATGTTTCCTCCTTCATTGAGCACATTCCACACAACATTTTTCCCCCCTTCATGGGGTATGCATGTGTACAGGCTTGCAATGTCCATCGTTACCAATATACATGTTTCAACATCCACTGACACAGCTGCTAATTTATTCAAAAAATCTGTTGTATCTTTAATGAAACTTGGTAGCCCCTGAATATAAGGCTGCAACACACAGTCCACATATTGCGATACTTGATATGTCAAGGACACCTTGGCAGACACAATTGGCCTAATAGGTGGGTTCTCCAAGGACTTATGTATCTTAGGAAGACAGTACATAACTGGAATCACTGGATTTTTTTTTCAAAAGTTCACCAATTCTGCTATCCAATATTCCATCCTCTATTCCTTTATCAATGTATATATTCAATTCTGACACAAATAAACGAGTGGGATCAAATCCCAGCCTTTGATAACTCATGTGATCCTCCAGTTGCCTCCGTACTTCTTTACTATATTTGTCATAATCCTGAACTACGATACCTCCTCCTTTGTCCGCAGGATGTATAATAGTCTGTTGTTTTGTAGACTTTTCAATGCATTTCTCTCCATTTTCGTGATGTTGCTGCATTTCAGTCTTGTCTTTTCCAGCTGATTCATGCTTTCCTGATTTATCATATGGCAGAAAATTCTTATTGAGGTACTTTGTACCTGGAATGGATTACATCTCATTTTCTCCACATTCACTGTATCTTTAAAGAAATCTATAAGGTGCAATTTCCTCTGTAAACAATGCAATTCAATCTCTGTGTTAAACTTGCTTGGTCTTTGTGTAGGCACAAAACTTAAACCTTTGTTCAGGACCGATTTTAATTCATCCATTAAAACATGACTAGACAAATTAAAATCTATTTCTTGGGACCCAACGGGGGCTTGATTTCTTTACCTTTTTCTCTTTCCCCTCCTTGTGTGCCTTCTTGGGCCCTGCTGCGCATAGTTACTGCTAAAAAACATGACGTTTGTATATTACCCCCAGTGTTCTGTGTACCTTCTGGAGTATCAGAATCACCTTCGGAACCCAAGCTGAAAATATCTCTCAGTGGTTTTCTTGCCCACCAAGGATGTCTTCTTGTATTATAAGATCTGCCATCATATACATCAACCTGTCCCAAAAACATATTATTACTGATATATAAAAGAAGGAAAAGGAGTCAGGTAATTCAAGACTATGAGTCAACCTCTATATATTAGTGGTCTTTGGGACAGGTTGATGTATATTATGGCAGACCTTATAATAGAAGAAGACGTCCTTGGCAGGCAAGAATACCACTGAGAGATGTTTTCAGCTCGGGTTCGAAGGTGATTCTGATACTGCAGAAGTAACATCATGCAATCAAAATATTGGTCGTACTTAGATTTTTATGTTAGATTTATTGATGATTTGTTTTTCATTTGGTAGGGAGATGTTAATACATTGGAAGAGTATCACCAACATCTAAATAGTTTAGATAATTCTGTTCGGATCACTATGGAGTATAGTAGACAAGCTATAAACTATTTGGATGTTTGGGCGAAGAAAGAAAACCATGGATTGCAGACATCATTATATATGAAAAACACAGATAGGAATAAGCTTTTATATGCACATAGCCAGGATCCACTGTCTTTAAAGGGATAGTAATACTTCAAAATTACTAATCCTTAGATTGTAGCCCTTAAAAAAAGAACAAAAATGTGCCCAGTGGCATCTCTCAAACCCTTATGGTTATAGACATAACCGCTTATAAAGTTCGCCCCTGTCTGACGTCAGCGTTCTAGCTGACAGCAGGGAAATCCGGTCCCGGGACCAGCCGGCGGCTCTGCAACAGAGCCAAGATTGTGTAAATGAAAAATAAATCCTTCACTGAAAAGGTCTTCTACGTGTGCTTGCTTTGCAAGCACACGTAGAAGACCTTTTCAGTGAAGGATTTATTTTTCATTAACACAATCTCGGCTCTGCTACAGAGCCTTCAACGGTCCCGGGACCGGATTTCCCTGCTGTCAGCTAGAATGCTGATGTCAGGAATTGGCAAACTTTGTAAGCGGTTATGTCTCAAGCCATAAGGGTTTGAAAGATGCCACTGAGCACGTTTTTGTTCTTTTTTTAAGGGCTACAAAATAGGGATTAGTAATTTTGAAGCATTACTATCCCTTTAAAGAAAGGGTTACCTAAGTCTCAGTTATTGCGGGTTAAAAGAATAGTGTCATAACAAGACTCAGTTCAGGAAGCTGTGGATAAAATGGGCGAGAAATTCCAGATGTGGGGGTACAGATGGTCTGATATTGAGAAGAGTAAGATGGAGGTGTTAGAAATAAGAGAGGGATGCACTTTTAAAAGGTGGCATCCCAAAACAAGGTAGATGAGATGATAGGATGCTCCTGACTACAAAATTGTCCGATATTACTAAAGAATTCAGACATTCTGTGTCCAACCATTGGGGATTGTTAAGCTCTGATCCAGAGGTGGGACATCTGTTCAAAAACACTCCTGTTTTTGGCTACAAACTGGGTAAAAGTATACATGACCAACTTGTCATGTCAGATCCTGTGAACAAGAGTATTGATCCCAGTAGATCAGGCAGGTGCGGTATTATAAAATATACCGGTTGTGTCACTTGTAGACACATGATAACAGGTACCAGCATTAAAATACCTCCTTCTGGTTATGAGATCCGGATAAAAGATTGTTTAACGTGTATCACAGCATTTGTGATTTACATGTTGATGTGTCCCTGCAATAAATGCTACATCGAAAAGACAAGCAGACCTTTTAAAATAAGGATGAGGGAACATAGATCATTGATCATCAGAGGTCTAAATGGCACTTTATGTGAGAAGGAAATAAATTTATCCCCAGTAACTAAACATTTTATGCTGATGAAGCATAGATTGCAGGAACTACAATGCTGCCCGATCTAATGGGTTAAACTTGGATCAAGTGGAGGTGACAGGCTTTGTGAAATTATCCAAACATGAAATTCAATTTGATCAGTCATATACAGAATGATATTGATTTGGTAACATTGTTTTAAGTCAAATATTGTAACATTGTTTTTCACTATGGGGTATCATTTAATGCATGGGAGCAGGATGGACGCTGTGGGGTTGCTATGATGACCCAACGGTGCTAATTTGGTGCCATGCAAGAACCGAACGGCTATTTAAAGCTGGTGATATATTTATGAGGCAATTTCTAATGTCCCTGATAAAAGCTGCGATGTGCAACTGAAATGTGTGATATTTTATGTATTTTTAAATAAACGCTAAGTCTTATGGAATGAGTGTGGCGGGACAATATTTTGTGAGAAAGAGTTATGCATCTAAGTTTGGAGGCACCTCCAAACCAATGAATAGTGTGCGGCAGTAACATATTGAGATTCTATTTATACTTAAGGCCATTTGTGTTCATTACAGATATCACCAGAAGCAGACTGACAAAACATCAATAGTTTAACCTTTTGAGTGCCACAGGGGTCACTCAAAGGGTTACAAGTTAATTTCAGGGGACAGAATGGCTAGAACAGAATTGCAACAGAAAGAAAACAAGTAACAAACGTTATTGGTAAATAAACCACTTGCAGTAAATGTGATGTATAAGGTGTATGGGGCTGGGCAGAGTGGTGCTTTTCCTATGCTTAAAGGGATAGTAATGTTTCATAATAAAAGCAGCTCTGATTAATCATCATAGTATTAGGGCCATGGAGAGTGTTTTTTCAATTCTGTCAGAGCTGTAGTTCAAGAGTAATTGAATGATAAAGTATCCCCCTCCTGCCACTTTTACTGATGTAACACTGCTCAGCTCAGAGCAGCAGTGTGTGTCCAGGTAGATTGCAGAGAGGGACAATCTTCAATTAAGATAAGGGAAAAAGCTGAAAAATCTGTCAATCGGGGCAGGGTTTTCATTGTTCTCACAGTAAGAAGATTGTTCCTTGCTGTGAACTGTCTGGTCTGTGGACCAGATTCCACATCTGAGGAGAGGGGGCTTACACTAGGTAAAAGGGGCAGGAGGGGGAAACTTTATCATTCAATTACTCTTGAACTACAACTCTAACAGTACTGAAATAACATTCTCTATGGCTCAAATACTATGAAGATTATTTGGAGCTGCTGTTTTTGTGAGACATTGCTATGGCTTTAAAGATACAAGGGTCCTGGCGCAAACATGAGATGAGTACAATAGTTTGATAATTCTTTTAGGATCACACAAGTGTCCATGAAACTGTTTTTCAGTGTGTTGTGCACTTCTGTAGCCCATAAAGGGTTGAGGGAAAAATAAAGCAGATTTGTTTAACATAAAAAAGAACCCTATAGCAAATCTCTTGTGTTCCTATGGCAATCAGAAGAGTATTACTTATCAATATATCATACTTGTGACTTCAGCTGCTCAAATCTGACCAAGCCCCCCCCTCCCCCCAGTTCACACAACTTCCCAGTTTTCCATCTGTGGGGTTGGTTTTGGATAATCACTGAAAAATTTAAAAGGAGATATTCAGAAGGAAGAGAACACTGGCCGAATTTAGAGACTCCATGGAAATTTAGAGGATTGTTAAAAAAGGTATACTATTTTTAACCCTTTGAGTGCCAGGGGGATATCCGACGCATTGCAAAGCACTGAATATCCCTCTGGCACTCTAAGATTTAAGTCTGTGAATTATTATAAGAGTGTCAGAGATAAGCTCAAAATGTTGTGTGTATTAAGAAAAGTATTCACATGGTTTAACCCTTTGAGTGTCAGAGGCAATGCATTCCGTACCCCTCTGGCACTCAAAGGGTTAAGAACCCATGGCCTGAAGAGATTGCCCAGTTTATATTAGATTAGCTCACTAAGGACCATGTGTTCAGAAGAAGATCGGACCAATTCTGGGACAAATCAATAGGGGCAAATAAAAGTCCCCGATATGCCCATTGGTAAAAAAATTGGGCTTTTAGCCACTTTAATGATGGAGAAGTTTCATTGTGTTGGCAACATATTTTGCACTCAATCCCTGTTTAGATATACTGGAAATGTGTATTTGTCCCTTATGTTGCAGTTGGCTTGCCCCAGAATGACTCCACTTTTTTTTAGACATATGGTAGAGTCCTAAGCATTGTACATGCTGCTGTATAGTAGGTGCAACATGAATCAGTAACAGAAATGCTCTTTCTTCACAGGTCATTTCACCCAATGAATGGTAGAGATTTCTTAACCTTATGAGTGCCAGAGGGGTAGCCAAAGCGTCGGATATCTCTCTGGCACTCAAACAGTTACACCCATCACGAGACCCCTCTAGCACCAACGGGGTTAGCAATGCAATTAAACTATCACTAAATTGACGCCAGCCATCAACACACAAGCTAAAAGGGCATTCCACAATCCAACATCATCTAAATAATCCAATTACATGTAATATCTTCATGTAAAAGGGTACCACAGGGATCACCACGAGAAAGCACTTAGTCAGGCGTGCACACATACATAAATAAAATCAGACAATAGCATTCAATCGGTTAAAGCTTTACAGACTAAACTGGTCTCCAACGCATTGCGAGACATCTGTAGTATCCAAAGGGTTAACAGTTTAATGACTAGCAAAGCAGCATTCACTAAACTGCCCCAACCCATTAAACCACCAGCTAAATCATCATTCCACAATCCAGCATCATCGAAATAATCCAATTACACGTATTAACTTGATGTAAAAAGGTACCTAGGGGTTCACAATGAGAAAGCACTTCACTCTATCTGGCGAGCACACATACATAAATAAGTACAGATAATAAATGAATATAGACAGGTAATAGCATTTACATAAATAAAGATAAAATATATTAGCATTCCAGAAAGCAAAGTAGAATAACTAAACAGGATCATGAATAATCTTGAATGACTAAAGCTAGCAACGAGAGAGAGATTAAATAGATGTGTATGAGTGCTAATGTGTGTGGTTTTATCAGTGTATATCTGTGTGTGTCAGGGTATGTGTATTAGTATATTTGTGTGGATTAATGTGTATGTGTCAGTCTGTTTTGATGTCTGTATGTGCGTGTGTGTGTGTACAGAGTCAGTGAGAGTGTATGTGCATTTGAGAGTGTGTGCATGAGTCAGTGTGTTGAGTGATTGTGTGTGTGTCTGCATGTGTCAGTGTATCAGTTTGTGTCTGTGTGTGCATGTCAGTGTGTGTTCATGTGTCAGTGTGTATGTTTGTGCATGTGCCAGTGTGTGCATGTGTGTGTGTGTATGTGCATGTGTCAGTGTGTGTGTTTGTGTGTGTATGTGTCCGTGTGTGTGTTTGTATGTGTTAATGTGTGTGTATCTCTGCATGTGTCAGTGTGTGTGTGTGTGTTTCTGCATGTGTCAGTGTGTGTGTCTGCATGTGTCAGTGTGTGTGTGTATCAGTGTAAGTGTGTCTGTGTGTGTGCATGTGTCCGTGTGTTCATGTTCCTGAGTGTGTGTCTGCATGTGTCAGTGTGTGTATCTGTGCTTGCATGTGTCAGTGTGCATTTGTCTGTGTGTGTGTGTCTGTGCATGCATGTGTCAGTGTGTGTGTGTGTCTCTGTGTGTGCGTGTGTCAATGTGTGTGTGTGTATGTGTTAATGTGTGTGTTCATGTGTCAGTGTGTGTGTATCTGTGCGTGCATGAGTCAGTGTGTGCATGTGTCAGTGTATGTGTGCATGTTTCAGTGTGTCAGTGTGCGCACACTAGATTGATATGTAATACATGGAGAAAACAAGAGGCTTGTCAAGTTGATAACTAGAAAGGCTGAGTCTGCTCAGACTTATCCCTCATCCACCCTACCTACTCCCAAACTCCTCCCTTCTGTTCCCCCCATCCCCCTTCTTTTCTCCCGCTCTATCTTCTCTCTTCTATCTCTCCCTATCTGTGGTCCCTCTCCCTCCCTGCAATTCCAGCGGGTTCCGTATCACAATGGGACGCCTAAAGCCCAAGGCTGCGGACCTCCAGCTCTCCAGTGCGGGCTGTGTCTGTGTGTCTGCCAGCCTCTGTGTCCGTGCGTCTGTGTGTCTGTAAGCGGCTGGGCAGACTGCATTTCGCAGCCAAGCTCGGAAAGAGCCGCCTCTTCTCCTGCCACCCCAAACACACCAGATGCATTTTTTATGGCTTTCCACGATGGTTGGGCCCTGGGGACTTCAATCTGAGTGAGTATTTTGATTCCCCCTTCTAATAAGGATCAGGCTGCTTGATACATTATATTAGCAAAATCCATTGATTGATTTTCTCTTTTACTCCCTGTTTCATTGGTATGATCTAGTAACCATAGTGGAATTATGCTCAGAGATGCAGGAGGCTGGCAGGGCTGCTCCACTGAATGCAGTGCTCAAATTTAGGGTTACAGCTGCTTTGGGTGGGGAGGGGGGTATCTAAGGTGTAATCATCATTGCTCATTTAGGAATCCAGCAAGTGTATGGTTACCTTGATAGAGAGAGGATATGAACCTCAGCTTCTCTTTTCTGAGAAGCAATTGTAATTAAATTAAGGATGCAACACGTCTGGGATTGGGAATGAATGATTAACCCGGACATCCAGAGCCATGGATTTTTCCCATCAACCGCTGGCAAGGATGGCTTCGTGGATGAATGGATTTGGACAGTGATTGGAAAGGTATGATTCCCATCCAGGCGTTAGACGTGTGCCTGTGCTGTGTCTTTTCTTGGGTTCACCTTGCATGCATTGCATCTTTTCACAGCAGATGCTTGGATTCAGTCTCTCGCATTGGAATTCATTTCAGAACCATGATACAGCTGTCTAAACTGGCCATTTTAATCTGGATTTAACCTCTTGGATGCTAGAGAGGTCGCCAACGTATTAATGCGTTGGAGACCATTCTAGTTTCAAAGGGGTTAACTGTTCTGTGCGTAAGGACTACAATGGTTTCTTTTCACTGACAGTTGCCTAAGGCACCAGCCCTGCCTTTCTGTCTCCATGGATCTCATTTCACATCGCCTTTATAGCGCATTTTCTTGTACAAATGCATTTATAATCAGGACTAGATTGTCAGGCAAATATCGATTATGCGGATCTTGGAGCTATTTCTTATTATTCGACATGGTGTGGGTGGGTTTTTCAGCTTCTCAGGTTCAATGCATTTATTGAAAAAGCACAGTATTGACAATGGTGGCTACAGAAATAATGCATTTGCTTATTCCACTAATCTATTTTAAGGTGAAGTAAATGACACATATAGTCGAACACAATTTCCATTAATATGTTTTTGTTACTGTATCAATTCTTACCATCAGCAGATATGTAAAATGAAATGCTGAACATTAGGACTGTGAATGCTTCTTCATTGGCTTTCAGCAAGGCTATGGCTAGACCAGCAATGACATATTGTTATTGGGCAAGAAGGAATAATGGCGTGCAAGATGCTTTTTGTATGAAAGATGTTGGGTATAGGATTGTGTGGCTCAGCTGGAATAGCAGACAGTAAATTGAAGAACCCCTCATTCCCACGGCATAATGTTTACTGCCCCTGCAAAGTGCTATTTGCACATGAAGACGATTAGCATTATAAAACCAATATAGCTGATGACGTGCGTTTTGTTCTTTTTGAATGATTGCTTTATTTTTGTAACGATGTTATTTTGAGCTTGTGATGATTTCATTTAATTCCTTTCCCTAAAGCAAAAGAGTGTGCAACGCATTGCGGTATAAATGCGTTGATATCTCCTCCACAAGTTCTCAGGAATTAAATGTAACGTGGAACGTTGTCTGTAAACATGATGGGCTGGGAGCGCTCAGTGCGCTGTTCCATGAAGCGGTGCTGAAAAAAAAACAGAAAAGGCAACAAGGCATAGGTAAAGTGGGGAAAAAATCTTAAGAAAGAGAAGTGACAGCCATTTTATGTGTACATATAGATCATCATGATAAATCACATCTGTGAACCTTTTACAACTGAACTCTTGTCTCAGGATCGGTAAAGGATATCAATTTTCAGAAATTAATTTAAATACCCTGTATTGCAAATGACTGGCATTCAAGCTGGAAAAATGCATTGTTTGTGTGTGTCATGGGGTGGTGAGCATAAATGAGGGAAATGTGTGTGTGTGTGTTGTACACAGACACACACACACACACACACACATGCCTGTGAGCTATGGGCCGTTTGCATAAATGAATACAGGTACAACTTTGCACCACAGATACAAATAAACATTCCACAGTTTTAAATGGGGCTTTCACCCCTTAAATGCTAGAAAGGTCCCTAAATCATTGTGAAGCAATGCGTTGGAGACCTCTAGCATTCAGTGGAAAAGCCCTTTTGAAATCATCTGGAATGTCGTGGATGTTCATTTATCCCCTATGCTTCCATTAGTTTGAGCCACGATTACGCCTATATTCGTTTCTACATGAGGCCCATACGTATGTATTTGCATTAACAAGGGTGCTGATGCCATATTTAATACGTTTTCTATTTTCCCTGCAGGAGGTAAGATGTTCTATTGCTGCTCCTCAGTCACGTTTGACCAGGACTTAAATAAGAAGATGCAGATGTGGATACTACAGACGATTGCATTTGCTGTAACATCCCTGGTTCTTTCATGGGCAGAAACAATAGAGTACTATGGAGAGGTGTGTGACAATTTGTGTCCTTGCGAGGAGCGAGATGGCATATTAACTGTAAACTGTGAAAACAGGGGAATCATCAGCCTTTCTGAGATTTCACCTCCACGTTTTTCAGTGTATCATCTCCTACTGTATGGCAATCTCTTAAATCGACTTTATCTGAATGAGTTTGTCAATTATACAGGAGCTTCTATATTGCATCTTGGTAGTAACGACATCCACGAGATTGAAACAGGGGCGTTTAATGGGCTCCAGGGTCTAAAAAGGCTGCACCTGAACAATAATAAATTGGATATTCTAAAAAATGACACTTTCACTGGCCTGGAAAGCTTGGAATATTTGCAAGTCGATTATAATTATATTGCCTCTATTGAGCCTAACACGTTTAGCAAGTTGCATTATTTGCAAGTCCTGATACTGAATGACAACCTTTTATCTTCTTTGCCTACCAATCTTTTTCGTTTTGTACCATTAACTCACTTAGATTTAAGAGGGAATAGACTGAAAGTACTTCCCTTCGTGGGTCTCTTGGAACATATGGATAAAGTGGTTGAGCTGCAGCTGGAGGAGAATCCGTGGAATTGCTCATGTGAGTTGATTGCCCTGAAGGATTGGTTATATAGCATCTCCTATTCTGCTTTAGTGGGTGACGTCGTCTGTGAAACTCCTTTTCGATTATATGGGAGAGATCTGGATGAAATTTCCAAACAGGAATTGTGTACAAGGAAACTCCCTTCTATTTATGAGATGCGCCCACCAATTCCTCGAAGTACCAGCGAGTACTTCCACACCACTCCAGCCTCAGTGAATTCTGGTGCCACCATCTCATCTTCTGTTTACAAAAACCCAACGAAACCCAAAAGCACACGGCAGCCTAACAGATACAGAGTGCGAGCCACATCACACCATCCTCCCAAAGATACTGGATACAGTATAAGCATTGCTTATCAGACCAAATCCCCAGTGCCTTTGGAGTGCCCTATAAACTGCACTTGCAACCTGCAGATCTCCAATCTGGGACTAAACGTGAATTGCCAAGAGAGGAAAATTCAAAGCATTTCCGAATTGCACCCTAAACCTTACAACCCCAAAAAGATGTACCTGACAGGCAATTACATCACTTTGGTTCGCAGGCCTGATTTCATTGATTCCACTGGATTAGACCTTCTCCATCTTGGTAATAATCGGATATCAGTTATCCAGGATCGAGCCTTTGGGGATTTGACTAATTTACGTAGACTATACTTAAATGGCAATTCTATTGAAAAGCTGACACCAGAGTTGTTTTATGGGCTTCAGAGCCTTCAGTATCTATTCCTACAGTTTAACTCTATTAAGGAAATCGAATCTGGAACATTCGAACCTGTCCCAAACCTTCATCTTTTGTTTCTAAACAACAACCTATTAAAACATCTACCAGCAAACATCTTTTCTGGTTTGAACCTCTCCAGACTAAATCTTAGAAGTAACCATTTTTCTCATTTGACAGTTAGTGGAGTACTGGACCAGTTGAAATCCCTGGTGCAGATCGATCTTCATGAGAACCCTTGGGATTGCTCTTGTGATGTTGTAGGGATGAAGCTATGGCTGGAACAGCTCAGTGTTGGGGTTTTGGTCGACGACGTAATCTGTAAATCTCCTAAAAAATTTGCACTTAAAGAAATGAGATCTATCAAATCTGACCTATTGTGCCCAGATTATTCGGATATTATCGTCCCTACATCCACACCATCTCCAATACAACCATCAGAGAGTACCACCACCTTAACATACCCGATTAAATTCAACAATTTATCAAGCTCTGTGCCCTTGTCTGTGCTCATTCTGAGCCTTCTCTTGGTATTCATTATGTCAGTATTTGTAGCCGCTGGCTTATTCGTCCTTGTCATGAAAAGAAGGAAAAAGAATCAGAACGATCCAGCCAGCACAAACAACTCAGACGTGAGCTCATTCAACATGCAATACAGCGTGTATAGCAACAGACCGCTGCCTAAAGTGAAGACCCCAGCAGGGCATGTGTATGAGTATATCCCCCACCCACTGGGTCACATGTGCAAAAACCCTATCTATAGATCTAGGGAGGGCAATTCGGTGGATGATTACAAAGATCTGCATGAACTTAAAGTTACCTACAGGAACCATCTAGAAGAGGAAAGGGAGAACAATCTCAGGAGTCCAAGCTATAGTGTCAGCACTATTGAACCCAGGGTGGAGCTGTCTCCTGTGCAAGACACTGACCGAGTTTACCGTGGCATTTTAGAACCAGATAAAGGACCTTCACCGGGCAATATTGATTATAAATATAGCAACCCTAATGCGTTTACCTATGCTCCGAAGAGACAGTTCTTGCACCCGGACAGGTTAAGGGAAGCAGTGCTGTATAGCACACCCAGTACTGTTTATGTGGAACCCAACAGGAACGAGTATCTGGAATTAAAAGCGAAACTAAACGTTGAGCCAGACTACCTCGAAGTGTTGGAAAAACAGACAACATTTAGCCAGTTCTAGACTTCTCCAGTTACACTTATCTCTCAAAGGACTATGACGACGATTTTGTTGCTCCAATCTTCGAATGAAGTGCCTTGGCACAAGATTTTCAGCTGCAGCAAATTCTACTGAAAGGGATGTGCAATGTTCCTTCTTTTTTGTAGAACAACCTCTGCTGTATAAACTGGGCACAACATTTACTGTTTGCTATAGGTCTCCCGTCCCGAGATCCGTTTCTGCAGCCTGAGAATAAAACTGGAATCTCTCCTGGTGCTCGGAGGTTATCTATGAAGAATACACCACACAAGCTATAACCCTTCAGACGAGGGTGGGTCTAAATGACTTTTTTTTTGGTGTTTTAGCACCCCTCCTCTAAGTTTAATATAAAGATCAATTTTTACAGGATGTATTTGTATGCTTTCCGGACTTTTAAAAGTAAAAGCTAAATTATGTACACTTCTAAGACCTTTATGCATCACCATAGACGGTGTAAACAAAATCTAAAGTGCAAAGACATAGAATCCATAACTTGGGTAGTCAAATAACTTATTGTTAAAATATCAAATATTTTAATGTAGCACCTATTTTTATATGCACATTAGCATTTATTTTTTCTTCACTATTTCATTCTTTGATTTGCTCAAACGTGTTGCACTACATAAAGAAACTGATTTCTAGAGATGTCATGGGACTGTGGGTGCGAAATGGTTAGACAATAAAAAAGATGGCCATATTTAGATAAACATTTGGGAAAATAAATTGTCCATCACAGAATTGCGTTATATGACAATTACTAAGAATGCTGAATCTTTAATTGGGCATTTCATAGGACAAAATAGTGAGGAATATACCGAAAATCTTGATATTAGGAGGAAAAATATTTCATTTCATTAGTGAACCAAATGTAATTTACTCGACTACTGTTGTAGCCAATTTCAACTGCACTGTACAGATAGGTGTCCTGTCACCTGGAAGGTTTGAAGTAAGGAACGAGCAGGCTTGGTAAAGATGCTTTTCTATTCTTGTTATAAATATTATTTTTGTTGAGGGAAAGTAGTGCAATGATACATGTACTCAACATGTAAGATTAATATATGAACACCATTCACCTTCAAATTAATCACACAGAATAATTTCTAATCCAGTAATTCAATTTAAATGACAAAGATGAACACGCAAGAGAATATCCATTGTTAATGCATAGAATATGAAATGGAAACTCATGCCTTCTTGTATTCCCTAATCCTTAATGTCCAATTTCATTAAGAAATTTGTCATTGTTCAGGGAACACTAGTTACACATTTTCTATTACTGCAATTAAAATCCCATGACTGTTCCATTTTCACGTTTCGATTTTCTTTTCTCATTGAATATTTACAACAGGGTAAGTAGTGTGAGAAACAAACATACTGGCACACACACATTCACTGACACACTGACATTTGCTAACACAGATGCACATCTAAACACACACCTGATACGTAAATAAACTGATATAGAGACATACAGTGATGCACAGGCACACATACATCTACAATGACACATAAGCATACAGAGGTTCACACATACATCAGTATATATGTACATACAGGCACACACACCTACCCTGACACTCAGGAACACATACTGACACACAACACATACAAGCACACACATATACGTACATTGACACAAAGGCACACCCACCCACTTTGACGCACAGGCACACTCAAATCTACACTGACACATAAGTATACACATGGACACACATACACTGATACATATATACACACAGACACACACACAGACTTATGTACACTGACCCTCAGGCACACATACACTGACAACACAAGTAGATACAGGCACACACAGATATATATACTGACACAAAGTACAAACACACACACACTGACACACATAGTCACACACATACACAAACACACTGACACATAGGCACACACATACAAACATACACACACTGACACACATATTTCACACACATACACACACACACACTGACACATAGTCACACACATACAAACACACACACACTCATACACATGTACACTGGCAGACACATATATACGCACACACACATGCACATGCATGTACATTCTCACACACAAGCACACCTGCATGTGATCTCTCTCATGCACATACTCTGATGCTGACTTGCTATAAAAGAGTTGGAACAATTATGGACAAAACTAACTGCTCCATGGAAGACAAACAATTCACATTGATTTAAACTGGACCTTCAATCACCTGAAAGGTGAAAGCAATATGTTGGAGTCCTCTCTAATATTAAAGGGTTTAAAAAAAAGTGCAACTAAAGCCAATGGAAAATTTTATTTTTCCTTACTGTTGTAGTTGGTTTGTGCCAGAATTGCTTAAATTCTTCACAATATATTGTTCTCTCACACTTTATACAAACACACACACACACGCACATTACATATTTGCAACCAAACAAATATAAATAAACTAGTGTAAAAGCCAGAGTACACGGGCCAAGGTCTGGGTGATGTTAACCCTTTGAGTGCCAGAGGGGTATACAGCGCATTGCTCTGCAATATGTTGTGTACCCCTCTGGCACTCAAAGAGTTAAGAGGCTCGTCCTGCTCTGCGTCCTGTCACCGACGCAGTCATGCACTGTAGAGACTGTCCAAAAGCACAGAATGCTCCCAGTACAGAACTCCCAGCATTCCCATACCTCCCAGCATTCAGTGAGTTTGTGCAGTCTCTACTGCGTATGAAGGCTTCTGACAAACATCCTAGCAAATTATTATATAGGATATATGCATAGTGGCACTGATACCATGGACAATGATCAGGTTGTTTTCCACTGCCAATGGAAAATTCATGGGACAATTCCACTAGAATTTATGTATAGAATCCTTTATAGTGTCTAAAACGAGTTTGTAGTTTCTTCCTCTAAAATTTTATATTTTGCATTCTGAGATTAAAGTCTCATATGCAATTTCCTACTTAACTATCTATGTGACAGAGGGTTGGGCATTGCCCACCTCCTGGCACCAGAGGGTTAGTGAATACTCTTTTTCTGGATTCTTCCATGAAGATTTATTTGTTAAATTATTGTGCTTTGTATTCCAAGCTTTCAAAATAATGATCTAAACAGGGATATGCAACTTTTCAAATAACTGCCCTTAAATTGTAACTATTTTTATGAGCTATATTATGACATGTATTAGATACAATTATTTATTCATATACTAGGAACTATTTAACTTACATTTTCATGCAGTGCTCTTTAAGCTCCCTATTATTACTTCCATTATCCTTTATAATCAAGGCTATGGATATTCACTTCATATAATTCGTAGCTGTAAAATGTTCATTTAAACTAGTGTATACCAGATAAGTTGATTTCTGGCATTGGCGACATGTCTGGTTCCCAAGGCAGATAATGTTGTTCATTTGATTGCACTGGTCAGTATTATGTTCAGCATAGGCCATATGTATAAAGAAGAGTGAAACAGTTGTGCCTAAAGCAACTCCACCATAAGGAACAAATACACATTCCTAAATTTCCCATTGATTTAACCCTTAAGGAGCCAGAGGGTTGTCTATACCTCATTGGTGGAAATTCACTAAGTTGTGATAAAGAGGTGATGAAGTGGAGATGACTTCTCCAGTTTATTACTTCTCCAGTTTCTATGTTATTCTATAGAGCCTATGCACTAAGATCTCCAGAGCTGAAGAAATCTTAGTGCATAGGCTCCATAGAATAACACTGTAATTGGAGAAGTCATCTCCACTTTATCACCTCTTTAGCACCGCTTAGTGAATATCCCCCAATGTTTCCTAATGTGTTGCATACCCTTTTGTCACTCAAAGGGTTACATGTGGCTTTTAACCTCTTGAATACTGGCGTGGTCAGTAAGCACTGACAAGGATAAAAGTTTCAAGCAATTTTTTATTTGTGAATGTGATTTACTCCTGAATTATTCCATTTACTTTATGCATATGGCCAACTTTCATTGTTTTGCCTTATTTTACTACTTTCAATCTTATTAGATAACAAAGCCTCCTTTTCAATAACAATCAGAGCTTTCATAGTAATTGCATTTTCAGATTAGTCTAGACATACTTCAGTTTTGTCCCTTAAATATTTAATTTTAGCATTTAATATTTTCTTCAATGAACATCAGTCAAAATAAAAAGAAGCTCTGAGAAAAATAACAATAATGCATTTTTAGACAGGTTTGCAATCATATTCATTATACAGTATATTTATTTTTTGTTTGCTTTAGTAAGAAGCATATTTAAGTGAGTGCACATTATGGAAGGTAAAAATTAAGATTTTTAACTTTATATAGCATCTCTGCTTACACTATAGGGGCATAGCCACATTAACAAAAACATGGCAGATTAATAGTAAATTAAAAGCAAATGATGTCAATCTCTTTAACCAAGACAAGAGAAATTGTGTTTTATGGGAATAGCAAAGGGTACACATCAATCATATGTCTATACCAAACACTTTTCCTCATTTTATTTTGTTGTCACAACAGGAGGGAAGAGACAGGATACAATAAGGCAGCTTTGTAATGTATGAAGGATGTTACTTTATTTACGTTCAGATATTTCGTTCAGTGATATGTACTTTATTTAATCTACAAACTTTTGGGATTTCAATGTAAAATTATATTTTAAGAAATTAAATAATTCTATTAAAATTAAAATCGATGATACCAATCTGTATTTCAGCATTTAAACATTTGTTATGCAGTGATTGTGTACAGACATGACTTGAAAAACTCAACATTTTATGAAGCATAAGAAAAAGGTTTCTTTTGGTCTTTCATTTGTGGTCTGTGCAATTTGTTCTTCACTTATACAACTGAGTGATATAACATCACTAGAACAATATGTGTTGGTTACATTCTTAAACCTTTGAGTGCCAGAGGGGTATGCAACGTATTGCAGATCAATGTGTTGCATACCCCTCTGGCACTCAAAGGGTTAAAGGCTAAGTTACACATCCTAATAGTAACCACCTTACTCTTTCAAGAAAATCCTAATGGCCACTAAGAAATTTGACCTAGGGTCTGTGTTCAAGCAATAACTTTAATCAATCATGGATGGCATGTTCATGGAGGCCGATATAGCAGTTGCTGGCAGGACCGTAGGACCCAAACTCCACCCTCGGCACATTGTAATCTTAACTCTGCACTGCAATTCTTTGCTCATCCCTCTGGTCCTTAAAGCATTAAGTAGGCTCACATAATCGGCATGCTTCAATTTAAAGGAGCAGTACATTTTTTAATGAAAACATACATGTTATAGAGCCTTTACTGATGCTGAGTAAATCAAAGGTACTCTCACTGCTGTCAGTTGTTTTATTTAAAATCAGGAAGTGAATTTACTGTGCATTTACTTCCTGATAGTTCTAACTGACATGACAGTAAGTGACAGGCAGTTTCTATCACAGTCTATGGGGAACTATCAGTCAATATAAGTCACTGACTTTCTTCTCATTAGAATGTAACAGAATATCGAATTAGAATTTGACCACTACAGGGCACTGCTAATGTAAAAAAAGATGGATTTAAACTCTAATAACTCTTTAAATATGCACCTCTCAGCAGTGAGAGTACCTTTATTTTGCTCAACAGGAAACATTCTACAATATATACATTTTCATTAAAAAATTACTGCTCCTTTAATAAACTTCAAACAGCTGTCATGTCTGCCTCCATTAACATAGCATCCAGGCCTGATTGAGCAAAGGCACAAGGACAAAATTCATAGAGGCCATTAGGATTTTCTGATCAAAATAAGAAATGTGTTATTAGGTGTTACTTGCCCTTTGAGCATAACCAAACAAAGGAATATCTTACAAGAAAAAACTGCCTAGTATATATGTACAAATATGCTGGTTGGGATTTTATTTGACTTCATGGGTACCAATGAACTCTCCAATAACTTAGAAGGAATATACCATACCATGTGACCACTTAGTGCATACTGTGTGTATACTCTACCATTGTTAACCCTTTGAGTGCTAGGGAAGTTAAGACTTACATATGAGAAAGCCCCAAACTCCAGAAATTCAGCATGCATAGGAGCATGGATGCATTTTCTTTGTTTGTACATTGTGAAAAACAAGGAACAGAGGAACAGAATGCACCAAAACATCAATACGTTCCCACACTGCCATTCCCTTGGCACAGATGGCATAAGATTGTTTAGCACATAGATATTAGGCAGGCACAACACATAAAAATCAGATTAATTGCCTGTTTTAGTATGAGATCGCATTAGTACATCCACCTCTTCAGCTGCGATATGTTATGGACCTTTATGTTACACAAAGGATTCATTTATACATTCACATTGTACAGCATTTCTTAGAACACAGGTTCTATGATAGGGTTCTGTGCAATCTCAGTGTTTACCAAAAGAAGGATTGGAGGAGAACAATTAAGGCTTATAGAAGATTATCATCTCCAAAATCATTTCACTGACAACAATTCTATTTATTATTCTTAGTATCCCCAAACGTAAAAATCACCATATTACTAAGCAAAACGTACAAGGGATTTTAATGAACACATGAAAACACACACACATAAATATTTTGAGTTTAATAACTTTTGAATACTCATCTCCTGATGTTAGGGAGATATTCTCCTTTTACTAAGCATGAAAAGTTGTACACTGGGGAGAATGGAGTATGCATCCCTGTGTAGTGTATACTGGCATACTCGGTCTACCAGCATCAGACTTTAATGCCAGCAAGCACCACACAATCAGCCCCATAGCATGCTCAAGAAAATGGCATACAGTCCTGCCAATTCCTCTACTCTTTGCTCAGTACATTGGTCGAAGTAAAGTGTTCAGGAAAAGATTTCCCTGGAAATACCTAAGGACTTTAGTCATGCCCAAACCTTGACAAAAGGGGCACTACGAGGATAAGTTTGTGCACTTAGTAAATTAAAAATGGGCAAGTATAGAGACTAAACAACAATTCCAGAATTTTTATTGCATGGAATCTGCCTGATACATTCACCCCATTATGTGTTTTTCCATAATAAAGGTGTACTGCTCCTTTATGTAATGGCAAGCACGAGACACATGGCCAGGAGACAAACAGCATAGCTGATGTAGTAAGAAAAGTGTAGACATTATGGAGCAAACCAACTGTGCCATAGCGAGCAAATAAAATATACCAATATTGCCCATAGTTTTAAATAGGACACTACATCTTGAGCGTTAATGAGGTCCCTGGTGCATTGAGGTGAAATGTGCTAGATACGTTCCTAGCATTCAGAAAAGCTATTTATTAACCCTTTGAGTGACTGGTGAACTCCATGCATTGTAGAGCAATGTGCTGCGTACCCCTCTGGTACTCAAAGGGGTACACAGCACGTTGCTTTCCAATCCATTTCACTCCTCACTGGCACACAGAGGTTTGATAGCCCAGTTTAAACCAATGATAATTTTTATTTGTTCTGAAGGGGAAGCTGGTTTGCCCAAGAATTATGCTTTAATACATCAGCATCACTGTATCTTGATACATTTTGTTTTCTGTGAAATATATCTTAACAACAAACAATGTGATCTAGCTCAGACAAAATACATATCAATAATCAGGTGCAATAAACAACATTTTCCTTATTCTCCCTAAATGAGACCTGTTGCTGTTTCACACAAAATTTTCCACTTTTAAGAAAAAATATAACTCCAACAAAACCAAACAGTAGAGTGAAGCGCCAAATGTGGAGTACAATATAGGACTGGCTGAATGATAAGAGCTACCAAATTGGATATATAAAAGTTTTAATGAAAATAATATTACATTATTTTAATATTATTTTATTTAAACTTTTATATATCCAATTCGGTATCTCTTATCATTCAGTCAGTACTATATTGTGTTTCACATTTGGTGCTTCACACTACTATTTGGTTTTAGTCATTAGAGGCAATTATCTAGTAAATGTAAAGTGATAATGTTTTGCACCTTATGATTTAATCTTAAAGTGAGCCTGTTACCTACATAGCTTTTAGTTTTATTAAATGTATGTAGTGATTATACATACAACTTGTTGTTTTTTTTTCACAAACAGGTTAATAGTTTTAGTGACAGTTGATTTAGTAGTTGGGGAATATATTCTCTCATACCACCCAAGTGTTCCTCTTTAGGAGGGACAGTCCTTCTTTTAGACTTAAATCCCTCTGTCCCTCTTTCCCACCCTGATGTCCCTCTTTTTAGGAGATCAGACTGTGTGGTGCGTATATAAGTGTATCACATTGCTCTACAGCAATAGAAATCACATTAATGCTTGTTTAAACATCAGTATATGTGTTTATAAATTAGTCTTTGTAAATAAAATACTTTGGTCTTGATATAAGTCGTTTATTAGGTTACACAAGGAGGTGTCAATAGGTCATGAAATAGCCTAAAAATTCTCAGTCATGCCCTGCCCACCATCCACACTCCCAGCAACGCCACCTAAAACACAAGTGTCCCTCTTTGGCAATTTGAAATGTTGGGAGGTATGTTCTCTGCAGAGCTTTGTTTTCTGACATGGTCCAATAGGGCATGCATAATTATTATAATCTCGCTCCATTTTCTGAGGCTGCTAAAATCAGCTTCCACCAGAGGGGAGGGATAAATTGATAAAGAGGAATAATACTTTCAAAATGGAAGCTCCCACTGAGGTGAGGACATGAAAAGGGATAAGCCCTCTTTAAAAAAATATAGAAAATAATAATAAAGTAATGTAACCTTTCCATTTATAATTTTTGGGCAAATCTGTTTTTAAAGAAATAGGTCCACTTTCAGTTACTTTATTGTTTTGATGCTAACATCCAAGCAGTTAACGTGTTTTAGAAAGGGGTGGTTAAGTCATTGAGAAAGGTTAAAACTAAAGATTTTCAAAACACCAAAACATGTGAGAAGCACAGTCTTAGACCATGGACTTTATATATTCAACCAGATTCATAAAATATATGTAATCTATTACTTGAAAGTTGGAAGCATAGGTTAATAGTTATTAAAAGAATAATAAACCTGAGAAACCTAAACTAACTACAAGATATGTCAATTTATTCCTAACCTCTATAGCACACTCAGGGAGCTCAGGAGTTAATACTTACACCATCACATTGCCAATCCCAAGCTGTAGAAAGTGGAGTAGTGAGAAGCAAGATCCTCTTCCTGTGCTAATCGATGAATGGCTCCATAGAAGCTATAACTATATAGGCATGTTGTATAGCCAGGGTCCATTTTCTTAGTGCGGTGAAGCTGCTAGCTAACAATTTGTGAAGGGAAATATACCTGTAGGACATGCAGTCCGGTATATCTATATCTTCTTTTTCTTTCAGTGTTGACATGTAGATCTGAACAGTGTAATTTCGCTACCTGAAAATATTTACATGATTCTCTTAAATGTGGGATTTCTTTTTTCTCTGGCCTATCTCATTTAGACTGCTGCAGCCCATTGTCTATTGTGAGGAGGACTGAACTAAATACATAACAAAAATGGGTCACCATGACACCCCACACCAAGCTCTTGCACAGACTCCAACCATTGATACTGTTAAAAAATGAAGTACAATGTAATTAACTACAATGCATTCAATTCAGCAGTTACTTGAAACTCCACAATATTCAGATGACTCTCTTCATGCTAGATGGACCCCTGGAAAGCGCATATACAAAGTAAAATACATGTTCTTGATTAGTAAAGTTTAAATATACATTATAAAGCAAGTTTAAGGTTATTTTTAGGGATCTAACACAGGAATAACACATTTTACATATGCTGACTGTAAGTGCATCATATTTAAAGTTATATCAACCAATTTAATTATCTGGTGCTAATGTTAATTTAACACAATATTGAAAAACAAGAGATAAAGTAAACAAGGCTGTGATGGCCTAATATTCAACGTTCATCCAACCCAGGTGAGGTAAAATATAAAATAAGTTTATATATGTTGCTAAATCCCTGTCTTAACTTAATTTGCCCAAGCAGATGATCTTTAGTACTGTTCACCCAATTATGGATTAGCTTCCTTTGAAGTTGATAACATTATTACTGGTTTTGTTTACCATTTCCCCATAGACTTCAGTAGGAATCTGTGAATTAAAACCAGTAATAACATGTATAAACTACAATGGAATCCATCCATATATCGGGTCTATTAACCAAACTGTCTTAACTTCTTGAATGCAACAATTGTTATAGCATACAAGTGAGAGATCCCTTAATGCCACCTTCAGCTCACTCTCATTGTGGCTTTTTAAAATACAAAATTCCAAACTCTGTCACTATTAAAAAAACACACAAAAAAGAAAATTGACCTAAACTGGCACATTGTTCAGCTCAAACTGAGTACCTTGACCTTAGCAGGAGTGTTTAAAAACTTCCTTTGCTGATGTCAGAGTCAGTAATCTTAGATATGATAGACTAATTCACAACCAATGTCATTTTAGAAAATTTCAGTCCTGTGAATGGAACAAAAGGTTAAGTTTTTATCTTAATTCCTATCCTGCAATTGGTTGTTAGTTCTATAAGCTCTGATTGGCTGATTAACAGCCAATCATGGCTTCTTCTTCTTTTTTTTTTTTTAACTCCAAAGGAGTTCAGTTTGTAGAAAGTAGTATTTTTTTTTTATTTTGTTTTTCCCATGTAAGTATGTTTTGTGGGTTTTTTTGTCTGTTGGTGACAGAGGTCTGGAATAAATTCAAGCCAAATTACTAGTTGGAAAGGCTGTCTAATCTTGTTTTTTAATTTGAGCCATCACAGTCTGTCAGTTCAGTGTCTTAAGGGAGCACACTTTGGGGATGACAAGGAGCCAATAAAATGACACAGAGAACATATCTGAAACACCAAGTTCAGCAATTACATTGTAGCTGATCAGTATTTCTGATGTTACTTTGTCATTAAATTTCATAGTTGCCAAATCTTAACTTTTGCTGGCACAAAAGTACATGTATAGAAGAAACATGCATATTTGGAAGTTTTAATTACAATATTAAACGCTGGCCCAAACCCAAAACCCATCCTCATTTCTTATATCTTACAACTTCTGTGGGGCAGTATTTAACCCTTTTAGTGCCAGAGGGGTACGCAAAGCATTGCTTTGCTATGCTCTGCATACCCCTCTGGCATTCAAAGCGTTAATGCAATACCATAATGTGGAAATATACTGATCTATCATCTCTCACGATCATTCACAAAATGTGCTTTACAGATAGGGAATTTATAGTTTTATAAGCCCTTTTTATTGGGTGTGAATTTGTTAAGTATCACTGGACTTCTTTTTAAAAAAAATAATTTTTGTTTACAAAATCATCTTTTTTAATTTAACCTCTTGGGTGTCAGAGCTTTGGACAACACTTTGCAGAGCAATGGGTTGGTTAAACTTTGAATCACCAGGACACCAAGATATATGACATACAAATAAAGTACATATGAACATTCGCAACAACCTATATAGGAGAACAACTCGCTAGCACACAACTACTATATGAACAAGCCCTTAATGGCATCCCTCCAGCTGTGATAAGGAAAATATTGTATTTTTGATCTGATTTCATTTGTGCCAAGTTCATTTATCAGATTGCACATGCCAAAATACCCATAAACTCCCATCCTGCCCACTCCATGGTACAAAATGACTGTGTGTTGAGAGAAAAACAGAGTTAGACAGGCAGTGCTCTCAAAAGCAGCCTACTATGGATATATTTTGCAAAGAATATATTTATACATTTCGTATACAATGCCATATTGAATCAGTAATGTTAAGTTTCTTATATTGATGGTAAACGGGGGGGGGGTTTGTGCAGTATGGTATGATAAAGGTGAGATAAACGTTCCAGTAAGATAAATTCTCCAATTATTCTACGGAGCTTCTTTTTAATGTTAGAGATATCTTAGTTCATAGCGCTATAGAATAATATGAATTGGAGAGTGCATCTCACTGGAGAGTTACTCAACATTATTTATCTTTTGTGCATCTCCTCCTTGGATTCCAGGATTTTATGTATAGTTCATTCTTTTATGTCTTTTTTTTTCAAAACAAAATACAGAAAATGATTTATGGTTTGCTTATCACATTGTATCATTACCCATTATCTTACTATACCAATTCCCACTACACCTTAAAATCACACATTTCTGCTCTACGTAGTGCCACTACCTCACTACTCCGGCCCTGCTCTGCATACTGCCGCCTCACTGCTCCGGCCCTGCTCTGCGTACTGCCGCCTCACTGCTCTGGTCCTGCTCTGCATAGTATCACAACCTCACTGCTCCGGTCCTGCTCAGCGTACTGCCGCTGCCTCACTGCTCTGGCCCTGCTCTGCGTACTGACGCTGCCTCACTGCTCCAGTCCTGCTCTGCGTAGTGTCACAACCTCACTGCTCCGGTCCTGCTCGGCGTACTGCCGCCTCACTGCTCTGGCCCTGCTCTGCGTACTGACGCTGCCTCAGTGCTCTGGTCCTGCTCTGCGTACTGCCTCCACTTCACTGCTCTGGTCCTGCTCTGCGTACTGCCGCCACCTCAGTGCTCTGGTCCTGCTCTGCGTACTGCCACCACCTCAGTGCTCTGGCCCTGCTCTGTGTACTGACGTTGCCTCACTGCTCCGGTCTTGCTCTGTGGTAGTGCCGCGGCCTCACTGCTCCGGTCCTGCTCTGCGCACTGCCGCTGCCTCACTGCTCCGGCCCTGCTCTGCGTACTGCTGCTGCCTCAGTGCTCTGGTCCTGCTCTGCGTACTGACGCTGCCTCACTGCTCCAGTCCTGCTCTGTGTACTGCCACCACCTCACTGCTCCAGTCCTGCTCTGCATAGTGCCACCGCCTCACTGCTCCGGTCCTGCTCTGCGTACTGCCACCACCTCAGTGCTCTTGCCCTGCTCTGTGTACTGACGTCACCTCACTGCTCCGGTCTTGCTCTGCGTAGTGCCGCGGCCTCACTGCTCCGGTCCTGCTCTGTGTAGTGCCGCTACCTCACTGCTCCGGCCCTGCTCTGCGTACTGCTGCTGCCTCAGTGCTCTGGTCCTGCTCTGCGTACTGCCTCCACTTCACTGCTCTGGTCCTGCTCTGTGTACTGTCGCCGCCTCAGTGCTCTGGTCCTGCTCTGCGTACTGCCACCACCTCAGTGCTCTGGCCCTGCTCTGTGTACTGACGTTGTCTCACTGCTCCAGTCTTGCTCTGTGTAGTGCCGCGGCCTCACTGCTCCGGTCCTGCTCTGCGCACTGCCGCTGCCTCACTTCTCCGGCCCTGCTCTGCGTACTGCTGCTGCCTCAGTGCTCTGGTCCTGCTCTGCGTACTGCTGCCACCTCACTGCTCTGGTCCTGCTCTGCGTACTGCCGCCGCCTCAGTGCTCTGGTCCTACTCTGCATACTGCTGCCTCCTCAGTGCTCCGGTCCTGCCCTGCGTACTGCTGCTACTCAACTTGATGCAGTCATGAGCAGTAGAGTCTACTGCGCATGATGGCTTCTGACAAACATAGCAGCAGCAGTGAGCAGAAGCAGAGAGAGAGCAGTCACAGAGATATGCATTTTATAGGATTCAAGTGGATTCTGGGAGCAGGAGGTAGACTCAGGGAGAGTACAAAGCTACTCAAGATCTGATCAGACAACTGTTCTACCAAAGATGCAAGGAAAGTTCAGAAGTGTGTGTGTGTGTGTGTGTGTGTGTGAACTGATATAATAAAGAACTCACTGCAGTGAACAAAGGCTGAGAGGAAACAGGAAGCTATGCTAGGAATGCTTTGGACTGAGACAGCAGTAAGGAAATACTATACATGTTTAGCTTCGTGTGTGTGTGTGTGTGTGTGTTGAAATCAGATATTAATGTAAGGCCTGGCAGAAGAAGGCAGTGAGCAGCAACATAAAGAAGCCCCTTCCCTGATGCGTAGGAGGGGGGGGCATGACAGCTGGGCACGGACCCATCTTTTGGCAATATTTTGCCTTTGGTGGGTCCGTACTGGCTAGTGCAATTGGTGGGCAGGGTGCCCCTGTTTGTTTATAAAAATCCCCTGGTTAGCTCCCTGCGCACTTTTATTTTGGTGTTGGGGCAGCCGCACAGGTGAAATCTGTTTGTCCAGTACTTTTGGTCCTTGTGTCTGTAGCTGTGGGAGTCCATGGATCAACTGATGGACCGGGTAAAAGCATTCGCCAAAAAGGATGGTGGAGCATGGCTCTAGTGGCTTCTGGGTGCGGCGGATAGGCAGGTATCTGCAGACGCCCCTGGTCTGGAAAGGGAATGAGCAGATATGACTGTGCATGTGGACAGACGGCCCAGTGATCTAGGCCACCGGAGAGGTACAGCCCCAGTTCCTCCCACAGGAGAAGTGCATCGACTCCCTCAGCTTGTTCTTCTGTGCAGGCTTCCCCTACTTTGGCAAATCACCCAGGGACGCTGGGTGCTCCCACTGATGGAGTGGCGTGTCTTTATGGATGACTGCCACCCTCGAACCTGGAATCAACTTTGGCTGTGTTTCCCATTGCAGTGGGGCCTGAGTACCAAGTACTGGCTGTGCCTGGGCCTGCTCATCAGCAGAGGGCATCCCAAGATGGCAGCCTCACTGCTCCGGTCCTGCTACTGCCGCTACCTGACTGCTCCACGTGATACAGTTATGTGCAGTAGAGACTGCCCAAATGCGGGCAGTCTCTACTGTGCATGACGGCTTCTGACAAACATTGCTAGTGTTTTATTATATAGGATTTATCCTACCTTACTATAGATATAATTTTGAATACACTTAAAGATAAATAGTCATCTGTTTCTTAATATATATATCAACTAGTACTGTATCCACTGTCTGTTCTGTGCAGTATATCCCCCCCCCACACACACAAGAGACACTCACACACTGGTCCAACCACCACCATTATCTAAACCACAGTGGGTCCTCCCCATACACACTCAATGCATACCCTCAACCTCAGTGGTCCTACAAACATAAGCTTTCTATCAACAGTCAACCAGTGTGGTCCAACTCACTCTCAACCAATGTAGCGCCCACCTATAGAGTAGAGTCAAGGACAACCCCTTCTTTAAAAAAACTAAAACAATAACAGTCCTCCAATCCTGAAATGTGATGGTGATACCTTCTGAAAGTTAAAATACAACAGAGGCCAGGAGAACATTACATGAGGAGAGCAGACTAACAGCAGATAATTAGTTGAGAGTGCATTGTACCAATACATTAAACCACTATTATAACGTCTGCAGAATATGAAAATATATATGCAGTACTTGGGGAATAGAGAAAAGTGGGAGGAAAATATACTCCAGATGGTTGTGTGACATTGGGGGAATAGATATAGAAGATGATGAGGAAGAGGCTGATATGCAAACATGTTAGAATGATATGTATGGGGTAACATGCATGGGATGGGATTGAGATGTATGGGTTGGGTGATACATGTAATGTATAGGTGAGATATGTAGAGGATAATTAGAGGATGTTGGGGATATGTATGGGAAGGGGAGAGATATACAGAGGATAATTGAGGAGAGAAGTTCAGGTGATGGTAGAAGAAGACAAGGGGAAGAATAGATACAGGGGTTCGAGGGGTAAGTGAAGATCACAGGGACTAGGGGTAAGTGAAGATCACAGGGACCAGACACATAGGATGGGAGGGGAGATGCAGGGAGGAAGTTGTGAAAGAATAAGCAGGAGGCAAGAGAGTTTCTGGAAGTGAGAATGGGGAAAGTAGGGATGATGAGTAAGATTCAACTGATGGGGAGAGAGGTGCAGAAGATAGGGGAGATGCAGAGGAAAATGGAGATTAGATGCAGAAGATAATGCAGGAAAAATAGTGTGAATGATGAGTGAAAATTCAGGGGATGAAGGAGGAAAATGTAGGTTATGAGGGAGGTGTGATGAAAATTTGGGATAGGTGTAGGTTTTAATGTAAATACAGATGTAGGACATGATGAGAAGAAAAATGTAGGGAATGATGTGTTAAATCTGCAGGGGAGAAGAATGGGAGATATGTAGAAGGGGATCATGGGAATAAAGATGCAGGGAATTCTGAGAAAGTTGCAGGAGGTGATAGAGGAAAATGCAGGAGGTGATGGGGAGATTTGCAAGGAATGAAAGGGCAGATATGCAGTGTATAGTGTGGTTATATGCAGGGATTTGGGAATGATAAGGGGATGGGGTTGCAGATACACAGAATACGGTGAGGAGATACAGCAGATTGGAAGAGGAGATTCAAGGATGGGAATTTGGGTTGTATATAATATATAAAGAGATACAGTGGACAACAGGGTAATATTTAGAAGGTTATGATGGAGACATTCTGGAGATTGTGATGGCATGTGCATGTTGTAATAAGTGAAAGAAACAGAAGATGGTGGCAAAAATGGATGTAGTGGATGGATAAGACCAGATGCAATGGGTAATGGAAGACAGGAAGCTGGGAATCCTGGTATGGAGTTGCAGGGGCTGAAAGTAAAACAAATCTTTTACCTTTGTACAGTTGGTAATTTAATTTGTTTGATTAGTGTCTCATCTGCTCTGTTTCCACTGGTGACCACGGAGTCCCACTCACACTTGACTTCTGGGTGTGAATGAAGTTCAAAAGACATCTCAGGAGACAACATTCATGTGGGGGTATCAGGGGACAGGAGATAGATATGTAGAAGTGATCGTATTGTGTAGGGAATATTTGTTTAAGGTAGGCAGAACTTATTACTTATGTTGTATGCACTTATATTGAGCTACACATTATGCTATACCATAAGCTTGTTTATTTTAATGAATATTACTGTTTTAGAGATGTGTGATATGCACAGTAAAACATCAAAATAGGTTACATCTTTTGTGACTGAATTTTGGCTGGTGATCACTATTTTAGAGCACATTTCTTTCTGCCTGGACAGTGAAAGAATAAAGAAAATTCTACAGAGCTAGCGTGTTAAAAAGTGTGAATATTGCTAGATTTCTTCTCAAAGAAGGAAGCTGAAAATGTTTTTTTTTAACAAATGGCAAATGTGTTCTTTCTGATCTGTCAGTAATACAGGAAACTGCCAAAAAGGGTTTTCCATAGAAAAAAATTGTATAAATAATGAAAAATTACATGCTCTCATTTGAAGATAATTTTTCAATTTTACTCTATGTAAGTAATCTTATCTGCCATCTGTCACTGATCAAGCAAATGAACTTGATACCAAAACTTGTAAGACACACCATATTCAATACTATTGCAAAACATTTACATTTGAATGTGAAAATGGCAAATCATTACTATACCTTGAAGCTTCTTCTCTCATAAATTTTAAAGACTGTAGTATGTGTGGTGCAAACACCAGTCCCCATAGATAGCTAACAGGTTAGGCTTCTGAGAAATCACTGCTTGAACAAAGATATGTCAATCAGAGTGACTTATTGACAAGTGTGGCACTCTTAAAACCTAGATAATAGCTTTTGAGGATTACATATGTGTACATTTGGCTTACATTTTTCAACTGGTGACACAGTTCTCCAGTAAGTAAAGAATATTCAACATCTATGTTATTTAATACAGTCTAGAAATCAAAGTCTTTAAAATACTCCCCACTTCTTAACTATACTCATAAGAGGACAATTTCTTTAAGATCTTTTCAGCACTTGCAAATACAATATATAGATCTACCAGTGCTTCACGTTGATAAGCTCTTGTAACCCTGTATTGTTTAAACCTTTAAATTGTAAAGTGCTTCTTATACATGTGGTGCTATACAAATTAGCTTATTCATTCATTCATATGCAAATTCTTATTAAATGAAAAAGTATGTTAT
Organism: Rhinophrynus dorsalis; assembly: GCA_037306005.1. NCBI lineage: Eukaryota > Metazoa > Chordata > Amphibia > Anura > Rhinophrynidae > Rhinophrynus > Rhinophrynus dorsalis. The sequence continues at coordinate 425,156,373 of CM074719.1, read as the reverse complement.
ATTACTTACAGATACTAAAAAAGAAAATTTCACATTGGAGCTCTATCACTATTTGGAAAAACACTTGATTTCCCACAGGTATTAGTGGATGGTCTGTGTTCTATTTAACACCAAGAGATATAAATAAACAATAAAACATTTATAAAAAAAAAACAATAGTCTAGGGATAATAATAGAATAAGTACCAGTAAAATAAAATTATAAAAATCCCAGTAGATTAAATAATAATAATAATAAATTCCAGTATGGTACCAATTGTGCTGGCTTCTATCCTACTGAATCTGGTTTTGGTTCCTCATTCGACTACCCCTCCCATCCTTACATCCCGTGCATGCAATTCCACAAAGGATAACTACAGAAAAATTACACACACAGGAGTTATCCAAATGCTATTGTTTGTATTGAACTACAGTTTAATGGGCCATTGTCATATTCATGTGGGTGTGGTTATGTGTTAAAGTGTCACTTTACTACCACTTTATTAGCAGCTACTCCGATAGCTGTCTGTGCTGTCAAAGTTCACAGTCCCCAAATTGCCAAGCTGTGGTTGAAGCTGGTATCTCCTTGTAGTTTTCTATGAAGCTACAGCAAGTGTCTACAATAACCAGATATTTAAGACTCTTGTCTCACCTACCTGTTTTTGTGGGCTCAGTCTTCCTCACCATGGCTTTCCCTTCTAGGAAGTTGACAGATACCACATGCTTCCCATTCTGCCATGGAGTCTTGATTGTGGTGATGAAAAACTGGGAACAGTAAGTGTCTTTGCTTGATTTGGTCATGCTCACCTTGGTCATCAGCAAACCTTTCCACATAAATACTTTTGCTTCCAGTCCCATGTCCCCTGGTAAAGTCACCTCCCTGGTAGGGATGGGAAAAAGTCTTATTTTGTAGTAATTTTCACAAAAAATAAAGATTTTCCACTTTTTCCATGGGAATTACCACTCGTAGAGAAACCCACAGATTTTTCTGCTGTTTTGCAAACACCACATATTTTCCCATGAGAACAGTGCCATTTTCTAACTATATTTTCAATGTTGGTGAAACTTCCACATACTATAAAAACGTGGAACTTCCCACCAAGCAGTATGCTGTAGAATAACAGAGAAAGAGAATGGAAGTAGACAAGGAGGAAGAGAGAGAGAAAGAGAGAGATAATAAAAATACAGTTGTTTGGTATTCTGTCTAGCACTATGAACAGCAAAAGGAGTTGAAGGGACATTGCTGATTCTGCTAATGCAGATGTTGAGGGATTTAACAGCACCAGCAGTAAAGGGAGTCCACATTCCCCTTATCAAATAATCTCCAGAACACTCTAACTGGCACCCCCTAAGCCAATCACCGAAGCACGATAAGACTGCCTGCAGACCAGCAAGCTAGGACCGCAAATCCTCTCGTAAGTATCCCAACAACAAGTAAGTGGGATTTGACCACTTCCCTGACCAGCGGGCTAAGACCACTATAGAGAAAAAGCTGAAGGCAGGAACAACCAAGATCCACCGAGAGTGACCTGGAGTAAACAGTGGGTATGTAGAGAGTAGTAAAAGACAAACTGAGGTACCGGGAGCAAATTGGAATAACTTAGGTTGTGCAGAGATTGGTCAAAGAGAAGCCAAGGAAGAGTATCGGGAGCATCGGTAGACAAAAAGCAGAGGGCAGAAGCAAAGTAAAAAAACAGACCTAGTAAGTAACAGAGAATCAAAAAATCAGAAACCACCAAAGAACAATTAGCACTAAGCACGAATAATCAAGCACAGAACAAAGGGCTAGCTAGGTGATAAATAGTAACACTCCAGTCAGCGAAGAGGAAGAGGAGGAGAAAGGTAAGCAGACGGAGAGCTATCAAAAAGGGAAAGAGGCAATCTCTTACAAGGGGACTTCTGTCACATTTGTCATCACCAACCAGTCTCCTGGAGTAGCAAGAGGCAGGTGGTGGTGCAGGTGGTGTGGAATAGAGCATGAGGGTGTTTTTGGCAGGAAGCTATAAGAAATAGGAGGAAGAGATGCATTTGGGTATTTGCATCACCTCCACTACCATCAGTGACATTCTGGTCTTTTCTACTGCAGTAATTCCTTATATTGAGTCATCAGAGACCATTTTATATCTATCTCAACAGCAGGATGAGGAGTGTAGTGTGCCAAAAGCCACCATGGTCACCATGGGATTGGGTTTAGGAAGAAGGGATATGGGACTAGAACAGGTTCTTCTTGCCACCACTACTACTACTCAGCCAGTGAAGGTGCTTTTGGGTAAGAAGTAGAGAAGAAGAAGAAGGACATTTTTCTCCTTCTGTCATGGGTGTGGGAAATTTTTCCCTTGGGGCACGCACAGTGCAATCACTAGCTACTGCAGTGTGCACTATGTATGATAAGGTAGTGAAAAAGGAAAAAGGAAGGGTCATACTTTGGCACATCTACCCTCATAAACAACATGCATCATAAACAACAAAACATTTATGTTAAAAATATGAATGCTAAACCACAAAACAGAAAATATGAATGCCACTGTCATTGTGCCCCTTGTCACTCCCCAAGAGCACAAAGACAAGGGTCAAAAATCCCATAGGAAGTCAAGAGAAAACCAGCTTGGAAGTTTGTTGATGACCCTAACACCTGCATTGCAATCGACTCATGCTAGGGTCTGGGTGCAGGAAAATGTACTCCCCTGCATCTGCCCTGGCATTCTCAGCTTCCTTTTCTTCTTCTGGTACACCACATTTGCTTTTGTTAGCTCACCTACCAACTTATTGTAAGTCTGTAGATGTGAGGATCGGATAGTTCATCTCTACCCATTGCACAGTGTGTGGAGCACTGACCACAAGAGACATTATTGTGTCAGGGAGGATTGATTATTTTTATTAAATTTTCTTGACATCACGTGTCGTTAGGGGAGGACAAAGGCTATATTGACAGCACAGAACTTGATATCTTGGGAAATGGCTTAACACTGCTGACCAAAGTGTCAAGGTGGTTGGTTACAGTTGTGCCTGCTGCTTAATATGAGAGTAGATTTGTCATTTGTTGTGATACTTCCCAGTCCTTTTCACAATGGGGGAGATTCACTAAGCGATGATAAAGAGGTGACACAGAGTTGATAAAGTGGAGATGACTTCTCCAGTTATCCCTTCTCCAATTCCTATCTTATTCTATGGCGCCTATGCACTAAGATTTCTTCAACTTTGGAGATCTTAGTGAATAGGCTCCATAGAATAATATAGGGACTGGAGAAGGGATAAACTGGAGAAGTCATCTCCACTTCATCACCACTTGTGAATATCCCCAGTGTGTCTTTGTGAACACTGTGCACATTGCAGTTGGTGCTGATAAGGGACAGTTCCTATGAATAAAGAAGAAACCTGAAAAATGTAGAAAAATGTAGACTAGTGATGTCCTCACCCTCATTGTCCAAAAAAAAAGAGAAACCAGTTCGAAGTCCTAAATAATATAGCCTGGACAATACACTTTAATACTTCAATTTTATTAATAACTATTAAAAAATAAAAACTAGAACCCTTTATGAATTAGGTTTTTACTAAAAATATTTGTTTTGTCAAAACATGTCTCACAAGGTATAAAAGAAATAGTCAACAACTGAATTAATAATTATTCGATTAAGCCAGGGATGTTTTTTTATTTATATGACTTCATAATAGCGACTGATGGGCTTAGATTATCAAATAAAGAATATATTGGGAAATAAGGTCCTAGGTTAGTCCCTTCATTTTTTAACAAACTTATTTATTAAACACAGTTCCTATGGATTATTCATATCCCCAGGACACTTTATTTATAATAGGAATATTCAGTAACTTCCTTCAAGTGGCACTTCAATAATTGTCCATGTTATAAAAATGCAAATTGCTACATTCTCATACAGCTAGCTAGTTGCCAATGTTATTGCTAGCATTTAATGTCTGACAAACCCTTTCAGGCTATTATTGCCTGTAATTGTGTCAATTAGTTGCAAACATCGACACTTCTTATACGCATACTACAGGTTAAACAATGAATGGTTACTACTGGATATATTTTAATGCTCAGCGTTGTGGATTTTTAATGGAAAACTTTCCGATGTAAACCACATACAGTCAGTGGTATGGAATACAACTCAATACGTTGACTTTTATTACTGTTGTTAAAATATTATTTTCAGAGTGACAAGTACCTTAGTCTGAACCAGTTCATTTAATTCTACCCAGTTCTTTTTATATTATACATCACTCATATAAATGTCATCTTATTTTATATAATTTCTAAATTCAACTCTAGAGTTGTATGACTATGTTTCCTGGTTCCACAATTATATTCTACAACTCTATGGGAGCAGTGTAATATTTGTAGTTAACGCTATCCTTCGTAGTTGTCTGGAACAGGTATAACAGGCTATTATAGCCTTTAGTTGTATTAACTGATTTAGGATTTAATTACCCCTTATCTGCACACCGAGGAATAATCAGTGGATATTTACAACTAAATATATCCTAATGCTCAATATCGTTTATTAAAACAGAAAACTGTCCGGTTTAAACCTTCTCCAGTTACCTGTATAACATGCACCTTTAATATACCAATATTACTGTAGTTGAAAAACTGTTTTAAGAGTGAACTGGTAATATGTTTCTCTGATACCGATTTTCTTTATTACCCTCGGTTTTCAGTGGTTAATATCTCACTCATATGATTGTTCCTTTTTTTGAGCAATTTCTTACACAAAAAACAGTTAGGGTTTTCTTGTTTAACGATTGAATGCTCTGACTCTTTGGAGCAGGGTATTGGTTGTAACTAACACTATCCGTTCTGGCCATCTGCAAGGAGCATTCCACATTCTAATGCTGCACTATTTGGCAACCATTATACAGAACCATGAGTGGCATCTAATACATTATTAATTCTGGATTAATTTAACTCATGAATTGCTGATTATTACTGGCCCTACATGTGTCACCATTATAAATGGCTTCCTCAGGGGCTATAGCAAAAGTGATTGCATCCTTGGCTGTTCTTATATCCCCCTTCTGGTCCATTAGGTGGGAGGGTACTTTCGACGTCACTGTCCGACATCACGACTGAAATAATTGACAGGTTTATTATCCTTTGAAATTTCACTAATTGTCTTCATGTTTATGAATTGCTGTGATTACATAAATATACTGTCAACCTGAATAATAATAAAGATTCTATACAAATAGGTTATCTCTTATTTGCCAGTGATTGACAGGTTTATTAACCTTTGAAGTTGCACCACTCATCTTCATGTTTATGAATTACTATGATGACATAAATATACTATCAACCTAAATGATAATAAAAATACTATCCAAATAGATTAATTCTTATTTGTCATCTTTATTCAGAACATGAAAACTATTATTATTATTTTTACAAACACTTTTTTGTATGATGCATTTTTCCAAACATGTGACAACATAATAACAATTTGCTCACTAATGCAGCTGATTTTTGATAGAGAAAAATAGTTATTGTTATGACAAACATTAAAGTAGAATTAAGTTTAAAATCATTACTGGAGAAAAAATTATGGGGTTTATACAATTTGAAGCCTCGTTAAATGATAACATAGATAAACTAGCTAATGAGCTAAAATATCGGAAATATAGGATATACAAATGGGACAAAAAAAGACTTTGAGGTGGTTAAAGTCTATAAAAGACCAAATAAGATATAATCCCAAGCTAACTGGACAGAGACAGATATATCAGACCCTGACAAATATATCAGACCATGAAATAGCTGCTAGTCAACAAGGTATAAGAAAAAATAGAAGGGGACAAAATCCATAAAAAAATAGCAAAAATGTTTTGGATTCCCCCAGGCTTAAGAGATCGTATAATCTGGGGGTACAAGGACACAAAGACCCAGGATAACCTCAAAGTCATAAACCTGTCAAAATTCAGCTAAAAAAAGACCAAACTGAGGTTTTAGGCAAAGTCCTGGCTTACTAACCATTAGCTAACATGCAAGTATTTGATTGGATAAAAGAAATTAACCTCTTTGGTTAGAAGCTGTTGTTACAGAAGTTCTTCTGTCAAATCAAAGGAAAACCATCAGAATTTAGAGAACCTATTGAGTTTACTAGATGAGAATGAGGTATCAAAATATGTCATTACAGTCCCGTTCACCAGTTATAAGATTTCATTCAAAATTTACACCATCTCTAGTAACATCTCCTCATGTACAAGTATTTATGGAGAAAGTCATAGAAAAACTAATACCTGAGTTTACAAATTAAGAAGACAAAGGTCATCAATAATAATCTAACAGAAGCCAAACAAAATGCCTTAAAAACATTAAATGCAAACTCTGAAATAATAATAAAAAGTTCAGATATAGGAGGGAACATCGTAGTTATGGATATAGAGAACTATGAAAATGAATGTCTGAGACAGTTACAGGATACAAAATGTTATAAAATATCGATTAGTGATCCAGCAACTCAATACTCAATAGAACTCAGTAAGATCTTAAGTAAAGCACCGGCTGATAAACTCATCAATAAAGATGAATATGGGTACTTAATCATACCTAATCCTGTCATGTCAACATTCTGTATGACCGTGATTGCTGGCTTTTGCTGTCAGTCAGTTGTAAGAACACTCCTGTCTATTGCCCGCCCAGTATTGCCTATATAGACTGGGCTGAGGCACCCTTTGGTTGCCCTTTCGTGGTGTCTCTATGTCAGTAGTCACCTGCCTTTGTACCTGTTCCTCTGGGTCTGTTTAGCTACCGTATACCTGTGTCAGTGTCTCACCCAGACGCCAGTGCCACTCCTGCGTGATTCCTGCTTCCGTTCCTGATCCGGTTTGGCTGACGTTCCTGCTTCCATTCCTGATCCGGTGTAGCTGTTGTTCCTGCTCCCGTTCCTGACCGGGGTTGGCTGTCCCACTGTTCCAGTATCCTGTACTGGCCTGACTGTCGTTCCTGCTCCTGGATCCTGACTGGTATCCTCCATTTTACTCTGGTTGCCTGGGTGACATTCTGACTACTGGTTTACTCCATACACCGGTTGCTAGTTGCCTCCTTTACAGCACCGGTAGGGCGTTCGTGTTGTCCAGTACGTGGTACTGGCTTACTCCATATCACCGGTTGCTAGCTGCCTTCATTACAGCACCGGTAGGGCTTCCGTGTTGTCTAGTATGTGGTACTGGTTTCCTCCATATCACCGGTTGCTAGCTACCATCATTACAAGCACCGGTAGGGCTTCCGTGTTGTCCAGTACGCGGTACTGGTTTACTCCATATCACCGGTTGCCGCTGCCTCCATTATTGCACCGGTAGGGCATTCCTGTTGTCCAGTACTTGGTACTGGTTTACTCCATATCACCGGTTGCTAGCTGCCATCTTTACAAGCACCGGTAGGGCTTCCGTGTTGGCCAGTACGCGGTACTGGTTTACTCCATATCACCGGTTGCTAGCTGCCTCCATTACAGCACCGGTAGGGCTTCCGTGTTGTCCAGTACATGGTACTGGTTTACTCCATATCACCGGTTGCTAGCTGCTTCCATTACTGCACCGGTAGGGCGTTCCTGTTGTCCAGTACGCGGTACTGGTTTACTCCATATCACCGGTTGCTGCTGCCTCCATTATTGCACCGGCAGGGCGTTCCTGTTGTCCAGTACGAGGTACTGGTTTACTCCATATCACCGGTTGCTAGCTGTCTCCATTACAGCACCGGTAGGGCGTTCCTGTTGTCCAGTACGAGGTACTGGTTTACTCTATATCACCGGTTGCTGCTGCCTCCATTATTGCACCGGCAGGGCGTTCCTGTTGTCCAGTACGCGGTACTGGTTTACTCCATATCACCGGTTGCTAGCTGTCTACATTACAGCACAGGTAGGGCATTCCTGTTGTCCAGTACGAGGTACTGGTTTACTCCATATCACTGGTTGCTAGCTGCCTCCATTTACAGCACCGGTAGGGCCTCCCTGGTTTTCCTATACGTGATACTGGTTTGCTCCACTGTACCATCTTATGCTGATGCTTCCAATCTTACAGCACTAGTGGAACTGTCCTTCAGTCACATTTAGGCTGCCTTGCCCGGTATATTGGCAAGGCCGGTAGAGCCTCATTCAGATTGTTGTGCCATCCTCCAGGCTGCCTTGCCCTGTATATTGGCAAGGCCGGTAGAGCCTTATTCCTCAATTGTGTCATCCATCAGGCTGCCTTGCCTGGTATATTGGCAGGGCCGGTAGAGCCTTATTCCTCAATTGTGTCATCCATCAGGCTGCTTTGCCCAGTATATTGGCAAGGCCGGTAGAGCCTTATTCCTCAATTGTGTCATCCATCAGGCTGCCTTGCCTGGTATATTGGCAGGGCCGGTAGAGCCTTATTCCTCAATTGTGTCATCCATCAGGCTGCTTTGCCCGGTATATTGGCAAGGCCGGTAGAGCCTTATTCATTTTGTTGTACCATACCATAGGCTGCCTTGCCCGGTATATTGGCAGGGCCGGTAGAGACTACCATACTGTATCTTTGTAAATGCTACTGTTTGAACCTATTTTGTGCATGTCATTTATATGTATGTTCAGGACCCGTGAGGGTTCTTATTAAACTTTTCAATAAAGTTTGATTTTTATCTTACTCTGTGTCTGAGAGTCAAAACAAACCGTGACAATATAATACCAAAAGTTTACAAAAGTTTAAGCAATCCACCTGGTCACCCAATAGTTTCAGGCATTGGAGGGCTAACAGAAAATTGCATTAAATATATAGACACAATTATACAACCTTTCGTATCTAGCCTCCCTTCGTATATTATAGATTTATTGGATGCCATAATATTACTGGAAGGAATTCATCTCGAAAGTGAACATCTCTTCGTATCATTAGATGTTGACTCTTTAGATACTAGTAGCTGGTATTGAGGCTGTTAGTTATTTTCTGAACATGCGAGGCACTCAGTATATGCCCTTTAATAAGCTGATCAAGGATCTATTATCATTTGTTTTGAACTACAGCCATTTTGTATAAAATAATCCATATTATCATCAACAACAAGGGACGAAAATGGGAAGCACCTGTGCCCCTAGTTATGCCAACTTTACTTGGGATGGAGGGAGCAGACTCATATATTTGTTGAAAATATGGAGGAATTTACAAAATTCATCAAAATATGGATCTGGTTCATTGATGATGTCTGCCTTATCGGGCAGGTCCACTAGAACTCTTCAACTTGTTTGTGTCTAAAATTAATAACAATAAAATGAATCTCAAAGTAACCACAACAGCTAATAGAAATGGAATTTCATTTTTAGATATTAGGATATACAGGGGTAATAACAACATAATTAAGACCTCAGTATACAGAAAAGATACAGCAACCAATACCCTATTAGAGGTTACAAGTAACTACCCTGTTCCCCTAAAAAATGGAATACTAATTGGGCAGTACTTAAGAATACGACGACTCTGCAGTACAGTTATGGAATTTAAGACTGAGGCCAAAAAGCTATAGCAGCATTTTTTGGCTAGGGGGTATAGTAGAAAACTTCTAAAGAAGGTCTATAAGAGAACTTAACCCCACTCCAAAGCAGCAACATGAAAAATAAATAAGACTGGTAACCAATTTTGATTCCCAACATGCAGATATCAAACAAATCTTAAGGAAATATTGGCATATCTTTCACAATAATGAAGATCTAGCTAAACGCAAATTGGGAAGACCAACAATCACCTATAGTAGGGGTCACAATTTAAGTGATCTACTAGTACACAGTCATTTCCAAAAAGGACATAAAACTACTTGGCTTGCTAGTGATCTAAAAGGTATATATCTGTGCAGTCAATGTCAAGCCTGTAAATAAATTAACAAAGATAACATATTTTTCATCCAAAAAAGCAATACAAGATTTTAGATCCATCAATTCAGTAACTGCAACTCAATGAGATTGATTTATCTCCTAGAGTGCCAATGTGGTGTAAAATATATAGGAAAAAACAAAATAAAGTTAAAAACATGTATCCTTAAACATGTAGGGGATATAAGAAACAGGAGGGATAAAACAGTTGCGAGACATGTCGTGGATATGCATTCAGGAGATCCTACAGTAATAAATTTCAAGACAATACAACGTATTACACCAACAACAAGGAGGTTGATTTACATATGAATCTTTTGAGAACAGAATCAAAATGGATTTATAGTTTAGGAACGAAAAATCCTCATGGTCTTAATGAGAGTTTTATTTTCAATCAGTTTAATAAAGATTGAAAAATTGCAAAAATATGTTAACCAGAAATTCATGAGTTAAATTAATTCAGAAATAATATTGTATTAAAAATGTATTATGGTCCGGTATAATGGTTGCCAAATAGTGCAGCATTACAATATGGAATTCTCATTGCAGATGGCCAGGAGGGATAGTGTTAGTTACAACCATACCCTGCTCCAAACAGTTGTAGCATTCAATCGTTAAACAAGAAAACTTAATCATACAACCCTAGCTGTTGTTTGTACAAAAAATAGCACAAAAGAAGGAACGATTATATAAGTGATATAATAACCGTTGAGAACTGGGGGTAATAAAGAAAACCAGTATCAGAAAAATGAACTTACCACTCTTAAAACAGTTTTTCAACAACAGTAAAATTGGTATATTAAAGGTGTATGCTATACCGGTAACTGGATGAGGTTTAAACTGGACAGTTTTCTGTTTTATTATACAATATTAAGTATTAGTATATATTTAGTTGTAACTATTCATTGATTAATCCACAGTGGGTGATCAAATCCTAACTCAGTTAAAGGAGGTGTTCAAATCCTAAATCCTAAATCAGTTAATACAATTAAAGACTATAATAGCCTGTTATACCCGTTCCAGACAACTACGAAGGATAGCATTAACTACAAATATTACACTGCTCCATAGAGTTGTAGCATACAATTGTGTAACCAGAAAACATAGTCATACAACTCTAGAGTTGAATTTAGAAATTGTATAAAATAAGATGACATTTATATGAGTGATGTATAAAATAAAAGGAACCGGGTAGAATTAAGAGAACCGGTCCAGACTAAGGTACTTGTCACTCTGAAAATAATATTTTAACAACAGTAATAAAAGTCAACGTAATGAGTTGTATGCCATACCGCTGACTGTATGTGGTTTACATCGGAAAGTTTTCTGTTAAAAATTCACAACGCTGAGCATTAAAATATATCCAGTAGTAACCATTCATTGTTTAACCTGTAGTATGTGAAGTGTCGAAGTTTGCAACTAATTGACACAATTACAGGCTATAATAGCCTTAACTGGTTTGTCAGACATTAAGTGCTAGCAATAACATTGACAACTAGCTAGCTGTATAAGAATGTAGCAGTTTGTATTTTTACAACATGGATAATCATTGAAGCTCCACTTGAAAGAAGTTACTGAATATTCCTATTATAAATAATGTGTCCTGGGTAATATGAATAATCCATAGGAACTGTGTTTAGTAAATATGTTTGTAAAAAAAATAAAGGGAGTTGCTGAGGACCTTATTTCCCAATATACTCTATATTCGATAATCTAAGACCTTCAGTTGCTATTATAAGGTTAAATAAATAAACGGTATCTCTGGCTTAATCAAATAATTAATTAGTAGTTCAGTTGCTGGCTATTTCTTTTATACCTTGTGAGTCATGTTTTGATAAAACAAGGAGTTTTAGTAATTACCTAATTCATAAAGTGTTTTAGTTTTTAGTTTTTAACCCCTAGAGTGCCAGGTGGGTACAATGTACGAGTGGACACATCTGTACCTGCTGTGCCACGCTCGTACATTGTACAGCTAAAATGCGGTCACTGCATAAGCCGGTATAACCATCTTGCAGTGGCCGCATTTCAGCTGAAATGCAGCCTGGCACTCTTGGGAGGACATGAGGATTACTCCACATGTCCTCCCAGGTATTGATCTCCCAGCCGATCCCGCTGGTAGATCAATATCGCCAAGGGAGAAGCAGAGCTTTTCCCTCCTCCGCTCTCCTACCCGAACTTCCGGGTAGGAGTGGGTGGGACCGGGGGAAGCCTCCTAACGTCAGCGGTGACATGATCACCGATGACGTTAGGGAAGTTTCCCATACCCGATTCACTCCTACCGGTGTTAGGAGTGAAAGGCAGGAGAGCTTTTGCTCTCCTGCGGTCGCCAGATTGATCTCCCAGCCGATCGGCTGGGAGATCAATAACTGGGGGGACACCAGGAGGGCTCCTGATGTCCCCCACAAGGTCTGAAATGAAAAAATAATAATAAAAAAAAAATGGCTAAGTAACCCTGTGAGTGCCGCAGGGGTCCCCAACACATTGCTTTGCAATGTGCTGGAGACCCCTGAGGCACTCACAGAGTCACTTTTTTGGGTGGGATTTTGTTTGTTTTTTTGTAAAAACCTCATTGGGTGGATCGGGGGGGTCCTGATGCCCCTCAATGAGGTCTATAATTAAAAAAAAAAAAAAAAAAAAAATGTAACCCTGTGTGTGCCACGGGGGGGAGGGGCAATGCAGCCCCCCTTCTGCGGCACACACAGGGCTTTTTTTCATTACTTCGTTATCAGAGATTGTTGGGGGACCATCAGGATTGGTCCTGATGGCCCCCCAACAAGCTCTGATTACCAAGTAATGATAGAAAAAAAATAAACCTTCTGACTGCCACAAGGATCCAATGCATTGCTTTGCAATGCGCTGGAGACCCCTTTGGCACTCACTGAGATCTCATTGGGGAGGGATCAGGGGGTTCTGATGCCCCTCAATGAGGTATATAATAAAATTAAAAAAAAAAAAAAAAATTAACCCTGTGTGTGCCACTGGGAGGGGGAGTTCAATGCAGACCCCCTTCCTGTGGCACACACAGGACTTTTTATCATTACTTTGTGATCAGAGCTTGTTTGGTGGCCATCTGAATACAAAGTAATGATAAAAAAAAAATAATCCTTTGTGTGCCACAGGGGCCCAAATGCATCACTTTGCAATCCACTGGACACCCCTGTGGCACACAAAGGATTTTTTTCCCCCTTTTATTTTTTATTTAGACCTCATTGTATGGGTTCTGATGCCCCCAACGAGGTCTACACAAAAATATTGGGGGGAAAAGCCCCCAAAAATGCACGTGCCATGGGGGGGGGTCCAACACAGTGCTTTGCAATGTGTTCAACCCCCTGTGACACACACACACTTTTCTTTTTTCATTATTCTGTTTTTAGACCTTGATGGGGGACACCAGGAATGTTCCTGATACCCCCTCCCCAACGAGGTATGAATACAAAATAATAATTAAAAAAAAAACTCTTTGTGTGCAACAGGGGGTCCAACGCATTGCTTTGCAGTGCATTGGGCACCCCTGTGGCATGCACAAAAAATGCCTCCAACCCCCCCCCCCCACGTACCATATCCCCCTGCCTGGTTCCACAGCCAACTGGCAGTCCCATTCCCCAGCCTGTCCCCCAGCCTGTTTCCACTGCCTACTGGTAGACTCCAAGTACCAGTATGCACTAGATTCAGGCTGGGAATCAAACTTTGTATGAGGGGGACATACAGTGCACACTGGTAGTCACAGATCCCCCATACACACTATCAGACATTGCCCCACCATCACCACCATCCTTGCTTCTCTGCTCATACCCACACACACTGCCTAATCCCTCATCCTTCCACACACTTTGTTACACTGGTAGTCACAGGTCCGCACGTACACCGGCTGACGCCCTAGTTTCTTTCATCTGTTAGCTATAAAATCACACATACACTGTTTGCTTTCCCATTCCTGTTTCACTGGTAGCTACGCTCCTGCAGCGTAAATTGGTATGTCAACCCACAGCAGTGGGGTACCATTTTTCTTAGGCTGGCAAGAAGTCCTCCTAGGAAATCCCATGCCATTGAACCATTTTAGTATATTTGAAGTGACTGATGTGTAAAATAAATGTTTTTTTTTCCTGTAGTACCACATTCTGGAAATAGTTGTGCCAACTAACTTAGAGGTAAAAAGGCAAGTGACCCCTCATTAGATGCGGCAGGTTGTCTTCTTTCCAAAATGGTATGGTTTATCTACCTTTTCTTCAATTCTGTAGGTGTTATAGCCATTTTCGTACAGGCAAGTCAGGTTTGAGAAAATGTTAGAAACATCAGAGTTTGTAGTAGGTGTACTTTTCTACTTCTAGCACCCCCTAAGGTAGTGCAACTCATACCAGTGGGGTGTCGTTTGACTCCTAAGAGCACTAGCAAACAAATGCAGTTGAAAATTCAATGGTTTTCACAGAGCTCCATACATTTGAAGGGGCAGAAGTGTAAAAAAATTCATTTTTTTTCCTATATCGCCTCCTTCTGGAAACATTTATGCACACCATTATTGGGGTAAGAAGGCAAGTGACCCCTCATTAGATGCGGCAGGTTGTCTCCTTTCCAAAATGGTATGATTTATCTACCTTTTCTTCACTTCTGAAGGTGTTATAGCCATTTTTGTACAGGCAAGTCACATTTGAGAAAATGTTAGAAACATCAGAGGTTGTAGTAGGTGTAGTTTTCTACTTCTAGCACCCCCTAAGGTAGGTCAACTCATACCAATGGGGTGTCGTTTGACTCCTAAGAGCACTAGCTAATGAATGCAGTTGAAAATTCCATGGTTTTTACAGAGCTCCATACATTTGAAGGGGCAGAAAAGTAAGAAAATGCCTTTTTTTCATTAGCGCCACCTCCTGGAAACATTTGTGCATACCAGCCTTTGGGTAAGAAGGCAAGTGACCCCTCATTAGATGCGGCAGGTTGTTTTCTTTGCAAAATGGCATTGTTTCTCTACCTTTCCTGCAAATCTATTATGGTTAGAACCATTTTAGTGCAAGCAGATAATTTAAAAAACAAAAGTGTCAGGTTTACGTACGTGTTCCTAGCACCCACATATTGTATGTTAACCCACACAAATGGGCTACCATTTTTCTCATGTTGGTAGCAGGTACTGAATACAGCAGGAAATGTTATGGTTTTCAAAGATTTTAGTATCTTTGAAGTGGTGGAAATGTAAAAAAACATGTATTTATTCCCATAGCACCACCATTTGGAAATATTTGTGCACTTCAGCCCAGGGGGTAGAAAGGCAAGTGACCCCTCACTTGATGCGGGAGAATGTCTACTTTTTAATATTACATCTTTATTACTTTTATAGATATACAAACAGCATACCCAGATATTCACATAACAAAAAATGTGCCCTATCTATCCCATTATTACACAACTCATTAACATAATACATATTACCCAAAAAATAAATCAATCAAACACTTAAAAAATCACATACATCCCACTTTCATACTAATTCATACTGGTAAGGAGGAGTCCATCCAGGCCCCATGAGGAGGGGAAATACCAGCCATCAGAGGTCATAACCAGAAATCCCAGGGAATTAAACTTGCCTTCTTCGTATCCATCCATGCCATATTTTATCATACTTAATTAAACCAGCCCCTGTTTTATTAAAAAATATCTTTCTGAGTCACACTGATACTCTAGTTGAGCTTCAATCTCGGTCCAAGTGGGGAGCTCACTTTTCTTCCAGTACCTAGCAATGCAAATCTTAATTGCTAAGACAATATTGATCCATAGATAACTACAATATTTATTATTGGTTGGCAATTCCAAATGAAATAAAAACATCTGCGGGGTCATATCCAATTGTACCTGGAAAAGATCGTACCAAACTGCCAATGCCTTAGTTTTAAGGTGAAACAACCTAGGACATCCCCACCAGATGTGGAATTGCATACCTATTTCACCCCCACACCTCCAGCACTGATTCAAAGATCCATGCTGAAATCTATACAAACGAGCCGGAACCAAATACCATCTATGTGCTAACTTATAATACTGTTCTTGTAAGTTTATACAATGTACTGCCTTTCTTGTTACCCTCCAACCGTTATACCAATCTGCCAGAGGAAAAAAAGAACCTAAGTCTTCTTCCCAATGCAAAAAAGACTTAGCCAAGACCCCCTTTATCTTAGAAATCGCTCTAATACCCAGTTGAGTCTTACTGAGAATTAAACCTAGATCTGAATCTGGGATATTCTCTGACATAAGAAGCTCTTTCACTCTAATATATCTAAAAACCTCACAAAAAGGTAAATTAAACTTCAACTGAAAATCTGGAAAAGAGAGAAGACGTTCCCCATCAAAAAGATCCAAGATCAAATTAATACCATTCGTACGCAAGTGAGCTAAAGACAAATTCTTCAAATACATTGACATTATTGCCACTGGATTAGAGCGATTCATATAACTCACTATATCCGATGTCCCCTCCCTTCTTCGAAATCTGTGGATCCACCTCATTAAACCCCCCACAATCAAGCTATCAATTTTAAGCTTTCTAAAATGAGGGGGATCCAGCCAAAAAAGAAGAAATGGGTCATATCCACTACATCTATATCTTTAAATATTATACCATTCCAGATTCTTATCACGTTTAGTATCCCACATAAAGTAATGCGAAAGCATACAAGCTTCATGTAATTTAAATATGTCAGGATACCCCAATCCATCCAGATCTATAGTCCTTTTAAGAGTCTCTCTAGGAATTCTTGGCTTTTTAGAGCTCCATACATAAGCAGAAAGTATCAATTCCAATTCCTTCAAAATTCTTATAGGTACCGGAGCTGGAATGGCCCTAAAAAAAAAAAACAATCTTAGGAAGCAAATAAGCTTTAACTATATTAATGCGTCTCATCCAGGACATTTCCAGACCCTTCCAATTAGAAGCCGTTACTCTCAACATCATTGGTAATCCTATATAATTTGAAACTAATGTACCCGGAAAATCTGAATAGACTCTAATACCCAGATAAGAAATATTATCATTAGCCCTGTCCATCTGAACCTGTCCTCTCAATTTCTGCATTTGCTCTATCGGTATGTAAAATGTCAAAAGTTGTGTCTTAAGCAAATTTAGTTTATAATTTGAAAAAGCACCATAGACATCTAACAAATCCAACACTTTTAAAAAGGAAACATCTGGAGAAGACAGGGTCAGTATAACATAATCCACATACATAGATACCAAATGGTCTTGAGAGCCTATACGTATCCCAGAAATATCTTTAGAGCCTCTCAACAAAGCGGCTAATGATTCAACTGTCAGAGCATATAACAGGGGTGCCAATGGGCATCCCTGGCGAGTACCATTCCGGATATCAAACAAAGCAGAATTAAGAAACAAACCCACAATCCTCGCCCCCGGAGCTGTGTACAACGCCATAGTTCGAGTTATAAATCATCCGGTAAGACCAAACATCCGCAGAGTCTCCGACAGAAATCTCCAATTTACTCTTTCAAATGCTTTTTCAGCATCTAACGCCATACAAATAGAGGGGATTTGTCTAAGATGTATTTGTTCAATAATGTCAAAGACTCTATGGGTGTTATCCTCTCCTGATCTACCAGGCATAAAACCCACCTGGTCTGGGTGAATAAGGTCCAAAATGACGGTATTCAACCTTTGGGACAAAATTTTAGAATATATTTTTATATCCAAATTAATTAAAGAGATTGGTCTATAATTAGTGACAATAGTAGGATCCTTACCTGGCTTTAATATTGGAGATATCGTAGCCTCCAACATCTCTGCCGGAAACCTCACAGAATCATCTATAGCACTGTACACTCGCTCCAAGAGCGGAGAAATCACTGGTTGTAACACTTGATAAAATAAAGAAGTGAAGCCATCTGGCCCTGGTGCATTCCCTTTCTTTAAATCTCTGATTACTTTACAAATCTCATCTAATGTGATCGGTTGAATAAGTTCACCTAATTTATCCTCAGACAATTTAGTCAAATTTAAATTCCCAAAAAAATTCTTTTATCTCCAAATCTGTCTTCTGCGGCTCTGGCAAATTATAAAGAGATTCATAATAGTCCCTAAAAGCATTACCAATCTGAAATGGAGAAACACAGATTTTACCATTATAATTAATCTGTTTAATTCTTTTTCTTTGATTTATAAACTTTAATTTATTTGTTAAAATCCTCCTAGATCTATTATTTGAGTAATACCAGCCCTGTCTCAATCGCGTCAAGCTTTTATTTGCTTCTATCCTGAGTTTAGTTTTAATTTCTCCCTGAATCTGAGATATTTCTTTACCAGTCTCTAGCCCTGGATTTAATTTGCTTATTCTCTCCAATTTAGCAAGTGAAATATATAAATCCGCCAATGATTTACCTAGCTGTCATTTTATATATGCACCCCTTTTTATTAAATAACCTCTTAAATAACTTTTCATTGCGCACCATAACGTAAAGTCTGAGACCTCCTTATTATCATTATCTACCAAAAACATCTTCGCTGTATTCAACAACTCTGCCTTACTTGACTCTGAGGAAAGTAAAGCTTCATTTAGTCTCTAGTTAAAGCATACATTATAATTAGGATTATCTTTAATTCCCAAATACACAGGTGCATGATCCGACCAACTTATATCCCCAATTCGAGAACTAATACAAGTCTTCAGATCAATACCTCTCATGAAAAAAAAAAAAAATCCGAGAATAAGATAAATGAGGCTTAGAAAAAAAAGTATAATCTCTCTCCTCTGGATGTTGGATTCGCCACATATCAAATAAATTATTCTTAAATAACATAGATAAAAAAGCTTTTGCCTGCGCCTTACCCTTATCATTCACTTTATAATTCTTAATTGTACTCTTTTTATCAATTTCACAATCGCCAATACAGTTCATATCCCCACTTATTATCAAACAACCCTTAGCAATTTCCTCACACCTATCAACGATTGAATTCAAGAAAGACACTGGATGGTCAGAAGGTGCATAAACATTTACCAATGTAAACAATATATCATTGATCTTACAGATTAACATAACCAATCTCCCTACATTATCCACCTCATAATGAATCTCCTCAAATTTTACCCCCGCAGATATAAGTATAGCCACCCCCCGTTTTTTCTTATCCACCAATGAAGATGTGTAGATGTGTGGATACTTACGATATTTCCATAATATCTTATCCATAGACCTCCAGTGTGTCTCTTGAATAAAAGCCACATCCACCCGATCTCTGAGTAAGAGGTCATATAAACAAGCTCTCTTAAATGGCGAGTTTAATCCCTGGGAATTTATTGTCACAAACCCTAATGGCATCTAACCCTCTTCCCCACTCCCATCTCCCCCTCCCATCCTGAAAAAACCCCATGCACCATGGATCCACATACCAATCATAACCTTCCCATCCCTAAAATTCCCCCCACCACATTCAATCTCACTCAATCTCTTGTCACTTAAAAGGAGGGTATTACCCTCCATTCTGTGGCAAAACAATATCCCCAAAATCACCGGGGACAATTATGTGTGATCAATCCCAATAAAATGGCCCTAAAAGCAGAATCAAATATAGGGTAAAGAAGAAAAAAAAAAATTAAAACCCAGCTACCAGAGCCACAGGACCCTCACCCAACTCCGATGGCCCAAAATACTCTAGGGCTACCAATAGCCCAAAATACCCCGGGGCCGCCGATGATGAGCGAGCGCCCTCTACCAGGCCTACCCGAACTCATAAAAAAAAAAAAATCAATTTCCCATATTACATATTCAACAATAAAGCAAGATTGCATTTAAAACCAACAAACTAACCTACATATGTCATAAACTCAATCCCTTTCTCACCTCAATTCAAAAAAGTGTAGTAAAACCCCTAACCTGTTAGGTCTATAACCTCCCCCTGATTCTCATTACCATTACAACTCCCAAGACTGATTAATTCTTACCAAATAGTGACTACGAATTTCCCATCTAATTCATAAACTCATTCCCTATCTCACCTATATTCAGTAAAATATGATACAACCCTACCCTATTAGGTCTATAAGCTCCACCTCATTCTCATTACTACTCCCAACACTAACTACTTCTCACAGTGTGATAACTACCAATTTCAAAAAAAAAAAAAAGGAAAACAACCCTATTACTCTCCCCCTATATTATTTGCCCTATAGCTCTCCTAAATAAGCATCTAACCAATACCCTGTCCTATTCCTTCAATAAACCCCATTCTAATAACCTCTGTCTCGCCTGTAATGGAGTAGTACACAAATAAGACGAATCCTTATATAAAATATACAGTCTAGTGGGGAATCCCCATTTATAAACCATGTCATTCTTGCGAAGACACAGCGTTGATTCAATATATAATCTCCTAGACATTCTCGTAGAAAAAGACAGATCTGGAAAAAAAGATAATGCAGAATATTTCTCATCTTCCGAAGGATTCTTTCTCTGTTCCTTAACAAAAATATCTCTAATGAGACAGTTAGTGAAACAAACAATGACATCTCTAGAACCCTGGCGAATATTGCCTGATTTTGGCAATCTATGAACCCTTTCAATTGGAATTTCACCAAGTAGTCTAGAGTCAACATAAGATCTCAAAAGAAGCATCAAATACCCCTCCAAATCCTCAATTTACTCTGGAATTCCTCTTATCTTCAGATTTTGCCTTCTAGCTCCGTCTTTCATATCAGTGATTTTTATTTCTAGCTTTTGTACGCTTAATTTTAGTGTCTCATTATACTGATACAACTCCATGTTTTTCTGGGTTAATTGGGCCACTTCTTTTGCCAATGATTCACGGATCTGTATAATATCATTTTAATATTGCCTGATTTTGGCAATCTATGAACCCTTTCAATTGGAATTTCACCAAGTAGTCTAGAGTCAACATAAGATCTCAAAAGAAGCATCAAATACCCCTCCAAATCCTCAATTTCCTCTGGAATTCCTCTTATCTTCAGATTTTGCCTTCTAGCTCTGTCTTTCATATCAGTGATTTTTACTTAGCTTATTATACTTCAGAAACCAGCCAAATACATTAATACCAGGTATTCCTTATTTTATAGCAATCACTGCATTCTAGCACCAGAATATTATAATTATCGGACTCCCCATTGCTTCAAGCACCGGGGCACAGGCAATCAGGCACAAGATTGTGTTCGGTGCAGCACAGTATTTACTCACGAATCACCAGTAGTACCGTAGGCATTCATATAAGGAACTTCCACTCCAATCTACAAATCCAGTATTCAGTCCACCAGCAGGGTAGAGATCTTCCCCCAGCAATCTCCACTGGGCACTGTCTCCCTTACTCCCTGCAATATTATGAATTGCCTCAGATCCTGCAGCACAGGTCCCCGCAGTGTACTGCACTCTCCTATCTGGGGCTGTCATCCACTTCTACCAGCAGCTTCACAGCCCGGTAAAACCCCACACTCTCCTACCGGCTCGCTGCGCCTCGCTGCTAATAACCTGGCCCCATGCAGTAGTTCCTGATGCCTCTCACCCTCCAACAGCCTCGGCACGGTGGCGATCACAAAACTCCCTGCCCTAGTCCGGATCAAAATTAGGGCATAGTAGACGCTGACATCATGCGGCCCCTTCACTGGGATCTCACATGCCCCATCCACACATCAGCTACGTCCACGTCATCCAAAATGGTATACCTTTTATACCTTTCTTTCATGACTCTAACAGTTATGAACATTTTAGTACAAGCAGCCATTTTCGATGAAGCAAACAGATAGGTGTAGTTATGTGCTTGTGGCACCCCTAAGGTAGGTCGACTCATTCCAATGGAGTGTCATTTTTCTCCTAAGAGCACTAGCTAATGAATACAGTTGGAAATTCCATGGTTTTCAGAGATTTCCATACAGATGAAGGGGCAGAAATGTAAGAAAATGCCATTTTTTCCCTATAGTGCCAACTTCTGGAAGCATTTGGGCACAACAGGCTTGGGGTAATAAGGAAATTCACCAGTCATTAGATGTGGCAGGTTGTCTTCTTTCCAAAATGGTATGCTTTGTGTAGCCTTTCTTCACTTCTCTAGTTGTTATAATCATTTTTGTACAGACAAGTAATGTTTGAGAAAATGTTAGCAAAATTAGAGGTTGCAATAGGTGTAGTTTGGTACTTGTAGCGTCCACTAAGGTAGTTGAACTCATACCAATGAGGTATCATTTTTCTCCTAAGTGCACCAGCTAATGAATACAGTTGGAAATACCATGGTTTTCACAAATTTCAGTACATTTGAAGGGGCATAAATGTAAGAAAATACCTTTTTTTTCATTAGCGCCACTTTCTGGAGTCATTTGTGTACTCCAGGCTTGGGGTAACAAGGCAAGTCAGCCATCATTAGATGCAGCAGGGTGTCTTCTTTTCAAAATGGTATGGTTTGTGTACTCTTTCTTCACTTCTGTAATTGTTATAACCATTTTTGTACAGACAAGTAATGTTTGAGAAAATGTTACAAAAATTTGAGGTTGTAGTAGGTGTCGTTTTGTACTTGTAGAGCCCCCTGAGGTAGGTGAACTCATACCTATGAGGTGTCATTTTTCTCCTAAGAGCACTAGCTAATGAATACAGTTGGAAATGCCATGGTTTTCACAAATTTTAGTACATTTGAAGGGGCAGAAATGTAAGAAAATGCCTTTTTTTTCATTAGCGCCATTTTCTGGAGGCATTTGTGCACACCAGGCTTGGGGTAACAAGCCAAGTCACCCCTCATTAGATGCAGCAGGTTGTCTACTTTACAGAAATATATAGTTTTATATAGTTATTCCACTTTTTTAGGGTAGCTTTACCACAAAAACCCTAGAATGTGCAAATTATTTTATAAAGTTGAAAATGTAATTTTGCGCTGCTGGTGATTAGGGCTCTACACTAGCCATGGACGTAGGTAAAACTATACAAATTTGGTATTTTTTTACTCGGGGGACTTGGGGCTTTTTCAAATAATTGAAACTTTTTCAATCAAGGTAAATGTTTTTGATACATAGTATGTGGTTTTAGCAAAATGAGTAAATTTTCACTTTTTTGTCATTATGACATCATAGCTTTTTGCACGATGTAAAATTCTCTTCATGTAAGGTACCATGAGAAAGCTAAATTTGTTCTGAAAAAAATAATATATATTTTTCCATATTTAACTAAAAATCCCCAGAGAAAATCAAGCATAAACAGAAGGATAGCAAAAATGCTGAAATAGTGTCTGGCCTGCAGGGTACAGGAAATGGCCGAAGCCTCTGGCACTGAAGGGGTTAATAGTTATTAATAAAATTGAAGTATTAAAGTGTATTATCCAGGCTACATTATTTTGAACTTTGAACTGGTTTCTCTTTTTTTTTGGCAACTGGAAGAGAGGGCATACACGGATCTGCTCATCATCAAACAGCCATTGCAGTATTGTTGAAAGAACTCTCTCTTTAATGTACAAAAGTTTAAAAACATAAGGGGAGATTCACTAAGCAGTAATAAAGAGGTGATACACATACAGTGGAGATGACTTCTCCAGTTTATCACTTCTCCAGTTCCTATGTTATGCTATAGAGCCTATGCACTAAGATCTCCAAAGTAGGCTCCATAGAATAACATAGGAATTGGAGAAGTGATAAACCGGAGAAGTCATCTCCACTTTATCACCTCTTTATCACCTCCTAGTGAATCTCCCCTAGATCTTGTCACATGAAACAACTTTACAGGACAGCAATGAAAAAAGAAAAAAAAGGAACAAGTTAACCGCCTAACGTGTTTCATCCTTTTGGCACTTATTCATAGGACTGGTTAACCATACATTCAACTGCATCATATATAGTGGACTGTGAATGTTACCTCCAACAATGATACCAATCACAACATTGATACAAAGTTCAAACTGACCATTCACTTGGTCGATTGCAGAAGTGCTTGGCCACTATGTGATTAACCCGCTCACAGCCACCTCAAAAAAATATGCTACAATTTTTAAATAAACAAAACATATACTTCAATGTTCATGCTTTTTCACTATGAGATTAACCCACTCATGTTCACTGTAAAAGTATATGCTAAATCCTTGAAAGGACTAAGATGATCAAGGCAAGAAAAAATTAAATGTTTAATGTTGTTATATATAAGAAATCCCCTGATGCATTACGATCAAAGTATACGATCTTAATTTGTTAATATTTTAAAGTTTCAACCTCTTGAACCTCTCAGTCCATCCCCTCAAAACATAGCACTCCTTATCATCATAGAAGGACCATAGAATTAGCAATCACATTCTCTATCACCAGAAAGCTTAGTTAAATAAATACTAAAACTAATAATAACAGAATTAAGAATACCATGATGATGAAATAATAATTGTATTCCAAAAGACATTTTTAAAGCGTAACTACCACCTGAACTAAAGTCACCCTGCCATAATTAGGCAGGTGGCGACTAGCTTAATAATCCTTATTTTACCTGTCAGAAGTGCCCAGGAGTAAAGTTATTGCTGATCTTCTGAGACTGACGGCCAGGTTAGTGCAGCCTGTGCGCCTGTGCCGTCAGTCTCTTCTGGAGCCGCTTGGGCCAGTGCAAGGCTTGTGAAGGAAGATGGGGCTGAAAGCGCAGGAGCATAGACAAGATGTCTGTACTGATGCCTGGCTTCCGGTCTCAGAAGATCAGCGATAACTTTACTCCCGGGCACTTTGGACAGGTAAAATAAGGATTAGTAAGCTAGTCACCACCTGCCTAAGTATGGCAGGGTGACTTTAGTTCAGGTGGTACTTCCACTTTAAAGGAAAACCCTCATAAAAAGACATGAAGCACAAAAGTGCATAAAACTTGCCTCGTGAATAAATATAAAGCACAAATATACATTCATTTATATTGCAGTAGTTATCCACATAATATGTTATATGTTTATGGGAAACGGTGAGACTAACAGTAAAAAGGTAATAATAACCTATCCATCATTATGGTATTCTTAATTCTGTTATTATTAGTATTTAGTACTAATTTAATTAATCTTACTGAAGATAGAGAATGCGATTGCTAATTCTATGGTCTTTCTAGCCTTATTCTCACTAAATAATTCACCTGTATCAGCCTTAAAGAGGACCAATATCAACCTTAATCTTTATATATATATATATATATATATATATATATATATATATATATATATAAAAGAAGACTTCTGTGTGCCTGGTAAACACACCCAGGGGTGGTAATAAGGAGGAGTTACTGTTCTCATTGGCTGATTCAATGGGGGCATGATTTTCATAGGACTTGCAGTGGCACACAAGCCTCCCCACACACACACCAGCCAGACACACAAGCCACACACACACACTCCACTACACATTGCGCTTCAACAGCACAGCTAAACCACCTCTCATTGCACAGCATTCAGTGAAGAGTCTCAAATGTGTCACAGTTACAGTGGAGGGGATGCAGGTCTCCAGCACATCCCTCAGCATGAGTCTGAAGCATGTCACAGTTATAGTGGAGCAATGGCGGTAGTGGACACACAACAAGCGTCGGCCTTCCAGCTGAACTCCAGCACGCACAGCGTCCAAGCCATTGTGTAAGGGAAGCACACAACCACAGCAGCAACGAACAGTCTGAAGTACCGCACAATCGCATATTTGCTTCACCTGCTATCTTAAATTTGCCTTACCTTGATCGCAATGTTGCTGACTGCTGTCCCAGCCTCTCTCTTCACTATTCTTCCTGCTCAGGAGCGTAGCACTAAGAGGAGTGGAGAGAGAGGCCGGCCCAGCGCTCAGCAACATTGACATCAGGGTAAGGCAAATCTTAAAAACATAACCTAAACTAATAATAGAGCTAGAACAGGGTGAATAACCAGTAAGTAACAACCATGCGGTGATGCAGCAGCTCATATTTTCAAATCCCTTGCACCACAGCCTGCAGGAGGACCTGGGTTGCAGCACAGCGCACTGTGTACACCCGCACACCTTCCCCCTTAAGCCGGGACCTTGGACTACCTCAGTGTACGGGAGGTGGTGGCAGGGCAGGCGGCCACACACTCCAGGGAGCATGAGGGTAAGATGTTTAAAAAATCTTACAACCAGTCACTGCCTCGGTCAATGACAAATGAAGTGCCGCTTCTAATGGTAAACTCTGCAGCTCCTGCTAATGAGAGTTGATGCGGGTTAAAACGAGGTTTAAACCGCCGATAACATTTACTATATACTATCCACATCCACAGCACTGACATGGCATTAACAGATTTCCCTTTAGCTGTGAAGCCACCAATCTGAGGGCAATTATCACAACCCAGTGAATATGTATTACATTATATAGTACGTTTTATTGCCACTTTTAACACTTTGAGTGCCAGCGTGGTACGCAGTGCGTTCTGTACTACTCTGCCACTCAAAGGCTTAAACCTCCTTTCAGGCCGCATCATCTTCCATTAGCACAAGCTGCAGAGTTTACCATTTAAGTGCCACTTCACTTCGTTGGCCAAGGCAGTGACTGATTGTAGGACATTACTTCTTAAACCTTGGTCTTGTACTATACTGTTTTTAAGCTTACCAATATGTGCAAACCAGGGAGAGTGAGCTCAGTGGGGATGTAGGGTCACTGTCCCAAGGCCAAAGGATTCTTCTGAGGACTGTTTAACCTTTTGGATCTCACAGGGGTACGCAAAAGGGTTAAAGCCTAATAACCCCTATGAGTGAAAAGGGCACAGTCCTCCAATATATAACCTCTACTACAGTTTTAAACAGTTAAATCAACACTATGGGAAAGGGGAAGCAGCCGCTGAGGAATGGGATCACAGAGGGGACATCAGGGAGTGAGGGGTGGGACTACAGGAGGAGAGCAGGGAGTGAGGGCTGGGACCACAGGAGGAGAGCAGGGAGTGAGGCCTGGGACTCCAGGAGAAGAGCAGGGAGTGAGGGCTGGGCCCCTCATAACACACACCCTCATGGCTCACGTGTGTGTGTCTGTGTGTCTCTCTCTCTATAAGTATGTGTGTGTCTGTCTCATTCTATGTATGTCAGTGCATGTGTGTGTTTGTGTGTGTATATGTGTGTATGCATGCCTGTTGCATATGTGTTTCTCGCCATCACTGTTGCATCACACACTTACACATAACACCATATGTTTTCTAACATTCACTGCACACATATTACACATTTCCTACATAACATGACGGGCAACGACATCCCACATTGCTAGTTTATTATAAATATACTTTGTTTAGGATTTTTTTGCTCTCTTTTGTAATACTTCTCTCATTTTCAATTTTAGGTAGCCTAATTGTTTGTTTTCAGATTTTATTACATTCTTTATATTTTTTTAAATGATGCATCTCACTTTAAAAGCCTGCTTCTTATTTCTCATTTCCCTGCAAAATTCATTATTAATCCACATTGGTCTTAATTTGCTCCTCTTGTTCTTATTTCCCAGTGGTATATATTGCCACTTATATTTGTCTAAATTAAACAAATCTGATGATTATTCAGCATTATTATCTTTGAAGATTATATCTCACTGAATATTCTTTAATACTGCTTTTGTCTTTGTAAAATTAGCCTTTTTTAAATTGTATATTTTTGTTAAACCATTGCTATTGGGTTTCTCATAACAAAGCTCAGACAGCAGACCCTTCTCAAGATTGACCATCTACCTCAGTGTTGCGACTTGCCCCTCTATATCTCTACTTTGAGCTTCCAGAGAGGCTACTTGCTCAGATATGCCACAGAGTTATGTATCCTGGAACATTTGTTCCAGGTTAACAAACATATGGCAGCTTGTGCACTGAGTTAAACAGACAGTCATGTTACACTCATGTTAAGCCAGTTACCACAAGTTAAAAGTCAGGTAGAAAAAAAAAATCTGCCAATTAAGTTAATAAATAATTGCTCCCCTGTGTTTGAATCCCCTGCTGGTTAAATTCCCAACCCTCTCCAAACAGATGCATTAGTGTAGAAGCAAGGAGGGTAAAGTACATAAACTCACAAAGAGGTCAGATATAAGGACTGTAGGGGAAATTGAACCATCAGCTACAAGCACACATAGACTAGCAGATAAAACAAATTGAAATAGTTTGAACGTGAAATACTCACACAAGGTAATGTTATTATCTATGTTCCAAAACATCACAGGCATTTAAAGTTTTTGAATTAGAGATGCAGAAATCACTTCCTGTTTTGAGAGTGAGGCATTAGCGGCTTCTAATTGTTTAGTTGAAAGCTATGATGACGTTTTACTCCACAACTTTCTTTTTCAGATTTTTCACTGTAACCTTGTTTGTATAGCATGAAGTAAAACAGGGTACATATTTTCCCAATTAGTTGAGTAGTGAATGTGTAAATACCTGAATTATATTTCAAGATAATGACAGTATAAACTCTAACTTTATGATATCCCAGTAGGGCTAGTCATTTCCCTTTCTTGTTACCATACCTATATAAAAAGGTCTGAGAGGAAAAATGATGGATAGCTCCTTTCCTGAAGATACATTTTGGAGTTTTTTCAAGGGTAAATAATGTTTTTTTTTTTCAAAAGCTATTGAGGGTGAACATTATACATTTGAAAAAGGCAATAGATAAGGTGGTGTTGAGGCACAGATATCTGTGCAAGCTCTTTAGATTTTTTGCAGCAATAGAAATTATCTGTCCTCTCAACACAGCCTTGGCAGTATCCCAAAACAGAAAAGAGTTATCTCTGTGTAGGGAGTTATCAGTTCCTTAATTGAGCAATGCAAGTTCTATCTGAGCCGTAAGTGCCTTGTCTTTTTAAATCATATTTGGCATTCTTCAGCACAGAGAATTAGTTGAATGTTCTCTAAAGTTAACAGAAAACCAAGTGGGGGTGTGATCTAAGAACAGTATGTGTTCTAATTACTTTTTATTATAGATTTGAGGAAAACAAAATCAATCCTGGATAATAAAATATGTGATTTGTCTATATACTTAAAATACTGGTAGACCATTGACATTTTCTTTATTCTGATAGGCTAGCTATTATGTGAATAAGTTGAAGGGGCTCTACAGTATTAAGATCTTTACACCACCTTTTTTGGATGGGAGTTGGGAAAGCAAAAGCAATTTGTTGATTAACTCCAGGTCAAGACAGTTGGAAGAGTAGATTTTAAGAAAAATACATTCCTTACTATGAATTTTAACATCAAGAAAGATACTTCTGCTGTTCTCATCCATTACTTGTTGTATCAACTAAAAAGGGTTTAAAAAATAGCCACACCTCACTTTTTTGAAAACAAAAAAAATGTATGCAAACTACATTTGTGATTTTGTAATGTTCAAAATAAGTTTCTTGAATAAATCAAATATCGGTCTCACCAATTATTTTTTTTATTTACATTGGAAATTAAACCACCCTTTAGAGACAGGAAAAATTGTCACCTCAAAAGAGAAACTTCTATAAAACTTTTTGCCTTCAACAGGAATTCCTGTAAAAGTGCCATGATAATAATGTATAGTATCAGTTTACCTCATTGTCAGTCTGTGCTAAAAGAGACAGAAAAATCTGCTGAAAGCTCAGACCCCTCAGCCTTATCCCACTGGTAGCCAAACAACCACAGAAGCTGAAACCTCAGCCTTGTAGCACTGCACTGGTGTCCATTGATTCACACACTGAACCTCCCCCCCCCCGTAGCCATAGAACTACATATACTGACCCTCAGCCTTGCCTCACTCTTAGCCATAGTACTCCACATATTGACCCCCAGCCATGTCCCACTGCACTGTTAACCATAGAACCACACATACTAATTATTGTGGTTAGTGAAAATAAAGACATTTTACTGATGCTGTAAGCATGGGAGTTTCCATGGAAAAAGTGGTGAATTGCAGGTTTTCTGTTAACATTTCCAATGGGAAAACTACTGAAAACTATGATAATTTAAGACTTTGAGTTCCAGAGGAGTACACAACGCATTGCAAAGCAATGCGTTGCGTACCCTTCTGGCACTCAAAGGGTGAAAGAAACGATTAGAAATAAAATTGAAAAAACTAGATGTGGAAGAGAGAACAAGGGACCAGCTGACTGACCAGACAGATGATGCAGACAGATGAGGGAGTAGCCAAATCATGGACCTGAGAACCTGGGCCCAGATTCTGAATAAGCATAATTGTTAATAGAGATGCTAGGGATCGATGGAAGTGGTTTTCTGCTCACTCAAAATGATAATCACTGAAGCCAGTCTGGTGAACAGAGGGAACAATACAGAAGCAACTTACTTTAAGGTACCAGTACACAGTACAGCTAAACTAATACTGATATGCACATGAACAAAAAAAGAAGAACCAAAGTCGAACAGGAGCAGCAATAGCACCAGTCACGACCTAGGTAGAAGGCTGACTGATAGAGACTAGGTGCTAGCCTGGAAGCTTTTGAGAGTGACCAACCTTTTTCAATGGGATATGCATAATAGCAGGAAACAGAGTATGTTGGTAGCACACGAGACCAAACTTAGGTCATATACAGAGGAGACATAGTACTAGACAGAGCAATGGAAATGTAGGGGTCGGATATACAATAGGAAAAATTTGGATTAGATGCTGTAGTTCATAGTGATTATACATGTGGCTGAGGAATTCACACAAACCTAGATAAGGGTTTGAGGCAGAAAAGAACACAGTCATTGAACTGACTGGAGGTGGAGCTGGTAGGAGACATGAGCATGGTCTTATAGATTTAGCTAAGATCGATATAAGGCACAAGACAAGGGCAGTAGTAATATAACAAGGCAAGAATCATATGTAGGACATCGGAAACAACTAGGCTGCTGTACACATAAATTTACATGTAGCCTGGAGTGCATGATGAGTTGCTACAAAAAGGCCAAGGTTGAGTGCCAAGGCAAGGCTGCACATATGTAAATACAGAACAGGATAATAAGGACCGGGCTCTTACAAGCTAGCATCAGTAATGTAATAAGCTGTGTTGAAGTAGTTTTCATCATAGATGAGAAATGTAAATAAAGCACTGTTGTGGTAAAGGAGATCTCACAGATGATATTTGTATTGTTATAGAGGAATAGAGTACCTAATGCATTTCAACTAATTCAGAGAGTCATATGATATCAAAGGGGTAGTAGTGTCTAATATGGAAAAATATTGCAGGGTTTATCCTGGGGAGTAAAACACAGAGTAGACATTATAGGGAGTGAGAAGACCTGTGGTGTGCATGTTTCTCAGGTAGTATGATAGCTTTTCAGCATTTTAGCAAATTTAGTTTTTTTTTTTAACATATGACAAGGACAATGATGGGTGGTATAATTACAATGGATAACAAAGTGGTATAGCACATCATACAGAGTGTTGAGTTTACAAAGACGGATTTGTGACAGAGAAGCATATACAGTATCGCCATAGTAGATGAATAGCATTAATAATGGACTTAGGAATAATGATGCTACTCATGCATAGGGATGGGGCAAAGCTCCACAGAAACAAATACGTGGGAAAAGGGCATGGTTTGTTTGCTGCAGGTATTCCTGTAGGGATGTAAGATCTATTAGTGTGTGCACAAGTATGACAACTTGTGTCTGTGTATGAGAGTAAATGCAGGAAGTTAAATCCAATTAATTCAATGAGCTAAACCTTTCTGTTTAGAAACATCTACATTTTCCCCAGCGAATTTCTGAACATTTCTCCTACTCTTCCAAAGTTCCCCTGGAAGGAAATTTATATTTTTTTGCCCATTTCTACTCCAGGAGATGGATAGTTTGCTAGGGACTGCCTTTCCTATTCTCATAGCATGAAACATGTATTTATTTGTTTACTAGTGAAAATATCCTATGTAATAATTCACTAGGATGTTTGTCAGAAGCCGTCATGCTCAGTAGAGGCTGCCCGAACACACAGAATGCTGGGAGCTCTGTGCTAGGAGCATTCAGTGCTTTTGGGCAGTCTCTACAGTGCATGACTGTGTCTTTGGCAGCACACATAGCAGGACCGGCCTCTTAACCCTTTGAGTGCCAGAGAGTTACGCAACGCATTGCAAAGCAATGTGTTGCGTACCCCTCTGGCACTCAAAGAGTTAACATCACCATGACCTTGGCCTGTGTACACGGACTTTTACACTACTCATGATATAAGGGGCAATCATCTGTCCTGCATTGCACTCTCATACTACTGCCATGCCATTTTCTTCATAATTATACTGTGTATTTCCTTGTACAATCTATTTTCTTCAATAAAATTATTTTAAAATTAACAAATAACAAAAATAAAAAAATGCAGTAGTCTGGATTCTACTGTGTTTGATACAATTCTAATTGAATGTTGTCTCCTACTTCCTGTTACAATGTATTAGGAAAATAATGCTAAATATTATCACATACAAACTGTGGCAATCAAAATGGATACCAATATTTTGTTATGCAGAGAATTATATTAAAAACTTCATGAATGTTAGGGAAAATATTCAGAGTAGAACAGAGAAGAAATCCCCTGTATTCAATTAGTATGGTTTTGGACATACATATTAACGTGATAAAATTTAGTCCAATTCCATAATTTTTGATAAATATTACATACACACTGCTCTTGCATGACCACTGTTTAAAGTCATTATTTTATTCACTCTTTCATTATATGTTGCTGTACTTGTATATTTTTCTTCCTGTATAATTTATTTATGCTGTCTGATTCTCCTGTACATGCATGGTTATATTTATTGATTTCCCAGTAATATCTCTAAATCAACCAATACTTTCTTTAGTGTGTTGCCTGCTGAAGGTTGTTATGTATCACTGGTCTTGCAGTGATGGTTAAGTGTTTTGACTTGACTTATCATTGCCCCTCTGCTCCGTATTATTTTAATTGCAACCAGCTATGATTATTTTGTCTTTTTATGCTCCATCCTCTACATCCTACAACCATTACAATAAGAATCAATTTTCCAATTTTTTTCATTTTAATTGTATTATTCTCTAGATATATAATAGTTACAGAAATGCTGGTAATACATGATTAGCACAGAAAACAATAATACAATGCTATGTAACTGGATTTCCATTGCTTAGATACCAAATATATTTTTTTCACCAACAGAACAGGGTTAATGAGAAACTCAACCAATCCATATAGTATAGTAGCTATTGAGATTAAGGTAAAAGGGTTTTATTATTAACAGATGTTACTTTTCATTTGGACACTCACTGCCAATTTGCTACTGAAATCAAATGGGAAAAATTGGTAAAATGCTTTATCTAAAATGTCACCTTAATAATAAGAATAAGAATAATAAAACTAGTAATAAAAACAATAATATTACTAGTAATAATAGTAATCATCATCATCATAAGACAACAAAACATTTATATAAATCAAAACAGACAATGACCTATATATACATTTTGCCCCATCATAATGTCTGGAAGGAGATGTTGGTATTAAGGTGGGTGAAAGGATGGGTGAAAGTTTTTGCCTCAAAAGAGAAACAGGAGAAAAATGACACTTCCCCCCCTAGCAGGAAATTTCCCAGTACAAGTGCAGTTTTTCTGCTTTTTTAGCCTAACTCATTGCACATTGTGTTGGAATCAATTAAAAGACTTTGTACCCATAACATAGTAAATGTACTTTATTTCCCACAGGAATAGTATAAAAGGTGGCTCAGAGTCCCAAAGCATGCCCTTCTGTGTTTGTGAGAGGAAGAGAGAGCAGAACACTTGTCAGCTACTAAAAACATGTTAATAGTAAGGAGTTGAAGCTTATTTCAGGGTGTCTTGTAGGCAGGACATTTGTTCTCTGCATTAGCGGAGTCTGGGAGCAGAATGAAAGTTGCCACTAAAAACACCAACATCTTTTGTGACTGGGAAGACACAGGCAGCCATGATCCAGGTTTCTTTCTGAACTGACTGTTATAACTGTGTCAAGGACATGGAAGTCTGGGGGGTAGCAAAGGAGAATTATACCAAATACCCCAACATTCTGTGTGACTGACTGGGAAGGCACAGGCAGCCATGATACAAGTTTCACCTTTATCTGGCTGTTATCTCTGTTTTGGTGGAGTCTAGGGAAAAAAATAAGTTGAACAGGGAACATATTTTTTTATTTTGTTGACTGAGATATGGTGACAGTTCGTTAAAATAAATAAATAAAATAAAAAATTGGTATGTGACAGAGACCCTGAATAAGCTATTACTGGGGCAGACTGATACTTGATAAGATAGTGTATTTTGTAGAGGGCCAAGTCAAGACATCACACACAATTAGATCTATTGTGTACATACAATATAATTGTGTACATACACACAATAGGTGAGTAATGTTCAGAAAACACACAAGGGGTAGGGTGAAAGGATTAGGAGCAGTGCAGGTAAGTAAGAATAAAGTCCAAAAACTGACTGCAGTCATGGTTGCTTCACTGTGTGCAATAAATAATGGTGATCACTCTCCTCCTACTGAGAAGGATGCAGTTGGACAAGGTCTGACCAAAAGTTCCCCCCACCACCATACACATGTGCTGCATTTAGTTAGGATTTTAGTAACCCTTGTGAGGATCATTGAAAATGCCAGCTTCAGGCAAACACTGCTGTGTCACAGATCATGGGCAACATCATAATTGTTATGTTGCATGCGCGTGATGTCATTGCGTAGTGCTGGTACCTGTATATAAGCCCAGCTCTCCACCCAGACAGTTGTCTGGCTTTTTTCAGTGCATCTTGGTTGTATATTTTTGCTCCTTGTGACCTCCTGGCTCCTGACTGGAATTGACCCAGTGTTGCCTGCCCTGACCCCTGCTTTCCCTTACTTCTCTTCTGGATCATCCTTACCAGTACTGTGCTTTTGGGACTTTATTGTTTATGTTGACCTACTCCTGGGTTCCAATAATTGTTGTTTGGTCATTAAGTCTCAGTTACATTATTGCTTGTACCATCCTTTATAGCAATAGCAACCTGATTGTTTTCTTGTACAGTTTCTCCTTCTCAGGGTAGGGGTCCAGTAGGTTTACATTTCTAGCATCTCTGTTTGTTTCTGGCTGATTATTACAGTACAACTGAGCTCACAGTTCTAGTTGAGGCACTCACTTCACTGGGAAACCATATTTCATCTCTAATGATGTATGTGTAGAAACTGCAGGCTAACCAAGCAGTACTGCAACAGTAACTCCAGGAACTCCAAGTCAGTGGGCCTCAGGTCTCTCCGCCTGCTCTTATAGCAAGTCCTCCACCCTTAGTCTATGGAGGAGAAGGGGCTTCTTTGCCCAAACCTGGAGTTCTTCTTCTTGACAAATTCAGTGGAGACAAGGCAAAATACAAAACATTCATCACTTTTTGTGAGTTTCTGTTTTCCATGAATCCTTGTACATAGACCCCTGATTATATCAAGATACGCACAGTAATTACTCTGCTCTCTGGCAAACTACAGGTGTGAGCTCACCAACTCCTACAAGTAGATAGCTCTTTTCTTAATTCATGGCAGTCCTTCTGTCAGGCCCTGGACTCCCTCTATGAGGATCCCTACAGAGTCTCCTTGGCTCAATCCTCCCTGAAGGCTCTCTCCCAAGGCAGACGACCTGTAGAGGATTACGGCATGGGGCTTAGATGTCTTTCCCTTGACTAATAGGAATGAAGCAGCCATTCTCAATCAATTCCAATTGGGACTCTCTGATAGTTTGAAAGATGAGTTAGCCCAAATAGCTCTTCCTACCTCCCTGGAAGAGCTCATTCTTCTTGCCATCCGATACATTGAAGGTTAAAGGAGCGACACAGGGAATGTCTGTCTTCCTCTGTCTCTACACATAGGCATTCTGTTCCAGATTAATCCTCCACTTCTGCTCTTCCCCTAATACCACTTGCAGTTAGGCCTCCTACGTGTTCATCTTTCACTAGGTGAAATGGAGTGCCATAGGTGCTTTACTTGCTAAAGAGGGCCATCTTCTCTGATCTTACTCTGTTGAACCCCGTTTATCTCGGGGTACTCACCCTTTATTAGTTTGATCGTATGCCTCCTCCTTGATAGGTATCTCATTTGTCTTTCTCTGTCTTTCTCCAGTGAGACAGTGAGCAGAATGAACACACTGCTATTGTTGACTCAGGAGGTTGGGCACCTTTTTTGATTTTAAGGTGGTCTGCCAATTAGGAATACCCTTGAGACAAAAATCCTGTTCCTTAGCCCTACAGATGGCTGATAAGAGCAACCACTGGTCTGGCCCTATCACAATGGAGATGTTACCACTTGTCCTGTGCATCAACTACCAGCATCAAGAGACCATTCAGTTCGAAGTACTCCCTTTCCTACTATTTTCTCTGAGCCTAGGACTACCATGCATAGACTGATCTTTTGTTTCAAATTCCTTCCCTTCTTTCTGCTGAGAGAAGTGTCTTATAAGACCAGGACTCTCCTATTTATCCTCTGTTCATCCATCTTCTCGTCTTCTGCCTTATCTGGATTTCTTAGACATCTTTGACAAGAAAGGGACTGATACTCTGCCACCTCACAGACCTTACGACTGTCTTGTCAAGCTATTTCCTGGTGCCCACATTCCATATGTTTGCATCTACACATTGTCTGGCCAGAATTGCAGCATCTGAAGACCTACATCACAGATAATCTTTCTAAGGGCTTCATTCACCACTCCACTTAACCAGCTGGAGATGGTATATTTTTTGTGCCCCAAAAAGATGGCGGTCTTCATCCCTATATTGACTACAAGGACCTGAATAAGGTCACCAGTAAAAATTGGTACTCCCTTCCTCTGACACTGGAACTACTGGAACACCTCTCTGTTTTCACTAAAATCTATCTTTGGGGGAATGGCCTACAACCTAGTCCGCATAAAGGAGGGAGATGAATGGAAGACTGCTTTCCAGACGTGATACGGGCACGGGCACTTTGAGTACCTAGTCATGCCTTTTGAACTCTACAATGTCCCAGCCACATTATGACATTTTGTGAACAATGTCTTCAAAGACCTTTTAGATCTGTTCATGATCATCTACCTGGATGATATCCTTGCCTTCTCCTCCTCCTTGCAAGACCAACGCATACATGTTGGGACAGTCCTTTCCCATCTCAGAGAACACAGTCTATATGCAAACCTAGAAAAATGCACCTTTTAGGTTCATGAGATCAACTTCCTCT
The DNA here is from genome assembly GCA_037306005.1 of Rhinophrynus dorsalis. Classification (NCBI taxonomy): domain Eukaryota; kingdom Metazoa; phylum Chordata; class Amphibia; order Anura; family Rhinophrynidae; genus Rhinophrynus; species Rhinophrynus dorsalis. The sequence goes on along the minus strand of CM074719.1, from coordinate 425,119,509 downwards.
GTTTTCTTATCTCACCTTGATGCATCAAGATGGATCCCCATAAATTAGCTGCCATCCTAGACTGCCCACCTCCTGCATACAAGAAATCATTCCAACGGTTCCTCGGTTTTGCCAATATCTACTGGAGCTTCAATAGAAACTTCTCCTAGATAGTGGCTTCTATGTTCTACCTCACAAAACAAAGTGTTAGTTTACACTGGTCTGAAGCTGTTCAGACTTCCTTTTTTCACTACAGCAGCTGTACTTGCACAACCAGATCCTGATCAACCATTCTTCATTGAGGTGGGTTCCTCAGACTCTGCCTTGGGATCTGTTCTCTCTCAGAGCCTCAGAGACAAAGATCAGTTCCATCCAGTTGTCTTCTTTTCCAGGCACCTTATGCACATGGAGCAGAATGATGACGTCGGTGATAAAGAACTGTTAGCTATCAAAAGAGCCTTGGAGAAGTGGTGCCACCTTCTAGAAGGAGCCGCATACCCTATTACGATATTTAGTGATCATCATCAACTGGAACAACTCCGTTAAGCTTGTAGACTCTGTCCTCAACAGACCAAGTGGTCTCTTTTCTTTTCACTCTTCCAAATGCCAATAACAGACATACTTGGATCAAAGACCCAAAAGGGTGACTCCCTGTCTAGGGTGTACACTCCAGCTTCTGAATCTGTTTCCCTTCCAGCCACTATATTACAGCCACAACACTTTCTTCTGATTGGTGACTCTTTGCTGAATTGGTAAAGAGAGGCCACCATACCATCTCCTACCCCTCAACTAGAGGGCCTCCATCTATTCCATGACCTTCCTACAGCTGGATTCAGAGTTTCACAGACCCTCCAATATATACAAAGATATTTCTGGTGGCCTAAAATGAGACAGGACATTGTTGATTACATCTCGTCCTGAGATGTCTGCGCCAGAATGAAGGATAGACATTCTAAGCCCACAAGGCTACTCCTACCTCTTACAGTAAAGTCAGGTCCTAGGAGGGAAGTGACATTAGATTTAATTTCTGATTTACCCATGTCTCATCAACACAACACCATTGAAGTGGTCGTGGACCAATTCACTAAATTAGCGCATTTCATTCCTGTTCCCACACTGCCCAAAGCAGCTAAAACCGCTTCCATCTATATCAAGGAGATTTTCCTTCTGCATGGAGTACCAGACTCCATCACTTCCGACAGAGGCCCACAATTTACCTCCAAATTTTGGAAGGGTTCTGTTCAAACCTACTCATTCATTGTAACCTTCCTTCAGACATCATCCACAAACCAGTGGGTAAACAGACATTGGAACAGTACATCAGTTGTTATTCCACTTATCTGCAAGACAACTGGTTTCACTTACATCCATTAGCCGAATTTACATACAACAATCATCTCCACCACTCCATCAAATCAACACCGTTCTTTGTAATATATGGCTTTCAACCACGGCACTTTCAGGACTACCTCCGGACTCTTCTGTTCCTGAAGCCGCACTTTGTATTGCCTCACTGTAGTAGCATCAGACAAAATTGCTGAAAACCCTTGCTCAAGCTCAAAAGGCATGCAAAAGTCAGCCTGTTGTTTGGTCATTAAGTCTCAGTTACCTTATTGGTTGTACCATAATTTATAGCAATAGCCTCCTCATTGTTTTCCTGTGCAGTTTCTCTTCTCAGGGTATGGCTCCAGGAAGCTTACATTTATAGCATCTCTGTTTGCCTCTGGCTGAATATTACAACCCTTTTTTGCAAGCTGGCTGTCACAAAATGTAAGCTGGCTGGTGGAGCAACTCCACAGAGAATAAGCAGACAACTATTGATATAAAAGAGGAACCCAGAGCTAAAGCGTAACCCCCAGTAGGCAAGATGCTTGGGAACGAGGTATAGGGAGCTTGGCTGGCTAGTGTGGACTAACCCTTCACAGTCTTGCTGTGACCAAAGCCAGACTAAAGATTCTGGTTGCAAGACCAGTTCAATGCCTACCGGAGGAGCTGGCCCTCACTCAGTATAACTGCATAGGATTAGCAGCTACCTACTGAGGTATAGACAAAAAAAGGTAATGGAAACAAGGTACCTTCACTTCTAGTCAAACTCTGCTGTGCTGAGCTGTTGAGAGGCTGAAGTCTGAAAGCTGAACTCTGTCTAGCAGGAAAAGTAATTTGTCTGATTGTTGAATGAGTCAAACTCCAACTGACTGGAACAGTAATTCGACTGATTGTCAAATGAGTCAAAGTGACTTGTGACTGAAACAGAGGACTTACTGATGGTCGAATAAGTCGAACTCCAACTGCACCAGATCAGTGAATTGGGGAAAACTGAGGGAGTCAGACTTCAAGCATGAGCAAGAGATATGGATGGTCAGTCAAGCAGGGTCAGCAACAGAAGAGCAGAGGCACTACAGAATTAAAAAGCTAAATAATGGTCAAATAGGAGAGTTGGGTTCTCAAAGGAGGAACTAAACTTGAGGCAAGGACTGGAACAGCAAGCTTAAGAGTAGACGGTAACAAGGGCAAGGTCGGTAACAAGGAATCACAGCAAAAGGATGGGTAACAGGAAGACAGGAACAGTACTGGGATTAACTTGAACACTCACTAGAATGGTAAGATCGCATGTCAGTATGGGAAACTGGTGCTTAATAAAGGCATAGAATACAGTAGAAACCTGGACAAGGATTGAGGATCCAGCAAGCCAAGAGGAACTGTATAAATCCAGATATGGAGTGGGCATGAAACCTTGGTCAATATGGAGAGAGTGTGACACTTTGTTTTAATGATTTCTTTATTTGTCTTTATAAACAGTGGCTAGACAGCATAGCGGCGGGCTTAAAGGGATAGTAATACTTCATTTTATCTTTATTTTATTTTGTAGGCATTAAAAAAAACATTAAGAACGATATAAGTCTTATCTCTTAAACCTTTATGGTTTAAGAGATATTCACAAGCAAAGTATCCCCCCCCTCTTCAGCCATATCAGAAGGGAGGTGCCCAGGTAGACTGCAGAGAGGGACAATCTTCAATTAAGATAAGGGAAAAAGCTGAAAAACTTGTCAAGGGGGGAAGGGCTTTCATTGTTTTCATATAAAGAAGATTGTCCCCTGCTGTTATCTGTCTGGTCTTACAACCAGACTCACATCTGAGAAGAGATGGCTTACACTAGGAAAAAGGGGGCGGGAGAGGGAAACTTTGCTTGTGAATATCTCTTAAACCATAAAGGTTTGAGAGATAAGACTTATATCATTCTTCATGTTTTTTTAATGCCTACAAAATAAAATAAAGTTAAAACGAAGTATTACTATCCCTTTAACAATTGCTGAAAGATATTTGTGTATGTGCACTGTGCAGGACTCAGGTTAGCAAAAAAAAAGCCGTGATAAAAAATTGATTTGAGGGACTTAGATTGGTTTTAGGAACAACCCCCAGACAACAAGTACCGCTTTCACTATGCCCCTTGTCCACTCTGCTAAGGACATGTGACTGACAACTAGCAGTAATAATGATGAATCCTCCCTGCCACCAGCTTAGCGTATTCTGTGGGATGGAATCTCCTCAGATACTGCTTGATTCCCTGTTTGCTATTATCCTCCATCACATTGCCATCCCTGCCAACAGAAGTGATTTGAGACAGGTGATGATGGTTCCATTTGACACAAGCTCCAGTGATGCAACTGAAGCAGTAGCAGCACCACAACTATTCCCTGCCAAAACTTCAGGTATATCTGAAGAAAACAAGTTATCCAATAATGCTTCTCCTCCTGTACTCATGGGTGTGTTGTTGGTATATAAACTGTTCCCTTGAGAGCAGGAAGGAACCTTGCCTTTCATCAGCAACTGCAATGTTAGCAGTGTGTGTAGGAAAGTTGTGAAAAAGTAGAAGGACTGGGACCAATGGACAATGGATACATCTGCACCCACATCAAACAACTGGCACAACTGCAAGCAAACACCTTGATGCTTACTAGGTCCACAATGTCAAATCATCTGCTGCTGCTGCTGTCGCCATGCCCCTTGTCTACTCCGTTGACATGTGACAACTATCAGACTTAATAATAATAATGATGAATCCTCCCTGCCACCAGCTTAGTGTATTCTGTGGGATGGAATCTCCTCAGATGCTGCCTGATACCATGTTGGCGATTATACTCCACCACATTGCCATGTGTGGTCAGTGTACCACACAGTGTGCAATGGGTTGACACGAACACCCACATCCTCACATCTACAAAATCATTAACAGCTAGTGGTCTCTTGCTGCTGCTCTACAGGAGTGAGATTGGTTGGCAATGATAACAAATGTGTCAGAGGGTCCTCTACTGTCACACTTGCCATCTCTTCGTCTAACGAAAAAAGGCACACTGTCATCACTAGCAGCAGGCACAGACGGCTGATGTGTTATGATGCTAAAACTGCTAGCCAGTTCTGGCTTCTTCAGTATCATGTCACAGAGGGACAATGCTGAGGGAATAGGAATCATGGGGTCAGGGGGAGGTTCAGGGCTCCTTTGACAGCTAGTCTGGCTGCTTACTTCCCCTTCCACCTCAGCATTAGGGTCCATACATATAGTACATCAAGCAAGTTGTATTTGTCTGTTTGTCTCTTGGATAGATGGTGTATTTTCATCTGTCTGAAAAGTATATCTGTCAATTACAGGTAGGAACTTGGATCACATACCTGTCTGACTGTTACTGACTGTCACTTATCAGTGAATTTTTTTTATTCTTTTAACTCTCCCTTCACACCCCCAATGGACACAGAGCAACTTGGGTAGTTTCTACCAACAAGAATACTAAAAGGCAACTCCAGCGCCCCTCTCGTTGTCTGTTATCTCTAGCATCAAAAATTAAAATGCTCTCTTTCTGTCCCAAGCACACACTGACAACATGCGGGAAACTGATTCCCCTTTTATACAAGCATGTTTGTAATACATGGGTACGTTCTCTACATTGAAGGAAAAGCATTAGTATCATTGATTTCAATACAATGAAACATTTGAAAAAACTGTGCCACTTTTCACTGGAACTTTTCCGTGCAGCATGGTGTGCTTTTTTCCACATTTTGCTTTTAAGGCTACATGCTTCTCCCATCCGTATTGTAGACCTAGTTAGCCTCCAATAGATTAGAAAATAAAAATATTATTTTATATATGTTTCAATTATTTCTTACAAAAGAAAGGTCTCAAGTGTCAAAGAACTGATGGTTATAGCATTATTTAGAACACCACATGAAACTCAGCAATAATTCTCAAAGTCCAAAAGACAATAAACCATAGTATTTCACATGATCACAAATATCCCTTTGTGTTTTATAGATACATTTTATTTTAGACCAAAATATAGACTGGTCTCTAAATACAGACTAAATACCAAATCAATGGCTAAAAACTTTCATTAAAGCCAGAATTATATCCTCAGTCAAATGTACAAAACTCTAGTAATTTTCTTCCAGCTTATCTCCTCATCCCCTCTGCTTTGCTGATGACATGACACTTGACACGGCAGATAGCATCATTGATGACATGCTGACATCACATATGACATCATTAACAACATCACAAATTACCTCATCAATGGCAGCACTGGTGACACAATGACCCTGCTAATAATGTACATCAGCATTGCATCTGCAAATGTTTAACCTACTGTAAATGCACAACATGTGCCTCCAGCAACATTAAGCTGCACTGCATATCATCATTTTGCACTGACACATCATAAAACACTCCTTACTAATGCTGTGTTTAATTATTGTGTAATACCACTAATCCAGTCAGTTCATCACTATAATTATACTTTGCTGAAAAGTACTTATACAACCCCCAAATCCAAAAGCAGATAGATTGGCACAGCAACACTATCCTTTCAAAAGTGGCATTGCACCAAAACCAATAAACACTGCACAAAAGTAATCTTCTGCTGGCTATGCAACATTACCCTCTAAAACAGTGCCCCTAAAATGCTCAACTAGTAGTACAAAAAAACACTAAAAATAGAGACAAAACTCTCAATTTGAAACCCACACTGTCAAGGATAGTGGTGGGCAAAAGATCTTGCTGTGTTCCCGCGAGAAATCCATCAAAACCACATGGTTGTCTGCTTTTTCACGGGAAAATCTGCTTTTAAACCAGTGGTTAAAACCTTTGCATTTTTTGCCCATTGGCCAAAATTCTTCACCATTTTTTCAATGGTTAGAAAGTTTCTGCCCATTGATTTACGTGTTTTTCGTTTTTTGCTATGAAAACGTGAAGTATTCCAGGAAGTGAAACACAACAGAAGCAGCTACAGAGTGAGGTAAACGTGCTGTGCTGTTCTGCTGTTATCTTTTTGAAAAACTGAGGCAGGAGAGGCTCATAGTGACTGCTATCATTTTGAGAAAGTTTAAAAATGGTAAAAGGAGGAATTGGAAGTACCCTTTTGTGTCCACTGAGTCTGAGAAGGAGGAGGAAGTGAGCACTACAGAACCAATGCTGTCCAGTCCTCCTAAATCACCCCTAGGGATCTTGGGGAATTTAATGGGAAGGGAGGAAGAAAAGAGTAGTATTGAGAGCAGGACAGGTTAGCTGCCTGTGCCTGCTACCAGAACTGCTGCCCCTGCTGCCAGATGTGCTGCCCCTGTTGCCGATAGTGCTGTGCCTGCTGTCAGACATGCTGCCCATGCTGCCATTAGTGCTGTGCATGCTGTCAGACATGCTGCCCCTGCTGCCACCAGTGCTGTGCCTGCTGCCAGTGCTGAACCTGATGCCACCAGTACTGTGCCTGCTGTCAGACATGCTGCCCCTGCTGCCAGTGCTGAACCTGCTGCCTCCAATTCTGAACCTGCTGCCAGTGTGTCTTGTAATACTCAGGATGGGGAGAAGGAGAAGATGATAATAAGTGTGACAGTAGGGGACCATAAGTCACACTTGCCATCCCCAAACAGTCCCGCCAGCGCTAGTACTACTACTAAAACAGTTCAGCAGCTTGTTAGTGTTAGGAGTGAAGGAGTGGGTACTCATCATATTAGTAGTGACTGTGAGGAGGCAGACTCAGGGTCTGTACTTGATGAGGTTTGTGCTAGTAGCAGTAGTAACAGTAATGGTGAAGCAGCCGGTGTGACTTGTGTTATGGAAGTGGTAGGGGAAGCATTTGAGAGCATCCAGACTAGTGGTCAAGGGAGCCCACACTTTTTCTCTGGACCTGGGAGTCCCCTTCCATTCACTACAGTGTCCAAGTGGAATATGATCCTGAAGAGGCCAGAACTGTTGGGGGATAGCAGGCTCAGAAATAATATCACCACCACCAGGAGCACAGATCAGGGGACTGTGCCTGCTGCTACTGTTACCAGTCTGCCTTCTTCACGTCACCAAGAAATGGCAAGAATGACATTAGGGGACCCTCTGTCACATTGCTCGTCACCTCCTCCAACCAGCAGTGAGATGTTTGTAATAGAGCAGCAGCACAGAGGGACTAGTGGTGCTGGTGATGATGATGGTGGAGACTCTGGGGTTGAAGAGACATTGATGGCCTTTTTAGCAAAAACTGAGAAGGAATTGGAGACAGTGGTGAGGATGGGCATCACCACCTCCACCAGCAGTGAGCTTTTGGAATTTGCAACTGCTCTAATTCCTGCTGCTACTTAGTTGCAAGGGCAGCAGGATGCTGAAGAACAAGCTAGAGTGCTACAGACACAGTAGGAATGGGGTCAACAAGTGATGCGGGACTAGGATAGGTTCCACTTGCCAACAACTGGTACTAGTTGCTGTGCTGATTCCGAAGCAGTAGCAGCAACTGCAGCAACATCATCCACTGCCACAGACAGTGAAGGGGAATGTGGAGGACAAGAAGAAAGAGGCCATACTTCTCCACCTGTTCCCTATCCCCTGAAGTCATAGGTGTGGGACTATTTTTCTCTTGGGGCAGGCACAGTGTGGTCATCACCAACGGCACTGTGAACAATTTGTGGCAAGTCAGTGAGAAGAGGAAAGGAGGGAACACACTTGGCACAAGTGCTCTGAAAACACATGAAACACAGACACCATGACATTTATGTCAAACATGTTAAAGTCAAACACCCACCCCAGAAATCAAGCACCGCTGTTGCTGTACCCCCTGACTTTCCAGAAAGGCAATAAGAGGAGAGGCGGAGATCAAAGAGGAGGAAGAATAAAGACACCCAGGCAGAGACTGGAAGTTCCATGACGAGTGAAACAACTAGCTCCTCATCACTTTCTTTGTCTAGGGTAACTAGATCTTCTGCCAATCCACCTCAGTCATTGTTACCTCCCCCACCAAATGATAGCCACTCTGTTAATGTTAGGATGTGGTAGTTCATGTCCACCCAATACACACTGCGTGGGCATCAAGAGGCATCTGAGAAGATTCCATCACACAGAATATGCAAAGATACTAGCAGGGAGGGTTCATCATTATAATGTGTCCTTAGCAGGGTCTGGACAAGGGGTATAGTGACAGCGGCAGTACTTGGTTTCTGGTGTCATGGTCTTTGGATACAGTTGTGCCCCCAGATGTTATGTACCACATACTGGGAAAAATGTATAATCTAATAACAACACACCCATGATTTTGGAGGAGGAGGGGCAGGTAGAGACAAATTCTTCTTTTTTCCACATATACTGGGGGCTAGTTATGGTGTTGCTACTGCCTCAGGAGCATCACTGGAGGTAGTCCTGGCAAGTGGAACTTTCATCATCCATCACCCATGTTACTGCTATTGTTGATCCCATTCCTTTTCAGTTGCTTAATCCTCCTGCTGCTTAAACATCTCAGCAGCAGCAGCAAGAACACCAGTTGCAAATTCCTCAGTTATAGACTCAGGAGGACATTGGACAAAATGATCTGCAGGCACTAGGCCAGCAGGACATTTTTTCTCAGGGCTTGTACTTTAAAAACAACAAAAAAAATAAAATAGTACCCCTCCCCATTGTTCTACAAAACAATAAACCATTTTGAGGGGTTTGTTTCTAACAAGCCTTAGTCCTACAAAGCAATGTTTCCTTAGGGCTTGTGCCAAAAAAGCTTATGTCCTACGAATCAATGTTTCTTCTGGGCTTGGGCCTCTAATGAGTCTAACAACAAATCTAACAAATAATCCTCTACAAAATACTCTATCACATCAAGTATCAGTCTACCCCAGTGGCAGCTTATGTCAAGGGGTACCTATCTCTATCAAACATTCCCTGTTCAACTGATTCTTTCGCTACACCCCACCAACACAGGCACCCTCATGACCCTTTTATACTATGCCTTTGGTAAATAAAATAATATTTGTTATGTATTTTGTGTAAATTCAATGTTTGTAAAACTAGTTGAATTTCGTATTCTATTACACTCAGTGGCTTCACCTCACGTTAAGGAATGCACTTTTTATCTCTAAAAACTGTGCTATGAAAAGGAGGTGCAGAAAAGTGGTTTCCAACACACATTTGTGCTTAAATACAAAGGAAGATTAATCCCTCTGGGTGACAGTAGGGTATGCAATGCATTGAACAGCATTGCATACCCCATTGGAACTCACAGGGTTAATCTCCCTAGAGTTAACACATATCCTGTAAAATAAAAACTGACCTGTAATCCTGATGTCCAGCAGGGTCCTCAGCACCTTGTCAGCTACTGTCTGTCTTCTTCTTGAATCTTTTTTCTTCTGTAATCTTCCTTCTATTCATTCTTCTGTAAAATCTGTTTTTATTTTTAAATAAAAAATATCCAATGAAAGTTGTATAAAAATAAAGAGTGCCCCCAAGATATGCCAGAGTTAACCCACTGAGTTGCCCGAATCTGAATGAGGGAATTTTGAACAGAGACAGGCTTTTTATATGCCAGTCTCTGTTCAAAATGGATGCCAGCCTGCAAATGGCTGAGATGTATACTTACGCACCTCTCAGCCAATCAACTTTTATTATGTTTTGTCATCCATCCCTAGAAGCTTATTGGCTGTGAGGTGGATAAGCACACATCCCATCCAATTGCAGGTTGGCCCTTTTGAACAGAGACTGGCCTATAAAAGCCCACTCTCTGTTAAAAATCCCCTCATTCGGATTCATGCAACAGGCTGGAAAGTTTAGAGGGTTGGGGGTCTGTGCCAGCAGAGTCGGTGGCAGTGGACATATTTTTATTATTGGAAGACATTATTTCTGGAAAAAAGGAATGACTTACTCTTGTTTTTCAAATGGAATGGCAGAATATTATTTTTAAGACATATGCCACACTGCATTTAACTCTTTGAGCGCCAGAGAGGTACCCCTCAGGAACTCAAAGGGTTAACTCTGGCAGATCTTGTGGGCACTTTTTTAATACAACTTTCATTGGATTTATTTTTTTTAATTAAAAAGATTTTAAAGAAGAAAGAAGAAAAGAAAAATTATGATGACAGAAGATTAAAGAGGAAGATGGACAGTGGATAACAGGTAAGTGTTACATTTCTGGGTTTTATTAGGATAGTGTTAGGGGTAGTATTAGTTAAATGTCAAGTTAGGGATAGTGTAGGGTTAGTGTTTGGGAGGTGGGGGGGAAGGTGACTGTGTTTTGAGCTCAGTTGGCTATTTACCTTTGATGTTCCCACAAATCACAATATTTAGCTGTTGTAGGAACAAAAATCTACAACAAGCGTTTGGCCACAATGTGGCTTTTGGCCAACAACACTTGTTGGTCCATGTATCAGTCCAGATATAGAATAGCTGCTGTAAACAAGTGGGTCTTACTGACTGTTTTACCGGCCCCCAGATTCTCTCTCCCTGATTCCACGAGAACTTATTTTTATAATTTTTCACTTTTTGGATGCCAGATAGGTTTTCAAAGGCAGAACACACCTCTAGTACTTAAAGAACCAATTTAGTTTACTTGTCCCTTTGCATAAAGCCTATGTCTTCTTTTCTGACTGTAATGTGACAGATATTCCAACATATGAAACATTTTTTTAATCTTTAAGTGAAGGGGGCATAGTCTGTGCAAAGGTCATGATAAAGTGGGTCATGGCAAAGAGTTCATGGGAGTGCATATGCACTTTGTTGGGCCTTCAGAAACAGGAAGTCTGAATACAATACTATGTTCATTAACCAAAATAAAACAAAAAAAACAGTTCTTATCAATAGCTGCAACTAGTATTAGATATTGTGTTTTGTCTAGAGACAGACTTTTCTTTTGTAAGGTGATTTTCTAGATCTAAGTGGAGAGTACCAAAAAAATAATTACTAAAACAGATGAAAAGAGTGGAACAGCTCTACCCAGGAACCATTCAATTCTGTACAGTGTCAATGCAAGAAAAATTGATACTTATACCGGATGAAATTCTGCACCAAGTTTTTCTTTGTGTACAGCACACGATGGAGGAAAAACAACACAGCTGAACTAAAGAAAGCAGGGAACCAACAGCTCACACAACACTTAGCACATAACACAAGCACAGAAATTACAACATTAACGCTTAGAGTGCCAGAGAGGTACGCAATGCATTGCAAAGCAATGCCCTGCCCCTCTGGCACTCAAAGGGTTAATACCACCCAGAAAATAGGTATGCCCTACAAACAAGTCCCTGACAACCAATTATAAACCATCAACTCCCTTGGGACAAGGGATTGACAAAGCAACCCAACACAATCTGTCACACCATACCCCAAAACAACAGGGGTTAACATATAACAACAGATATGTACACACAACGCAACAGGGACACCTGTCAATCTGAGAACAACCCAAGCTCATCTGTGCAACTTCACCAGCGAATGGAGACCCAAGGTGCACCTGGCAACATCACACAAACCTGACAGGTACACAACAATTACAACAGATCACACAATTAACAGCCACACTGCAAAACACTTAACTGGACAACACACATCTTCCCACTGGTCACTCCCTACCTGATGACCTTGCCTGGATAACACCCTACCACTGTCTTAAAGGGACATCTCACCCTCCTTAAACGTGGCATGTTTACAGTGAGGCCATTCAGACAGAGATTATGAGCGCTGAAGTGAGGTGATCAAAGATGACGTTGGCCCCGTATTCAGCACCAACTATGCCCTATTTGGCTTGCAGAAGCTGATGTGTACATTTTATGGCATGTGGAGCCTTCCAGGCCACAGAAGGGTATGTATCTGGCATGTCCCAGCCCACATGTTTAAGGGAAGTGGCACCAGGAGATACATCAACGTCCCCTCCACTAACATGAGGATAACCATAAAGTCTCTTATCATGCAACTGTAATGAATCCTACATACTCAGGCACTCCTCCATCTACAGTGACTTTGAGAATGGGATCTATGCAAGAGGATGGCTTTTGGGTGAGTCAGCAAACTAAACATCACTTCACATCCACAGGTGCACTCACATGACTAATGTAAACACATCTTAAAATGGTCATGACACACAAGTAGTACTTCACCCTCACACAACCTCATCCACATAAAATGTGGTCCCTGTGTCACAATGTCACCCTGTACCACAGGTGCTGCCAGGTATGGGTGCAAACTGTGGCTCATCACACCAATACAAAATCCCCAAACAACTGCACAGGACTATGGATGGGCGAAAATATTCACCTCAAACTGAAATTGGCAAATAATGGCACCCGCAAAAAGTCCCGTTTTCCGCTTTTTCCTGCTTTTTTCACCTACCTCATTGTGCATTGAAATCAATGGTAAGAAAATTTTTCTCCACCACACAAAAGTTTTCTCTACTTTTCTACAGTCATATAAAAGGGTGTCAGTCTCTCATGGCATGCCATTCAGTGTTTGTGAGAGGAGAGAACAGCATGTTTTTTGAGCTAGAGAAGATAGGGGAATTGAAGTTTAGTTTAGGGAATCTTTTAGGTAGGACATTTGTTCTCTGCATTAGGAAAGTCAGTGGGGCACTCTGGGGAGAAGAATGGAGGAAGGAGGTTGACCCCAAATACCCCAAAATTCCATGTGACTGACTGGCAAGACACTGGCAGCTAGAGACATATTTGCTTGCTTATCTTGCTGTTATTATCTCTGTGCTGGGGAAGTCTGTGGAAAGAAGTTGTTGATTTTGTTTATCAGTTATAATTTTTTTTTGACAGACTGTGTTAAGACTGGGTGGACAACGTAAAAAAAATAATAAAATAAAATAAGAGAGTGGAGATTGTAGCCGTATTAGTCCAGTGATGCAGATGTAAAATAACAAACAAAATAAGTATCTTGTAATACCTTTTTTATTGGACTAACAGGATTTTGGATTGACAAGCTTTCAGGAGAACCTCACTTTCTCAAGTCTAAAGTATTTCTGTTTAGTCAGAAATGCTTTAGACTTGAGAAAGAGAGGTTCTCCTGAAAGCTTGTCAATACAAAATCCTTTTAGTCCAATAAAAAAGGTATTACAAGATACTTATTTTGTTTGTTATTTTACATCAAAATAAAATAAAGAATAAAGAAATAAACAAAGAACTAAATATATTAGGTGACAGAGCTGACTGGGCTAAGGCAAAACATCATACTCCATCAGTTGTGCTGTGTACTGTAGAGTACAAACACACAGAGTAGTTTAGTAATGTCCAGCAAATACAGAAGGGGCAGGGGGAGGGGGGAAGGTGGAGCATTGCAGGGAAGTGAGAGTAAAGTAGTAGTTCAAAAACTGACTTCAGCAATGGTTGCTGCAGCGTGTGCAATAAATGATGATGATGCCCCTCCTACAAGGGAGGATGAAGTTTGTCAACGTCCCAGCAAAACCTCCAGCACTACCAGTGCCAGTATAAATAAAGAACCATATAAGAAAATACTGAAGACGAAAATAAGTAGCATTCAAGTGTTGATGATGGCAATAGCATAATAGAGGAATGTGTAGCAGCTGATCCGCCTGTTGCATCAGATAGTGAGAGGAGATAGTGTTAGAGGAATATAAGGATAATGGGCAAGAATTGTCAGGTGATGCTGATGCTGCTGAGGATGATCTAATGATGACTGATGATGATGCTGATCTAGAATATCCCTCCAGAATCCTTCTCTTGTTCAGATACAGATGAAGTTGAGAGTGAGGATGATGGCATGGCCATAAATTTAGCAGAAAGGAAAAGGCTGAATCTTCCACCACTTTTAAGGAGCACTTTGCCTGTCTATAAACTGTTTGAGAAAACTATTGGAAAGTCTGACCCTGGACAAGCAAAGATGTCAAAACGTACACAGTTACCCTATCAGTGATCATCAGCATCATTACCTCTTCAAAGTCCAAGTCCCACTCATCCACACCCACCTGTGTTTAGTACCCAGAAGCAGCAACAACAACAGCAACACAGGTTATTAACATCCACAATGTTAGATAAGAAGAGTGCCTCTGCAGATGCTGCTGCTGGAAGTGCTGCACCTTTGATACCTAGTAGTAGTAGCAGTAGAATTGCATCAACATTTATCCCAAGTAGTAGTAGTAGCAGTAGCACCTCAGGGTCCTCAAGATAAGCATGTTGCTATCTGTTGTCTGTGCAAAAAGAATTTGAGCAGGGGGAAAGCAGGCTTACACCTAGACACCTCCTTTATAAGATCCCACCTGAAGCACAACCACAAGTCTGACTGGGAGACACACTATCAGCAGCAGAAGCACTCTTAAAAGTTTCCAGGGCTCTAGGGCAGAAAAAAGAAGTAGTGAATTTATTTATGAGTCAGAGAGTGTGCTACTGCCAACAGTTAGCTCACTCCAAATAACACCTATGGCTCCTGCTGCAGTGGAGTATGATGACTCTGGCTTTGCTGTAGGAGATGGCAAGAGTCATAGACTGCCCACACATGCTGCCTCTACCGCCAACGCCTTCTCTAGTCATTTTGTTAAAGCAATAAAGTTCCAGGCTTCTTCTGCCATGTTCTGCCAACCTACACTGACTGAGTTCCTGAGAGGGAGTCAAAAACTTTCCCAAAACAATCCCAAATTATGCCTGTGGAATGGCAAGGTTGCCAAGATTTTGGCAGTGGACATGCTGTCGTATTCTTTTGAAGAAAACCGAGGTTTCAGAGAACTGATGTAATGTGTAGCTCCAAGTGGGCATATCCCAAGCCACAATTATTTTTCCGGGATGGCTGTGCCTGTATTGTACAAGCAGGTGGTTAGTGTAGTGGTCAAAGGCCTGAGAAGTGAGTATGGCAAGAAAATACCCCTGACAACAGATATGTGTACAAGTGGGCAGAGCACAGACTATGTGACTGCTCACTGGGTTTCCCTCTCAGCACCAACAGTGGACAACACTAGCTTACAGCATCAGGTGACAGCCAGTAACTGTGCTTCTTGTTCTGGCAGTGTGAATAAAAGGTGGCAGAAGCAGCAGCAGGATAGCCCATACCATTGTCATGCCACCTTGCACATGCAGTGTTTTGAGAGACAGTCCCACAAAGCTATAGATGTTTTAAGTAAGCTAGAGCAGATGATAAAGGAATGGCTTGTACCCCATTCCTTAAAAGTTGGTTTTGTGTCTGCTGATAATGGCTCCAACATAATCGCTGCTTTATGAATAAGTGGTATGGTGCATGTGCCCTGCTGTGCCCATGTGCTAAATTTAGTTGTGACTAGATTCCTGACAGAATCCAAAACCCTCAGAGAGATGCTTAATATTGCCAGCAAAATCTGTGCTCCTACATTGCACACAACACTTTATATTCCCTACAAGAGGTCCCTCCCAGGTGGAATTCCATGATGTACGTGCTAGAGCATTTGTACAAGCAGAATACGACCATTAGTGAGTGCACTATGCAAAACTGGAAGGCTTTGGAGGGACTCTCTTTGTCACCTGGCCAATGGCATCTAATGTGCAATGTATGTAAGCTGCTGACACTCTTTGAGGAGGTAACCATGCTGGTGAGTCGCATTGGGGCAGGAATTAGTGAAATTCTACCACTGATTTTTTTATTGCAGAAAAAAATGAGGAGCATGTATGAGGAATCTTACCATAATGACAACACAGACATGCACCAGTTGTTAAATGACATGTTAGCACATATTGTCTATTAACCCCTTAGTGACAGACAACTTACCTGGTAAGTCCAGGAACTCATTCGCTATAATGGGAAAAAAAAACACCTTTGTCATTAAGGGTTTAAAAGCAATGAGGAATACATTCTTGCCACTTTGCTGAACCCCCACTTCAAACCCAAAATTTCAGAATTTCTGCCAAAGGGCCATCAGCAGTTTGTCACAACAAGAAGTAAGCAGCAACTCTCTAAGGAATCGGATTCTGTCAAGGAATATCGAGATATGCATATTGATTGAGTGAAGGGTTGCATTGTGGAGGATGAGAGGGAGAAAGTGAGGGCACAACAAAGATCTAGACAGTATCGTGAAAAGGAAGGCAGCAAAGCATTTCAACCTGTATAAGCAGCTACATCATCAACCAGAATATCCCATTCGGAACACAAGGCAATTCATGGGTCTCAGCAGGGGCAGCAAAAACCCACATTGATTGTAGTGGTGGTGGTGGCACTTACACACAGGAACACCGTGTAGCTCCTAGAAGTGGTCCCCCTGCATACTTGCAGGATAGCTACATTCCAGGCAGAAACAATGACCCCATGGACTACTGGCAAACAAAGAAGTGTGTGTGGCCAGCATTGACATGTACTGCAGTGGAAACCCTAAGTTGTCCTCCAGGAAGCGCTGAGTCTGATTACATGGTCAATGACCGCAGGACATGGCTATCAAGCTGCATTCTTGGGAGACATTTTTAAAAATGAACCAACATCTCATATCATCTGAGTATCAGGTAGCAGAAACCACACATGACAGAGGAAGCCAGGACATATATATTAACAGCAGCACAGGTGAGGAGTTGGAGGAGGGATGTGAAGAAGGTTTGCCACCATCTACCCCACTTGGGACCCCTGCTATGATAAGTAATGTGTCTCTAAAATCTGAGAAATAGGATAGTGATTTGACACAAACATGACAAAGGTAAAAACGAAATACATACTCACATCACACCATACCAGCCCGTCGCTCACCACCACCACTACAATACATATCTGCCACATTGTAGGATGTAGTGTTTTTTCTTTTTTTATCTCTTGACATCATGAATATGTGACAGTGTCACTTAAGAAGGAAATAAGTGTTGTGGGCAAAGGACAAAGGCATATGTTGCTTTATGACTCCCAATTTTGACTCTCAGACACTTATTTCTAAACTACAGCCCTCAGAAGAAGTAATATTGCAGAAATGTAGTACCCATAGGAAATATAGCCAATTAATTTGGTAAAATAGGCAAAAAGGAGGAATATTTTGCATTGGCGAAAAGGAGAAAACTTTTGCGAAAAAAGAGAAAAATCTGACACTTTTCGCAAAAAGTCATGTGGAAAATTTTTCCCACTTTTTGCTCACCTCTACACAGTTCCACTACAATGAGGCTCATGTCTAAACAAGGAATGCAACTGGCCTGCTCAAAACCAGATTCCAGTGCTTGGATCACTCAGGGGGAGCTCTGCAATATGCACCAGGCAAGGCATGCTACATCAGCTTAGCGTGTGACATTCAACATAACATAGCCATTGACACACGTATTGGTATAGTTAATAAAGTGAGAACTACAGCAGGGAAAAATAGCATTAACTTTGGTAGAATTCACAAACCTTATACTTTTTATTAATTTTTCATTTTAACTTGGTAGTAGCCCTAAAAATAATTCAGTAGAAGGCACTCATCTCTGTGAAATAGTCATATGGAGGAAGACCTAAGAACAAATTGACCACAGATTTGCACCAGAATTCTGGAGTTCACATCAACAAAGTAGATATTGATAACAATACACCACCAAAGACAAGTTTTTGAGAACTGCAGCCCTGGAACAGACTTGAATCAATACTGTAACTAGACAATTATGGGCCCCTGTGCAAATATTATTTTGGGCCCCACTACACAAAAATATTGTCTATAGCATGTGACATTATCCTACTGGGTTCTGGGTCAGATGGTCCCCTGTGGATGGCAGGCCCAGTCACAGCTATACCTGCTGCATCCCCTGTAGTTACACCCCTTACTGGAATCCTTTTAGCCCAGCAAAGGACAATCATCCAGCACAGCATATTAAATAGCATATCTTTATGCCTTTTTATGTTGAAGATAGCTTAGCAAGTGGTTAGTATACTGTTTTTAACACATTATTTACCATTGGGGGGATGCAATACATTGTGCATCATTGTGTTGTATACCTCTCTGGCCCTTAAAGGGATAGTAATACTTCATTTTAACTTTATTTTATTTTGTAGGCATTAAAAAAACATGAAGAATTATATGTCTTATCTCTGAAACCTTTATGGTTTAAGAGATATTCACAAACAAAGTATCCCCCCCTGTTCAACCAGATCAGAAGGGAGATGCCCAGGTAGACTGCAGAGAGGGACAATCTTCAATTAAGATAAGGGAAAAAGCTGAAAAACTTGTCAAGGGGGGAAGGGCTTTCATTGTTTTCATACAAAGAAAATTGTCCCCTTCTGTTATCTGTCTGGTCATACAACCAGATTCACATCTGAGAAAAGATGGCTTACACTAGGTAAAAGGGGCGGGGAGGGGAACTTTGCTTGTGAATATCTCATAAACCATAAAGGTTTGAGAGATAAGACTTATATCATTCTTCATGTTTTTTTAATGCCTACAAAATAAAATAAAGTTAAAACGAAGTATTACTATCCCTTTAAAGGATAAGAAGAATGTTTACACTATTTGGATCATTTTTTATCTCTCTTCATTTGTTGTGAAGTTATTAAGGAAAGTGTGAGTGCAGTCAACACCCATGTGTGACGTGTACAGTACAGTACAGTCCATGTTTGAGTACAGTCAATTGAACTCTGTGCTCCAAACATTCAAATGTCCAGTGGCAATGTTCCAGTACTTCTCCTTTGTTCCACTGCTGTGGCAATGAATGGGGTAGCAACAACAGTCTGTCACTGACAAAACCTGGTGCCTAATGGTTTATACTGTGTCTCTGTATAATCCAACACCAGCTGATGTGTGGCAGATATCACTTACTGGGGAATGTGGGTCTAAGGATAATTGGATGTGTTCTTGCAGGGTTTGCAGGAGGGATAGTGCACTAGTAGAGTATCTCAATAGCAGAGGGATTTGTACAACCCATTGCATTTCTATGGAGCAGCTTTCCCCACATCATCAGGGCCTATTGGCACCTGGGTTTGTCAGGCAGAGACTGTTACCCCACTCAGTACTAATGTGGAAGACTATAGGTGAAGTATTGTAGAACCAATAGTGGACATTTGAATGTTTAGATGGCACAGCTTCATCAACTACACCCCAGAGATGACTGACGCCGATGAAAGGTGATTTGGAATGTTTCAGTTGGGGAAAGGTTTTTTATTTATACATTGCTTATGCTGTTCAAATATTACACTCAGGTTTGTGCCTCCTCTTTGTTTTCTTTTTGCTGCATGTTTTCTTAGATGTTGCTTCTACATAGGAGGAAAGGACATATTGCATGAACAGAAGGATTCAGAGAGAGCATACCATCTGATTTTTTAGTTAAGATCATCAGCGTCTTCATTATCATTCATATTCCATTCAATCGTCCTGGTTTTCATCACACATCTGGCATCATGTTCCTTTCTCAAGTGACTTTTATTCATTCAGCTGACTGATTTACCAGTACTGAACTTTTTATTACACCACAGTGGACAGTTTAATTAGTAGTGGCCATTTAGACATCATGTTACTAATTCCTGAATCAGACATTATTTACTAAATCAGACACATTGGCCAGAGGATGTTATTTATTTTCCTTCATGGCTGGTATGATATTTTGTGCAACACATTTATTTTTCTTCTTGCGTGTGTGAGTGCAATATTTAAATTTTTTTTCTTACTCAACAATTAATTTCCTCTTATTTTTCTGCCTTGCATCCTGGTTCTTAAATTTCTAGTATTCTAAAATAGTTTCCTTCTGGATATTATTAAATCTGTTAATATATTTTAATATCAATCATATCCCCCTATTCTCCAAACTATATATATTTATATTAACCCTCTGGCACTCAAAGGGTTTAGGACCTGGATTGTTTCCTGATATATTTTGTTATTTAGATCGTGCACTCTTTTAAATGGTCCTTATTAATGCAACTGTACACATATTTATGAAAAATTAGCATTTAAAGAGACAATTAAAGAAGTCCAGCTTGGGTTAAAGCATTTAATTAAAACAACTATTGATTTCATTTCACTTGGCGATTTAAGGATTTTCTAGCTCAGTGATTCTCATCGTTTATCCTCAGAACATACAAGCAGTTCATATTTTCTGGATACACTAGGCTGATCATCAGTAGATAATGAGTGGCTAAGTATTTCAGATTGATTTACTGGTGCTTAGTTAAGAATTTCCTTAAAACTTTCCTGTTGCTGTGTCCCAAACACTGGAGCTATGACTCACTCTTGTAGCTATTCCACTTGTTAGTTTGTTTAATATTTTGTTCAAAATTGAAATCCAAAAATGATCAAACATGCACCATAAGTTTCATTGGACATGGAGTTGCATTCATAAAAGCATGACGACTTCAGCTGCCTCAGGTAGTTTTGAGTCCATTGAGATGCTGCATAAAGCAGCTCATTTTCATTTATCCTTGAAGGGACACTAACACATCTATTATCTTAATACAAGTAGAGATGAATCCTGGAGCTACCTAAAGTGTTCTGGGAAGCTCAGTATACCAGATGCCCTACCCCACTAGAACCTCCAGTGTAGCACAAAGCAGTAACCATCTCCGTTGTCTGATGGATCCTCGAGCTCCCGGTCAGCATGAAGAAACACGGTGGGCTTCTGCATGATTTATTAAACTCTGTCTGTGCTTCCAGAAATACCTGTATGCCTAGGATCATGTCACTTTTTTCAAAAATGTGAGAGAAAGCCTTTGAAAAGGTTGCCTTCTCTTCCAGGAAAATGGGACTGCATTATTCCAATGGAGGCTTCATCTGACACTCAACGCATTTCTGAGGTATCTGTGGGATGTATTTCTACTTGTATTAATATAATAAACAGGCACACACATGGTGTTAGGTCACTTTAAAGAAATAGTAATGCTTAATATTGACAAAATATATACTGCAGGGTTTCTCCTCCTGAAAAAAACAAAGGTAGTCCAGCTGTTGAGAAATGGTTTATTTAAAAGCTATTGCAGCTCAAACTTGCATTTTTTGGGTTCAGCACTTGCATGACCTGAAATTTTAAATTGGTGCTGTTAATACAGCAGTATATGGAGGATTCTGGTCAACTGACAATAGCTGTCAATTAACTTTTGTAACAAGAGCACCACCATAAATGTTAAGGCTTGAGTTACAGTAACATTCAAATAAAATATCTCTCAATGTTAGGAGTACATGTTTTGCTCAGTAGGATAGACCCTGCAATATATATGTTTCTATATTAAGTGGTATTTTTTACTTACCAATAAATATTTTACTCTTAGTCCATTGAGGGATGCAGGGACCATAGGGTTAAGTAGCATGCCTATAGGAGGCAGGGCATGCTAATAAAACACTCCTTCCACTTCCTAGCTTCTATCTCTCCCCCTGCCCAACTGCAGTTCAGTTTTCATTTAGCAGTCAGGAAAGGAATAGAGGTAAAACAGATCCGCCAGAAAAGGCAGCATATCCTCACTCAACAAGTTTTATGTGATTGGGAATCCCCGCATCCCTCAATGGACTAAGAAAAAAGGATTTATTGGTAAGTAAAAAACTCATTTTCTCTAGCATCATTAAGGAATGCAGAGACCATGGGGATGTAAAACAGCCAACCCAAACAGTAGGAGGGAAGAAAATGAATGAACAATGACCTGTAAAACTTTATGGCCAATACTAGCATCTTGGGATGCAAAAATGTTAACCTTGTAAAACGTGTAGCTGCCTTGCATAACTGGTCAACAGTAGCTTGATTATGCAAGGGCCAAGCAGTACTGATGGGCCTTGCAGAATGAGCTGTGTGAGGCAGAAAGGCACAATCACAAATAGAAAGCATTTGTTTTGGTAAGCAAACCCGAGCTATTCCCAGCATTTGCGCCAAATATGGTACTCGAATATGAAAACAGCGATGAGGAGGAAGAATTGTCAAAGACATTTTTTACCCTTCTTGAATGAGTTGTAGAACCCACTCATCTGAAATTGACATCCTCCATTGATGTGTGAAGTGATGGAGTCTTCCCCCCAGAGGAGGGTTTGAGAGAGACTCCATACTCCAAATTTAATTCTGTAGAGGGCTTGAAGTCAGAAGCCTTGAGCACAGTTTTCTTTTGTGTCCAGGAAGGTTTTGCTCTATGAAAACGAAAGGAACCTACAGAAGAATGATTTGAAGGTTGTCTGGAGGATGTTTTAACTATCTAAGTAAAAGTAATTTTCTTGTTGTTAAACTTCTTAGGTTAATTTTGAGGGAGAAAGGTACTTTTACCTCCAGTGCCATGACTAATAATTTTGTCTAACTCTGGCCCAAAAAGGAGGGATCTTTTGAAAGATAAGGAAATTAGCATCTGCACTCATGGGGCTTGATTCTATTACCAGCGCTAAAAATAAAACAGGCGTTGTGTTTTTTAAGTCAAGTACCCAACTTATTTAAACAAAATCAGCGGTAATCATACATACCACCAGTCAAAAAAAAACCCATAGAAAAAAACGTGCAAGTAGTATCCTATTACCCACGCTCAGTATTAGCTCCTGTTTTGTGGTTACATTTAAGGGTTAGATTCTAATTTATCACTGCTTTTATCTCAAGTTTTCCCCATAGACTTCAATAGGAAAATGTTTGATAAAATGGGTGTTAACATTTAGCACCTGCAATAGAATCTGGCCCTAAGTCGGGAATTCTGTGCCTCAGAGGTTGAGGCGTAGAAGCCATAACGACAGTTTCAAAATCATAGATGTTCGAACAAAAGCAGTGTAGAATACAGTATACAGCATAGAAATCTGACATAGAGTGCCTCCCTTTGACATATTAACCTCCCCTTTTAAAATTCGACTTACGGTGCTTTCTTTCACCACTTTAATTTGACGAATATTGTTCATAGTCAACATTTTATCCCCTCCCCCTTGAAAATTCGACTACAGTGCTCCCATGACTTTCTTTCACCATTTAAATTCAACAAATATTGTTCACATTCAACATTTTAACCATTCTCCTTTAAAATCAGACTTATAGTGTTCCTATGACCTTCATTCTCCACTTTAATTCAAATAATATTGCTCCCATTCAATACTGTTTGTTCTCCAATTTTACTGTGTCACAGTAATTTTACAATTTTATGTGTCACAGTAATTCCTGTGCAAAAATGTATAACTTGCCGTGCTAAGTGTGAAAGACCTCTCACGCCTACTATTTGATGGCTAAACCCATTTGATGTGTTAATGCTACAGTAAGAAGTGATACTAACCCCTCCTTTACTGTTGTGAGGAAGGTTACTGAATAAGTGTGACCCAATTTACATAAAAATAAGTGAAACTATTATAAAAGGAGACTGAACGATACAACTGAGGGAGCAGGGCTTAGCTCTTACTCATTTGTGCTATTTTAAATGAGAAATACCAGAGTTTTTATTTCTTCTTTTAATAAATCATTAAAGGTTATATTTTAACCTATTCTGGAGGTCCAAACAGCATTGAACAGGTTAACTGGCTGTGTTCCAGGTGTTTGATGGTTGCAATTAGGACATCATTCCTGAGATTCCCAGCAATTTTCTCTCTTTTGTTCAATTACCTAACATTTACCAGCGGTGCGATTTAATTGTGTAAAATAGGATACCATTTATTATTTTTTGTTTTGAATTTAAATGGTGAAAGAAAGTCATGAGAGCACAGCAATGCTGTAACAGATGGCGCTGCATATCTATATGCCAATTTAGCTATCGCCAAGGCAGCTTCCCCAATATAGGAGTTGGAGGTATCCTATGAGGCACATTAACCTGCAAAAGCTTGAATAATTTCAGCCTGCCAGGCCTCAGCAGCAGCTGAAGCAAAGGAATCTCTAATGATTGCTCCTAAAACATCTGTCTGTTCAAGGTATCAACCTTTTTCAGCAGAATCTTTAAGTCCTGCTGCATATTGAACAGGAATAATAGTATGGTTGGATAATCTGGATACAGTAGGGTCAGCTGTTGGTGATGTTGACCAATGGCTTTAGAAATGGGGCATACCTTAGCAAATTTTTTTAGGAATTACCACAGTTTTATCTGTGATTTCACATCCCATTCTCCCTGTGACTATCTGATCAATCTCTTCATAGTCAGGGAATAGGACAGTAGATTTATTTTTAAGTTTAAAAATAGACTTGGTATAGTATTTAGAAGCTGGGTCATCAGAAACTTCCAAAACATCCATGATAGCTATAAATAAAGACTAATGATTCTGCATCTGATCTGAGTCATCTAAATTGGAACCCTCTCTAAGGGATGAGGGGAACTGTCACTAGCCAATTCACCTTCATCATCGGGTGAGTAAAGATTTTTGGAGGGTTTTTGTTTTGGGTCTTTTAACTGGTGCACGAGATGCTTCTGTAAACCATTTGTCCCAAACCCCTGTAATTTGGCAAGAGAACCTGGTATTGACCTTTCCCTCTCTGGTTCAAGCATTTTTACATGTATTAGAATTTTATTGTTCTTAGTTTTCCTCTCTTCCTTGTATGCCATATCAATAAATGAAGAAAGAGAATAAATTGAAGGGATAGTAATACTTGAAAATAATTGTATTTTATATTGTAGCCCTT
Source organism: Rhinophrynus dorsalis (assembly GCA_037306005.1). Classification (NCBI taxonomy): domain Eukaryota; kingdom Metazoa; phylum Chordata; class Amphibia; order Anura; family Rhinophrynidae; genus Rhinophrynus; species Rhinophrynus dorsalis. Next base: position 425,094,873 of record CM074719.1, on the reverse strand, counting down.
AAAAAAACACGAAAAATGATATAAGTCTTATCTCCCAAACCTTTATGGTTTGGGAGATATTCACATGCAAAATATAGTAAAATTCTCTTTTCCTGGCTGTTTCAGCCAAGTCTGCCATCTAGTGGACAGATTTAGAATCCGGTCCACAGAGCAACCGGCAGCTCGTTAGCAGTGCCGAGATCACGATCTTTGAAAATAACTGCTTAATTGGAACTATCTACAAAGTGTGCCTGGCTTGAAAGCACACTTTGTAGATCATTCCAGTTAAGAAATTCTTTTTAAAGATGGTGATCTCAGCATTTCTGGAGAGGCACAGCCGGTCCCGGGACCGGATTCCAAATCTGAAGGGTGGAGCAATGACGTCACTCCAGGGGAAACTTTACTTCTCAATATCTCCCAAACCATAAAGGTTTGGGAGATAAGACATATAATTTTTCATGTTTTTTTAAGGGCTACAATATAAAATAAACTTATTTTCAAGTATTACTATCCCTTTAAATCTCAGTGTTAGCTGAGTGAGCCCTGATTGAGAATGAGTTCAACTTAGAACAATGATAAATATTCAATAAAGAGCAATGTCCCAAAGGAACTTAAGCATAATGAACAGCTGTAGTTCAACAACAGAAATGTTGCAGTGTGTACTCAAAGGAATTATAACCAAAGTATAATTAATGGACAGACTTAATTCCTCACATCAAAAAACCCCAGTGGTAGAAAAAAAGACCTTGTCCCCAAAGGATCTGTTAGTGAAGGGGTTAATTTTAAGAAATATTAAATATAGATCTGTTCCTATGGAGTCAGCTCAAAAACAAAACAAAAAAAAAAAACTCTATTACCAGTACTGAGTGCCCTGCTCCTATAGAGCGGTAACCTGAACACGTCCCTTCAGTTGCTGCTGTCAGAGAATCTCTAAAGCTGCTAGAAGCAATGGCTGCCACTTTTTGAGGTAATTTGTGTGCACACGCTTAAAAGTCAAATTTAAGTCAATAGAAGGAAATCAGCAATGTCTCAGAAGGGCGTAGTGCTCTGTGTGGAAAACACAAAACACTGTACACTGAAGTAAATTTAGAAAAAAATATAGAAATAAATAATATAAAATATTTTATTATAACTGGTAAAGGAAGCTAAAATCAATCAATAAATACATTTGATTTTTTCTCTATAATCAAAACCAAACAATATCCTATATAATAATTCGCTAGGATGTTTGTCAGTAGGTATCATGCAATGTAGAGACTGCTGCACTCGGTGCAGTCATGCGCATTACAGACTGCCCGCTCTGCAGTCATGCACAGTACTGACTGCCTGAATGCACCGTGGCTGATACGGAGCTTGGCGCTCCTAATTCAGACCGGAGTCCTCTCTGTGCACCTTCCTGGGACTGCTTGGTCCCAGGAAGGTGCGCAGAGAGGACTACAGTTTGAATTCGGAGTGCCTAACTCCATATCAGCCACGGCTCATTTGGGCAGTCAGTACTGCACATGAGTACAGCACAGCCAGTAAGAAGACAGGATCCAGCCACTAGCCGAGGTTGCTTAGTGGCACTGTGGCCCGTGTACACAAGCTTTTCAACTAGGCAAGAGAGGTATGGGGGGAAAGAATGTCGTGAAAGAGGCATTGGGTGCAAAAGTGTGGTGAAAGTGGCATGGGGGCAAAAGGGTGGCAAAAGAGGTATGGGGAGGAAGAGGGTGGTGAAAAAAACATGAGGGGCAAGAGGGTTGTGAAAGAGGCATTGGGAGGGCAAAAGTATAGTGAAAGAGGCATGGGGGACAAAAGAGGTATGGGGAGCAAGAGGGTACTGGAAGCCATGGTGGGGCAAAAGAGGTATGGGGGCAAATGTGTGGTGAAAGAGGCATTGGGGGACAAAAGTGTGGTGAAAGGTGGCATGGGGGAGCAAAAAGGTGGCAAAAGAGGTATGGGGAGCAAGAGGGTGGTGAAAAGCCCATGGGGGGCAAGAGGGTTGTGAAAGAGGCATTGCCTATCTGCCTACAAAATCCCTTACTTTGTTCAAGTGTACCGAGAAGAATTGATGCTGTTTTGAAAGCAAAGGGTGGTCACACCAAATATTAATTTGATTTAGATTATTCTTCCGTTCACTCACATTGCATTTTGTTAATTGATAAAGTAAACTATTAACATGTCTATTTTTGAAAGCATTCTTACTTTACAGCAGTTTTTCACACCTGCCTAAAACTTTAGCACAGTATAATATATATATATATATATATATATATATATATATATATATATATATATATATATATATATATATATATAAAATAGCTGCATAGTTTGCAGTGTTTTATGTGGAATATGCTCAATTTGTCCTGTTTCTGTAGCATGCTTGAGTAATGTAATCAGACCTCTTTCAATACAAAAAAGAAACACGTGTGCCATTCATTTTGAGTAATTTAAAAGACAATGGCAATATTCTGACACAAACAGCCCTCCCCCCCTCCGATTTTGAAGGTTTTCAGGATCTGCTCAGATAAACACATATGAATCACTCTGTGGCTTAATCATTCTGAAGGATCTGCCTTGTGTTTAATTGAGGCTATCCTCAAAATAGGTACTGTCGCATGGTGCTTGAGGACTGTTTATAGTACCACTGTACTACACTGTAGATTAGTGACTGAGGATGGAACTTATTTCAAACAATATAAGGGTATGTAAGGCTGTTTGTTTTGTTATTTCTGACATCATGTGACTTTTTTCCAGCAATCTGTCTGGTCGAAATGGCAAACAAAACACTGTACTAATCAACTATTTTTTTATTATATAAATAACTAATTTATAGAATATTTTCTTTCATCCCAATCTTTAAAACAAGACACGTGAAAATGAAATGTTGCAGGAGAAAAGACAACATGTAAACACATAAGTGTACTTTTTATAAGCGTCCTGCATTAAGGGAAAGTCTGGTACCCATTGCTTGCTTCAAGAGATAACAATCAAAGAGGACAAAAAGATTAAAGTAATGAAGCACCAGTTGCTTAATTTTACTCAGTCTGATAAAATTTATGAACCAAAGGTGTCCAATTTAAGGCACTGGGCCATTTGCAGCACTCAGACATGGCAAGCCTGGCCCATCATGCATATTCTATTTAAAAATAAAAATGTGACCAAATTCTAAACATAATAATCCATACTTGGTCTTTAACAGCGATCCAGACATAGACATATATTTGAATATCAATATAGCCTTTTAGCCTATCTATGGAGTTCATGTAATAGTTGATAAAAACTATTTTTAAATGCTTGTATCTTGAAGCATATGACCCTCTACTAACTGTTTTTCTGTCAGTGTTATTTTTGGTAAAAAAAAGTTGAACACATTTGCAATAGAATTTTCCTTATAAATATGCATATTGAGTCGATATATCTGATCCAGCTGATGATCAAGGCATGAAATCCTACTTTATCCATATATTAACATAGTATCATAAATGTTAAATTAAAATAAGATTGCCATTTTGATCTGCCCAAGTTCAGTGTCCACAACTGAACTTGCTCTAGTCTATAAAATATTCTGTGGTCATTGCTGGCACTTAAAATTACACAGTTTTATTACTTGGCTGAAAAAAATGTGACAGATATATAAACAAGGATAGTTTAAAAAATTCAAATACCTAAAAATGATCTTGGGTTATGCAAACATAAATGCCCTGCACTTCATTCTAGCTCCCGTAAAATATTTCTATTTAGGAGGCCAAAAATCTAGTCTTATATGTGATCACTGGGGGCAGCTATGCCTTCCTTTTCCAGGGTTCTATGATTTAAGCACAATCTTGTTAGGGTGTTTCTGAAGTGATAATTCTGTATTTACTGTAAATGGGCCGACATAAGGTAACATTCCTTATGAACAGAAATCAATTAACCGTGTTAGCTCTTGTATTTCATTTCAGACTGTGCAAACAAAATAAACAAAATGTTGTCTGAAGGGAACATGAATTCAAAATGCAGGTTTAATGTTACATTTTGGGCTCTATTTTAAAATAATTTTTACAGATGCTAGCTTTAAATAAGACATCTTAAATGATTTGTTCAATCTAGACATAGAGAAAAGAATGGAAAAAGGAATGCATATCTGCCTCTTCCTCCCAATGTATATGTGTATTCATATAAAATGGAGAAAACAGAAAGAAAGAGGACACAGATAATGAGCATACAGAGCAACCAGAATTGATTCAGCAGTAGATTTTTCAGTTGATTTAACCAGTAATAGGAGCAACTCTGCGGTTTGCAGCTGGAATTATAGATGTGCACTATAGCAGAGTACAATTTGTTGGAGATTTTGCATCATTCAAACACTTATCCTGTATAATAATTCGCTAAGGTTTGTCAGAAGCTGTCATGGCAGTAGAGATGGCTGCGCAAGCTTTAATCATGAGCATTACAGATTACCTGCACCGTAGCTGATAACAGAGTGAGGCACTCCAAATTCAGACCAGAGTCACACAGAGAGGACTCCGGTCTGAATTCGGAGCTCTTCGCTCCATATCAGGTGCGGCGCGGCCACTCTCCTCTGCTCATGCCTACAGAGGTGGAACTGTGGCCTGTGTAAATGGGCCTTTCAACTTGTGAGTATATAAGTATATAAGGAAATGAAATAAGAATATACATGTGGAAGTTGGAGTTATGCAGTCTTAAAGAGCACTGAGAGAGTATTTTAGTAGTGTTGTTGTGGCCATAGCTGGTAAAAGCTGCCAGCCACAAGATTGGAAAGCATAGCCCAATTGAGTTGGACTATGATTAGGATGACTATACAGGGTCTTTAGAAATGGTCACAAGTGCAGTTTTAGAGTCACTTGCCATGCAGAGACTATCGGGACTAGATTAGATACTGAAGCCTGACTACAGTACAGGAATTGAACACTATGACGAGTAGCTGGAGTCAGGCTGCAATGCAAGTAATAGGAAACAAGATGGACTTGCTGGAGACAAGCTGCAGTACAGGCACAGAACACTGGTGGCAAGGTAGAGGAAACCAGCAAGAGCAGCAAAGCTGAAGAGCCACCTTAACAGGGCTCTGCACTGCAAAAGCAAGTAACATGAGGAAGCGAAGTTCAGTAACTACAGATTTTTACAGGAGCAAGCAGAAAACAATAGTCTAAGAAGAAAACAATCCTACACTAATCAGTAGAGATTATCTGAAAATAGTAAAACCCTATGTAGCGTATATATTAAACCTGTGCATAAATTTATCTTAAAATAATGAAGGTTTAGTGGCATAGTTTGGGCAAAGTATGTATAAGCTCACTAGCCACACCAAGGTACCACATTTGAAATGAGTCTTACCAACTAAATATACATATAGAACTAAAATAAGACTAAAAAATACATCTTGAAAAAAGCAGTGTTATGCAAATCTAATGGCTCAGATAAAAATTATAAATAAATCTTGAGAAAACAGTTTTATGCAAAACGTCTTTATGGCTAGTTAAAACCTGATTATAAAACCTACTTATAATCACCCAACTCCCCTATTATCTGGAAGAGACAAGCTAACTTTCAAACAGGAAAGGTTTGCAATAAGTAGGTGGAGACCCAAAAGGCCTGAGCAATGGGCACCAGCCTCTTTTTATGTCTATTCTACCTACCACTGCAAACCACAAGATGTATAAATCATTAAAGGTACACCCCAACAGTCAAGCTAATAAGACCATGGCAAAATGCAATGCCTTTAAAAACACTCCTTTAAGAGACTGTGCATTTGTCTTAACCCCTTAAGGACCAGACACATCATGGGTGGTTTGCACTTAAGGACCACAGTCATTTTGACATTTTTGTTAAACAATATTTTCCCTCTAATTCCTTTAGTACGCCCACACAAATTATATTCAGTTTTTTAAGCACAAGTAAAAACAAATCCTGTTAGGATTTGTACACTATTAGTTCAGTAGAATAAAATACCCCTAAATATATGTATTTGCTTCTCCTGAATATGGGAGTACTCCATAAGTCTAGTATTTCAATCCCTTTTTAACATTCACAGGGTAAATTACAAGATGAACACCATTATTTCCAAGCTGTACTTTTTCAATGTTTAGCATGTGAGAATTAGAGCTTAGTTGACAGTGTCAAAACTAGGGGTAGGCGAAATCTCTTGCCGTATTCCTGCCGGAAATTCCACGAAAACCACATTGTTGTCTGCTTTTTTGAGGGAAAATCCACTTTAAAAACCGCAATTAAAATCTTCTAATTGTTTTGCCCATTGTCCAAAATGTTTCACCATTTTTTTCGATGGCTAGAAAGTTTCCGCCCATTGATTTACATGGTTTTTGCCTTTTTGCTATAAAAATGTGACATATTTACAGAAGTCAAATACAATAGAAGCAGCTACTGAGCGAGGTAGACATGCTGTGCTAAACACACCATTAACATAAATATATCATCCAAATGAAAAAATACCTAGTGAATGAAATATGAGAAGCAGCAAGGACAGAGGTGACTCTCCAGATCCCCAAACTAGTCAAACCTAGAACGGAAGTTAAAGAAGAAAACGATCCTACTTTAATCAATACAGATTACCTGAACATAGTAAAAGCCTGTGTAGAGTAAATATTAAACCCATGTGTAAATGTATCTTAAAACAATGAGGGTTTAGTGGCATAGTTTAGCCAAAGTATGTATAGGCTCACTAACTACATCAAGGTCGTTTATTATTTTCAGGTAATCTGTATTGATTAGCATAGGATTGATTTTCTTCTTTGGTTTCTGTTCTAGTTTGGAGATTTGGAGGGTCCCCTCTGTCCTTGCTGCTTTTCATATTTCATTTACTTGGAATTTGTTCATTTAGATGATATATGTTTATTTATTTCCTTTGTTCTGCATGCAGAAAACAATGCTGAAGTCAGGAACTGGACTGGTTCAACAAAAGGATTGTTTCAGCAACAACAGATCAGTTCAGGAAGCAGCAAACAAAAGTGTGGTAAGAAACAAAGCTGGTCTGTTACTGGAGAGACAGAGAAAGCAGAATACACAGGACAAGGCCAAACAGACAGCTCTGAGCAAGCACCATTGCAAGAAAGGGGCTGCTCTATAAAGGAGACCAGGGACAAGATGCACTAAAGTTCAGTAAGGGCCAGGATGGTGATATTGTGTCGAAGGCACACTGGCAATATGCATTAACATCTTCACAATCATATACCTGTCAATCTGCCACCAATCCACCATTATTGCCATGAATCCATCAATCCTTCAACAGGTTTATGATTTTGCACTTAACACATCAACAATGGCTCATTTCCATATGGAAAATGCAGGTTAATGAGCCATTGTCATATTCGTGCGGGTGTGGTTATTTGTTAATGTCGATGTTTGCCACATGCACTAAACGCTGATACTTGCCTCTACTGTCTGAGTTCATAGTCCCAAAAATTGCTAGTCTGAGGATGTCAGTGTTGGGATCTCCTTATAGATTCCCATGCAGTAACAGCCTTCATTGAATCATAACATGTAGGGTTGTCATAAGGTTAGTGATATTCCTTCAATTACATATTTCAAGAAAAGATAGTCATTCAGCAGCTCTTACTTTAAACCAGCCAGGTGTATTTGAATCGGTCCCTCACAGATGTGTGAGGGGCTGATTCAAATACACCTTGCTGGTGCATACCTGTTCACCGGTTTGCATATCAGTATAAGAACTCTGCCTTTTCTCATACCTCTTGCCCCCACACTAACACCGGCCTGCACCTAATCACTATATATACATTTTTATATAGTGGCTTCCATATATCTAATCACTTTTTTTTTTATTTCACCTTTTTTCCTCACAAGTTATGCCAGGTATGCATCTGACTAATTGCAGAGGCTATATAGCAATTTTATTGAATACTCCTTGTATTGTTATGACACATCATACATATACTTTTCTTTATCTTAAATTGTATGCTGACTGTGGAACAAAGGGCTTTGGCAGACAAACAGAGAGGGGTAAGGAAGATGGCAAAAGAGGGGAGGGGTGGGGAAGTGGTGAAAAAAAGGAGTGATTTTAAGGGGCGGTAGATGAGAGATGGGGGAGGTAATGTGGCAAAATGGTGAATATAAATGACAGGAAGCTCCTGCAGGGGATAAAGGTATGTGAAGACTGGAATATGAAAGAAAGCTTTATTGCTGTTGAAAGGAGCTCAGTATATTGATGTTTGTGTAATGAACTGTGAAAACCAGATTGTAATGGGTTGAGCAGGTTGTGCATGTTAAGGAAGTCAAGCAGGAGGGAGTAGGCTAAGCGTTCCAAGAGCTTAAAGGCAAAAGGCAGGAGAGAAACTGGTCAATAGCTACAGAGTGTGGTGCTATCAGGGGATTTGTTCTTGAGAAAGGACGATACTATGGCATGTTTGAAGTCATTAGGAAAAATAGCAGTGACAAAGGAGGAGTTAAACATCTGTAATAGTATAGGGATTAGAGTGGGGGAGAGGGACTGCTGACTGAGTGTGCATGTAGTAGAGAGAGAGAAGGATTACAAGTTATTCAATTCCTCCTCCATGACTATTTTAAAAGAGTCCAGAGTGGCATGAGGGGAATGACGTAGGATAGGAGGGTATTTACAAGGGGGGTTATTTTCCCGGATGGAGTCTACCTTGGCTTTGAAGAAGTTGGCAAAGTCTGTTGGCTGCATAAAGTTTGAGAGGGATGTATATTGAGGGCAGAAGAGGCAGCCAGTGGTAGTGAAAAGGTGGTGGGGATTGGATTTATAAGTATTAATTAGTGGTGAAAACTATTGCTGTTTAGCCAGGGAAGGAGCAGAGTTAAAGCAAAAAAGGTGGAATATGTAGTGGATGAAGTCTGCCAGAGAGCTTTACTTTCTCTAGCTGAATGGGTACAGGAGAGGAAGAAGCTGTTGTCCTTATTAAGCCATGGCTGTGGATTAATTTTATGGGTGAGTTGGAGAGAGAGAGAGAGAGAGAGAGAGAGACTAGCATGCAGGTTAATGTTTGAAAGTACAGTAGCCAGGAAGGATCGGGGATCAGTGAGATTAAGTGATTTGAGGTTACGTGTAAAGTGGGAAGAGGAAGCAAGGATTGTGGAAGATATATAAGCAGTGCTGAATGTTAAAAGATAATAGCCAGATGGAAGATTAAAATCAGAAAGTTTACAGCTTCTAGTGAACACAAGGTCTAGGAAATTATCATCCTTGTGAGTACTAGCATCTGTTCACAGTAGGATTGAGACAGCCTGTTTCTTTTTTTTTAATTTATTTTTTTTAAAGACAGAGTCACAAAAAATATTTGTACATGCAATGCAAATAAAAAAGCATTTTTGTGGTTATTACACTTCATACAAAGAAAAACAGATAAGAAAAGGACCACATTATCTCTGTCAGGTTTTTTCTTTCTTTTCCAACTTACACTCACTCCCTATCAAAGGGAGGAAGAACTAACGTTAAACTAACAAGTACAAACTACCCAAAAAACACCAATCCATTATCCTCTCAGACAGATAGACCAACTCCCCTAGCCCCATGGAGACCAAAACCCAGGTCAAGGAAGTAGAAAGTACTTAAGAAATGTTTGTCTCAAGACATATTGTGGGTCATATAAAGAGCTCTCTAACAGCATGAAGCCGCACACATGTAATATTCCCCCAGCACGGTGTGTAAGTACCCTGATCATATACGTCACATATATCCAAAGTGAGTAGTGCCCAAGAAGTGACTGTCATTTCACTAAAAATTATGAAGTCCAGCTCTCTCACACTTTTTCTTTTTGTACTATTATTATCATCTCACTCTGCACCCATTTCCGGGCCACTCAAACCTCAATTGGACACTTTTTAGTCAAGGAAATAGGACGTTCAACTCCCCCACACCTTCTGAAATTTGTCAGGAGTACCCCTATGGAGATATAGTCCTCGATAATGAGGTAGGTTGTTGTTAACTAAGGTGACCCATTCAGCTCCCCTGGGCAATCTATCACCCATCCACACTAGTGCCACCACCTTTCACGCCATAATCAATGCTTCCCTCAACAGTGTGTATTCTCCTGCCAAGTGAAGTTGATCTAGTAAGATGGAAAGTAAACAAATTTTGGGACATAGAGGTAATCTCCAGCCAACAATTTGTGACAGTGTTTCTGTTACCTCACTCCAAAAAAATAGCACTGAAGGACACTACCACATCAAGTGTAGAAAGTCAGCTCTCCCTTTCCCACATCTAACACAGTTACTGTGTCGTAGTTTACCCATTTTGTCATACAAGAGTATAAGTTCTGTGAAATTTTTTTAGCTGTATAAGTTGATGTTTAGCTGTTGCAGACACTGTTAGCCATGTCCCATTCCAAATTTTCCAATTCACCCACATCCCGCTCCCACCTATTTCTAAGTACAGTATTATCAGTCATCACATTGTCCACTAACCAAGAGTAAATAAATGATACCGGCTTGAAAGAAGGGTGCTAGAACACCATCCACAGCAGAGGGAACTCCTCAACAACAAATAATTTGTTGGCATGTAGTGCTATGAGTGCATGATGCAGATGAAGATACATGAAGAAAAACCTGTGTGGGATACCATATCCCACATGCAATTGTTCAAATGATTTAAGCATACGACCACTCCTGTGTGACAAAATGGGTAAACTACGACACAGTAACTGTGTTAGATTGTCCCATACTAGTAATGCCATACCTGGACCATAACTGGCCAAAGTCCAGTAGACGGAGATGAGGAAGACCCCTCTAACCCCACAGAGAGAATTCAGGCGAGATCACTGTGTAACCGGTGATAGTTCTCAAATGTTGCCAGATCTTACACAGCACCTGGGTGGGCGCTATGACTGGTTCATACAACTCCACACCAACTGTGGCAGCATGTGAAAGGTCATACCCTGGCAACAAGTATGGTTCATCTATAGTAGTAAACAAATGAGTGGAGTGTGGCAGGCTAAACGAAAACCTGTACTGGGCCTGAGCTGCCAGATAATAATAGTAGAAATTTGGGAGACCAATACCCCCGAAGCTCGTTGGGCACTTCAAGCTACTAAGTTTTATCCATGGAGCGCCACCCAGCAATGGTTGCTGAAGCATGTGCAGTCAGTGATGATCCCTCTACTCCAAGGGAGGATGCAGTTTGTCACGGTCCCAGCAAAACTAGTTCCAGCACCACCAGTACCAGTAGAATTAAAGAAGCAAATAAGAAGAACACTGAAGACAACAACAAGTCGCATTCAAGTGTTGATGATGCTGGAAATAGAATAATAGAGGAAGGTGTAGCAGATGAACCGACTGCTGCATCAGATAACAAGACAAACAAGCACCAAAACACCCATAGTAGGGAACTTTGTTACAGTAAAGGTAAAAAGAAATTGTTTGAGACCTCCAAAAGCTTAGGGGAATATAAGGGTAGTAGTGGGCAAACTGGGCAAGAAGTGGCAGGTGATGCTGATGTTGCTGAGGATGACCTAATGATGATTGATGATGATGCAGATCTAGCATATATCCTTCCAGAATCCTTGTCTTGTTCATATACAGATGAAGTTGAGAGTGAGGATGATGACAGGGCTATAAGGTTAGCAGAAAGTCAAAGTGTGACTCTTCCACCACTTTTAAAGAGCACTGTGCCTGTCTATAAACTGTTTGCGAAAGCCATTGGAAACTCTGACCCTGGACAAGCACAGATGTCAAGAAGCACACAGTCACCCTATCAGTTATCATCAGCATCATCGCCTCTTCAAAGTCCAAGTCCCACTCAGCCACACACACCTGTTTTGAGCACCCAGCAACAACAACACAGGTTAACATTCACAATGTTAGATATGACAAGTGCCTCTGCTGCTGCTGCTGCTGAAAGTGCTGCACCTTTGACACCTAGTAGTAGTGGCAGTAGAACTGCATAAACATCTAGCCCCAGCAGTAATAGTAGTAGCAGCAGCACAACCTCAGGAACCCCTCATTCTATGAAGTCCACAGTATGGAGATACTTCACTCAGGATCCTCAAGCTAAGCATGTTGCTATCTGTTGTCTATGCAAAAAGCCTGTGAGCAGTGGAAAAGCAGGCTCACACCTAGGCACTTCCTTTATGAGATCCCACCTGAAGCACAACCACAGGTCTGACTGGGAGACACATTGTCAGCAGGCCAAAGGTGCCACAACTAGCAGCAGCAGAAGCACTTTGAAATGTTCCCAGGGCTCTAGGGCAGAAAAAAGAAGTAGTGAAGTTATTTATGTGTCAGAGAGTGTGCTACTGCCAGTGCCAACAGTTAGTTCAGTCCAAATAACACCTATGGCTCCTGCTGCAGAACAGTATGATGACTCTGGCTTTGTTGTAGGCGATGGCAAGAGTCATAGACTGTCCACACATGCTGCATCTACCACCACCATCTCCTCTAGTAATGTTAAAGCAATAAAGTTTCAGGGTTCTTCTGCCATGTCTTGCCAACCCACACTGACTGAGTTCCTGAGAAGGAGACAAAAACTTCACAAAAACAATCCCAAAGTACACTTTTGGAATGGCAAGGTTGCCAAGATGTTGGCAATGGACATGCTGCCGCATTCTTTTGTAGAAAACCGAGGTTTCAGAGAACTGATGTAATGTTTAGCTCCACGCTGGAATATTCCAAGCCGCAGTTATTTTTCCTGGACAGCTGTGCCTGAATTGTATAAGCAGGTGGTTAATGTGGTGGGCAAAGGACTTAAAAGTGCATATGGCAAGAAAATCCACCTGACAACAGATATGTGGACAAGTGGGCAGAGCACAGACTATATGTCACGGTTTGTTATGACTCTCAGACACAGAGTTAGGTAAAAACACAACTTTATTGAAAAGTTAAAGAAAACCCTATTGGGTAGCATACACATACAATTTATATAGAGCGATTTACATAGTAGCATGGTACTGATACATGGGATGAGATACAGGCTCTACCGGCCCTGCCAATACTGGGTAAGGCAACCTTAGTTGGCACAAGATGGTAACAGGTTCTACCGGCCTTACCAATATACCGGGCAGGGCAGCCTGGAGACTAGTGCAATGAAGAAGAGGCTCAACCAGCCTTGCCAATATACCGGGCAAGGCAGCGTGGAGACAGGTACCACGAATAGTGAAGGCTCTACCGGCCCTGCCAATGTACTGGCCAAGGCAGCCAAGAAACTGAGACTGCGAGTAATGAGGCTTTACCGGTCATGCCAATACCGGGTAAGGCAACCCAAGGAGGAATGGAAAAGATCAGGTTCTACCGGCCTTACCAACATCAGGCAAGGCAGCCTAGGCTGCTGACAATGGTGGCAGCACAGGTGGCCGAGGTGACTAGCTAGGTGGAGACACCAGTCACCAAGATGACAAGCAAGGCCACTGGATATACAGACAGAGTAGACTACCAGCCACACATGAATGGAACAAATATAAGCAGCGTACCACAGTCACAACTGGTACTGTGAGAGTGCAATTAGCTACCGGTTTAAACAGGGAGCGAACCAGTACCCGCTTACTGGTGGAAACCTTCAATCTGTCGGGCTGTCTAGGACTGTACAGCCTCCTATAAGTGGAGCATACCGCGTACTGGAATAACCAATGACTCAACAGGTGCACAGCAGCCAGATACAGTGGATCTAACCAGTACCCATGTACTGGAGTAAGCAGTGACTCTACCGGTGCATCAGCAGCTGGTTACAGTGGAGCTAACCAGTACCCACGTACCGGAATAACCAGTGACTCTACCGGTGCAACAGCAGCCGGTAACAGTGGAGCGAACCAGTACCCATGTACTGGAATAACCAATTACTCTACCGGTGCAACAGCAGCCGGTTACAGTGGATCGAACCAGTACCCGCGTACTGGAGTAAGCAGTGACTCTACCGGTGCATCAGCAGCCGGTTACAGTGGAGCAAACCAGTACCCGCGTACTGGAATAACCAGTGACTCTACCGGTGCAACAGCAGCTGGTTACAGTGGAGCGAACCAGTACCCGCGTACTGGAATAACCAATGACTATACCAGTGCAACAGCAGCCGGTTACAGTTGAGCGAACCAGTACATGCATACTGGAGTAAGCAGTGACTCTACTGGTGCAACAGCAGCCGGTTACAGTGGAGCGAACCAGTACCCGCGCACTGGAATAACCAATGACACTACCGGTGCATCAGCAGCCGGTTGCATTGGAGCGAACAAGTACCCGCGTACTGGGGAACCAGCAAGTGAATGAAAATGTCGCCCAGTCCACAGGATGAGACAGGCACCCTGTAGATGATACAGCAGGAACCCAGCCGAGGATGAAGAGGCACAGCTCTGCAGACGGTCATCCGGATCTGGAACGGTAGCAGGAAACAGCAACAGGTACAGCAACTCCAACCGGATCAGGAACGGATGCAGGAACCAGGCAACTAGGAAGGAGGAACTGGATGACCACAGGCAAGTAGGAACAGCGACAAGGCCCAGGAAGCTCAGAACTCAATGCAGGTGCAAACAGCATAGAGACAACACGAAAGGGCAACCAAAGGGTGCCCAAGCTCAGTCTAAATAGGCAATGCAGGGCTGGATGAAGGCAAGCAGCCAGTGGAGAGCCCCCTACAGGTAACTGACATGTAAAGGCAGCAATCACGGGCACCGTGATACTATATGACTGACTGCTCAATGGGTTTCCCTCCCAGCACCAACAGAGGACAACAATAGCTTAGAGCATCAGGTGAAAGCCAGTAATCCTACTTCTGGTTGTGGTACTGTGATTAAAAGGCAGCAGGATACCCCATACCATCGTCATGCCACCATGTGCATGCAGAGTTTTGAGAGACAATCCCACAAAGCTGTAGATGTTCTGAGTAAGCTAGAGCAGGTGATAGAGGAATGGCTTGTACCAAGCTCCTTAAAAGCTGGTTTTGTGTCTGCTGATAATGGCTCCAGCATAGTAAGAGATGCTTACTATTGCCCGCAAAATCTGTGCCCATTTTAGTCGCTCCTACAGTGCACGCAACACTATATATACAAGAGTGTAACAACCTGTCCCATCACCAGCTGAAAATGGAGGTCCCTACCAGGTGGAATTCCACTATGTACATGCTAGAGCATTTGTACAAGCAGAATAAGCACATTAGCGAGTACACCATGCAAAACTGGAAGGCTTTGGAGGGAGTCTCTTTGTCACCTGGCCAATGGCAACTAATGTGCGATGTATGTGAGCTGCTGAAACCCTTTGAGGAGGCAACCATGCTGGTGAGTTGCATTGGGGCAGGAATTAGTGAAATTCTACCACTGATATTTTTATGTCAGAAAAAAAATGAGGCGCATGACTGACGATTCTTACCAGAATGACAAAACAGACATGCACCAGCTGGTAAAGGACATATTAGAGTGCTTTGAACAAGATCCTTGCATAGTGTTCATTAAAAGCAATGAGGAATACATTCTTGCCACTTTGCTGGACCCCTGCTTTAAACACAACATTTCAGAATTTCTGCAAAAGGGTCATCAGCGGATTGTCACAACAAGGAGTCATGGAGATCAGCAGCAACTCTCTGAGGAATCGGATTCTGTCAAGGAAAATCATAACGTGCTTATTGATCGAGTGGAGTGTTGCATTGTGGAGGATGAGAGGGAGAAAGTGAGGGCACAACAAACATCTAGGCAGTATAGTGAAGAGGAAGGCAGCAAAGCATTTGAACCAGCAGAAGCAGCTACATCATCAACCAGAATATCCCATTCGGAGCACAGGACAATTCATGGGTCTCAGCAGAGGCAGCAAATACCCAGATTCGATAGTGGTGGTGATGGTGGCTGCGGCACATCTCTTTGGGACTTGCTCCCCGAGTATGGGTTGGTAACTGACACACAGGAACACCGTTTAGCTCCTAGAAGTGGTCCCAATGCATGTGAGATGGTTTCTGCATACTTGCAGGATAGCTGTGTTTTAGGCAGAAACAATGATCCCATGGACTACTGGCAAAAAATAGCAGTGTGTGTGGTCAGCATTGACACGTACTGCTGTGGAAAGCCTCAGTTGTCCTCCAGCAAACGTTGAGTCTGAGAGGGTTTTCAGTGCAGCTTGTATATTGTCAATGACAGCAGGACACGGCTATCAAGCAGCAATGTTGGGAGACTAACATTCTTAAAAATGAACCAACATCTCATACCATCTGAGTATCAGGTAGCAGAAACCACATATGATGACAGACAAAACCAGGACAAATATATTAACAGCAGCACAGATGAGGAAGTGGACGAGGGATGTGAAGAAGGGTTACCACTATTTTCCACACTTGGGACCTTTCCGAGGAGGAAAGGGCTCAGCGCAGGAAGAGGGGCCTTTGCTTATACTATAGGGAACCTGGCCATTTGTTGTGTGCTTGCCCTATTCAACCAGGAAACACCCACACCTAGGACCAAAGGCGTGTGAAGCCTAGCTGCATAGGTTCCCCTCTGGCTGGGTCAGAATTAGAAGGTGTGGGAGGTGAGGGAGGACAGGGTGGGAGTGAGAAACTAGGTGCCAACCCAGGTAAAGTTTTACACCCTTGCTCTTTGAATGAAGGCCTTGAATGGATTCTCGTATCTAACAGGATGGTTACATAGTTACATATAGTTACATAGTAATTTAGGTTGAAAAAAGACTTGCGTCCATCCAGTTCAACCCTTTTCCTATTCCTGTTTACCATCGCTGACCCAAAAGAAGGCATCTGACTCCAAATGGCAATCAGATTTCTCCCTGGATCAACAAGCCCTAACTAAATATTAATCCCAATACTAACGTGCATAGCCCTCTATATTATGCTCTTTTAAATAAGTATCCAGGCCCCTTTTAAAGGCATCTAATGTATTTGATAGCACCACCTCCTCCGGAAGTGCATTCCATACCTTTATTGTCCTTACTGTAAAGAAACCCTTCCGCTGTTGTAGACTAAATCTCCTTTCCTCAAGTCTAAGCGGGTGGCCCCTTGTCCTGTGTACTGTTCTGTTAATGAACAGGTCTTTTGAAAGCCCTTTATATGGGCCTTGAACATATTTATATAGTGTTATCATATCCCCTCTAAGACGCCGTTTCTCTAGTGTGTACAAGTTTAACTTTTCTAGCCTCTCTTCATAACTAAAACATTCCATTCCCCTTACTAGTTTTGTAGCCCTCCTCTGCAATCTCTCTAGTTCCATAATGTCCTTCTTCAGAAAGGGCGCCCAGAATTGAACAGCATATTCTAGGTGGGGTCTTACCATGGACCCTTAAAGAGGCATAATTATATCTTCCTCCCTTGAGTCAATACCCCTTTTAATACATGCCAATATCTTATTGCCCTTTGCAGCTGCCAGCTGGCACTGCATGCTACTGCAAAGTCTATTGTCTACCATTACTCCTAAATCCTTTTCATTAGTAGATTTCCCCAGAGAAACACCATTTAAACTATATGTTGCATTTTTATTATTATACCCAAAATGCATAACTTTACACTTGTCTATATTGAATCTCATTTGCCATTTGCCTGCCCAGTTACTCAATTTGTCCAAGTCCTCTTGTAATGAAGACACATCCAGTTCAGACTTTATTACCTTACTTAATTTTGTGTCATCGGCAAACACTGATACATGGCTTCCTATGCCCTCTGGGAGGTCATTAATAAACAAATTAAAAAGAAGAGGACCCAGGACAGATCCCTGAGGCACTCCACTTATCACGTTTATCCAACTGGAGAACTTGCCATTTACTACCACTCTTTGCATTCTATCTTTCAGCCAATTTCCAATCCACTCACAAACATTTTGCCCTAGTCCTATTTCATTCAATTTGTACAGTAACCTCTTGTGTGGAACCGTATCAAATGCCTTGGCAAAGTCTAAATAGATCACGTCAACCGCCTCTCCCTCATCTATATTATTACTTACTTTTTCATAAAATGCGATCAAGTTCGTTTGACAAGACCTATCTTTCACAAAGCCATGTTGGCTATTGCTAATGATATTCCTGTTCCAGCAGAATTCTTGAATATATTCCCTTAGCAACCTTTCAAACAGCTTCCCTACCACAGATGTCAAGCTTACGGGTCTGTAATTTCCTGGCTGGGACTTTGATCCCTTTTTAAATATGGGCACCACATCTGCTTTACGCCAATCCATGGGCACCATACCAGAAATAAAAGAATCCCGGAAAATCAGATATATCGGTCTGGCCAGGGTCTGGCTTAGCTCTTTAAGTACCCGTGGGTGTATACCATCTGGCCCCGGAGCTTTGTCTACCTTGACACCATTCAATTGTTTTAACACTTTTTCTTGTGTTAGCCAGTCCCATGCTTGCTGTGACTGTTCTGTAAAAGTAGTTTGCAGATTCTTGTCCAATGGGTCTTCCTTGGTAAAAACAGAAGAAAAGAAATTATTTAAAATATCTGCCTTCTCTCTGTCACCTTTGACCATCTCACCCGTTTCAGCTAACAAGGACCCAACATTATCAGACTTTAATTTTTTGCCATTAATGTATTTAAAGAATTTTTTTGGGTTGCTTTTGCTCTCCTTAGCAATATTTTTTTCATTCTCCAGTCTAGCTAATTTAATAGCCTTTTTACAGGTTTTGTTGACATTTTTGTATTCTGCAAATGCCTCTGCTGATCCCTCAGCTTTGTAATGTTTAAATGCCGCTTTCTTGTTATTTATTTCATGAATTACTTTACTGGTTAGCCACATTGGTTTCAATTTGCTTCTTTTGTATTTGTTTCCTACAGGGATCAATTTATATGTGTATTTTTGCAATGTTATTTTAAAGGCATTCCACTTACCTTCTGTGTTTTTTCCTGAAAATATTTTATCCCAGTCAACGAGACCAAGGGATGAATTAAACCTGCTAAAGTTGGCCTTTTTAAAATTCAGTGTTTTGGTGGAACTCATATCAACTTGTTTTTTTGAATTAATCTCAAACGATACCATGTTATGGTCACTATTCCCCAAGTGATCCCTTACTTGGATGTTAGAGATAAGTTCTTCATGGTCAGTTATTACCAAATCCAGACATGCATTCCCTCTGGTTGAGGTCTGCACTAGTTGTGACAAAAAATTGTCATTCAACAAGTTCAGAAACTTGCTGCTTTTAGCAGAGTTAGCTATTCCATTTTTCCAGTCTATTTCTGGATAATTAAAATCCCCCATAATTATAGTTCTCCCTATTTGGGAAGCCTTTTCTATTTGCATTAATAGCTGTGTTTCTTCAAGGTCACCAATGTTTGGTGGTTTATAACAAATACCCACTAATATTTTCTGGGCAGTTTTATCCCCAGTGACTATTTCAACCCACAGGGATTCCACATGTTCACTACTGTCATCACATATATCTTCCCGCAATTGAGGCAATAATGCTGGTTTGATATACAGACAGACCCCACCACCTCTTTTGCTTGACCTATCTTTTCTAAATAACATGTAGCCCTCTAAATTGATTGCCCAATCATGTGTGTCATCCCACCATGTTTCTGTTATGCCTATCAAGTCATAGTTTTCAATTTCAGCTACCAGCTCCAGTTCCCCTATTTTACCAGTTAAACTTCTGGCATTTGCAAGCATACAATTTATGCCACTGCTGTGTTCCATTTGTGATTTAATTTTGTTGTGGCTTATAGTCTTCTCCCTATCATCTGTACTAACCCCGCCCCCAGATCCTCCCACCTGGTTATTAACTACATCGCCTTCCCTTTCTATACTATCTATCCCAGTATTTATTGGCCCCTCCCCCCCTTCCTAGTTTAAAATCTCCTCCAACCGTCTAGTAATCCTCTCCCCAAGCACTTGAGACCCTCTTGCATTCAGGTGCAATCCATCCCTGCTATAGAGATTGTACCCCAAAGCAAAATCAGCCCAGTGCTCTAAAAACCCAAAGCCCTCCTTCTTACACCAAGACTTCAGCCATGCATTGAGCTCCCTAATCTCCCGCTGTCTCTCTGGCGTAGCGCATGGCACAGGTAGTATCTCTGAGAATACTACCTTGGAGGTCCTGTTCCTAATCTTACTGCCTAAATCCCTAAAATTACCTTTTAGGACTCTCCACCTTCCTCTAACTTTGTCATTGGTACCAATATGCACCAAGACAGCTGGATCCTCTCCAGCCCCTCCCAATAATCTGTCCACCCTGTCTGCAACATGCCGAACCCGGGCACCTGGGTGACTGAGATTATCTCCTCCAGATCACCAGGCAGTTCCTGGGCTGCTGTTTCATCCTTAATTTTGTCACACAATCCCTGGTAGAATGCAGCAACTAGGGCTTCATTGTTCCAACCAACCTCCGCCTCCAGAGTGCGAAGTCCGCTACAGTACGTGCGCCCTGCCATATTGTCATCAGGCGTATGGCAGCGGAGGTAGCATGCCCAGGAACATCAAAGACTCTCCGAAACGAGGCTACAAATTCTGTGAAATTGTGCATAATGGGCTTCTCCATCTCCCATAGTGGGTTGGCCCAGGCCAATGCCTTGCCAGATAGAAGGGAGATCAGGAGTCCCACCTTACTTCGCTCAGTGGGGAATGTGTGTGGTACCATCTCCAAAAAAATTCCCAGCTGATTCAGGATCCCCCGGCATAGAGTAGGTTCCCCATCAAATCTTTGGGGTAATGTCACTCCAGCATTAGAGGTTGTGGCCACAGCCAGTACAGGTACTTGAGGTGCCACTGGTTGTTGAGTAAAGCGACGGAGGTGAGCCATGCTATTTAACAGTGTCTGTATAGCGAAAGACAACTGATCTATGCTCTGATCTTGAGAATCCATCCTGGATAGAATGCTTAGATTAGGTGGACTGCCTGAACCTTCAGTAGACATGGCCCTTATGTACTGTTACGGTAATCAGGCAAATAAGGACAGACACGAACATAAAATATAAATCCACCTTTATTAATATGTACAGTAATAATAATATAGCCCAACAACCCCAGAACACAGGATGATAGGACCAAGGCTCCTACCCGGTGCTTCATACTGTACTGAGCACTGCACTACTGCGAGATACCGTTGACTAGGACAGTGGTGAGGTTGGAACACCAGAGGAGGCTCGAGTCTCCACCCTGCGTCACGCGACCAGAGGCAACAGGGAGCGAGAGCAGACCTGAACCATGAAACACTGATACTGATGGTCAGGCAAGTTTGGAGAATATAGAACCAGTGGTCAGCCAGAGGCACAGGTCAGACAAGCCAGGGACTAGAAGGAGTGTAAGGCAGCAAGAGCCAGAGGTGGGACAAACTGGGAACTACACGGAGCGAGTAAGTCAGCCAAAGCCACAGGTCAGAACCGATGTGGGTAGTCAGACAAGCCGGGATCATACATGAAGCGATTTAGCCAAACAGAGCCACAGGTCAGAACCGATGTGGGTAGTCAGACAAGTTGGGGTCATACATGGAGTGGATTCTCAGGAGAGCACAGGTCACAACGGAGTGCAAGAGACTATATATATATATATATATATATATATATATATATATGTATATATATAGAAAAACCATGTAAGGGCAATGACTCCCAGGCCCAGGGAGGTTTATAAAGGAGCAGGAGAAGATGGGTTAGGCCACACAGAATAGGCCCATAAACAGACATCCTAGCCAGTGCCTGTTTCATGACGTCAGCAATGCGGAGGTGCCTGCAACTATGGTGGCCGACACACCACAGAGGAAGGAAGCACAGGATATCTATTCCTCTAAGGTAGTATCACGGTCCCAGTGTCTTTCTGTCAATCTGACATGATTCGCCTGTGCATTGGTGGAGACTGATTGGCCCGCCCAGGATGTGCCGTTATATGCTGGAGCTTGGGCAATTGTCAGTTGCCCTTTCGTGGTGTTCCTGTTGCTGCGCCTTGTTGCCATATTCCAGTGTCTCCTGTGTACCAACCCGGCTAGTCTGACTCTGCTCCTGATTCTGCTCCGTGAATTGACCCGGTTCTGGCTGACGACCCTGCTCCGTGATTTGACCTGGCTCTGGCTGACAACCCTGCTTCGTGAATTGACCCGGTTCTGGCTGACGACCCTGCTCTGTGATTGATTCCGGCCTGTCTACTGTTCCAGTGCTGTTCCGGTCCTGCCTGCTGTTCCAGTGCTGTTCCGTTCCTGCCTACTGTTCCGGTTGCTACACCAGCCTGACTGCTGTTCCAGTACTGTTCCGGTCTTGCCTACTGTTCCGGTTGCTATTCCGGCCTGCCTGCTGTACCGGTGCTGTTCCGTTCCTGCCTGCTGTTCTGGTTGCTGTTCCAGCCTGTCTGCTGTTCCAGTTACCGTTCCGGTTCTGCCTGCTGTTCCAGGGTTCCTGCGTCATTCCAGTCGCCTCTGCGATATTCTGAACTGTTTAAGAGTCTCAATGTTCCTCTCACTTGTCAGTAGCTGTAGCCTGAGGTTGCTTTGCCTTCTGTTAGCTGCCAAGGTACTCGCTTGTGTGCAGAACCATTTAACCCTTGCTGTGCCTGTAGTCTCTGGTCTGGTGCCTCCGATATATCTTGCCAAGCATACATTTTCTGACGTGAGCCTTTCCTCTGAGTGTCTCTTATTCACCATCAGATCCTTGTCAGTCCGTGTTCATCCTCTGGCTCAGGGCCACAGATGTTGAAGGTACATTCCCATTGCACTCCAGAGGGCATCGGCTCTATTACAGCTTGTGCAGTCACCATCAGTACAGCACCCAAGGGGTGTATGGGCACAATCCAAGTGGCACATGCAGGGTTACTACTTTTCTAGTTAAGGGCGATTTTGGTTCTGATTATTACAGCGTGGCAATAGCACTCCTCTGTAGCCCACGGTGGTGGTACCGGCTCAGCTCTGGACATTGTGCTCTAGTATATCAACTTGAGAGTGAATTCAGTGCAGTTACTCCACTATCCTGCTATTGAGAGACTGTGTTCCAGAGACTGCTATTTATCCTGGGTGTTGGCCAATCTTGTATATCTCACCCATTTCAGTCATTAATCCTTTGGGGGAATACTCCCTATCCATTCTAAGCACCTGTCATTATCATTGTGTGCATTCACTTTGTCATTATTGCCATTGTTGCTATTTCTGTGCTGACCTCTAGGGGCCTTGTTTTATTTTCAATAAAACTGTGTTTTTACTTCATACCCTGGTCTGAGTGTCAAAAAACCGTTACAGTACGAAAGGGCCATGACCTCAGACGGGAAAAGTGACAGTAAAACACAGAACCTCCATTGGAGGATGGATGTTCACGAGCAACGCCTAGACCAATTGGCATTGGCCATGCAAACCTTGCTTGAACGTACGGTACACCTCGATAAACCGAATCAAAATCCGGTGGTCCCCCCAGTTATGACACCGGACAATAATACTGGGCAATTGTTTGCACCCTCTCAAAGTTTTACGGCGGCGGCGCCGTTACCATTAAGATACGATGGTGAACCCACTCTGTGCAGAGGTTTCCTGAATCAATTAGAGATATTCCTAGAACTTACACCCCATGCTTTCCCAAATTACCGTAGCAAGGTGGGGTTCATGATATCTCTACTAACTGGCAAAGCCCTGGCATGGGCTAATCCTTTATGGGAGCAGGCTAAAACCTGTACTCAAAGCTTTACCGAGTTTGTCAAACAGTTTCGCAGAGTATTTGAGTTACCTGGGCGAGTTATCTCTGCGGCAAAAAAATTGATGGTAATGCAGATGGGCGACCGCACTGTGGCAGAGTATGCTATAGAATTTCGGATTCTAGCAGCAGAAGTAGACTGGAATAATGAGGCACTCCTGGCAGCCTTTTCACAGGGCCTATCCGACTCCATTAAGGATGAGATAGCTGCCAGGGAGGTACCTACTGATCTGGATGAGTTTATTAACTATGTAATACTCATTGACACTCGCATGCGTGAGAGGCGATTAACTAAGAAGGCTAGTTCCAAGACCTATGGGCACGAGACGTCTTTTAACCCACCCTCTCCTCCCATTCCTCCTGACCGGGCGTTTGAGACAGGGGAGCCTATGCAGATTGGCTTTACCAGGTTGTCTAAGGAGGAGAGGGCTCACCGCAAAAGACAAGGGTTATGCCTATATTGTGGCAAAAAAGGGTACTTATTAAATACTTGCCCGGTACGTCCGGGAAACGCACGCACCTAGGGTACCTTGGGGGACAGGCCCTAGGTGGTGTACAATCGTCCCCAGATACTGACTACAAGAAACCCACCATTCCGGTGAGTTTTCTCCTAAGTGACCAAGCTGTGGGGGTACTAGCCCTGGTAGATTCTGGCGCAGCAGGCTATTTCATGGATCGAACATTTGCGGAAAGACACAATATTCCTTTGTCTAAAAGAGATACTCCACTAGCCATTGAGGCTATTGATGGCAGACCCCTCGAACCAGCTCTGGTTACCATGGAGACTACTCTACTCTTTATGTCTGTTGGGGCCCTCCATAAGGAGGAGGTTCGTTTTCAGATTATTAATTCCCACATCATGCGGTCATTCTGGGGTTCCCTTGGTTAATGTTGCATAATCCCCAGTTTGACTGGCAAATATGTGAGATTAAGTCATGGTCCAATTATTGCTCTGATAACTGTCTGTCTCATCCTGTCAGGATATTGTGTATCTCTCCTTCTGTGCCAGCAGAATACAGCGAGTTCTGCGACGTATTCAGTAAGGGTGAGGCCAGCGCATTGCCACATCATCGAGCATATGATTGCGCTATTGATCTACCCCCGGGAGTGGTGCCACCGAGGGGTAGGACATACCCGTTGTCCTGTGAGGAGACTAGGGCCATGGAGGAGTACATTGAGGATGCCCTCAAATGAGGGATTATTCGTAAATCATCCTCCCCGGCAGGTGCAGGGTTCTTTTTTGTGAAGAAGAAGAGTTTCGAGTTACGACCGTGTATTGATTACTGTGGACTCAATAAGTTAATGTCCAAAAATGCTTATCCCATTCCACTCATCACAGAGTTATTTGACAGGTTGAAAGGCTCCTCTATCTTTACTAAACTCGATCTACGTGCCGCCTACAACCTAATAAGAATCAGGGCCGGTGATGAGTGGAAGACGGCATTCAATACTAGGTCAGGCCACTACGAATATCTTGTTATGGCATTCGGATTATGTAATGCACCTGCCGTATTCCAAGAGTTCATTAACGACATACTCCGCGACTTGTTACAGTCATGTGTGGTCGTGTACCTGGACGATATATTGATCCATTCTGCTAGTTTAACCCAACACATCCAGGATGTGTCCGAAGTTCTACTCAGATTATGCAAAAACAAGTTGTTCTGCAAACTAGAGAAATGTGAATTTCACTGTTCCCAAGTACCCTTCTTGGGTTTTGTCATATCTATGGATGGCATAGCCATGGACCAAGAGAAGTTGGCTGCAGTCCTACGTTGGCCACGACCCAAGGGGTTAAAGGCTATTCAAAGGTTCCTAGGCTTCGCCAGCTATTACAGAAAATTTATTCAGAACTTTTCTACCATTACTAAACCATTGTCTGACCTGACGCATAAGGGTGCGAATCCCTCTCAATGGTCTGAGGCAGCTGAGATGGCCTTTGAAACCCTCAAGAAGGCGTTTGCATCTGCCCCTATACTATCCCACCCTAACCCCACCCTACCGTTCACACTAGAGGTTGATGCCTCCGAGTTTGGGGTAGGGGCAGTTCTCTCCCAACGCCCTAAGGAAGGGGGTAACCTCAGGCAGTGTGGATTCTTTTCCAAGAAACTGTCTAGTGCCCAGAGCCATTACGAAATTGGTGATAGGGAGTTATTGGCTATCATCTTGGCATTAAAAGAATGGCGACATCTTCTGGAAGGCACAAAGACCCCAGTATTAATCCTCACGGACCATAAGAACTTGATTTACTTATCCGAGGCCAAAAGGCTGTCATCTTGCCAGGCTCGATGGGCTCTATTTCTGTCCAGATTTAATTTCATAGTGTCTTATCTGCCTGGTTCCAAGAATATTAAGGCAGATGCCCTGTCGAGACAATTCTGCACAGACATTGAGAGGGATGAGGCTCCGGTCCCCATAGTTCAGCCAGATAGGATTCTGGCTACTATTCGTACCAGCATCACTTCGCCACTGGGAGAGCAAATCTTGCCATCTCAAGGGCATGCACCTCCGGAAACCCCAGTTGGCATGTGTTTTGTGGACGAGCCTTTCCGTACCAGATTACTTGAGACCTATCACTCATCCAAGGCAGCTGGGCACATTGGCAAAGATCAGTTGGCATGGTCCTTATCTCGAACATTCTGGTGGCCTTCACTGAAGGCCGACTGCTCTGCATTTACTGCTGCTTGTACCACCTGTGCCCATGCTAAAACTCCTAGGCATCTCCCAGTGGGACTGCTACAACCTGTGCCCAATGGTGACCATTCTTGGTCCCACATTTCTATAGATTTCTTGGGAGAGCTGCCTAATTCTAAGGGCTATACATTCATCCTTATGGTGGTGGATAGGTTCTCTAAAATGGCTCACTTCGTGCCCCTCTCTGGTCTTCCCTCGGCCCAGGAGTTGGCATTAATTTTTGCCAGAGAAGTATTCCGCTTGCACGGGGTGCCTAGAGTGATAGTGTCCGACCGGGGGAGTCAATTCGTGTTGAGATTCTGGAGGGCATTCTGTGGCCAGATGGGCATTCAATTTTCCTTTTCCTCCGCCTACCATCCCCAGACCAACGGAGCCGCTGAGTGTGCCAGTCAGGGACTGGAGCAGTTTTTACGCTGCTTTGTGACTGATCATCATGATAACTGGGCCGACCTGTTGCCGTGGGCAGAGTTCGCCAGGAACTGTGCGGTTAATTCATCGTCTGGGAGCTCTCCGTTCCTTGTTAATTATGGGTTCCAACCCTGTCTGCTCCCAGACTCATTTCAGTCCCAACAGATTCCGGCTCTGGATGAGCACATGGAGCAGCTCCTCTCCACTTGGGCACAGGTACAAAGGTCCCTCAGTCAGTCCTTCCACAGACATCAGCGGCATGCCAATCGCAGATGACTGCCAGCGGTTTCCTTCCAGGTTGGGGACAGGGTATGGCTCTCCTCCAGGAATCTCAACTTGCAAGTGCCTTCGAACAAGCTGGCCCCCTGGTTCATTGGACCATTTAAAATTATTTGCAAAGTCAATCCTGTGGCATACGCTTTGGATCTTCCTAACACTATGCGTATTCACAATGTGTTCCATGTGTCATTGTTAAAACCCTTGGTTTTCAACCGCTATACTACCACTCCGGTGGTTCCTGGGCCAGTGGAGGTACAGGGCCAAGAGGAATACGAAGTTCAGAGTTTCATTGACTCCAGGAAATTTAGAGGCAAGTTGCAATATTTGGTCCACTGGAAGGGGTATGGACCTGAGGAGCGCTCTTGGGTTGACCACAGGGACCTCCATGCTCCACGATTGTTGCGCAACTTTCACTCCAAATTTCCGCAGAAACCCAGATTCCCCAGCAGGGGAGGGGGTCTTTGAGAGGGGGGTACTATCACGGTCCCCGTGTCTTTCTGTCAGTCTGACATGATTCGCCTGTGCATTGGTGGAGACTGATTGGCCCGCCCAGGATGTGCCGTTATATATGCTGGAGCTTGGGCAATTGTCAGTTGCCCTTTCGTGGTGTTCCTGTTGCTGCGCCTTGTTGCCATATTCCAGTGTCTCCTGTGTACCGACCCGGCTAGTCTGACTCTGCTCCTGATTCTGCTCCGTGAATTGACCCGGTTCTGGCTGACGACCCTGCTCCGTGATTTGACCTGGCTCAGGCTGATGACCCTGCTTCGTGAATTGACCCGGTTCTGGCTGACGACCCTGCTCTGTGATTGATTCCGGCCTGTCTACTGTTCCAGTGCTGTTCCGGTCCTGCCTGCTGTTCCGGTGCTGTTCCGTTCCTGCTTACTGTTCCGGTTGCTACACCGGCCTGTCTGCTGTTCCAGTACTGTTCCGGTCTTGCCTACTGTTCCGGTTGCTATTCCGGCCTGCCTGCTGTTCCGGTGCTGTTCCGTTCCTACCTGCTGTTCCGGTTGCTGTTCCGGCCTGTCTGCTGTTCCAGTTACCATTCCGGTTCTGCCTGCTTTTCCAGGGTTACTGCGTCATTCCAGTCGCCTCGGTGACATTCTGAACTGTTTAAGCGACTCACTGTTCCTCTCACTTGTCAGTAGCTGTAGCCTGAGGTTGCTTTGCCTTCTGTTAGCTGCCAAGGTACTCGCTTGTGTGCAGAACCATTTAACCCTTGCTGTGCCTGTAGTCTCTGGTCTGGTGCCTCCGATATATCTTGCCAAGCATACATTTTCTGACGTGAGCCTTTCCTCTGAGTGCTTCTGTGTGTCTCTTATTCACCATCAGATCCTTGTCAGTCCGTGTTCATGCTCTGGCTCAGGGCCACAGACGTTGAAGGTACATTCCCATTGCACTCCAGAGGGCATCGGCTCTATTACAGCTTGTGCAGTCACCATCAGTACAGCACCCAAGGGGTGTATGGGCACAATCCAAGTGGCACATGCAGGGTTACTACTTTTCTAGTTAAGGGCGATTTTGGTTCTGATTATTACAGCGTGGCAATAGCACTCCTCTGTAGCCCACGGTGGTGGTACCGGCTCAGCTCTGGACATTGTGCTCTAGTATATCAACTTGAATGTGAATTCAGTGCAGTTACTCCACAATCCTGCTATTGAGAGACTGTGTTCCAGAGACTGCTATTTATCCTGGGCGTTGGCCAGTCTTGTATATCTCACCCATTTCAGTCATTAACCCTTTGGGGGAATACTCCCTATCCATTCTAAGCACCTGTCATTATCATTGTGTGCATTCACTTTGTCATTATTGCCATTGTTGCTATTTCTGTGCTGGCCTCTAGGGGCCTTGTTTTATTTTCAATAAAACTGTGTTTTTACTTCATACCCTGGTCTGAGTGTCAGAAAACCGTTACAGGTAGACTGTGATAGGCTCATAGTGACTTCTATCACTATGAGAAAGTTTAAAAGGAATAAAAGGAGGAACTGGAAGGACTCCTATGTGTCCACTGAGTCTGAAGAGGAAGAGGAAGTGAGCAGTACAGAACCAATGCTGGCCAGTAGGGATGGGTGAAAAATGTTGCCTCAAACTGAAATCGGCAAATAATGGCACTTCCCGCTTTGCAAATAATTTCCAACGAAAAGTGCAGATTTTCTGCTTTTTCACCTAGCTCATTCCATTGAAATCAATGGGAACTTTGAATTTACACACAACACATAATAAATATTTTATTTCCCAGAGGCATAGTATAAAAGGGGCATGAGGGTGTCTGTGTTGGTGGGGTGTAGGGAAAGAATCAGTTGAACAGGGAATTTTTTGGGGGGTTTGTTTACTGGGATTGGTGCAGTCAATAAAAAAATAAATCCTAAATACAATTAACCTCCACATAAGACATAGTATAAAAGGGGTCTGAAGAGGGTGCCTGTGTTGGTGGGTGGAGTCTGGGGAATGAATCAGCTCGTTCAGCAGGGAATTTGATTTGGGGGGGTTAGTTGACTGGTATTGGGGGGCAGTTAATAAAAAAATAAATCAAAAAAATAAAATCAATTTGTATGTGAAGTGATAGAGACAGGAACCCCCTGACATAAGCTGCCTCTGGGGTAGACTGATACTTGACTTTATAGATTATTTTGTAGATGATGATTTGTTAGATTTGTTTTTAAAGGCCCAAACCCTGAGGAAACATTGATTTGTAGGACTTAGACTTATAAGAGGCACAAGCCCTGAAGAATGTTGATTTGTAGGACTTAAGCTTGTTTGGCACAAGCCCTAAAGAAACATTGATTTGTAGGACGTAGGCTTGTTAGAAACAAACCCCCCAAAATAGTTTTCCTTTTTTTGTAGGACTATGTTTTTATTTATTTATTTATATACTTATTTAATTATTTTTTTAAAGCACAAGCCCTGAGAAAAAAATGCCCTACTGGCCTTGTACCAGCATGTCATGTTGGTCAGTGTCCACTGGCCATTGTCAAATGTCCTTCAGAGTCTGAGTACATAATTGCGGAATTTACAACTGCTGCTTGCTGCTGCTTACTTGTTTAAACAGTGGGATGATTAGGCTGCTGAAAGGGAATGGGATCAACAATAGTAGTAATGACTAGCTCCAGTGATGCGCCTGAGGCAGTAGCAGCACAATAAGTAGCCTCCAGTATATATGAAGAAAAGAAGTTGGCCAATAATTCTTCTCCACCTGTCCCTCCTCCAAAATCATGGGTGTGTTGATATTAGGATATAATTTTTTTTCCTTGAGAGTAGGAACTCTGCCTCTCATCAGCAACTGCAATGTGCACAGTGTGTGGTAAATGACATCTGGGGGCACAACTGTATCCAAACACCATGACACCAGAAACCAAGTACTGCTGCTGTCAGACCCCGATAAGGACACATGACAACTTGCTGACAGTTTAATAGTAATGATGAACCATCTCTGTCAGCATCTTAGCATATTCTGCTGGATGGCATCACCACAGATGCTGCTTGATGCCCTACTTGCAATTCTCCTCCACCACACTACATCAACAGAGTGCCTATCATTTTGTTGGGGAGGTAACAATGAACACAGTGGATTGGCAGAAGATGTAGTTACCCTAGAATGTCATGGTGATGTCAAGTTAGTTGTTTCATTCATCATGGAACTTCCAGTCTCTGCCTGGGTTTCTCTACTCCTCTTCCTCTTTAATCTATCTCCAGTGCTTGATTTCTGTGGTGGGTGTTTGGCTTTAACATGTTTGACATAAATGTCATTGTGTCTGTGTTTCATGTGTGATATCAGGGCACTTATGCCAAGGTGTGTTCCCTCCTTTCCTCTTCTCACTGACTTGTCACAAATTGTGTACAGTGCCATTGTATCACGGTGCCCGTGCTCCCCATGCTATATTCTGTCAGTCTACACTGTGCCTTGCTCCCATTGGCTATTCTGTGTTTGTCCCGACCAGTATGGCCTTTATATACTGGGCTCTGGCACCCCTCAGGTGCCCTTTCGTGGTGTTCCTGTACCAGTGCTTGTTTCTGCTCAGTGATTCCCAGTGTACCGACTTGGCCTGCCTGACTACTCTGCATCTTGTCTCCTGCCTGTGCACCGACCCGAATTGCCTGACCATTCTTCTGCGCCTGCTTCTGTGTACCGACCCGGCTTTGCTGACGTTCCTGCTCCTGCGTACCGACCCGGCTTGGCTGATGTTCCTGCTGCATGATTCGACCTGGCTTGGTTGACGTTCGTGCTCTGGCTGCCTCTGTGTCGCCTTGGCGACATTCCTATCCATCAGGCAATTGTGTCTCTGTACTGCTCCTGCAGAATGCAAGTGGCCTAGCCTCCGTTACTGCTATGGCAGTGTGCCTTTGGCCTTGTCTCCGTTACTGCTCCTGCAGAGCGCAAGTGGCCTAGTCTCCGTTACTGCTACGGCAGAGTGCTATTGGCCTTGTCTCCATTACTGCTACGGCAATGTGCCATTGGCCTTGTCTCCGTTACTGCTCCTGCAGAGTGCAAGTGGCCTAGTCTCCATTACTGCTAAGGCAGTGTGCCACTGGCCTTGTCTCCGTTACTGCTCCTGCAGAGTGCAAGAGGCCTAGTCTCCGTTACTGCTACGGCAGTAACGGAGACTTGTCTCCGTTACTGCTCCTGCAGAGAGCAAGTGTCCTAGTCTCCATTACTGCTATGGCAGTGTGTCTTTGGCCTTGTCTCCGTTACTGCTCCTGCAGAGCGCAAGTGTTTGTCTCCGTTACTGCTATGGCAGTGTGCCATTGGCCTTGTCTCCGCTACTGCTCCTGCAGAGTGCAAGTGTCTGTCTCCGTTACTGCCACGGCAGTGTGCCATTGGCCTTATCTCTTTTACTGCTCCTGCAGAGTGCAAGTGTCTTCCTGCGTTACTGCTACGACAGTGTGCCTTTGGTCTTGTATATGTTACTGCTCCTGCAGAATGCAAGTGGCCTGTCTCCGTTACTGCTACGGTAGTGTGCCATTGGTTTTGTCTCCGTTACTGCTTTGGCAGAGTGCAAGTGGTTTGGTCTCCGTTACTGCTACGGCAGTGTCATATGTTGCTCAATTCCTGATATTACTCTGGCAGTTCACGTTTGTTCTGCTAACCTATTTCTGGGCGTTACGTATCCTTAAGCTCTCTATATGGAGTGAGCTCCATCACAGACCTCTCTTCACATGGGACTGTTTACACTCATTGAAGACCATTAACCCATGCAGTACCTTTCTCCTGGGAAATCAACGTATTCTGCCTGACCTGTGTCAGTATATGCTGTTATGGACTTTATGGTTATACTGGACCTGTGTAGGCATATGTATATGTAACCTGTCGTGTGTCTGTATTATTCTGCTTAAATACTACAGGACCGGTGATTACTGTGATTTCAATAAAACTGTGTTTTATATTAAACCACTGTGTCTGTGTGTCAAACAAACCATTACACATTGGTAATGACTGTACTGTGCCTGCCACAAGAGAAAAATAGTCCCACACCCATGACTTCAGGGGGAGGGAACAGGTGGAGAAATATGGCCTCTTTCTTCTTGTCCTCCTCATTCGCCTTCACTGTCTGTGGCAGCGGATAATGTTGCTGTTGTTGCTGCTACTGCCTCAAATTCAGCATTGCAACTAGGACCAGGAGTAGTGCTGGTGCTGGCAAGTGAAACCTGCCTAGTTCCACGTTACTTGTTGACCCATTCTCACTGTGTCCACGGTGGTCTGTAGCACACTAGCTTGATCCTCAGCGTCCTGCTGACCTTACATCTCAGCAGCAGCTGGAATTAAAGCAGTTGCATATTCCTCAAATTCCAAAACCTCACTGCTAGTGGTGGTGGTGGTGCTCATCCTCATCCCTCTCTCCCATTCCTTCTCAGTTTCTGCTAAAAAGGCCATCAGTGTCTCTTCCACCCCAGGTTCGCTAGCATTATGTGCTGCTGCTGCTCTATTACAGACATCTCACTGGAGGAGGTGACAAGCAATGTGACAGAGAGTCCCCTAATGTCACACTTGTCATTTTAACCTGAAGAAGGCAGACTGGCACCAGTAGCAGTTGGCACAGGCAGCTGATCTGTGCTTCTGCTGGTGGTGGTGGTATTAACTGTGCACCTGCTCTCCCCCAACAACAGTTCTGGACTCTTAGTCTTCAGAATCCTGTTCCACTTGGACACTTTAATGAAGAGAAGGGGAGGACTCCCAGGCTCAGAGGAATGGTGTGGGCTCCCTTGTTTGCTAGTCTGGACTCTCTCAAATATTTCCCCTACCATTCCGGCTGCTTCACAATTACTGGTACTACTATTAACACCAACCACATTAAGTTCAGCCACAGAGTCTTCCTCCTCACAGTCACTAGTAATATGAAGATATTGTTGATTATCCCTCCTTCACTCCCTACGCTAACAAGCTGCTAGACCTTAGTAGTAGTAATAGGACTGCTTGGGGATGGCAAGTGTGACTTAGGGTCCCTTGCTGTCATACTTGGCATCATCTTATTCTTTTCCCCCTCCTGAGTATTACAAGACACACTAGCATCAGGTTCAGCACTAGTGTCAGCTGGGACAGCACGTCTGACAGCAGGCATAGTACTGGTTGCAGCAGGTTCAGCACTGGAAGAAGCAACAGCACTGGTGGCAGCAGCTGTAGCATGTCTGAAAGCAGGCAAAGCAATGGTGGTAGCAGTAGCATGGGCAGAACATCTGACAGCAGGCACAGCACTAGTGGCAGCAGGTACAGCACTTGTGGCAGCAGGGGCAGCATGTTTGGCAGTAGGTCCAGCAATGGTGGCAGCAGGTACAGCAATGATGGCAGCAGGGGCAGCACATCTTGCAGCAGGCACAGGCATCTGACTTGTCTTGCTTTCACTAGTACTACCCTTCTATGTCTCCCATTCCAATAATTTCCCCAAGATCCCTAGGGGTGATTTTAGGGGACTGGACATCATTGGTTCAGTTGAGCTCCTCTTCAGACTCAGTGGAAGCATAAGGGTCCTTCCATTTCCTCCTTCTATTAGTTTTAAGCCTGCTCATAGTGACAACAGTCACTATGAGCGTCTCTTGCCTCAATTTAACAAACAATTCACAGCAGAACAGCACATCATGTCTACCTCACTCTATCTGCTTCTATTGTGTTTCACTTTTGCAAATACATGACGTTTTTTATAGTGAAAAGGTGAAAAACACGTAAATCAATGGGCGGAAACTTTGTAGCCACTGAATTTTGGCCAATGTTCAAAAAACATGAACATTTTAATCACTGTTTTAAAAGCAAATTTTCCAGCGAAAATTGGACAATAACTGTTTTTCATGGGATTTCATGTATGACACGACGATGACTTATGCCCCCCCCCCCGACTGGCCAGTCCCCATAAATCATCTCTAGGGATTTTGAAGAGATGAATGTCAAGGGAGGAAGAAGAGGGTAGTAGTGAGAGCAGGACAGGTCAGCTGCCTGTGCCTGCTCCCAGACGTGCTGCCCCTTGTGCCACCATTGCTATGCCTGCTGTCAGATGTACTGTCCCTGCTGCAACCAGTACTGTGCCTGCTTCCAGTTCTGCCCCTGCTGCCACCAGTGCTGTGCTTGCTGCCAGTGCATAGCCTTCTACCACAAGTACTGTTCCTGCTGTCAGATGTGCTGCCCCTGCTGCCACCAGTGCTGTGCCTGCAGCCCGTATGTCTTGTAATATTCAGGAGGGGGGGAAGGAGAAGATCATGCCAATTGTGACAGCAGGGGACTCTATGTCACACTTGCCATCCCCAAACAGTGCCGCCAGTGCTAGTACTACTACGAAGAAGGTCCATTAGTTTGTTAGTGTTAGGAGTGAAGGAAGGGGTAATCCTCATATAACTAGTAACTGTGAGGAGGAACTCATGGGCTGAAATTGATGTGGTTGGTGTTAGCAGTAGCAATGGTGAAGCTGCTGGTGGGAATAGCATTAGTTGAATGGTAGGGTAAGCAATTGAGAGCATCTAGACTAGTGGTCAAGGGACCCCACACCATTTCCCTGACCCTGGGGGTCCCCTCCCACCCCCATAGCACTGTCCAGGTGGAACATTATCCTGAAGAAGCCAGAACTGGTAGCTAGCAAGCGCAGCAATAAAACCACCAGCACCACCACCAGGAGTACAGATCAGCTGTCTGTGCCTGCTGCTAGTGCTTCCAATGTGCATTATTTAGGTCATCAAGAAATGGCAAGTGTGACATTATGGGACCCACTGTCACATTTCTCCTCACCTCCTCCAACCAGCAGTGAGATGTCTGTAATAAAGCAGCAGCACGGAGGGACTGGGTGTGGTGATGATAATGATGGTGGAGAATCTGGGGTGGAAAAGACATTGATGGCCTTTTTAGACCAAACTGAGAAGGTATGGGAGACAGGGATGAGGATGGGCATCACCACCAGCACCATCAATGAGTTATAGGAATTTGTGGAGTTTGAAACTGCTCTAATTCCTGCTGCTGCTGAGTCGCATGAGCAGCAGGATGGTGAGGAGCAGGCTAGTGTGCCATAGACCACCGTAACACAGTGGGATTGGGGTCAATAAGTGATACTGGACTATGAAGGTTCCATTTGCCAGTAGCAAAACTCTTGGTCCTAGTCGCTAGCAGTGGCAACAACAGCAACAACATAATCCTCTGCTCCAGACAGTGAAGGGGAATGTGGAGGAGAATAAGAAAAAGGACATTCTTCTCCACCTGTTCCCTACCCCCTGAAGTCATGGGTGTGGAACCATTTTTCTAGATACAAATAGATAATAGGGAGCACATATATCCAATAAACACTATACTAGGTCATATCCACATGCAATGCATAAGGGGTGCCATGATTCTAATTACTATAATCTATCAAACGTAGAAAAAGGAAAAGCAGTAGAATCTTAACTGGCACTCAGACCCAAATATATAATTATATCCAACAAATGACATAAATATAAACAGTAATATCCAAATATCAAAATATAATTTATTAAACACATAGCAACACTGTCACAGTACAAATACCACCCATTCCCCTATACCAACAATGCATAAAAGCTAAATCAATCAATATAAAAAAGCAACGTTGCAATAAAAGCAACCCCAAACCTGATGAACCCAACCCGCATGTATAGGAGTTTCAGTGCACATAGTCATAAACATTACGATCCCTTTAAAGGTTTGCCAGTTCTTCCTCTCTTCCTTTCCATAGGAAGGACATGCCATCAAACTATCAGATTTTATATGGTCTTTTACTTTCCCCCTTTTCAGCAGGTATTCAGTCTCATAATACACAGACTATCAGCATAAGCTGGAGCTATCAATGGCCCTATGGCAGTACTTGAAATCTGTAAATGCGAATATTCAGTTAGCTGAAATAATATAATTATTTATTAAATAAATAATAAAACATTATTGTATATAAATGAAAAGGGTAAACATTTTTCACGTTATTATTTATTAAAAAGATAAGGGGGGTTCATTATTTATTTATACTTGTTGGGTTTGATACATTATTTAATAATGTGGCAGAATTGGTGACTATAAACTGGATGCTGGTGAACGTTTACTTATTTAATAAATACAGAAATAAATATTAAATGATTCATCATTATTACTGATGGAGGACTTAAGATGGTTATTTAATAGAGATAATTGGTTGGTTCTGTTTATTATTTAGGTTTGGATGCTTATGCATTTATAGGCTATTTTGTGGTATTATTATTGAGAGTGAATTTTATATGCACTTATGAAAGGTTAGCTTTATGTAATAATTAGTTAATGGAAGTACTAATGTTGTTTACTTTTTACATTTTGTTCCTTACTCAAATTATAAATTATGTGTGGATACTGACAATATGTGGTAATAGCCATGTTCAAGTAGGTAGCACACTGAGATCCTTGTGTACAAAAGAAAATAGGAACAATTCTGATGCAAACCAGCTCTACCAGGGGACTAATATAAATCCCTGTTGATGTAAGACAATGTTAATAATTTGAATGCTAGAGAGGTCCCCAATGCATTGATAAGTAATCGGAGACCTCCCTTGTATTTAACTATATTTACCAAAGAATGTGTGTTCATTACTTCTATTAAGTACAGATTATCCCAAAAAAGTAGAACCCTGTAGAGATCATGTATTAAACCTATGTGTTAATGTGTCTAAAAAATAATGAGGGTTTAGTGCATAGTTTGTCCAAAATATGAGTAAGCTCACTAACCACACCAAGGTACCTCATTTCCAGTAAGTCCTACCAAACATATAAAGCTAAAATTTTAAAAACTAAGAATGCAGTGTTTTGTGAAATGCTGTATGATGGCTTAGTAAATAAAATTGAATCTGAGGAAGTAGTTCTATAAAATGTCTTATGCTAGCATGATAAAACCTAATATATAGCCTAAAAAAAAAACCTTCTATAGTCTCATCTTAGGAAGAGACACACTTACTGACAAACAGGAGATGCTTGTAGTAGGTGGGTAGAGATACAAAAGGACTGAACAATACTTACCAGCCTCTTTATAGGTCTGTTCCACCCACCACTGCAAATCACATGAAATCCTTAAAGCACACCCCAGCAGGTTAGCCACTAAGAGCATGGCCACATACTATGCTTTTAAAAACACCCCTTTAAGAGACTGTGCATATGTGTTTGAGTGCATTAAAGTAATTATACTATTTAGAAGTGAGTGAAAGTGAATATATATTGAATAAAGATGTGGTGAAAGAAAGCAGCTAGAATGAGTGAAGAGACTTGGAATACAAAAAAAGGAAAAGAAAAACTTAGCACTAAACTTGTAAATATATATGAATATGTTTGAATAGAGTGAACATACATAGTGAATGAAATATGAAAAGATGCAAGAATGAAAGGAACCATCCCAGTTCCCAAACCAGGTAAACCTAGAACCAAAGTAGAAAAAGAAAAAATCCTAGGCTAATCAATACAGATTACTCTAAATATGTACAAACCCTGTATAGAGCATATATTAAAGGACGATGTATCACCTTATACATTTTTTTTACCATAGCTTTTGTTAATAACGTAGTAATAGGAAAGCTGTTTTTATTTACTGTAAGTACTTTAAAAGATATTGCTTCTTCAAGCTTTGCCAGTCAGCTCCGGTTAGCATTATATAGAGGTTGCAACCTCAGGTTAATGCTAACCGTAATTTTATATAACGATAGAAGCCATTCACAACACAAAAGCGAAGCGTGAACACACTCCCTGGGGCAGCTGGGATGCTGATGGGAGGAGAACAAGAGCTGTGCTGTGCATATTATGCAGAAGTGCACAGCAGAGAAGATAGAATATCTTTGAAAGTACATTAAAAAATATAAACCAGCTTTCCTATTACTACATTAGTAACAAAATCTATGGTAAAAAAAATTATAAGGTGTTGCATACCCTTTATGTGTCTTAAGTAATGAGGGTTTAGTGCATAGTTTGGCCAAAATGTGAATAAGCTTGCTAACCGTGCCTACCTATTTTTGAGACATATTAATATCTGCACTCACATCAAATAACTGACACAACTGAAAGCAATGCTTAGGTCTACAATGTGAAATAATCCCCCAAAATGCTGTTACTGAGTCACTTGTCCTCTTCCTGTTACGTATACGTGACAACTTGCAGTCTTAATAATAATGATGAACCCTCCCTGTCACCAACTTAGCATATTTTATGTGATGAAATCTCCTCAGGTGCCGCTTGATGGTTGTGATTATCCTCCACCACATTGCCATATATGGTCATAGCACCACACAATGTGCAGTAGGTGGATATGAACTGCCACATCCTGACATCTACAGTATGGCAATCAACTGGTGGGGGGAGGTAATCATTACAGAGGTGGATTACCAGAAAAGGTTGATGCATCTTTCCACACCCAGACCCTAAAATAAGAAGGTGATGGGGAACCAGATGTTTAACTAGTCATTGAACTTTCAGACTCTGGCTGGGTATCTCTACTCTTCCTTCTCTTTGATTTCTGCCTCACCTATTGCTGCCTTTTAGGAGAGACAGACGGTGTGTCAATCAATTCTACTGTGTACTTTACAGTAACAACAGACACAGTAGTTGAGTAATGTCCAGCAAACACACAAGGGACAGGAATAGAATGAAAAGATTAGGAGAAGTGCAGGAATGTGTGACTAAAGTAGTAGTGCAAAAACTGATTGCAACCATGGTTGCTGTAACGTGTGCAATAAATTATGGTAATTCCTCTCCTCCCAAGGAAGATGTGGTTTGTCAAAGTTGCATCAAAGGTTCCACCACTACCAGCACCAGTACTATTAATAAACCATTTAAAAGCACTGAAGATTGGTTGATTTGGGTCATGCTTGCTGGTTGCGTGGATGGATGTGAGGCATGGTCAATGCGTGGCGTTGTGTTTGAACCCTGTACTTATTGAGATCTTGTGGATTTGCTGGCTTGTGGGCGGGTGGGGGGTGCTGCAGGTTCAGGAGAGAGAGGAATCGGAATTGGGGTACGGGAGTTTAGCAAAAGTTAGGTTAGTTTTTGGGAGTTTTGGTTTTACATAACAATAAAACCTCAGGTTGGCTCTGTACTCCTTTTTGATATGTATATGTTCCTTTCATTGTTACATTTGTCTACATATTTTTCCTGGATCTGAACGATTTTACATGTATTTTTCTGTATTTGTGATATGTATGGAGCGATCTGATAATAAAATATATTTACAAAAAAAAAAAAGCACTGAAGATGACAAGTCACATTCCAGTTTTGCTAGCATAGTGCAAGAAGGTGCAGCAGCTCAACCAACTGCTGCATCTGACAATGAGACAAACAAGCACAAAAACACCTGTCCTGAAAGTAATAACGAAAGTTGTGAAAATCTCCTAAAGGGGGAAAAGTAAAAATAAATTGTTTGAGACCTCTAAAAGACTAGAGGAATATAAAAGTAGTAGAGAAGAAGTGTCAGGCAATGCTGTCGATGCCCTAATGATATGATGATGATGTAGACCTAGAATATATCCCTCCAACATCCTCCTCTTCTGGGCCAGATACAAAAGATGTTGAGAGTGAGAGAGATGATGACATAGCCAGAAAGATAGCTGAAAGGCAAAGGGTCAATCTTCCACCACAGAAAAGGAGCACTGTCTATAAACTGTTTGAGAAAACAATTGAAAAGTCTGGAGCAGGACAAGCAAAGGTACTAAAAATATACGGTCCTCCTGTCAGTGATCATCAGAATCATCACTGGTTTCAAGTTCAAGTCCCTCTCAGCTATACACATTAATAGTGTTGCGAACCCGACAACAACACAGGTTATCAGCATCCATAGCTTTAGCTTTGATGAGTGACTCTGCTGCTCTTGGACACCTAGTAATAATGTACCTAGTACCTGTGATACCTAGTAGTAATAGAAGTAAAATTGTATCAACATCTAGCTGTAGTAGTAGCAGCAGCAGACCCTCAGGAGCCCCACAGTCCATGAAGTCCACAATATGTAAAATAGTTCACTCAAGATCCAAAAAGCTAAGCATGTTGCTATCTGTTATCTATGCAAAAAAAATGTGAGCAGGGGGAAAGCAGGCGCACCGCCTCAATGATTCCCACCTGAAGCACAACCACAGGTCTGACTG
This sequence comes from Rhinophrynus dorsalis, assembly GCA_037306005.1. NCBI lineage: Eukaryota > Metazoa > Chordata > Amphibia > Anura > Rhinophrynidae > Rhinophrynus > Rhinophrynus dorsalis. Next base: position 425,054,492 of record CM074719.1, on the reverse strand, counting down.
GGAGATACACCATCAACATGTCAGATGTGACACAACTAGCAGCAGCGGAAGTACTTCTTAACAGTCCCTGGACTCTGTGGTACATAACTGAAGTATTGTTGATGTGTCAGAGAGTGTTCCAATATTTTTCTGCTCATGCTGCAAAGGAGTATGATTCTGAGTTTGATTTTGGAGATGACAAGAGTCATAGAGTGCCTACACATATTTCCACCACCTCCACAAGGGATGACGTTAAAGCCATAAGGCTACACAGTTCTTCCCTGGGCATAATAGAATCTCAAAAATCCCCAGCCAGTTAGCCAAGTGTTTGCATGGTAAGGGCAACATTTCCCAGTATGTAGAAACACTCTCAGATGCATATTTTGATTATAATGTCTTTTTGGGACCATCTGGGTTTTTATTTAAAAATACTTGTTCCTCTCATGACTCTTTCAGGAGATGCAAGATACAACTTGTCATCTCCATACAATAAATTATATTGGTGAGGAGCCTGAAGAGTATTGGGGAACTTCTCACACTGCCGATCTTAGGAAACAAAGAAGCCAACCCCATTTTCTATTTTAAGAATAAAAAAAAAATCCTTATCATACATTTCAAAGTTCAGTTGAACCTTCTAACCCGTTTGTGGGGGGTAGACTAAGGTTCTCACCAGGGAAACAACTACTGGTGGTGCACCTGGTATAAGGCATATCATACATTTTAAAATACTTGACTGACTTGATGACAGTGGGTCGGATGTGCCCTAAAACATGCAGGAATGGGTTAAAACTAAAATTTTTATTCCTGTAGGAAAATTCACAACATTATTTCACACTTTCCCTGAGGCAAATTCTGCAAATAGAAAGGTCTTTTTTTCCCTGATTTTCTGCTATTGCTTGAAATGTTCTCATAGGGAGTCTGACATTTTCCTCACATGTTTCTCTATGAAACAGACTTTCCTCCATAAATTAATCAAACGCCTGAAGTTTCTCCTTTGCCAAAAATTATTCAGAGTTCTATAGAGCCATATAGGTGAATTTATATAGCGAGATAAATTATTAGCAAGTTTACATAACACTTCAAACCTTAAAAAAATGATGAGTAGCCTTACACGGCAAGCATGCCAACGTCACCAGTGCCAGCAAGGAACATGTCACCCATCTGTGACATTATGGTGCTTGCTTCAAATTTAGTTCCTGCTGTTGAGTCTTCAGGGTATCATATTTCACAGAAGATTTTGCAGCAACAGCAGCAGAACAACCTGCCATTTCAGGTGCAGTCAATACACTCCTTCTCTTTCCTTCCACTACTCATAAAATTATTGGTGTTTTAATATGTTTCCTTGGGGACACTGAAGGCACTTTACAGTTCTCAACAGCTGCAACGAAAACAAATTTTCTAAAAGAAGGGAAAGTACTGAGATCAAAAAATGTTCGTGTCTGCAGCATTCATAAAGCATGTCCAAATTACCAACATAAACCTCAATGTGCTGATGGTTATGTTACACCATCCTCCAAGAAATCATGTGCTATCAGTCACACACTGAGGCCCTTGTCGATTCCATAACACATATACTGTACACTTAATGAAAACAGTATATCCTCCCAGATATCACCTTGGCATATGCAGCAGGGTGTACTGACAGCAGATGCTCCCTTATGGCTTGCATTCTATTGCTCACCACAACATTGTCATGTACGGGCATCTCACATTGCAGCAGAATTCAGGGCAGGGAAAGGTGAAGGCTGTTACCTGAACTATTACTGCAAGTACTAAAAAGTGGAACAGTTTCTTCTACCATTTCCTGACCCATCATCCATCATAATTTCCTCACAATACTCTCATCACCAAAACTTGCACCCATGGAAGGCAAGGTCGGTGCATCAGTTGAAGCAAGATGATGATCATTCTGCTCTGCCTAATGCTGCAGAGCAGTATGCTCATCATCAGTTGTACCTAAATTCTATTCAGCTGCATCAATTAAACTTGCAGGTTGCTCCATAATTTCAGCAGTACTGAGGGTGGTGATGATACACAGGGCTTTCAGGTCTTTCCTCCAATCTTTGTCACTTCCAAGAACACTCTCATGCTTGCCCCACTATCGTCACCACCATGACAAGCCTTTACCACCTCCTGCTGTATTGGTGGTCAGCTCTCACACTACTCAACATCAATGTAGCTGCTTCAAGCTGAAGCAGCTGCACTGTTGGGGTGATGGGACATGCATGCACAGTTGACACTTCATTACATAGTGCAGCTTTGTCAACTTGATGCTGCTGGGGGACTCAGAGTAGAACACTGGGTTGACTTTGGGAGACATGGGGGGTAAGTCATTTTAGGGATGGAGACACATTGCCCAGCTGATCCTTCTTCGATGTATCAACCCACTTCACTGCTGGAATTCTGCTGCTGGCATTGTAGACAATAGTACTGGCCTGTAGGACCTTCTAAAATGTGTACAGTGTATGTGGGCAATAGTCAACATTTATCTTATGGTTTCATATTCTAGCAGAAAGTCAGTGATTACTACTTTGAAGACTTGTGTGAAGCAGGGTATCTGCACTATATCTGCCAATTTCAGGACAGCTATGATGTTGTAGCCATTGTCAGCAGATACAAAGCCAGCTTTCAAGCAGTGGGATACAAGCCATTCATATATCACATGCTGCAGTTGGAATTGTCTTTCAAAGCTTTTTATACATTAAGTGGAATGAAATGGAATACTCTGCATTTGGATTTTGTTACTACAGACAGAGGCAGTGGTGGTGGTGAAGACATGCTGTTGATGCATGCTGTTGCCTGTTGATGGAAAGGATACCCAGTGAGCATTAAGTTATGTAGTCTGTACTCTGCCCATTTGTCTACATATCTGTGGTCAGGTGAACTTTTTGCAGTAAGATGTTTCGAGCCCTTAGTCATCTAGACTAATCACTAGCTTGTACAACATTGGCCACCCATCCTAGAAAACTAATTGCAGCTTAGGATATGTTAGCAGGGTTCAGCACATGACATCAGTTTTTGGGTTTTTTTTAAAGGGAGGATAAAACATTTTTAGATACATAAGTGAAAGGAGGAAAATGAAAGAAGGAATAGTTAGACTGAAAACAAAAAATGGAAGTTATGTAAAGGACTAGTTGACTGTCTCAATGAATCTTTCTGTTCCATTTTTACAGAGGAAGGTGAAGGGAATAGACCTCTGTTAGAAAAAAGAAATTGTCTCTGGCTCTCACACTGTGTTCATTAGGGATAACCTTGTTCCAGTAATTTCAGGATAAGACTACTGCATGGCAAATCTTACCACGTAACTATACTGGAAGAGCTAATCTTATTAAAATGCTATTTTTACCTAAATTTCTATATGGTTTTCAGAACTTATCCATTCACAATCCAAAAATTATTTTTCAGGAATTTGATTTGATAATCTTGTGGTTCATCTGGAGGGGGGAACCCAAAATCCGTCTGTTGACACTGGGTAGGACTAGGTTGGAGGGAGATATCACTTTGCCTGGCTTTTACCACTACTGCCAATACACCTTTGCCTGGGGCTCTCTTGCTTTTGTTATTCTTCCTATCCAGATCTAGACATAGCACAATGAGAGCCTCTAAGTCTTCCAGGATCTCTCTGCAGGTTAAGGCATCTTTGAGATGCTCATTTAATCCTCTGCAGAAGGCAGCTTTCAAAACTCCAGGGTAGGGTTAGGTTGGAGGGAGGTTTCACTTTGCCTGACTTTTACCACTATTACCAATACGCCTTAGCCTGGTGCACTCTTGCTCTTGTTGCCATTCCTATCCAGATCTAGACATAGCACAATGAGAGCCTCTAAGTCTTCCTTGATATCTCTTCAGGTTAAGGCAACTTTGAGATGATCATTTAATCCCCTACAGAAGGCAACTTTCAAAGATCTAGAGTTCCATGTGATTTCTTAGGCCAAAGTTCAGAATTCAATGGAATATTTACCGACCAGACTGGTCCCTTGTCGTAACTTCAAAATGGAAGCTTCTGCTGCTGGTTGTCTGCCTGTCTGGTCAAAAACGGAAAGAAAGATTGCAATGAAGGCTTCAAGAATCAGAATTCTCCAACAGAGGAGATTGTTTCTCTACAATAGGTGCTAGTGAAGCAAGGGCTCATCTGTCAATAAGGAAATAATAAAGGCTACCTTGGAAGAATGTGTTCTAAAGGTCCATGGAAGATTCTAAAAGTGCAGCTAACATAAATTCCAAAAATCCATGCATTTTACCAGTAGAGAGAGAACAGTGGTAGAGTAGAGTTGGAACAGACTAATGCTGAGTGAAAGTCAGATCTTCTGGAAGTTGTATGAGAAAGAGTTGAACTTCCAGTAGTCTGATGAGGCAGAGTTGGACTTCCAGTAGTCGGATGAAACAGAGTTGGATCTTCACTAGTTAGACGTAGCATGGACAAACTCTCAGTAGTCGTATGTTGCCTGGGTTGTGACAGGAGTAGGGTAGTTGTGCATAGCCAGGTTTATACCAGGAGCAAGATAGACAGACATAACGGATCATACCAGGAGCAGGGCAGTCGGCTGTAGCTGGGTCATACCATGGTTGTCTTATGTAGTCAGATCATACCAGGAGCAGGGTCATCGAAGATAGCAGGGTGTAACGGTTTTTAGGACACTCAGACCAGTTGGTAAAATAAAACACAATTTTATTTAAATAGCAAATAATGCAAACGATCGCCCTCTACAGGCAGCAAGAATTAACTACACGGTGATGACTGATATAACACAAAGAATCAATACACAGGATAGTTGACATACAATATCTCAGCACAGATAATGGTGTTCAGTCCCCAAAGGGTTAAGTGCATAAATCAGTCAGTCTCAGATGTGGTGGTTTGGCACGCCCAAGGTGGTAATAGGAAGTGCTGAGTAGAAGCAGTCAACACAGTGTTCTGGAAATGTAAATGCCTTAGCCGAAGTGACCAAATGTAGCTTAAGCAGAACAGAAATCCAAATAGCCCCCGCGGGCGTACCTAACGGGAAAACTGATTCTGAGAGTGCGAGTGTGGATAGCCCCCACGGGCGTAACGGAAACCGACCTGCAATGCAAGAGCTGGCAATAGCCTCCACAGGCGTTAACCGGAGACCAGCAATAGCGATAATAGAGCCAATAGCCCCCACGGGCATATACAATGAGAACCTGCCAGAGCTTGAGCCTTCCCTTTGCTGCCACACAAGCTCAAAAGCCACAGAAGATATCACCCAGTAACTTAACGTAAAAGCGAGAGCCAATGGCGCACTACTGGACCAACTTAACGTGACTACTCTGCAGTAGGATAGAGTGAATCGCCGTCGAAAAGCGGCCGACTCAGCAGACGTAGCACAGCGAGTGAGGCTCTATACTGGGGACCAAAGGTAGCGAGAGTTAAGCAGCACTGCAAGGGTTAATATGCACGTTTAAACACAAGGCTCAGTATGGTATCGAAGCTCTGCAAATGTACTGAGGCTCGCGGAGGAACGCACAGCTCTGCAAGACAGTACGAGACACTGCACTGATCGGAGGCAACACAAGGCTGGAGTGATCACACGGCAGCTGGCAACAGCAGAGGAAAAATGTTGCGGCCGCGACAACGGGAACAGACAGGTCACAGGAACAGGCTGGAAGTCGATCTCGGAGCAGGAAGTCAGCCGGGCCGGGTCGTAGCACGAAGGAGGTAGTCATACAAGCCGGGTCATACACGAGCAGGAACGTCAGCCAAGCCGGGTCAGGAAACGGAGGTGGTTCGCAGACAAGCCGGGTCAAACACGATCAGGAACTCTGGAGCGTAGTCAGGACAAGCCAAGTCGGTACACAAGAATCCGGAACACAGGAACACAGCAACAGCAATACTGGCTCAGAAACACCACGAAAGGGCATCTGACAGGTGTCTAGGCCAGGCATAAAAAGGTCACCAGGGGCGGGCCAAACCGGCTCAGAAAATCAGAGCGAACCACAAGCGAGAGTGACAAGAGAATCACAGGCACTGTGATACAGGGTTTACCAGGAGCAGCATAGTTAGATATAGCCTAGGTCATAACAGGAGAAGGTTAGTCTTACACAGGAATCCATGGAGCACGGTACCAAGTTAATAAGCAAATGGAAAGTCAAATGAGAATCTGGATCAGTAACCAGAAGAAGAATCAACAACTATCACAGGAGGCCAGAACTACTGACTGAAGGGTCCATAGAATGAACTTTGACAGAAAGAATGTGTGAGTATTTAAACCCATAGCAGCTAATGAGTGTGTATGCAGTATTAGGTGATCAGGAAAGCAAGGGAACAGGGACCGCCGGACACCACCTACAGTCTTGGTGCCTTGGGGAGAGACAGGGGGAACAGCAACAGTGGCTCCTGATTTCTTTTGTGGTTGTTTTGCTTTAACACACTTCTCATAAATGTCATGGTGTCTGTAATTAATTTGTGTTATGAGGGGTGGTTATGCCAAGGTGTGCCCCCTCCTTTCCCTTTTTCACTGACTTGTCACATATAGTGCATAGTGCCGTCGCTGATGACTGCACTACGCCTGCCCCAAGACAAAAATAGCCCCACACCCATGACTTCAGGGTGGAGGGTAACAATGGAGAAGAATCAACTCTTTCTTTGTCTTCTGCACAATCCCCTTCTCTGGCTGGGGCAGAAGATGATGCTGCTGCTGTTCCATCACAATCAACACTAGAACTAGGACCAAGATTATTGCTGGCATTTTCAAGTGAAACCTGTCCTAGTCCTGCACTATTACTGTAGCAACCCATTCCCACTGTGTCCATGGTCGTCTGTGGCATGCTAGCCTGTTCATCATCAACCTGCTGCTGAGACAGATCAACATCTGTCCCTTTCAATTCAGCAGCAGCTGGAATTATAGCAGCGGTGATGCCCATCCCCATTTGCATATCTGTCTCCCATTCCCTTTTGCTTTCAGCTAAAAAGGCCCTAATACTCTCCTCTCACAGCTTTTCCATCATCACCCTCACTATCATCACGACAACCAGTTCCTGCTGCTGCTCTATGAGAGTTGGATCGGTTAGCGATTATGACAAATGTGACTTAGGGTCCCCTACTTGCCATCTCTTTTTCAGGTGAAGAATGCACACTGGCAGCATTAGCAGAAGGCACAGGCAGCTGATATGTGCTGATGCTATTACTTCTATTCAGTTCTGCTTTCTTCATCATCATGTCCCAGAGGGACAATGGCGGTGGAATGGGAATCACTTCCCTTTACACCTCACCTTAGGAGGATCAACACTCAAGCTAGTCCCACCAGCTGCTTCACAATAACTATCACCACAGCTGGACCTTTCACCCATCCCTTCTAACCATCACTTTCTTCAATAGCTGCTGCAAACAAGGACACACTCAATTTTTGGAGTAGTATTTTACTACCACCACCATCTCCATGAACTTTTTTTGTTGGACATAGCAATAGTACTGTGATTGTTAATGTAAACCACAAAGCTGGTAGTGATATGTGGAAAAAAGTATATTCTCTCTAATTTATGATCTATGTTACTATTCTAGGATGTCTCTGTGACTATTATTGTTGTTTTTCACAGCTCATATGACAAAATCCTGCATGTCTGTCTATCAGAGTTTTTGTATTTATTTTATTATTTTATTAATTTTTTACAATTTTTTTCTGTCTGTCATAATTACTGTAGACGCCACACACACACACAAACACACACACTGCAACTGCAAGCAACTAGCTCCCCTTTGCCTTTAGATTAATACGTAATGTCACAATTATCTTTCTCTCCCAAAATCTACTACAGTGGGTATTTACAGTTCTGTACAGAGTAGACATATTGTGGCTTCAGACAACACAATCTCTAGAGCCTGCAGTAAAATAAAAAAATCACAACGCAAATACTGGTATGCCAGTGGAGCACCACACCTCAGTTTATCCTTCCTTGCCTTTCTAGATTTTGGGAACGTATTGGAGTGTGGTTTTTCAGTATATTCTCCACTACTTTGAGGACTGGTGTTTTTACTGTCACTGTTAGGCACAGCAGTTGGTTGAACTGCTACACTTTCCTCCATTATGCCATCAACAATAGAATGAGAATTTTTATTATATTCAATATTCTTAAATGGTTTATTAATAGTACTAGTGCTGGTGGACGTTATCATTTATTGCACACATTGCAGAAACCATAGCTGAAGTCAATTTGTAAACTTCCACTTTACTCAAATGTAGTCAACAGGATCACCCAATTTAAGCAGCCTGAAGTCATACTCTGTAGTAGTATTAACTAGTAGTAGTAACTCTGCATAGAAAAAAACCAGACTGCTTATATATATATGAATGAAAGAATGGGCAAAAATCCCAGTGGCTAGATGTGTCAAGCTTATAGAGACATACCCCAAGAGACTTGCAGCTATAATTGCTGCAAAAGGTGGCTCTACAAGAACAAACTAAAGATGCTTACTGCAAGGTCAGCCAGCACCCGGTATGACTGCCTATGGGATTGCTACTACCTACGTGTATGACTGCCTATGGAATTGCTACAGAAAATACCTGCAGTACAAGTTGTAAGTTGCTGAACAGGAAATGGAGACACTGAAGAACAGGAATTACTGACAGGTATTTTCTGTATCCTTGTCTGTCACCTTCCCTTGACCCAGTAGGTAGTAACAATCCCATAGGCAGTCATACCGGGTGCTGGCTGACCTTGCAGTAAGCATCTGTAGTTTGTTCTTGGCCACAGCAAGGCTGTCTAGGATATAAATATAGATTTATACAACATGCCTACCACTTTGAAGATGCAAGAAATTATATATTGTGAAAGAAACAAGAAATAAGACAAAAAAACAGAAAACGTGAGTGTGCATAACTTTTCACCCACCCAAAGTCAATACTTTGTAGAGCCACCTTTTGCAGCAATTATAGCTGCAAGTCTCTTGGGGTATGTCTCTATAAGCTTGACACATCTAGCCACTGGGATTTTTGCCCATTCTTCAAAGCAAAACTGCTCCAGCTCCTTCAAGTTGGAAGTGTTCCTCTGGTGTACAGTAATCTTTAACCCTTTGAGTGCCAGAGTGGTAAGGAATGCATTGCTTTGCAATGCATTCCGTACCACTCTGGCACTCAAAGGGTTAAGTCATACCACAGATTTTCAATTGGATTGAGGTCTGGACTTTGACTAGGCCATTCAAAGACATTTAAATGTTTCCCCTTAAACCACTCAAGTGTCACTTTAGCAGTATGCTTAGAGTCATTGTCCTGCTGGAAGGTGAACCTCTGTCATATATCTCTGAAAGACTGGAACAGGTTTCCCTCAAGAATTTCCCTGTATTTAGCATCATCCATCACTCCTTCAGTTCTGACCAGTTTCCCAGTGTTTGCTGATGAAAAACATCCCCACAGCATGATGCTGCAACCACCATTCTTCACTGTGGAGATGGTGTTTTCAGGATGATGAGAGGTGTTGGGTTTGAGCCAGACATAATGTTTTCCTTGATGCTCAAAAAGATAAATTTTAGTCTCATCTGACCAGAATACCTTCTTTCACATGTTTGGGGAGTCTCCCACATGCCCTTTGGCAAACAGCAAACAAGTTTGCTTATTTTTTTCTTTAAGCAATGTTTTTCTTCTGGCCACTCTTCCATGAAGCCCAGCTCTGGGGAGTGTATGGGTTAAAGTGGCCCTATGTACAGATACTCCAATTTCCACTGTGGAGTTTTGCAGCTCTTTCAGGGTTATCTTTGGTGTCTTTGTTGCCTCTCTGATTAATGCCATCCTATCACAGTGCTCATGCTATGCTGGAGACATTCTGTCAGTTTCCACTCCTGCTTACTCCTATTGGCTGAAGTGACTTTGTCCCGCCCAGTATTTGTCCTTAAATACTGGGTCTTGTCACTTCTCCGGTGCCCTTTTGTGGTGTTTCCGTTACCAGCGCTTATTCCTGTTTTCGTGTGATCTCTGTGTACCGACCTGGACTGCCTAACTACTCTGCATCTCGTTCCTGCTCTGTGTACTGACTCGGACTGCCTGACTACTCTGCATCTAGTTCCTGCTCTGTGTACCGACCCGGCCTGGCTGACGTTCCTGCTCCGTGTACCAGCTCGGATTGGCTGACATTCCTGCTCTGTGTACCGACCCGGCCTGGCTGACGTTCCTGCTCTGTGTACCGACTCGGATTGGCTGTCGTTCCTGCTCTGTGTACTGGTCCAGTTGGGCTCCATTGGCCGTGTATCTGTCCTTTTTATGGATCCATCTGGTCCTCGGTTGGGGTTGTTACCCAGGCTCCTCTCTGTCTCCGGATAGTGTCACTGTGGCCTCTCTATATGCTTGCAGTCTAGTCTCCGTTATCTGTCGGTGTCGCGCATGTGACATTGCTGGTGTGTTCCTTCCATCTGTGCACCACGGTACACTTGACCTTTCTTCCTGCCATATACGCTGAGGTTGGTCTTACTCTGGGCACCTCAGGCTGTTCACTTGACCAGGCAGTCGACATTGGTCTGATCATTGTTAACCCCTTCGGGGAAGGTGCTGATTCCACCGCTATACATCCGTGCAGTCTCCGTTGGGTGCCTTTCTGGGCTTACAGTCAGTCCTCCGCTACTGCTACGGCAGTTCACAAGCTTGTTCTGGGCCTCCGTTGACTATTGTGGCGTTACTCGATATTTGTGCACTCTCTGCAGAGTGAGAGTCTTAAAGGGCCTCGCGCTATTAGGGCCTGTCAACCTTCCTGGTCTAATAGTAACCCATTCAGTGCTGCCTCGTTAGAGTATCACATGAAAGTTACCTGACCTGTGTCAGTATATTGTGTTGCTGTATTATACATATACTGGACCCGTGTGGGTATATATATTGCTGTAACCTGTCCTGTGTCAGTACTATATTGTGTTATATATTACTGGACCCGTGAGGGTTATTGTTTTCTGAATTTGTTCAATAAAACTGTGTTTTATTTAACCTACTGTGTCTGAGTGTCAAACAAACCTTTACACATCCTTGTCTGGTCTGTGAGTTTTGGTGGGCGGCCCTCTCTTGGCAGATTTGTTGTGGTACCATATTCTTTCCATATTCTTTAGACTTTAGAGTCTAAGATATTGGATTTAGAAATAAATATTGCAACATTGCGAGACATTGAAAACCTGGAAAGAAGTTAAGAACTCACAGAGCAGGTAGTATGTGGGGTTAGTGGTGAAGAGGGTGGAGTTGTAGATGAGGAGTGACAGGTAGGCAGCTGGGTAACAGTAAGGACGGGAGGTAGTGGGCAGAGGAAGAGGAAGGCCAGTTCTGAGTTGACTCAGTCCAACAGATTTGCAAGATTGTGTGAAGATGTTGATGAGAATTGCTCAGAAATGGCAGCACTGGAGAGGGCTAATTCATCTTGCAGACAGAGGAACACTCCTCCTTCCAGGCTAGATGGGATGCAGACAGGCAGAAACCAAGGCAGGTAGTGGTAATAGGGGACTCTATTATTAGGAGGGTAGATAGGGTAATCTGCCGCCAGGAACGTGAATGCCAAACAGTATGATGTCTCATGGGTGCTCGGGTTCGGCATGTTGCGGACAGGGCTGACAGATTATTGGGAGGGGCAGGAAGTGATCCAGCTGTCTTGGTACATATTGGAACCAATGACAAAGTAGGAGGAAGATGGAGGTCCCTAAAGAATGATTTCAGCGATTTAGGGTGCAAGCTCAAGGCATGGACCTCTAAGGTAGTATTTTCTGAAATACTACCTGCGCCATGCGCCACTGCAGGTAGGCAGAGGGAGCTCAGGGAGCTGAATGCATGGCTCAAGCAATGGTGTAGGAAGGAGGGTTTTGGGTTTTTAAAACACTGGGCAGACTTTGCTCTTGGGTACAATCTATATGGAAGAGATGGATTGCACCTAAATGGAAGAGGAGCCTCTGTGCTAGGGGAGAGAATGCAAGGAAGCTTGGAGGAGCTTTTAAACTAGGAAAGGGGGGGTATAGATAAAAAAATGGGGTAGATAGAGCAGATAGGAACCAGGTCCAAGTAAATGACCAGGGGGGTGGAGAAAGGGTGGGGAAACATTTAGTCAGTAGGGAGGAACTCCTAGTAAATGAAGGTGTAGAAAAAAGGCATGTAGGGATTAATATATGTAAAGACTTCAAAATTAATTGTATGCTAGCAAATGCAAGAAGTATGGTAGATAAAATAGGAGAACTAAAATTGCTGTCGGTTAATGAGTAATTGGACATAACTGGAATAACAGAAACATGGTGGAATGATGCACATGACTGGGCTGTAAATATAGAGGGCTATTCCCTGTTTAGAAGAGGCAGAATTAATAGAAAAGGAGGAGGTGTGTGCTTATATTTGAAAACAGAGCTAAATCCAGTTTTGCGGGGTGATATTTGCGAGGAAACTGGCCAAATTGTGGAATCCATGTGGGTAGAAATCGAGACTAAATGTGGTGTAAAAGGTAAAAAAAAGTTGTTGGTGGGCATATGCTACAAACCACCAAATATCGATGACAATGACTAGGCCCAACTGCTATTGCAAATAAGGAAAGCTGCCCAGTTTGGGAATACTATAATTATGGGAGATTTTAATTATCCAGATATCAATTGGAAAAATTAGGCATGTCAGAGTGCCAAGGGTAGCAGTTTTTGAACACACTTCGTGAAAGCTACATGTCACAAATGGTGGAAGCGCCGACAAGAAATAACAATGTATTGGACCTAGTGATAACTAATAACACAGAAATGGCATCCAATATTAAGGTAAGAGAACAGTTGGGAAACAGTGATCACAACATGGTTACATTTGAGATCAGTCTGGCAAAGCAAAACTGTATAGGTTCAACCAAAACTCTTAATTTAAAAAAGCTAACTTCAAATTGTTAAGGGCTTCAATGCAACACATAGACTGGGATATTTTATTTAAAGGCAAAAATACAGAGGAATTTAAATTTAGGTTGCAGAAATGTACCCAACAGTATATATCAATGGGGAACAAATGCAAAAGAAGTAAGTCACAGCCAATGTGTTTATCTGCACATGTAAAGAAGGAAATGGCAAGGAAAAAAACCGCATTCAAATTATTTAAGTTTGAAGGAACTGAACAATCTTTCTTAAAATACACGGAGTGCAACAAAGATTGCAAAAAGGCAATTAGGGTAGCAAAAGTAGATAATGAAACTCGAATTGCAAGGGAAAGCAAGACTAATCCAAAAAGTTTTTCAAATATATAAATAGCAAAAAACTCAAGAGGGAGTGCATTGGACCATTCAGATATGGAATGGGTGAGTTGGTTAGTGAGGATAAGGAAAAGGCCAATGTTTTAAACACGTTCTTTGCATCAATATATACAAGGGAGCAAGGAATGGTAGAAGAGCCTCCACAAGTAACAAATAAAACAATACAATTAATAGATATTGGGTTAACTGAAGAAGATGTCATGGGAAGACTGAACAAAATTAAGACCGACAAAGCACTAGGTCCTGATGGTATGCATCCAAGGGTTCTTCAGGAACAGTGCAGTGTTAACAAAACCCCTATATTTACTCTTTAAAGATTCTATTACCACAGACTCAACATGGTTTTATGAAGAATAGATCATGCCAAACTAATCTTTTCAGCTTCTATGAGGAGGTAAGCAGCAACCTTGACAATGGCCAGGCAGTAGATGTAGTATATCTAGACTTTGCAAAGGCATTTGATACAGTGCCACACAGAAGGCTGGTGTATAAAATAAGGAAATTGGGGCTAGGAGATAACCTTTGCAATTGGATACAAAACTGGGTGAAGGATAGGGAACAGTGTGTGGTTGTAAATGGAAAATTCTCCAGAACAGTTAAAGTGGAGAGTGGAGTACCTCAGGGTTCAGTATTAGGTCTGCTGATTTTTAACATGTTTATAAATTACCTGGAAATGGATATTGAAAGCAAAATATCAATATTTGCAGATGATACTAAATTATGCAAGGTCATTAATTCAGAACAGGATATTTTCTCTCTACAGAGGGACTTGCATACAATGTCAGATTGGGCAAACATGTGGAATATGAAGTTTAATGTGGGGAAGTGTAAAGTCATGCATTTCGGAGGAAAAAATCCCAAAGCTACTTATAAACTTAATGGAATAATTTTAGGTGACTCATTGCTAGAGAAAGACCTAGGTATCCTTGTCAACTACAAACTTGGAAACAGTGACCAGTGTCAAACAGCAGTAGCAAAGGCAAACAAAATCCTGTCTTGCATAAAAAGAGGTATCGACACCAGACTGGATAACATTATTTTGCCATTATAAAAATCATTGGTAAGAAAAAGGACATTATGGAACTAGAGAAAGTGCAGAGGAGGGCTACAAAACTAGTAAGGAGAATGGAAAGCTTTAGTTATGAAAAAAGGCTAGAAAAGTTAAACTTGTACACACTAGAGAAACGGCGTCTTAGAGGGGATATGATAACATTATATAAATATGTTCAGGGCCCATACAAAGGGCTCTCCAAAGACCTGTTCATTAACAGAACAGTACACAGGACAAGAGGCCACCCGCTTAGACTTGAGGAAAGGAGATTTAATCTACAACAGGGTTTCTTTACAGTAAGGACAATAAAGGTATGGAATTCACTGCCTGAGGAGGTGGTGCTATCGAAAACATTAGATGCCTTTAAAAGGGGCCTGGATACTTATTTAAAAGAGCATAACATAGAGTGCTATGTACGTTAGTATTGGGATGAATATTTAGTTGGGGCTTGTTGATCCAGGGAGGAATCTGATTGCCATTTGGAATCAAGAAGGAATTTTTTTTCCCCCCCATTCAAGGCAGAATTTTAAATTGCTAATTGAGGGGGGGGGGGGGTTGCCTTCTTTTGGATCAACGATAGTAAACAGGAATAGGAAAAGGTTGAACTAGATGGACGCAAGTCTTTTTTCAACGTAAATTACTATGTTACTATGTTACCTCACCTTGAGCATGCAGTGCAATTTTGGACACCAGTTTTGAAAAAGGATATACTAGAACTAGAGAGCGTACAGCGGAGAGCAACAAAATTAATTAAAGGAATGGAGGACTTGACATATGAGGAACAACTAAACATACTTGGTTTATTTACTCTAAAGAAAAAACGACTAAGAGGAGACCTTGTCACATTGTACAAGTATATGAGAGGTCAATACAAGGATATCTGCGGTGAGCTATTTATTCCAAGGCCTGATCAGGTGACCAGGGGACACACCTTGAGATTAGAGGAAAGGAGGTTTAAACTTCAGCAGAGGAAGGGTTTTTTTACGGTACAGTATGTTAAGTTGTGGAATTCATTGCCCAGGGAGGTAGTTATGGCAGACACAATGGATACATTTAAGAGAAGATTAGATACATTTCTTTCAAAAGGGAACATACAGTAGGCTGATCAGGAAGGTCTGATAAAGACTAATTTATTTGGTAGCAGGAAAGCTATAAAATTTTCAGTTACTGGGGTATGAGGCGAAGATTGAACTTGATGGACTTTTGTCTTTTTTCAACCTAATTTACTATGTTGCTATGTTATGTTACTATGATTTAATGGTGCTCCGTTGGATGTTCAAAGTTTGGGATATTTTTCATAACCCAACCCTGATCTGTCCTTCTCCACAACTTTGTCCCTGACCTGTTTGGAGAGCTCTTTGGTCTTCATGGTGCTGCTTTCTTGGTGGTGTTGCAGACTCTGGGGCCTTTCAGAACAGTTGTATATATATATATATATATATATATATATATATATATATATATATACTGAGATCATGTGACAGATCATGTGACACTAAGATTGCACACTGATGGACTTTATTTAACTACAGTAATTATGTGACTTTGGAGGTAATTAGTTGCACCATATCTTATTTAGGGGCTTCATAGCAAAGGAGTGGTGACTATATATGCACGCACCATTTTTCCATTTTTTTTTTTAAAACAAGTTATTTTCATCATTTCACCTCACCAATTTGGACTATTTTGTGTATGTCCATTACATGAAATTCGACTTAAAATCAATTTTAATTCCAGATTGTAATGCAACAAAATAGGGGGGTGAATACTTTTGCAAGGTACTGTGTATATATATATATATATATATATATATAAAAGCAGTCTGTTTTTTTCTTTGCAGAGTTCATCCCTCCACAGAGTGTGATTTCAGGCTGCTTAAATTGGGTGATCCTGTTGACAACATTTGAGTAAAGTGGAAGTTCACAAATTGACTTCAGCTATGGTTTCTGCAGCGTGTGCAATAAATGATAACGTCCACTAGCACTAGTAATATTAATAAACCATTTAAGAATATTGAAGATAATAAAAATTCTCATTCTATTGTTGATGGCATAATGGAGGAAAGTGTAGCAGTTCAACCAACTGCTGTTCCTAACAATGAGAGTAAAAACACCAGTCCTCAAAGTAGTGGAGAATATGCTGAAAATTCCTGTAAGGGGAAAAGTAAAAATAAACAGTTTGAGACTTCAAAAGGGCTAAAGGAATATAGAAGTAGTGTGGAAGAAGTGGCAGGTGATGCTGAATATATCCCTCCAGCATCCTCCTCTTCTTACGACACTGAGGAAAATGAGAGTGAAAGAGATGATGACTTGGCCATAAAATTAGCTGAAAGGCAAAGACTCAATCTTTCATCACTGAAAATGAGTGTTGTGTCTGTTTATAAACTCTTTGATAGATCTTTGATACATCAAATGGCATTCTAAAGATGCCTAAAATACTCAATCATCCTGTCAGTCATCACTCCTTCTACATCCAACCCAAACACAACCACACACACACATACACACAATAAGTATTCAGCAACACAGGTCATTGGCATCTAAAACACTAGCTATTTTGAGTTTTTCTGCTGTTGCTGGAAGTACAGCACCTTTGTCCTCCTTTCCATCAACTGGAAAGTCTGATTGTGTACAAGAAAGTCCTCCTGTTAGTTATCATCAGCATCATCACTGCTTCCAGGTCCAAGCCCCACACAGACACACACACAATTGAGTTGAGTAACCAGCAGCAACAACATAGGTTATCAACACTGACAACCCTAGCTATGATGAGTACCTCTGCTGCAGTTGGAAGTGAAGCACCTGTAACACTTAGTAGTAGTATAATCGCAACAACAATTAGCCACAGTAGTAGTAACAGCAGCCCCTCAGGATCCCCGTAGTCTATGAAGTCCACAGTATGGAGATACTTCACTCATGATCCAAAAGCTAAGCATGCTATCTGTTGTCTGTGTAAACGGCATGCAGGGGCAGATCAGGCTCACACCTAGGCATCTGTTCAATGAGATCCCACCTAAATCATAACCACAGGTCTTATTGGGACACACATCATCATGTCATAAGTGCCACAACTAGCAGCAGCATAATCACTCCTAAAATTTCCCATGGCTCTGGAGCACATAATAGCAGTAGTGATGTTTATGTGTCAGACAGTGTGTCAAGAGTTCATTCATTCAAAATACCAACTATGGCTCATGCTGCAGAGGAGTATGATTCAGATTTTGCTGTAGGAATTGCCATGTATTGCCAAGCCACACTTACTGTGTTCTACAGAAGGATTAAAAACTTCACAAAAATAATCCCAAAGTACGCAAGTAGAATGGCAAGCTTACCGAGATGTTGGACATGCTGCTGTATTCCTTTGTAGAAAACCCAAGGATGTATAGAACTGACGACATGTGTAACTCCTTGCTGGCATATCCCAAGCTGCAGCTATTTTTCCAGGAAGGCTGTGCCAGAATTATACAAGCAGGTGGATAGTGTAGTGGGCAAAGGTCTGTAAAACTCATACTGCAAGAAAATCCACCTTACATCAGATATGTGAACATGTGGGCAGAGCACACATTGCATGACTAATACTGCTAACTGGATTTCCCTCCCACCAGCAGTGGGAAACACTAGCTTACAAGGTGACAGACAGTAATCTTACCTCTGGCTCTGGAAGTGTGATTAAAAGGCAGCAGCAGCAGGATAGCCCATAGCATCGGTACGGCACCTTGTGCATTCAGAGTTTTGAGAGACATCCCCACAAAGTCATAGATGCATTAAGTTAACTAGAGCAGGTGATAGAGTAATGGCTTGTTCCCTGCTCCTTGAAAGCTGGTTTTGTGTCTATTGATAATAGGTCCAACAAAATAACTGCCTCAAGAACAGGTGATATTGTGCATATGCCCTACTTTGCCCATGTCATCAATTTAGTTGTGACCAGATTATTGGCAGAATCCAAAACCCTCAGAGAAATGCTGAACATCGCCCGTAAAATCTGTGCTCCTTTTAGCCATTCTTACAGTGCATGCAATGTATTATATTCCATATAAAAGAGTAACAACCTGCCCCAACCTCAGCTTAAAATGGAGATCCCTACCAGGTGGAATCCCACTTTGTACATACTAGAGAAAATGTATGAACAGAATAAGGCCATTATCGAGTACACAATGAAAAACTAGAAGGCTTTGGAGGGAGCCTCTTTGTCAACTGGATGATGGGAACTAATCTGCAATGTATGTGAGCTGCTCAAACTATTTGTGGAGGCAACCATGCCAGTTAGTCAAGTAGGGGAAGGAATTAGCGAAATCCTTCCACTCCTATATTTAGAAATAAGTGAGGATCATGGCTGAGGAATCTTTCCATAATGACAACACAGACGTGCACTAGCTGGTCAAGCGCATGTCAGCATGCTTTGAGCAAGATCCTCACATAATGTCAATTAAAAGCAATGAGGAATTCATTCTTGGCACTTTTCTGGACCTCCCTCTTAAAGACAACATTTCTGAATTTCTGACAAAGTGTGATCAATTTGTCACAACAAGAAGTCTTGATGATCAATATTCCTCTGAGGAATCAGATTCTGTTAAGGAATATAAATATATGCTTATAGATTGAGTGCAGGGCTGCATTGTGGATGGTAAGTGGGAGAACGTTAGGGCCAAAAAAAACTGCTAGAAAGCATAGTGAATAGCAAGTCAGAATAGGGGTTATACCAGCAGCAACATCAACCAGAACATCCCATTTCCAACATATTTCTGAATACAGGGAGATTCATGGTTTTTAGCGATGGTAATCAAACATTTGTTGTGGTGGCACTGGTGTTGGCACATCTCTTTGGGACTTGCTCCCATAGTATTGATTGGTAACAGATACACGAACAATGTATGTGGTCAGCACTGACATAAACGGCTATGGAAACCCTTAGTTGACCACCAACAAGCATTGAGGCTAAGCATGTTTTTATTGTAGCAAGTTATATTATAAATGACCATAGGACACCGCTATCAAGCAGCAGTGATGGGAGACTAACGTTTCTAAAAATTAACCAGTATCTAATACAATGTGAGTATCAGGTAGCAAAAAAACCCCACACATGACAGGGTAAGCCAGGCCACATGTATTATTGACAACAGCACAGAGAATGATGATGATGTGGAGGATGGATATGAAGGGTTGCTACCATCTACCAGTGTTGGGACCACTGCTACACTGCTATGACTACTGAATAAAGTGTGTCAATATGTTGTGAAATTATGCAAGCTTACAAAACATTCAAAGATGGTAATATTGATATCTGCTGTAGGAATCGTTAATATATACATATATATATATATATATATATATATATATATATATATATATATATAAACCAACACCGCCATACACATCTGCCACCTTCTTTGTAGGTTTAAACCTTTTTACTCTTTACAAATAATGTTTGGCCAGCACAGCAGCAGGCTTATAAAAAGCCTGAAAAATATTGGTGTGTGCCAAACTCAAGCCTAGACAAAATGTTTTACAGGACGTAGGCTTGTTAAACATACACCCTGAGAAAATACTGCCCCTCCAAAATCATGGGTGTGTTGGAATACTATATATTTTTCCCCTGAGAGCAGGAGCTCTTATAGGAAACAACTGGCAAATCTGCAACCAAGCACCTTGACGTTTAGGGGCTCGATTCTATTACCAGCTCTATAAAAAAAAACTGTCGCTGTGTTTTTTAAAGTCGGGTTTTGGTATCCTATTACCCAACCTGTGAAAACAAAATAAGTGGTAATTACAAATACCGCCAGTCAAAAAAAAGCCCATAGGAAATAATTAAAAACAACATGCAAGTAGTAACCTATTACCCACGCTCAGTATTACCGCCTGTTTTGTTTATACAATTTAAGTTGGAAATTCTGCGCCTCAGAGTTTGAGGCGTAGAATCCACAATGGCAGTTTCAAAACCATGTTGTTTGAACAAAAGCAGTGTAGAATACAGTATACAGCATAGAAGTCTCCTTTTTATAATAGTTTCACTTACTGTTATGTCAATTGGGTCACACTTATTTAGTAAACTTCCTCACAACAGTAAAGGAGAGTTAGTATCACTTCTTACTGTAGCAATAACACATCAAATGGGTTTAGCCAACAAATAGTAAGAGTGAGAGGTCTTCTTTTTGCACTAAAATTGGAGAATAAACAATATTTAATGGGAGTAATATTATTCAAATTAAAATGGTGAAAGAGGGTCATGGGAACACTCTAAGTCGAATTTTAAAGGGGAAGGGTTAAAATTTGAATGTAAACATTGTCTGTCAAATTAAAACGGTGAAGAAAAGCACTGTAAGTCGAATTTTAAAGGGGAATGGTTAAAATTTGAATGTGAACAGTATTTGTTGAATTAAAATGGTGAAGAAAAGCATTGTAAGTTGAATTTTGACGGAGAAGGGTTAAAATGTGGAATGTGAATAATATTTGTCAAATTAAAGTGGTGAAAGAAAGCACTGTAAGTCGAATATAATAATAATAATAATAATAATAATAATAATAATATTATAGTTAGACCATACTACCATTCCAAGAAAAATTGTACCTCCATGGCATGGACTGAAATACAGTAAGGTGTATTGGGACACCCCCTCCCATTGACTTCTATAGGTGCATAGAATTATAAAAAAAAAAAATATATATATATATATATATATATATAAACATGGGCAATTTAAGAATACAAAAAAAAAAAAATACATGCTGGGTGATTACTTGATCATCCAGTATGCAGACCCTTTGCCAGATGGGTGCATTTAAATGGTTAAAGAGTGCCCTGGAATGAAGGAGGGGGTGTCACTCTTTCAATTAAGGGCACCATGATATGTTTTAAAAGCAAAGGACAGTGGAATATTGGATCTTTAAGAGATCAGAGATAACACATATCATCATCCAAAATTAAACCGTTTAATTGTATCCTTGTGTGGAAGCTAAGACTCCACTCTTTCAAATATGGGTTATCCCAGGTTTTTGGGTGTCAGGGGGACAAGGATTGGAGCTAACCACCTTTCTTTCTTATCCTTCCCCTTGAATTCCCTCTTACTTGCATGAGTACTCGCAAATAAATTGGTGCAGGGGAGGCCAAGTTATAGGCTCTTAAAAAAATCACCCTCCAGGAAGGTACTAGTCACTACTACTATTGGATGGCCATTACACAAATGAATTACATCATCATTCTCATGAACTGGATCCACAAGCAGGGACAAAAGAATTTCAGAAAGGTAAATCCCAGTCTCTAAATTTACTGCTTCTCTGCTACTTTACACAGAACATGGTGGGCCACATACTTAGAAGTTGTAGGATTTATGTGATGATGTGACCCATCATATCTTTAGCAACAAAGAGGTTAGTTAGTGGTTAGTGTTTATGGTTGAGATAGTATTAGAATGTATGGTTTATGATAGCATATACAGTTAGGATGAAGAGTAAGGACTAATCCTTTCAGGACCACAAGGGCAGAAATGTATTATATTTAAGAGCATGACACATTGCAGATTTATTTTCTTCAGTTATCAAACACAATTGGCAAAGTGCATATTATGTGGATAATATGTACATTAAGTCGTTTTTGCTTAATCCACATCCCATAACATATACTTTGTGAAAATCCATATAAATACATATTTATTTGGTTTCTGCAGAAACTACACTCCTTCCAGCTAAAATGGTTATTGCTTCTTCCAAACCTCTCACAATGTTTTGTTTTGTATTGTAATTTGCACATAGAAATCAAAAATTTCAAGTGAGCGCATACAGGAATGGATGGTGGAAATTCAGCACAGTAATTATAATTCAGTGTTTGGGTTATGCTTTATTTTATTTATTTTTATGAATAGAACAAGAAGTGGTACATCTTATAAAAGGCACGAATATTTCTGTAGGAAACATGTACTTGCATAAACATAATGCAGCTGGCAAATGCCCTTTTTCTTTTATTCTAATTAAACTGCATGAGCTGCTGATGGCAATTCTCAATAATTAAGGAATGTTGACCAAATATCAATATAATTGACATCTACTATATTAGTCCTTGGTCCTGGGATCAAAAGTGCATCTACCGATTTGTGATGCATAAGTAGCCATAATTAACATTTCTTGTAATTATTTTGTTTATACATATAGCCATATTTGCAATAGGCAATCAAATATTTTGTTAATCAATTTTTACATATTTTTTTAATTAATGATGTATTACTTGACTTTTCTTTAACTATACTGTTTCTACTAAAATACCATTTTGTTCCAGTTTATCGTAGAATTTATGTTTTTATATGAACAGTGTAAATTAAATTTAAAATGCAACTTCTCATTGATTACCTCTTAAAGTCATTTTAATAGCCCCTCTAGTTCAGCTGAAATCGTAAGTTGTTTTTTATCTTTTCATGTATGTGTATTCATAGTTTGAGCATTGGCTTCCATATTGCCAATAGGAATGGGCCAGACTTTTTGACTTTTTTTCCACTACATTTTCATGTTCGCACTGACCTCCGTGGGGAGTCAGCTGCCCCGGTGTTCAGTTGGGTGGCCGATCCCCTCTGTGTGTGCTTCTTGTCTTTGTCACATCCCATGCTAGGGGAGAGCTGGACGCCAAAGGTCTTGTTAGGCGCAGGTCTCTCCCTGCTGTGTAGGCGGCTCCTGCCGCTTCGGCTTGTCTCTCCCTGCTGGCCACAGTTGGGCGTGCATCACTGGGATTCCCTCTACTGACATCACATCCGGCTCTTAAAGGGACAAAGGCATCTCGTGCTCCACCTCTTAGGGGTGGAGAAATCACTATTTAAACTGCCTGCACACCACACCAGTTGCCCTTTCATGGTTTTCCAGTGCAGTTGTTCCAGTGCAGTTGTTCCAGTTTGTGTCTGTGTATGATCCTTGGCTGTATTCCTGTCCCTCTGGCATCCAGTGTTTGGCTTGGCTGACTACCCGCTCTGTTATTGACCCCTGCTTGTCTGACTATCCACTTGGTTTTGACTATTGGCTCTGGCTGACTACCAGCTTTGGTATTGACCCCTGGCTAGTTTCTACCACTTATACTGACTGCAGGCCTGAGTCAGTTTGAGTCTCCCTTGTTGTGTTCGATCCTTTGGGAGATCTCTGGGGTGTTTTGCACCTGTTGGTCGCATTACTCAGCTGCCTTGCATATCTGTACTACCATCCGACACCAACTGTAGGCCTTAGTCAGTTTGATCCTCTCTATTTGTGACCTGTTCCGGTGTACAAGTTCTGGGTTCCAGCCCCAGCCTGGTGCTATTACTTGCTTAAAATAGAGACTACCAGAAGCAGTGTGCCCAGTCTCTAGTAGAGGGGCCTACTCTGAAGCAGCCTGGTAGGAACCGCTGGCTTCTTCAGTTACACTCTGCTCTCTTCTGTTATTATTGATTGCATTTTATATTATATTGCTCAATAAAGGTGGTTTTTCATTACCTGTACTGTCTCCTGTCCATTCATTTATATCTGTGATAATACCCCCTCAGCCCCATGAAATTCCCCGTGTATTCCTATCATGTTAAAGAGGCCTCAATTCAATTAATTGACCTAAAATAGCCTGTAGGGCAAAATTGGATACCGTGCCTACAAAAAAAAAAAAAAAAAAAAAAAAAAGATTTTGTATTCAATTGTCCTACTAGCTGAAAGCACAATGGACGTTAGGCCACAGAAAAGGACTCTTGGCCAAAGGTCCATTTTATGAGATAATTTCCCAAAACTCACACTAAGTAGCGTGAATAATGGGAACTTCAATGGATAAAAGCTAACGATCGGTGCCTGAGATACTTCCAAGCACAGATCGTTAGCTTATCTGTGTAACACTTACCAGTCATCCACTGTCCCTCTTCTTCTATCTTCATTCTTCTTATTTCTAATCTTCATTTTCTATCGTCTTTCTTCTCTCTTCTTTGTCTCTGTTGATTCATTCCTTTAAAAAAGAAAATAATACATATTACATAATGTGGCACAAACATAACCCTGTCACCTGTGCATAGTTTAAACAGGGTACAGATGTCAGGGTTCAACATACTCAATTATTTGACCCATCAATCCGGATCAAATCAAAATATTTTCCCCCAAACAATGTTAGCAGATGTGTCCAAAAATATTACAATCCTTAATGCCCCTTTGTTTTCTCCACTGTATGAACGAGCACCCCCCACCCAGTATACCTTATGGGCCGATGACCGTTCCACTGTGAGGGAATTTTGAATAGAGATTGCCTTTATATGTGGGCAGTAACTGTTCAAACTGCCTCACAGCTGTTGGCTGGGATGTGTGCTTATGCACCTCCCAGCCAGTGTGCTTGTTCATACTTTCTCCACCGACAGCAGTGGAGAAAACAAATGGGCATGAAGGACTGTAATATTTTTCTGACACTTCTGCTAACATTGTTTGGAGGAAAATATTTTGATTTGATCCAGACTGATGGGACAAATAATTGAGTATGTTGAACCCTGACATCTGTGCCTTGTTTCAACTATGCACAGATGACAGGGTTATGTTTGTTTCACATCATGTAATATGTATTTTCTTTTTTTAAAGGAATAAATTAACTGAGACGAAGAAGAGACAAGAAAGAAGAGAGAAGATAGAAGAAGATGGCAGTAGCTGACCATGGTGCAGAAGACTGCACTGGGCATCAGGATTAATGGTAAGTGTTTTTTTTCCAGGAGCTGTTGCTTTGTACCTTAGTCATATTAACCATATGAGGGCCAGTGGGGTAAACATATCCCACTGGCACTCATAGCGTTAATTCTACTAACATTGGACACATTTTGGGATTGCTTTGGACGTATTGATATGGGGCTCAGGGAGACTACCATTTTTTCTCTGGGTGTGGATGTGAAGGGATAAAGGAGTGTTAAAATATAAAATACAAAAACAAACATTTTTGACTGGTACCTGAATGTGATCCAAATTCCAACCCAAGCTGACTGAACCTGAGACTCTATAGAGGCTGAGTGTAGGGATAGTGGCATTTTTCACCATATAAAGTGAAACAGGAGAAAAATGGAACCAGACTAAGCTGGGAATATATAGAAGCATTTTTATGTCGTTTTGGCCTTGGGCCCAATTCCTTTTGGGTTAATGGTGTCCTCTCTGTCCTGTTTCCCATCTCTAATTGGACTAACAGTGCCATCTGCTCCCCCACCAGCTCTTCTTTCTCTCTGTGGAACCTCTCCTAAATATGATTGGGCAAGATGCTGCTATTGAAGGGGTCTGAATTGGTCCTGTTTCATTGAAGCTTGATTGTTTTGCAGATGACCTTCTCTTATTTCTCACTAATCACAGTTCTTTGAGCAACTTAACACAGCTCCATGATAGGTTTGGGACCATTTCCTATTCAAGATTAATATTAATCTTCCCCTAGTCACCCTTCGTCTGTTACAAAGGTTTTTCCATTTAGTTGTTCTGACACTAAGATTAAATAGCTGGGGGCTTTTATTACCCCCAGCCCTAAGGATCTCTTACAGGTTAGCTTTCCTCCTCTCCTTGCACAAATTAGGCATGATCTGAACTCATGGAGTATGCTTTTGGTTTAACTGATTGAGAGGGCTACATATTGTGTAGATGGTTGATGCCTAAACTCCTTTATCTTTCCTATAGTGGTCTCAGAACTGTTTTTGAGGGAGGCCCTGTGCCATCTCAATAGCTTTATCTGAGCAGGAAGGAGACCTCAGTTCTGTCTTTCTACCTTTTGCAAACCTAAGAATAGGGGGGCTTGGATCTCCCAGGTATTAAGGCGTATTATCAGTCGTCAGTCCTCACAAAGTCTCATGACCTCCCCGGAACCCAAACAGGGTGGAATCTTAGCTACTCCTTCGGATCCACTGGGACTGGATCCTTCTCAGCTCTTGTTGGTTCCTTTGAGAATGACTCCAATTGGATATAAACAACATGCTCTATCTGGACCCCTCTTACATATCTGGCATATGGAAAGTTTGAGGGCCAGTTGGGCCCACTCTCTGTCTTCTTTTATCTTCATTTTAAGTAATCTGGTTTTGTCTGGAGACTAAATGTGGTGTGAAAGGTAAAAAAAAGTTGTTGGTGGGCATATGCTACAAACCACCAAATATCGATGACAATGATGAGGCCCAACTGCTATTGCAAATGAGGAAAGCTGCACAGTTTGGGCATACTATAATTATGGGAGATTTTAATTATCCAGATATCAACTGGAAAAATGAGACCTGTCAGAGTGCTAAGGGTAGCAGGTTTTTGAACACACTTCGTGAAAGCTACATGTCACAAATGGTGGAAGAGCCAACAAGAAATAACAATGCATTGGACCTAGTGATCACTAATAACACAGAAATTGTATCCAATATTAAGGTAAGAGAACATTTGGGAAACAGTGATCACAACACGGTTACATTTGAGATCAGTCTGGCAAAGCAAAAATGTATAGGTTCAACCAAAACTCTTAATTTTAAAAAAGTGAACTTCAAATTGTTAAGGGACTCAATGCAACACATAGACTGGGATATTTTATTTAAAGGCAAAAATACTGAGGAAATATGGTCAGAATTCAAATTTAGGTTGCAGAAATGCACCCAACAGTATATACCAATGGGAAACAAGTGCAAAAGAAGTAAGTCACAGCCAATGTGGTTAACTGCACATGTAAAGAAGGAAATGGCAAGGAAAAAAAACGCATTCAAATTATTTAAGTCTGAAGGAACTGAACAATCTTTCTTAAAATACAGGGAGTGCAACAAGGATTGCAAAAAGGCAATTAGGGTAGCAAAAATAGATAATGAAACTCGAATTGCAAGGGAAAGCAAGACTAATCCAAAAAAGTTTTTCAAATATATAAATAGCAAAAAACTTAAGAGGGAGTACATTGGACCATTCAAAAATGAGATGGGTGAGTTGGTTAGTGAGGATAAGGAAAAGGCCGATGTTTTAAACACTTTCTTTGTATCAGTATATACAAGGGAGCAAGGAATAGTAGAAGAGCCTCCGCAAGTAACAAATAAAACAATACAATTAATAGATATTGGATTAACTCAAGGAGATGTCATAGGAAGACTGAACAAAATTAAGAACAAAGCACCTGGTCCTGATGGTATACATTCAAGGGTTCTTCAGGAACTCAGTGCAGTGTTAGCAAAACCCCTATATTTACTCTTTAAAGATTCTATTACCACAGGCTCAGTGCCACAGGATTGGCGAAGAGCTAACATAGTGCCTCTATTTAAGAAGGGAACTAAAACAGAACCTGGGAATTATAGACCAGTGAATTTGACCTCTGTAGTGGGAAAACTGTTAGAAGGGATAATAAGGGACTATATTCAGGATTACAACACAAAAAATAAGATAATTAGCACGAATCAACATGGTTTTATGAAGAATAGATCATGCCAAACTAATCTTTTCAGCTTCTATGAGGAGGTAAGCAGCAACCTAGACAATGGCAAGGCAGTAGATGTAGTATATCTAGACTTTGCAAAGGCATTTGATACAGTGCCACACAGAAGGCTGGTGTATAAAATAAGGAAATTGGGGCTAGGAGATAACCTTTGCAATTGTATACAAAACTGGCTGAAGGATAGGGAACAGTGTGTGGTTGTAAATGGAAAATTCTCCAGTACAGTTAAAGTGGAGAGTGGAGTACCTCAGGGTTCAGCACTGGGTCCGCTGCTTTTTAACATGTTTATAAATTACCTGGAAATAGATATAGAAAGCAAAATATCAATATTTGCAGATGATACTAAATTATGCAAAGTCATTAATTCAGAACAGGATATTTTCTCTCTACAGAGGGACTTACATACAATGTCAGATTGGGCAAACATGTGGAATATGAAGTTTAATGTGGGGAAGTGTAAAGTCATGCATTTGGGAGGAAACAATCCCAAGGCTACTTATAAACTTAATGAAATAATTTTAGGTGACTCATTGCTAGAAAAAGACCTGGGTATCCTTGTCAACTACAAACTTGGAAACAGTGACCAGTGTCAAACAGCAGTAGCAAAGGCAAACAAAATCCTGTCTTGCATAAAAAGAGGTATAGAAACAAGAGTGGATAACATTATTTTGCCATTATACAAATCATTGGTAAGACCTCACCTTGAGTATGCAGTGCAATTTTGGGCACCAGTTCTGAAAAAGGATATACTAGAACTAGAGAGGGTACAGCGGAGAGCAACAACATTAATTAAGGGAATGGAGGACTTGACATATGAGGAACGACTAAACAAACTTGGGTTATTTACTCTAGAGAAAAGACGACTAAGAGGAGACCTCATCACATTGTACAAGTATATGAGAGGTCAATACAAGGATCTCTGTGGTGAGCTATTTATTCCAAGGCCTGATCAGTTGACCAGGGGACACCCTTTGAGATTAGAGGAAAATAGGTTTAAACTTCAGCAGAGCAAGGGTTTTTTTACGGTAAGGTCTGTCAAATTGTGGAATTCATTGCCCAGGGAGGTAGTTATGGCAGATACAATGGATACATTTAAGAGAAGATTAGATACATTTCTTTCAAAAGGGAACATACAGAGTTATACTGTTTATCAGTAGGCTGATCAGGAAGGTCTGATAAAGACTAATTTAATTGGTAGCAGGAAAGCTATAAAATTCTCAGTTACTGAGGTATGAGGCGAAGGTTGAACTTGATGGACTTGTGTCTTTTTTCAACCTAATTTACTATGTTACTATGTTACTCTCCAGGCCAGTCACAGTCTCTTTTTAGTGCTTGCATATCTGCTGGTCTGACAACAGTGGGGACTCATACTGATTCCAATGGCATCCTTTCAGTCTTTGATTTGGCATTATGATTTTCTCATGGAGATTATTGGAGATACAGACAAGTACACCACTACCTAGCTCACCTTCCTGTTGCCAAATCCCACTCATAAGCTGTTCATTCTTCATCATTTCTGTGGTCTCTGGCTTCATGGGAATGGGCTACCTTTCAAAACTGTATAAACTTTTGCCCACTCCTGTTGCTACACTAACAAGTACTTTTATAAATATGTGGCATAGGGCTCTCAATCCTTCCTTCACCCTGTCACACTGCCCCCCCCCTTTTCCTCTGCTGTTTTGTAACCCCCAGAGATCTCATGCTTTTTAAGTTCTTAATTCAATAGTAACGGATCTCGGATGAATGTTGTCAATGTAATCAGGATGTAGGGACAATGCTGCACCTGTGGCGGGACTGTCCTTTTCAGTCGATGGTACTTAAAGCTATCCATAATATAACACATTTTTTCTTGCCCAGGGATCCTTTTCTGTTCCTTTTTTTACGCTACCCTCTGGATGCTTATGCCTTTGATAGAGGTTCTTTACTCACTTGCCTTTTACTGGAAGCCAGGGCATAAATACCTGCCCACTGGAGATCTAACATCTCCCATCCTTGACCTCTTGGAGAGACAGAATCGACAACTATTTTCACATGGAACAATATCACATAAATGCCTCGGGTGAGGTGTATTACAGTGTGGTTTGATTACCTTGGCTCACCTACGCTAACTACCCTGGGGTTGGGAGCCCCTTGCTACCTGTCTGAAAATATTGCTCTCTCAGACGAGACCCCCTGAGTTGAATCAAAATTCCCATGTGGGTCACACCATGCCCCCCACTTCCCCCAAACCTCCCTGCCCCCTTCATTTTTTTCATACCTTTCTTTCCTTTTGCTTGAATCTTTCTCTTTTCTCTTTCTCTTTTCTTTTCTTCTTTATGACCATTAGATGGTGTACAGGAAACTCCTGTCTTCAGTGTTCCCCTTGCGATAATTTTTTAAGTCTTGCTCAAGGGCTTTTGCAAGGTAGATCTGTAACATTGAATATCACTTGCTTTATAGTATGCTACTTGGGCTACACTCTTGTTATACGGTATATATTAAGTGTCTATGACTGCAGAATTGTTGCTTTATTTTGTATGAAATCTATCTTCAAAAAAGATTTTGTACCACAGAGCTGGGAATTTCCTGCAAAAATTCTGATTTATCCCTTATCACCACCTATCTCATTGCACTGAAATCAATAGTAAGACTGAATTGCCCCACCCCCTACACACAAACACACACACACACATCACTTGTCAAGTTTCCCTTCTTTTCCACCATGGATAATATAAAATGGGTGTTAGGTTCCTGCAGCATGTCATTCTGTGTTTGTGAGAGAAAAAGAAAACACAATATTTTCAAGCTAGTAAAGAGAGGAAAATAAAGTGAAACTGCAGTGTAATTTAAGGAGTCTTCTGGGCAGGCAAATTTTCTGTTTGTTAAAGTGAGAAACTCTGATGGAGTGTAAAGGGATTGTCATAGTAGCGGCGGCTGCCGAGCCAACCGCTACCTTACCTGCAGGTTCAGCCAGCATTCCGGGTAGGCGGCAGCTTCTGGCCATTCCACTACCCGGCAGCCTAGCTGCAGCTTCTTCCGGCGGGTTCACAGTGTGCTTTGGCGCGTGTCCAAGCTAGACGCACGCCTGCATTTAAAGGAACATGCACACTTTTTGGTCTCCTCCTCTTCCGGTGGGCTGGTCTTGATAACCCACTGGACACCACTCTCAGTTGCCCTTTCGTGGTGTCCAGTGAGGTTGGGAGGTTGTAGTGCTGACTAATCTGTTCTGGTTATGATCATTGGCTTGTTCTGACTGTCCGCTCTGTGTATGATCCTGGCTTGTCTGAAAACCATTCTGGTGCATAATCTGCGGCTCTTGTAGACTACCCTCTCTGTGTATGACCCCTGGCCTGGCTGACTATCTGTTCTGGTGCTGACGTTTGGCTTTACCTGACTTTCCGCTCTGTGCATTATGCTGGTTGGTCCAGTTGCATCCTGGATCTGACCTACTGCTTGGTGTTTCCTATCACCCTTGCCTTCCTGTATATCACTATCTACCTTGGTTTACCTATGATTGTCAACTGTGCAACCAGCATACAAACACTCCAGGGGATAGCTGTTGGGTACCTTGTTAGCTCTAGTGGCCTCTTATGATCTTGGGTTCTGTTAGTACAGGTGCGGACCTGTCGGGCGATTCCTACCTTAGTCGGTACAGGTGCGGACCTGTAGTATAGCTCTGGAGTGGTCCTGAGCAGAGTCGCTACTGATACCTTCCTTCCTATCCTCGTCAGTACAGGTGCAAACCTGTGGTGCGATACCTTCCTTGTCCCTTAGTCTGTACAGGTGCGGACCTGGAGTATAGCTCTGGAGCGGTCCTGAGCAGAGTCGCTACTGATACTTTCCTTCCTATCCTCGTCAGTACAGGTGCGTACCTGTGGTGCTATACCTTCTTTGTCCCTTAGTCTGTACAGGTGCGGACCTGTGGCACTTTCTTGCTAGTACCCTGTCGTACAGTTGCGGACCTGTAGTGGAGCTCCGGTGCGGACCTGAGTCGAGTCCCTCCTGACTATCCTTTGAGCTCAGTTCATTGTTACTACAGAAGAGCAGTTGTTGCTGCGATCCATGTTGCATTGTACTCTACTGTACCGTTGCCTGTATGTGTGTTTCTTGATAAAGCTTTGGTTAAGTAGTACTGACTCCAGTATCGTTATTTCAGCCGTGACAGGGATAAAGGAAATTTACTCAAAATTATTCAAATTCCCTTTTGACTGAAGCAGGCAGTTGATCCAAGTTCATTCCTTTCTGAGCTGGCATGTACTCTGTGTTAGGGGAGTTGGATGGGTGTGTAACAGCAAAAAGGAGATTTACTGAGAATACCCCCAGATCTTGTGTGACTGAGAAGGGACAGACATCTGTGATGCAAGTTCCTTCATGCTAACTATTCTCTGTGATAGGGGAGTCTGGGAGTGTGTGAAGGGAGAAAGGAGATTTGCCACAAATACCCCAAAATCTTCTGTGACTGAGAAGAGACAGGCGGGTGATCAAAGCTTTTTCCTGAGGTGGCTGAACCCCTCTAAATGATTACCTGACTGACAGAATATTTAGCAGACTGACACTCAATAGAAAGACATGTTCTAGTGACAATGACTCCTTAAACAACAAGAAGAAGAGAGGCCAGCATATTTAGTAAGGTCTATCAATCTGTATTGTAAAAAAATAGTGTAGTGCCATTGGGAGAGAGAGAGAGAGAGAGATGCTAAGAGGAGAAGAAGCAGTTGCACAGGGGTTTTTTTTTTGTTTGTTTGTTTTTTTGTAGATGGTGATAGGGACAGGGAATAAGAAATAGAATAAAAACATCATTAAAATAACCCCTGGGCCAGGTTACCCTCCAATTTCCTGAAGGCTTAGGACTTGATTCAATTAGGTCCAACTGCAGTTTTATAAGCAGGGTAAACCATTCAATTAAACATCTTTTTAAAATACTAAAAACCACCATTGGACAAAAGAAAACAATGAAACTGCAGCGCACACAACACACAGCATATAACACAAGCACACTAATGTCAAAATTAAACCGTGCAAAGCCAAGCAAACACATCAACAATGCCCATGCCCTACAAACAAATCAAGGACAAACAACAAGAACCCAGCAATCCCACATGGACAAGGGCTTCACAACGCATCACAAAATAAGCCATCACAACATACCCTGGAACAACAGAGGCTAACACACAACAAAACATGCACAGGGAGGGATTTAATGAGGAAGAGGTTAGTGATCGATTTATTTTTCATAGTATATACAGTTGTCTACTCTCTGTGAACCATTTTGTAGGCATACAGAGAGAGATGTCCAGAATTCTAATGGGATATGTCCATGTTCAGTTATATGTCAACTGGGTTTAAATGACAACTCCCATGTTCAGAGGCACACAAAGGGTTAATACAGGCAATTGGATGCTGCGGCCAGTAAACTGAATGAAGGTAGCAACGTTTTAAACAGGCGAAATGAGAACCTCACACTTTTATGCAGGTTGAGATTCTCAAGTCACCACTTGCACGGCGACATGGTTAATGTGCTGTATAGCCAGCTGCATGATATTTTACATGAAACTTTTTAAAAGTGAACCCTACAGACACTATGCCCTACTTCATCAGTACTTGGTTTGAACTTTTTAGCATTCTTTATTTAAAAAATACATCATTTAAGACAGCGTAACAAATGAAAGGGGATACAGGATAAGAAAGGAGTATGTACAAATTAACCAGACATTTAGTAAAGAATTAAATAGTAATAAAAGGATTGAACTTTTTAGCATTCTTTATATATATATATATATATATATATATATATATATTCTTTTTATACATAATTTAAGACAGTGTATTAAATTAAAGGGGAACTCCCACCCCTATTAAAGTACTTATCATATTAATAATAATAATAATAATAATAATAATAATAATAAAAACAAAAAAAAAACACTTTTACAGAGGTGGAAGTTCCTCCTTAAGCAAGCAAACATTTGTTACAGGTTTTAACAAAACACAAACAGCAGCTGTGAGCTTTAGAAACAATGTATGATATGAAGTCTTTTTAGTCAAATGCAAATTATGTGCCATATTCAGCCAATGGTATGCTGGGATAGATTTCAACAATTACTTCCAGTTTTCTGGCATTTTCCCTATACATTTTTTTTACTCGTTGTGGCTCCTCTCCAGAAGCATATTGTTACAATTTTAATTCCCTCAGACTTTGTTCCTTTTTTAATCCAATAATAAAGTTCCAGATACTTGGGTGGCATGTCCCTAGCAGATGGCTATATCCTCTATGCCACCCTATTGGTTTTTGGCAATTCATATAAAGAAGAATGGAAACAGTTCCAGAGGTCAACGTCAACCAATGCTTTGTTTCTACTATTTCTTCTTCCAGGTCTGACAATACAAGTGTCCTCAAAATAAATCAGTAGCAATTGTAGCACCTCTACATTCAAAAGTATGTACCACATCCTGTGTTGTTGGTACAAAAGTCAGTGCAAGCAGGTTCCTTATTTGCAGTGCATACTCTGCATTCTCCATGTATTTTTTGTGACATCTGGTATTTGTTGAATTTTACTCCAAACACACTGGCTGTGTGCAATTGGAAGTATATTTTTAAATATGACTATGCTTGCACTTTCAAAATCTGTCATCACATTCTGAGTCTGAGTCTGAGTTAGAACTTGCATGTACATATTTGTTGTCCTCTCACTCATGAGGACAAACACAAGAGGGTTAACAGTCCCAAATTGCAGAGCATGGATGGAATATATTTGCTGAAACAGCATTGGAGAGCTTTTAATCATTCAATCAGCCTCCAGTTCTGGCTGTTTGACGAGACAGTTACATTGGCCAAGGTTGAAAAAATTATAAACCGTATTAATCCAGGTCCACTGTCATGCAGCATAAAGTTCTCACCCTTTGCAGTCTTTTCATATTCCCCACTGATCCTCAATTCTTCCATATATATGGGGTTTGGAAGTGATGCCATGGCACCTCCCCTCACTCTTCTAATGGCCTGCTTTAAGTTACACATAATACACACATACGAACACTACACACATACACACAAAAACCCAATATACACATACGCAATACACACACACACACACACAGTATACACACATACAAACACAATACATAATCATAATATGCACACAGTACACACAACACATACAATGAACACAATGGAAACACAATAAACACAGACAAAATACATACAAATACCTATATGCTCACATGCACATGTATACACACTTTCTCACATGTTGACTCACACACATTGTCACTTACTGATGGAGAATGATGTAATTGTTGCATACCGTTTTGGAGCTGAAAGGGCTAGGCAATGAAAATGCAACAGAGTCATTACGAACATTGGGGGAGATGTATAAAAAATATTCTTACAGTATTTTTCAGAATGGGCACTAAAATTAACAAAATGGAGTAAGGAAGTTTGTAAAAATTAATTTATAAATCTCCCCATTGCCTCCTTTCTGGATTTATGGATGTGAGGGGAAAATAATCTTTAATTTATGACTCGAATCACATTCTATGTTTATATAGTCTGATATGAAAGTGTGACTCCAAGCATAAAAGAAAATGTGCATACTAATTACATATATTGAGGATGTATATACAAACTCCATGGAAATAAAAACAATTTGTAAACTAATTACAAATAGTAATTACATTTGTTACATATGGTGATAAGTCATTTTGAAGCACAGCCCGTTTGAAAAAATGTGAAGGTATGACATGTAAAGAAGCTCCTAGTAACATCTACTAATTACATTTGTAATTATCTGATTACACACAGGCAGTACAGGCAATATAGTACTTAAAAGGATAATTACGAGGACAAGAGGGTGAAGCAGGAGAGGTCCTTGAGGGCCTTCTGTGGGATGGTGTACTTCCTATCAATAAAGTGATACAAAAATGATACCATGACATACTGCAAGTAGTTAGGAAAACATAATCATAATAAGTCCTAATGGGTTGAGTATTAAAATGTGGCCCTCTACTTAGCAACTCTAAAGCCTGTGACATTATAATATCCAACTAAAGTGCAATATTTCAATAGGATAACATCATAATGTACATTTTTGTAGCACACAATGGTACTTACAAGGAGCAGGAGTTGGAGCTGCCCTAGAGGACCTTCTGCAGGATGGTCTGCATGCTATAAATAAAGTGATAAAAATGTCGACATGTGTAATGCCTAATTGGTGTCCACTACCTACATACCAGAAACATACTTACTTGATGGAGGCAGGGTTTGAGGTGCAGTGGGCACCAGAGGATCAGGAACGACACTTCAGTGTGGGTTGCATGCTAGAAGGGAAGTGAAAAAGCAAAGTGTGTGAACATAGAAAAACACTTGAAAAACAGTTATGTTACAAGCAACCCCCTCCCCAACAATAAAAATTAAAGCAAACATACCTGATCTAATGACAGGTTGTATTCCTGACTCCCTGTGCTTTATGTCAGACCATCTCCAAAGTATCTGCCTCCTGGTCCTCTGGATGCCACTGGACCTCTGCATTTTGCAGGCCGTTTTATCTAAAATGTGCTTGCGAAATGCAGAGTCCACTTTGTCCCTATTCCTATCTGGCCAATACCTGTCCAAATAGCAAACAAGTATATCAAGCTCCTGAGAACTAAAAGGAGGCTCCTTAGGCATGTTTGTGTCTGACCTGTCTTTCACGTTGTCTGTCGCTGTGGCGCAATGTTGATTTACTTCCTGTTTTGTTTTCAGCAGTGATGTACTTCCTGTTTTGATTGTGACAAAATTGACTTGCTGTGTGTTTTTGATGCAGCTGAATGTAAGGTGACACTTAGAAGGACACAGTTTTGACACAGTCATTTTTGAGGACGAAGTTTTGACTCACCAACATCGAAGGCGACATTTGTAAGGAGACCTGAATAGAAGTCAAATATGTGTGCGACATAAAGATATGCAGATGA
Source organism: Rhinophrynus dorsalis (assembly GCA_037306005.1). NCBI lineage: Eukaryota > Metazoa > Chordata > Amphibia > Anura > Rhinophrynidae > Rhinophrynus > Rhinophrynus dorsalis. The sequence continues at coordinate 425,017,984 of CM074719.1, read as the reverse complement.
ATGTAAGGTGATACGTATAAGGATGCAGTTTTAATTCAATGGACATTTGCAAGGAGACTTCAATAGAAGACAAATATGTGTGTGACATAAAGTTGTGCGCCCTTAATATGTGCTTCCTTAATATTGAGTGATATTTTGACGCAGGTGTAAGGATACTTGAATAGAAGTCGAATATGTGCACAACATATTGAACGTGAGTGACATTTTGATGTAGATAACATATTGAAGGTGACACTGTATCCAAGGCGGTATAAAGAATGCTCTATTGTAACGCAAGTGATATTGTTAATTATTAGGCTAGCACACTTATTATACCGACGTTGCACAGAGAGGCATTTCTTTATTGAGTGAGTGCCTACATGGCAACCTTTAAGCGGGTGGTATTCTGATGTGGATGGGGTTAGTATGTTGCATATATGCAATATATGTGACATACTAAGGAGGGAGATGTCAAAGGGGGGCATTGTGTAGTGCTTGGTGTACTAGTTTTCTTTATTGTAACCCTTTGAATGCCACAGGGGTGAGCAGTGCACATCCCTATGGCATTCAAAGCTGTCCATGGTGCTGAAAGCCATCTCTGTGTTCCCCTATTGGCTGAGTAGGGAAGCACAGAGAATGCTGTTCAGAACTGGCGACAGTGGTTTTCTACTGACTTGTGTGATGTTCTCGAAAAAAAATAGGTGTTAGATTTCTGGAGTGAAATGTTGCAATTTAACTCACGTTAGCCCTAACTCCAACATTTGAATAGCTTTTGGTGTCGCTTGTACATTATCCTCTATGCGTGAGATCTTGCTGTTCTGGTGACGGGCAAAGTGTGTTTCAGAACTGCCGTTATTTTTACTAGTGGGAACATTTGCATTGCTTACTGGCGGTACAAAACCACCGTCGCCAGTTTTTTCTGCCAACGCCAACATTTGAATCGAGCCCCTAGTTTGCCCTCCTTTTCTTTTCTTTCAGTTTGGTTTACCGCTTTGCAAGCACACACAGCTTGCCTATAATATTAAGCCCCAAGACTGGACTGTGGACTGTTTTATGGATAGGACTGGAGCACTGTATAAATATTTTCTTATATTTCACTATGAATTTCTTCCTGAATAGTTTGAAATCTGATATATCACCCATCTATAGCTATCATTTATAAATAAAACATCTCTCAATTATTAGTTCCAAAAAATTTCTTGGAAATGTCACTGTTACAAATTAAAATGATAGCATAAATGTAGTGCACTAAAATGCATTTTAAATATGCACAATTTCTGATCACTATGTGAGAAAGGTTTTTAAAGGTGCAGTACATACATATTTCTAATGAGCAGGTCAAAGTAAGCCTATATTGTCACAAGTTACATCTTGTATAATGAAGCAGTTTGTAAGGCATATGATATGATAAAATTGGGGTAACATTGCATGGCAGTCACATTTGAACATACTTTGGCCAAAACCTCTAATTGAACTGAGTTAGTATGTTGATGTTAAAGTACCATGATATCTGATATAGCAAAATTCCCATTTAAATAGTCTATATGAAGTAGCTCAGGTTTCTATTCTGTGCTTTGTTTTAAATTTGAGGATCTGCAGGGACCCACTCATTCCTTGCTACATTTCATTTATTGTACACTCAGGTCACTTTTTTGCACATGCCCATCTGACACTAAAAAGGAGATTAACCCAAGAGAAACTGAAAGGGTCTAAAAGAGAAATATCTGAAAGGCCATTTTACCATGTTCTGAGATCATCATTATCCAATAAAAATGCATTTTGCAATTTTTGCTTAGATTGCCTATCTACAACTGAAAGTATCCTTACTGTAATTTTTCCACATCATAACTAACAGACCCAACCAAGTCATATGAAAATAACACAACAAACATTATCACAGTCTTGGGGAGATAATAGCAGATAAGGAGGCAATTGTATTGGATATCATCAATCACCTGGGACTGTGAAGGAGTAACTAAGGCAGGGATTCTCAGCTCCAGTCCTAGGGTGACACTACCAGGTCACATTGTACAGATAGTCCCTAATTAATCTCAGTCAACTCAATCACAGTAACTGAGCCACTGATTACTTTCCTGTGATTAAGCAGAGATGTAATCAAAATCTGACCTGTTGATGTGCACTGAGGACTAACAGTGAGAAACACTGGGCTGATGTAAAATCTTTAAAATGATATCCAAACGAACAGCACAACTTGATAAGAAATCAGCTAATTCAATGGACTAAAATGTAGTATGTCGATAAAAGCAAATGTTCTTCAATTCTTTCAGTTCCAAGAGACTCAAATACATTTGACAAGTCTCTCACACTTGTAGGGTTAAAATATTTACATGTCAAATGACAAACCTTTGTGATCAGTTCTTCAGAAACCTTTTTTGTTTTTCATCATAGTACTGATTTTTTTAACATGTAAAATGGAATAAATAAAATGTCATCTCTTCAAAGTAAGACATTTGTACAAAGTATACAAACCTACTTGATCAATTTTCCCAGTTCATGATTGTGATTAGCTATCTCAGTGACAGCTAATCCGTGAGGTGCCTGGAAACCTGTGGGGTGGCAAAGCAGCTATCAGCTCTCAGAGTGATGATCACATAGTTGAGCTAAAAAGGAGATGTAAACATGTTGTATGGCTTTTCCTGCAAAGCAAATGAACGGTATTCTTCTTGCAAGGAGATTTTTCTTTCAAAAGCTATCACGGCTCAGAATTTTTTTATTTTTTACATTAAACTGTGGTCAATAGGTGCTCTTGCTCATGTTTTTATAACTTATAATGGGGTGCTGTAATCTATGACTCACACTCTTCCATATAGTGCATTATAAAAAAGGATACATGTTAGTGTATGTAGTTGCTATTAATTTAATTAAAATAACTATTAAATCTTTTCAATGAAAAATATATCAGTATTTGAGAACTTATGTCATATTTTTTTTCATTAACATGTATCGCTCCTTCAATCCTTTGAGTGCAAAAGATGTCTAAAACATGCCCAAAGCAAAGTATCGACCCTGGCCATGAATGCATACCATATGTCTTGGGGGATGCACTCACCCACTCCCAAACCATTTATATTGTTGAAAATCAGACATCACTGGGGGGAATCAGAATTATCCTAATGCCCCCCCATTGATCATTCGATGGATATCTTTGGGTGATCAACAAAGTGACCACCTGGAGCTAGAGCAGTTCCTTGTTTTGCTAAACATCCTGAAGTTGGTTGCAGGGTAGGCTTGTGGAATCTATCTAGATGACTGACTAACTACACTAACATCATCAGTGTAGTGACTGGCTACCCTGAGGCTCCCACATAACTCAGAAGACTTGTGTTGTAATGAAAGGCAGTCCCCTTAGTAAATCTAAGTGAAATTCTCACTTATTTTCACTTAGATTTACTAAAAGTCACTACATATGCTAAATACAGGGCACTTATGTTCACAGTATATACAGGAGCGCAGGACTGTCTTTTTTGTATGTGTTTTCACTTTTGGGTTTAGGCCTAATGTTAGGGGGACTGGAGAACCCTCTCATTCCTTGCTGCTATCTATATTTCTAACTTTATTCTTATATTTAATTTATAATATGATATGGATATTTTATGGTGAGTAAGTGCTGTGAGCATTCTTCACTTTTCTGCTTTTGTTTTACACATATCTCCTTTACCTCAACTAAGCAGCTTCTCATTTTATCCAATTTACTCACAAAGATATAAAAACATGTGATTACTTCATTTCATTTCACCATTCTTTTTTCTTTCTCGCTTAGCCTTTAAGAACAAGGCTTTTTGGCCTGTTCCAGTATACAATCCCCCTTTCCTGTTTGATATCATCCATTCCTCACATGACTTGTGGGGAATGATATAAATGGAACATAGTTTTCAATGCAGGCCCTTATGGGTCATGTATCAGGTAAGTCCTCCCTCTACACCTATTTGGTTTTTTTTTTGTCTTGTTGTATGTCTGTTGTTTTTAATTGCATTACACTGGGACCCACAAGAAATAAAAACATCAAAATTATATTTAAAGGGTCCCCACTGACGCGTTTATTATAACATCTTTCTTCAGAGAATGTCTGTTTTTAATTTAGATAGGGTCTTTATAGGTGTATTAGAGTAGGACTTACCGCAAAGTGAGATACTTTGGCATGGTGGTAAGCTTACACACGGATTGGCCAATTTGTGGGACAAATTGTCACTTATTTTCACTTAGATTTACTAAGAGTTATTACATATGCTAAATACAGGGCACTTATGTTCACCGTATATAGAGGGGGTCAGGACTCGTCTTTTTTGTATGTGTTTTCACTTTTGGGTTTAGGCCTAATGTTAGGGGGACTGGAGAACCCTCTCATTCCTTGCCGCTATCTATATTTCTAACTTTATTCTTATATTTAATTTATAATATGATATGGATATTTTATGGTGAGTAAGCACTGTGAGCTTTCTTCTCTTTTCTGCTTATGTTTTTTTCTCAACCTGGTAAATACATTCTCTTAGCCATTCTTTCAAATGGCATATAGTACGCCCTACATACTGAACTCTACATTCTCTGCAGGTAAACAAATAGATAACCATCTCTGAATTACAATTAATATAACCTCAATCCAACTGAAAATCTGTGGTATGACTTAAAGATTGCTGTACACCAGAGGAACCCATCCAATTTGAAGGAGCTGGAGCAGTTTTGCTTTTAAGAATGGGCAGAAATCCCAGTGGCTAGATGTGTCAAGCTTATAGAGACATACCCCAAGAGACATGCAGCTGTAATTGCTCAAAAGGTGGCTCTACAAAGTATTGACTTTGGGGGGTGAATAGTTATGCACTCTCAAGTTTTCTGTTTTTTGTCTTATTTCTTGTTTGTTTCACAATGAAAAATATTTTGCATCTTCAAAGTGGTAGGCATGTTGTGTAAAACTAATGATAAAATCCCCCCAAGAATCCATTTTAATTCCAAGTTGTAATACAACAAAATAGGAAAAATGCCAAGGAGGGGGTTAATACTTTTGCAAGGCACTGTATGTGACATTCATATTTAATACTTATTTAGGTTATTACAGTAAGCTTGTGTGATGTTGTGTCATACATTGTGACTTTTAATGTGGACATTATTCAAAGAAAATTAATTGCATGATAGTTTTGTATAAGAAAATATTTCAGACAGTTTTACATTTTCTGGAATACTTAATTTCAAGAGTGATTAACATTACATCTAGGACCCCGTTAAATGGTGGACATTCCAAATAGTGTTGGAAAATATTAAATCCCTGTCATTTTCTTGCATGATCTTGCAATGGCACCAGATGCAAATATATAACCAATGAATAAACAGCAGAAAACTTTTTTCTCTAAATGTAAATTTCGAAAGGCCACCATGCCTCTTTAGAGAATCTATAAGATCATCTTTTTATGCCATTTATTCTGCTATGCTTTAGTAAGAGTTACTAAGTTAGAGACTGGAAGAGTAAAAGTGATAGCTTTGTTTGGCTAACTTAGGTAATAAAAGTACCACTACCAGTCTCTTGCTTTTTCTAAGGCTAACATTAATGTGTTCTTCACCTTTTTGCTATAAAAACGTGATGTTTTCAAGGAAGTGAAACACAATAGAAGCAGCTACAGAGCGAGATAGGCATGTTGTGCTGTTCTGCTGTGTTCTTTATAGCAAAATTGAGGCAGGAGAGGCTCATAGTGAATGATCAGCAAGTTTAAAAATAATAAAAAGAAGAGGTGGAAGGACCCTTATGTGTACACTGAGTCTGAGGAGGAGAAAGAATTGAGCACTACAGACCCAAGGCTGGCCTGTCCCACTAAATCACGCCTTGGGATCTTGGGGAAATTAATATCAAGGGTGGAAAAAGAGGGAAATAGTGAGAGCAGGACATGTCAGCTGTCTGTGCCCACTGTCAGACGTGCTTCACCTGCTGCCAGATGTGCTATGCCTGCTGTCAGATGTGCTTCCCCTGCTGTCACCAGTGCTGTGCCTGCTGCCAGTGCTGCCCCTGCTGCCACCAGTTCTGTGCCAGCTGCCAATGCTGCCCCTTCTGCCAGACATGCTGCACTTGCTACCTCCAGTGCTGCCCCTGCTGCACACCAGTTCTGAACCCGTTGCCAATGTGTCTTGTAATTCTTAGGATGGGGAAGGAGAAGATGATGTCAAGTGCTACAACAGGGGACCCTAAGTTACACTTGCCATCCCCAATAAGTCCTGCCAGTGCTAATACTACTACTAAGAAGGACCAGCAGCATGTTAGTGTTAGGAGAGAATGAGAGAGTGATTATCATATTACTAGTGACTGTGATGAGGAAGACTCAAGGGCTAAAACTGATGTGGTTGGTGTTAGTGGTAGGTCTAGTAACAGTGATGGTGAAGCAGCTGGTGGGACTAGTGTTAGAGGAGTGGTAGGAGAAGCAATTGTCCAGAATAGTGGTCAAGAGAGCACACACCATTCCCCTGACCCTGGGTGTCCCATTCCCTTCTCGATATTGTCCAGCTGGAACATGATCCTGCAGAAGGCAGAATTGTTACCTAGCAGTAATAACACCACCACCACCAAGAGCACAGATCAGCTGCCTGTGCCTACTACTAGTGCTGCAAGTCTGCCTTCTTTAGGTCAACAAGAAATGTCAAGTGTGACATTGGGGACTCTCTGTCACATTTCTCATCACCTCCTCCAACCAGCAGTGAGATGTCTGTAATAGAGCAGTATGGAGGGACTAGTGGTGGTGGTGATGATGATGGTGGAGAAGCTGGGGTGGAAGAGACATTGATGGCCTTTTTAGCCCAAACTGAGAAGGAATGGGATACAGGGATGAGGATGGGCATCACCACCACCATTAGCAGTAAGTTTTTGGAATTTGCAGAACTTGCAATGCTCTAATTCCTGCTGCTGCTAAGTTTCAAGGGCAGCGGGATGCTGAGGAGCAGGCTAGTGTGCCACAGACCACCATGGACACACTGAAAATGGGGTCAACAAGTGATGCGGGACTAGGACAGGTTCAACTTGCCAGCAGCAATACTCCTGGTTCTAGATGCAGTGCGGATTCTGAGGCAGTAGCAACAACAGCAGCAACATCATCCTCTGCCACAGCCAGTGAAGTGGAATGTGGAGGAGAAGAAGAAAGAGGCCATACTTCTCTACCTTTTCCCTCCGTTCGTTAACCCCTTGCGGGGCGGTGCAGTGCACTTGGACCTATATCCATGGTAGTCTCAGTTTGGTGTTACATTGCTCCTTATGGTGCTGTGCACTTGGGCCATTATCCATTGCTGTCTCAGTCTGGTGTTATGTTGCACCATCCGATGCAGAGCACTTGGGTCACTAAACCTTGCAGTCCCTGGTTGGCGTTCTCAACACCACTGGTAGCCGCCTTCCTCTGGTGCCTTGTAGCCAGTCTCATATCCTGGCTTCACCTGCTCCTTTGTGATTAGTTGCTATTGTTACTCTCTGCGTAGAGAGTATACTGTGGGTCTTCCACTATTAGGGCCAATTATCTGTTCCTGGCCTAACAGTATCATTCTGACATATTCACACTGTATCATACGAACTGTTCCTGACCTGTGTCAGTATTGTATATTGTCCTTACATACTGGACCTGTGTGGGTTAATCATATCTTTGTAACCTGTCCTGTGTCAGTTTACTATTTATCTGTATGCTGGACCCACGAGGGTTACTGTTATTCTTTGTGTGCTAATAAAACTGAGTGTACTAAACCGTAACACCACCAGAATAATGTCTCAAAGTTCTCCATAGCCTGTGACAATAGGCTGACAATCCATATGCACAGAGAGAGCTTCCAGTAATGGACTGTGGTCCATTACATTTCTCCCCCTTTTCAGTGCCAAGCCAGTGGCAGCTTTGGTGAACTCTAGCTTAGGGAAGTCTGATACATCCTTGGCTGGATAACAAGAGCCCCTTGTTCTGGGCTGAGCAATAAAATGGTAGCTCCTTGTCCTGGGCTAAGAAACAAAATGTAAACCCCTTGTCCTGGGCTACAAACAAAATAGGAGCCCCTTTCCTGGGCTAAGAAACAACTGGTGCGGTTTGGCGCCCCGGGTAGAACTTGAGTTATAATTCCCTGGGTCTGGACCCATGGGTTCTGGGTCTAGGGCCAGTCTTTGGGGTGCAGTCTCATGAGGCAAGGGGTTTTCCACAGTAAGGAATGGGCTGGGGGAATGCTGGTTCTGCGAGCACCTCTCTGGACACCAGGGATCCGGTTTGGGGAAACACAGTGGGGGGACAGCAACATCTCCCCCCTTCCTCAAAGCATGTGCCACAGAGCTGCAGGAGAGGATGGTGGTCCCACTCTCCTGGGCCATACCAACAAATCTTCTGGAGACTCTACACTTCCCACTCTCCAGGGTAGGGGCAGCAAATCCACTGGGGAGAATGCAGGTCCCACTCCCCAGTGCTGGAGCAACAAAATCCTCAGGGAGGATGTCTGTCCCACTCCCTGGTGTGAGGGCATCAGAACCCCTGGAGAGGATACACTTCCCATCCTCCATGGTAGGGGTAGTGGAGACAGGAGCAACATGGTCCCTGGAGAGGACAGTGTTCCTTCTCTGCAGGGCAGGGGTATCACAATGACTGGTGAGGAGCGTATTCCTACTCGCCAGTCCAGGGGTAACATCTCCCCTATGGAGGACCGCTGTCCCACTCCCCAGGGCAGTAGCAGCGGAGCAAGGGGACACAGGGTCCCTGGAGAGGACACTGCTCCCACTCTCCAGGGCAGGGGTATCACAATGACTGGTGAGGAGCGCATTCCTACTCACCAGTCCAGGGGTAACATTGCCCTTAGGGAGGACCAAAGTCCCACTCCCCAGGGCAGTAGCAGCTGAGAAAGGGGCAACAGGATCCCTGGAGAGGACACTATTCCCACTTTCCACGGCATGAACAACAAAACAGCATTCCTGAAGTGCATGTTGGTAATGCAGCCGCACCGCTGTCATCAGTCGATTCACCATCTCTATTGTCTGATCTAGTCTCAAAAATGGCATTAGGTTCGCCATTCCCTCGGAAACCAAATGAAAGTCTTCACCCCTTACCAGGAGCGTCCATTGTGTATCCAGCACAAACTGTATAACGTTCCAGTCGGACGGCGTGTTTCATCAATCTGGATCCCAGATTGATGAAGGAGATGATCCCACCGCTTTCTACCAGTGTAACGGAAGCCTAAGTCCTTGGGCTAACTTAGACCATCGTTCTGGGTCTCTCCCTCCTGTAGCAACTGTTGATCTTGACTTTTCTATTTCAGTGTCCTTAGATGTCCTTTTGTTGACATTCGAGTGTGTGGGTTTTTCTGCATATCAAATAGTCAATGGAATCATCATTTCGCACTAGAATATAGCTATCCTTGAGGTATTCCATAACCATCTCACATGATGTGGGACCAGTTCTAGGAACTTAATTGTGTTTGTGTGTATCAGTGACTTACCCATACTCTTGGAGCAAGTCCTACAGAGATGTGTAGCTGCTACCACCACCACAAATATTAGATTGCAGACCCTGTGACACATGAATATTTTCTATGATGATGAGGATGATGAAACATTTTGGGATGGTATAAATGCTTTGCTCTTCTTATGTCTTTTTACACTATGCTTTCTGTTTTGTGTTTTTCTCTCTACCATTCTATGTCTCTTTCATCCTCCACAATGAACCCTCCACACTATCTATCAGCATATCTTTATATTCATTCACAGAATCCAATTCCTCAGAGATATGGTCCTGATCATGCCTTGACAGAAAGTGTATGTTTAAAACTGGGGGTCCACAAAGTATCAAGAATGTATTCCTCATTGCTATTAATGGACATTATGTGAGGATCCTGCTCAAAGCATTATGGTAAGAATTGACAACTATGTTCCTCGTTTTTTATACAGTATATCTATCAGTGATATGATAGTGTATCCCCCACATTATGGAAATCTGACATAGATAATTACTGTGTGTAGTCACTTTGGATAGCTAGGCTGCCTGGAAATGAAAAGCAGCCATACTTGTTGTTTGGAATCAGTGTGTATTGTATTCTGTTAGTCTCCTTTTTATCACTTATTGTTATATAAATCAAGTCACGCTTATTCAGTAACCTTTCTCACAACAGTAAAGGAGGGGTTAATACCACTTCTTATTGTAGTATTAACACATCAAACGGGTTTAGCCAATAAATAGTAGGACTGAGAGGTCTTTCACTGTGACACATAATTATGGATCTTTAAATATGTTCTACTTCTTTTTGTAGCAAAATCACCCTCTTTTTTATTTTCATTATTATCACTTATGAGTTAAGGTCACTTTGTATAGCTGTATTATCTTAATTAGATTCATACTGAACAACATATAAATATTTGGGTTATATAATGTGATATATATCATAAACCAAGAGTCTGTATTTTACAGTAAAATTGGAGAATAAACAATGTTGAATGGGAGCAATATTTGTAGAATTAAAATGAAAAAAGAAAGTCATGGGAGCACTATAAGTCATATTTCAAAGGGAGGGGTTAATATGTTGAATGTGAACAGTATTTGTCGAATTTAAATGGTTAAAGAAAGTCATGGGAGCACTATAAGTCAAATTTCAAAGGGGAGGTTAATATGTGAAATGTGAACAGTATTTGTCAAATTAAAATGGAGAAAGAAGGTCATGGGAACACTATAAGTCAAATTTGTAAGAAGGGTTTAATATGTTGAAGAGGGCACTCTATGTCGGATTTCTTTGATGTATACTTTATTCTGTACTGTTTTTGTTCAAATAACAATAATAATAATAATAATAATAATGGTTTTAAAACAGTAGTTATGGCTTCTATGCCTCAACACTGAGGCACAGGATTACCGACAGAAAATGTAACCACAAAACACGTGGTAATACTGACCGTAGGTAATAGAATGCTACTTGCACGTTGTTTTTAGTTGTTTCCTATGGGCTTTTTTTTTACTGGCAGTGTTTATAATTACCTCTGGTTTTGTTTTCACAACTCGGGTAATATGATACTAAAACCTGACTTAACACCTGTTTTTTTTTAGCACTGGTAATAGAATCGAGCCCTAGATCAGCAACATCATCAGTAATTAGGTTAGCCTCATCGCTGTCCACCTCTTCTTCTCTATTACTTTAACATTCCTCTGGGTTTGTCAAACAATTTATTTTTACTTTACCCCTTAGTGAATGTAAAAATACCAGTCTTCAAAGTAGTGTAGAATTTGCTAAAAATCCCTCAGTCAGGCACAGCAGTTAGTTAACCTGCTACACTGTCCTCCATTATAACACCAACACTAGAATGTGACACATTATCTTCAGTGTTCTTAGCGGGATTATTTATTTTACTAGGGCTGGTGGAACTTTTTATGTGACTTTGACAAACAGCCTCCTCAGGAGGAGAATGATCATCATCATTTATTGAGCACACTGCAGCAACCATGGTGAGCAGTCAGTTTTTGGACTACCACTTTACATCAAGTTCTCTGTGCTGCTGCTACTCTTTTTATCAAACCCCTGCCACTAGTATATTTGCTGGATATTATTAAACAGTGAATTACATAAAAGAACTGACACTGTATGATATATTGCCCTTTACAAAATACTCTCTAATCTTTCATCTGGTATCTGTCTGCTTTAGTCACAACTCATGTAAGGGTACCTGTCAACAGTCAGTCAAACTATTAATTTTTTTTCTAAAAACACTCCCTGTGCTATTGCTTCTCCCCACCCCCTACTCCTTAATACAGGGAGCAGCCAGCAGAAAAAACACAGTTTCCTTAGTCTTCTCGGTCATGCAAAATAGTCTTACCATTTTTTTCATTTATTTTCAATGCAATGAGCTAGGTTTGAAAAATCAGGAAATCATCACTTTTTCCTGCTCATCAGGAAGTGACATTTTTTACCTGTTTAAGGTTAAAAATTGTACCCATCCTTAGCATTGGGTATGCCAGACATAATGTCATATATCTGTAATATTGCACAACTATCTAAGTTGTAGAAAGTTGAGTGGCTGTATTGAAACAGAAATGTTCTTCAGTTTTTTAACCCAGTCTGGGCAAAGCCAAAAACATTCAAGTTCATCAAAGCATACTTTGTATCCTTTTCTCTCATGTCCAGACTGGAAGCTGAACTTTGTTATTTAATATTTAAAGGTATTATCACACAGGTAGACCAAAGGTGCCAAAATAGCTTGATTTTCTTGATTGTTCCGGTAGTTCAATACAAGAATATTCAACTATGTGGAGACTATAGAATGGAGGTGAACACAGGGCCGGATTTACATCTCAGGAGCCTGTAGGCACAGAAATCTGAAGTGCCCCCCCCCAATGGACACCTCCACAATGCTCCTAATCTCCACACTGCCCCCATCAGCTCCATATTGCCCTCACACTGCCCCCATCAGCTCCAACTTGCCCCCCATCATCTCCATATTGCCGTCACATTGCCCCATCAGTTCCAACTTGCCCCCCTTCAGCTCCACATTTCCCCCACCATCTCCATATCGTCCTCACATTGCCCCCGTCAACTCCAACTTGCCCCCATCAGTTCCATGTTACCCTCACATTGCCCCCACCATCTCCAAATTGCCCCCCATCAGCAGCACATTGCCCCTACCATCTCCATATTGCCCCCCATCAGCAGCACATTGCCCCTACCATCTCCATGTTGCCCTCACATTGCCCCCCTTCAACTTCAACTTGCCCCCACCATCTCCATGTTGCCCTCATATTGCCTCCCCCCCGTTGTCCGTTTCCTATCTCCCTGGCAGGAGATCTGTCATCTGTGCCTCCTTTGGCACAGTCCTGTAGCTGCTGGAGCTCCAGCGCGGTCTCCTATTCAGGAATGCAGAGCGCTGAGAGATGATGTCATCTCCCAGCGCTCTGCATTCCTAAAGAGCCGATGAGGGAGCTCAGGAGCCACAGGTCTGTGCCAAAGGAGGCACACACCTGTCCTGCCAGGGAGGTAGGAAACAGACAAGGGGGGCAATGTGAGGGCAACATGGAGTGGGCGCTGGGTGGGGGAATTATTTTTCTGCCACTGTGCATCCAGCAAGGTGGCTAATTAAAAAAAAAAAAAAAACAATGGCAGGCACCCCTCGGTGGCCTGCGCCTGTAGGCAGGTGCTTACTCTGCCTTATGACAAATCTGGCCCTGGGTGAACAGTCAGCTGGAGTTTGACCAATGTCCTCTATTACAACTGGAAGAAGTGTTTGTTTAACTAATAAGGTGACAGTCAGATAGTTCCCTGGATCAACAATATATCTGCTTTGAAGCCATCTATCAAAATTCTCAATATTGTTCTGTTCTAGATAGGTATCCATTACAGTTACAGTATCTGCAAGCACAGCATCCCAAGGCAAAGAATTACCTAATTTTACTGTACTTACTGTAAAAAATCCCATCCTTTGTTTTAGTCGAAATTGTTTTCCTCTAGTCTTAATGGATGACCTATCATTCTTAGCTCAGCTCTTTGAGTAAATAATTAATTGCAGAGTTCTTTGCATTGACCTTGAGTATATTTGAAATGGTAATCATATCACCCATTAGATATCTCTTCTCTAATGTAAACAATCACAGTTTGTCCAGTCTCACTTTATAAATCAGATACTCCAATCCCTTTATCAGTTTTCTTGAAAGTCTCTGTACTTTTTCAAGTTCAATAATGTATTTTTTAAGAACAGGTACCCAAAACTGTACTTCATATTCAAGATGAGGCCTTACCAAGGATTTATATAAAGGTAGTATTATATTAGCCTTAGCCTTATTCTCACTAATCAGTTCACCTGTCTCAGCCTTAAGAGGACCAATATAAACCTTAATCTTTTTGTTATTAATATACTTGTAGAATTGTTTAGTATTTTTCTTGCTCTCCTTTGCAATACTTATTTTCAATTTTAGCTAGCCTAATTGCTTGTTTGCAGATTTTATTACATTCTGTAATGGTTTTCAGTACACTCAGAGGCAGGCAATTAGGTAAAACACAGTTTTATTGAAACCAGACAGAATAAAGTAACCCTCGGGGGTCCACCAATAGTTAACAAATAGTACTGACATAGGACAGGTTACTAAATAATATTAACCCATACAGGTCCAGTATACATATATCAGAGAGCAATACATATACTGACACAGGTCAGGAATAGTGTTGAGCGAGCATGCTCGGCCGATGCTCGGATCGGCTCGAGCATCGCTCTGCTCGGCACATGGCGGTACTCGTACGAGTACCGCATGTGCTCGCCCGCCATGTTCGGGTCTCCTCCCCGCACGTTTTGCGGCTGCTGCGCAGCCAATAAACGTGCAGGGAGGCTCTGACATCAGTGTAATGGAGAAGAAGAAGGCCCACTGAAATCAAGGATGTGAGAATTTTTTTTCCCTTGGGGCAGTCACAGTGCAGTCATCAGAGACTGTATTGTGCACTATTTGCAACAAGATTATGAAAAGGGAAAGGACATTGATTTCTTTGGTGGTGTTTGGCTTTAACATGCTTCACATAAATGCCATGGTGTGTTTCATATGTGTAATGAGGGTGGGAGGTGGGTTTCCACATCCAGGACCTTAGGGGGAGAGGAAAGGTGGAGAATAGTGTTGAGCGAGCATGCTCGGCCGATGCTCGGATCGGCTCGAGCATCGCTCTGCTCGGCACATGGCGGTACTCGTACGAGTACCGCATGTGCTCACCCGCCATGTTCGGGTCTCCTCCCCGCACGTTTCGCGGCTGCTGCGCAGCCAATAAACGTGCAGGGAGGCTCTGACATCAGTGTAATGCCAGCAGCCATGTTGGCTGCTGGCATTACACTGATTGGCTGGCCAGAACCCGTGGTCGGGTGCTGTATAGCACCTGACCAGCGAGTTCGGCTCAGTCTTAGCCAGGGAGAGATGAGGATAGGAAGGGAAAGTCAGTGTAGGGAGAAAAAAAGCAAATTTGTGAAAAAAAAAGAACCAAAAGTCCTTTTTAGGACTACTGTGTGTGGGGGCAGCAGGTTATTTTGTGTGGGGGGAAAAAAACAAAAACAAAAAATTTTCATATATTCTGTTTAGTGTGCAAAGTTGCAGATTAGAGCACATTCTGTTTAGTGTGCAAAGTTGCAGATTAGAGCACATTCTGTTTAGTGTGCAAAGTTGCAGATTAGAGCACATTCTGTTTAGTGTGCAAAGTTGCAGATTAGAGCACATTCTGTTAAGTCTTCAAACTAAAATATCAAAGTCACATATTCCATTCAGTGTGCGTCGCCGCAGTTTAGCAGCACATTCTGTGTACTGTGCAGAGTTGCAGAATAGGAAGAAATACTGTTAAGTCTTCAAACTAAAATATCAAAGTCACATATTCCATTCAGTGTGCTTCGCCGCAGTTTAGCAGCACATTCTGTTTACTGTGCAGAGTTGCAGAATAGGAAGAAATACTGTTAAGTCTTCAAACTAAAATATCAAAGTCACATATTCCATTCAGTGTGCTTCGCCGCAGTTTAGCAGCACATTCTGTGTACTGTGCAGAGTTGCAGAATAGGAAGAAATACTGTTAAGTCTTCAAACTAAAATATCAAAGTCACATATTCCATTCAGTGTGCTTCGCCGCAGTTTAGCAGCACATTCTGTGTACTGTGCAGAGTTGCAGAATAGGAAAAAATACTGTTAAGTCTTCAAACTCAAATATCAAAGTCACATATTCCATTCAGTGTGCTTCGCCGCAGTTTAGCAGCATATTCTGTGTACTGTGCACAGTTGCAGAATAGGAAGAAATACTGTTAAGTCTTCAAAGTAAAATATCAAAGTCACATATTCCATTCAGTGTGCTTCGCCGCAGTTTAGCAGCCTATTCTGTGTACTCTGCACAGTTGCAGAATAGGAAGAAATACTGTTAAGTCTTCAAACTAAAATATCAAAGTCACATATTCCATTCAGTGTGCTTCGCCGCAGTTTAGCAGCACATTCTGTTTACTGTGCAGAGTTGCAGAATAGGAAGAAATACTGTTAAGTCTTCAAACTAAAATATCAAAGTCACATATTCCATTCAGTGTGCGTCACCGCAGTTTAGCAGCATATTCTGTGTACTCTGCACAGTTGCAGAATAGGAAGAAATACTGTTAAGTCTTCAAAGTAAAATATCAAAGTCACATATTCCATTCAGTGTGCTTCGCCGCAGTTTAGCAGCCTATTCTGTGTACTCTGCACAGTTGCAGAATAGGAAGAAATACTGTTAAGTCTTCAAACTCAAATATCAAAGTCAAATATATTAAATTCAGTGTGCTTCGCCGCAGTTTAGCAGCCTATTCTGTGTACTCTGCACAGTTGCAGAATAGGAAGAAATACTGTTAAGTCTTCAAAGTAAAATATCAAAGTCACATATTCCATTCAGTGTGCTTCGCCGCAGTTTAGCAGCACATTCTGTTTACTGTGCAGAGATGCAGAATAGGAAGAAATACTGTTAAGTCTTCAAACTAAAATATCAAAGTCACATATTCCATTCAGTGTGCGTCACCTCAGTTTAGCAGCATATTCTGTGTACTCTGCACAGTTGCAGAATAGGAAGAAATACTGTTAAGTCTTCAAAGTAAAATATCAAAGTCACATATTCCATTCAGTGTGCTTCGCCGCAGTTTAGCAGCCTATTCTGTGTACTCTGCACAGTTGCAGAATAGGAAGAAATACTGTTAAGTCTTTAAAGTAAAATATCAAAGTCACATATTCCATTCAGTGAGCTTCGCCGCAGTTTAGCAGCCTATTCTGTGTACTCTGCACAGTTGCAGAATAGGAAGAAATACTGTTAAGTCTTCAAACTCAAATATCAAAGTCAAATATATTAAATTCAGTGTGCTTCGCCGCAGTTTAGCAGCCTATTCTGTGTACTCTGCACAGTTGCAGAATAGGAAGAAATACTGTTAAGTCTTCAAAGTAAAATATCAAAGTCACATATTCCATTCAGTGTGCGTCACCGCAGTTTAGCAGCCTATTCTGTGTACTCTGCACAGTTGCAGAATAGGAAGAAATACTGTTAAGTCTTCAAAGTAAAATATCAAAGTCACATATTCCGTGTAAGATGAAGAAGGCGGGTAAAAAGGGACGGGGAAGTGGACGTGATCCTGATAGTTCAGGGCGCGGGTCAGGACGCGGAGAAACTGTGCCTGGTGCCAGAGCACAAGAAAGAAAGACATCCACCATACCTAGCTTCATGTCTAATTTTACAGGACGTCGCAGGACATCATTCTCGCGGTCCGACCACTGCGAACAGGTGGTCGGTTGGATGTCAGCTGATACTGCTTCCAGTCGGTTAAGCACCACCCTGTCTTCCACCAAGTCCACTCTCAGTAGCCAAGAGTCTGGTCAACATAATCCTCACTCTGATCATCCTTCCTCCCACCATACACGGTCTGGTCAAAGAAGTGATCCCACACTGGGATATAGTGATGAGCTCGTCTCATCACCAATCCTTCATTTGACCCTCTCTCCAAGCACGCTTGCAGAGGAACATGACATCTTATGCCCTGATTCACAACCTCTAGAGGGTACCCAATCACAAGAAGATGACAGATGTGAACGGCATTTAAGGTCAAAGGAAGTAGTGGATGATGATGATGATGATGAGACACAGTTGCCATTAAATCAACCACTATTACTGTCTCAAGACCTTGTTGAGGAGGATGTTATACAGTTGTCAATGACTGAGTATGTGGTGGGATTAAGACATGAGGAGGATGATCAGAGTGAGGAAGTGGAGGAGGACTTGGTGGACGATGAGGTGACTGACCCCACCTGGGAAGGTGTAGAGCCGAGCGATGACAGCAGTCCTGAGGGTGAGCCATCTGCAGCACCGCAACAGGCTGGAAGAGGCAGTGGTGTGGCTACAGAAAGAAGGCGGACCGCACCAAACCGGCCCGCAAATGTTCCACGGAGCACCCCCTTGCGTAAATCTCCCTTGCCAAGGGGTAGGTGTTCCGCGGTATGGCGTTTTTTTAAGGAAAGTGCGGACGACAAAAGAATTGTAGTTTGCAACCTGTGCCACACCAGAATGAGCCGAGGCATGAACACTAGAAACCTCACCACCACCAGCATGATCCGACACATGGCATCCAAGCACCGTAATAAGTGGGAGGAACGCCTGGATCGCCCATCTGTTTCTGCAGGCCACACCACTGCCTCCTCTTCCCCTGTTTTCGGTGCCGGCCAATCGCCTGTCGAAGGCGCAGGCCCGCATACCTCCCGCCCTGCACCTGTACCATCTGAAGCACCATCAGCGACCACATCCACTTCCCTGTCCCAGCACAGCGTCCAAATGTCGTTACCCCAGGCATTTGAGCGCAAGCGAAAATACCCAGCCACCCACCCACAGGCCATAGCACTAACCTCACACCTTTCCAAATTACTGGCCATCGAAATGCTGCCATTTAGGCTTGTGGACACTGAGTCCTTCCGCAGCCTGATGGCAGCAGCTGTCCCTCGGTACGCGGTCCCCAGACGCCACTACTTTTCCCGGTGTGCCATCCCCGCATTACACCACCATGTGTCCCGTAACATCACCCGTGCCCTGACCAACGCAGTTACTGGGAGGGTCCACTTAACGACTGACACATGGACAAGTGCTTGTGGCCAGGGACGCTACATTTCCCTGACGGCACACTGGGTGAATGTCGTGGAGGCTGGGAGCGACTCGGACCCTGGGATGGCACGGGTGCTACCCACGCCGATGATTGCGGGCCCTACCTCCATCAGGGTTTCCGCCAGCACCTACGTTATTGGCTCCTCCTCCTCCGTTTCCACCTCCGAATTCTCTACACGCAGCGCCACTCCCCCATCAGCCAGTAGCTGGAAGCAGTGTAGCACTGCAGTGGGGAAGCGTCAACAGGCCGTGCTGAAGCTGATCTGCCTTGGGGACAAACAGCACACGGCCTAGGAGCTGTTGCAGGGGATTAGTCACCAGGCCGAGCAGTGGCTCTCGCCACTCAACCTGCAACCAGGCATGGTTGTGTGTGATAATGGGCGTAACTTGGTGGCGGCTTTGGAGCTCGGCAAGCTCACACACGTACCATGCCTAGCGCATGTATTTAATTTAGTGGTTCAGCGATTTCTAAAAACCTACCCCAATGTGCATGATCTCTTGACCAAGGTGCGCCGCGTGTGTGCACATTTCCGTAAGTCATCTACAGCTTCGGCCGGCCTGTTGAAGCTGCAGCAGCGCTTACAATTGCCAGCTCACCGGCTGCTGTGTGACGTGAGCACGCGCTGGAACTCCACCTTCCACATGTTGGCCCGGCTTTGTGAGCAGCAGAGGGCAGTAGTGGAGTACCAGCTGTTACACGGTCGTCGCCTCTCCGTTCAACTTCCTGTAATCAGAAGTGAGGAGTGGGAATGGATGTCAGACCTCTGTGAGGTTTTACGCAATTTTGAGGAATCGACACAGATGGTGAGCGGCGATAACGCTATTATCAGTGTAACCATCCCACTTCTGTGTCTACTGAAACGCTCGCTGCTCACAATTAAAACTGACGCTTTGCATGTGGAAGAGGTGGAAATGCGGGAGGAAGAGCTTACACAAGGTGATAGCCAGAGCACCCTCACTTCGTCTTCTCAGCGACAATTGGAGGAGGCGGAGGAGGAGGAGGAGGAGGAGGAAGACACGGTTGCCTCCGCTATAGAGGGTAGCCATGGAACTTTAGTTCCATCTCTTCAGCGTGGGTCGGCAGAAGAGGAGGAAGAGGATGAGGAGATTGAGAGTCATCCTCCTGGTGAGGACAGCGAAATCTTGACTGTTGGTACTCTGGCACACATGGCTGACTTTATGTTAGGCTGCCTTTCCCGTGACCCACGCGTTATACGCATTTTAGACAACACGGATTACTGGGTGTTCACCCTTCTGGACCCCCGCTACAAAGAGAATTTCTCATCTCTCATTCCTCCGGTGGAGAGGACAAGCAAAATGGTGCAATACCAGAAGGTTCTTGTTGAAAAATTGCTCCAAAATTTTCCATCTGACAACGCTGGCGGCAGAGTACGTGCTACCTTGGCCAACCGAGAAGGGGAGAAAAGGGGAGCACACAGCAGTTCCGAGAAAGGCAGGGCAACACTCTCCAAGGCGTGGGACACCTTCATGACACCCCGCCAGCACCCTCACCCTGATGCGCAGCCTAGTGTCACAAGGAGGGAAAAGTTTTGGAAGATGGTGAAGGAGTACGTAGCAGACCGTGTCAGCGTCCTCAATGATCCCTCTGTGCCTTACAACTACTGGGTGTCCAAGCTGGACACGTGGTATGAACTGGCACTCTACGCCTTGGAGGTGCTGGCCTGCCCTGCCGCCAGCGTTCTGTGTGAGCGGGTATTTAGTGCTGCTGGTGGCATCATAACAGATAAGCGTATCCGCCTTTCCACCGACAATGCTGATAGGTTGACACTTATAAAAATGAACAAGGCCTGGATTTCCCCTGACTTCTCCACTCCACTGGAGGAAAGCCCCGGGGGAACATAAACTCACTTTATATATGTTATTTACAATGATGGGAATACTCTGTATTCCCATTCACCCCTTCCACCCAAAAAACGGGTATATGGTTGACTCTTAATCTTCTCATCCTCCTCCTCCTCTTCCATATACCCTGGGATATAATTTTTATATAGGGCCAGCTCACCAGCGGGCCCTGTTTGACAATTTTTGTATAGGTCAGCTCACCAGCGGGCCTTATCATATAATGTTTTATTGGGTCAGCTCTCTAGCGGGCCCTCTCATATAATGTTTTATTGGGTCAGCTCTCTAGCGGGCCCTCTCATATAATGTTTTATAGCGTCAGCTCACTAGCGGGCCTTCGCATATAATGTTTAGGATGGTCAGCTCCGCAGCAGACCCTCACCCATAATGTTTTAGATGGTCGGCTCAGCGCACGTTTCCCTCTTAATCATGGCCCCAGTTCCGAAAAATAGAGGAAATTTTTGGGAGAATTTGCCTTTGCGCACGTTTCCCTCTTAATCATGGCCTCAGTTCAATAAAATCAAGGACATTTTTGGGAGAATTTGCCTCTGCGCACGTTTCCCTCTTAATCATGGCCTCACTTCAGAAAATCGAGGAAATTTTTGGGAGAATTTGCAGATGATATACAAGTAAATATACAGCAAATATTGTTTGTTAACAATTTTTCGCCTAAAGTCGTTTTTATTTTCCTTTTTGTGTGTTTTACAGTCAGTCTGTAAAAATGGCGTACTACGGGCGAAAGATCGTTCCCAGCAGCAATGTTGGAGTCCAAGATGCATCCAGACATCCTCCCTATGCTGTCCCTGAACCATTTCTGTGGTGTTTCCATAATTTTCTGCCCTTTTCCTATGGACCAGACACCCTCCCCTCATCAGAGCAGGGGGTGCCTGGTGTAATGCTCGAGTCCTCCCATTGACTTCAATGGGGCTCGGGTGCTCGGCCGAGCACTCGAGCCTCCGGGGGTGCTCGGTCAGAGCACCCGAACACCCGAGCATTGGGGTGCTCGCTCATCACTAGTCAGGAACAGTTCATGTGATATAGTGAGACACTGATGTTAAATGCTATTAGGCCAGAAGGCTGGGAGGCCCTAATAGAGAGGCCCAAGAAGCACTCTCTGTGGATGAGTGCCAAAATAGAGACTAGGCCCAGGAAGGGTGAGTGAGACCCAGATGGCTCACGACTATCGCTAGTACTGCAACCGGAGGAACAACGGAACGCCCAGGAATACACACAGACTACGACCCAGGGTAACGGTACCGGACAATGGATGTAATAATGCTAGGCTCGATGGCAACTGCCGGGTGACAGATCTGTCTGAGGTGCCCCGGAGACCAACCTCAATAACGGAGTAGTGACTAGCCACCGTATAATGTGCCAAAGATTAGCTCCTACCTGGGTGAGTACCGGATGGCCCTGGTAATGGGTGCTTGGCTTTTGGCGACTGACAAGAGCGGAGACTAACTGCGGCGCCCAGGAGACCAACCACAGCGGTAACAATAACAAGCCAAACATCTAATGAGGAAGCGAGATCAGCGTCGGCCCTGGGTAAGGAAGAGGGAGGCAGCAGGGCACAAATGGGTCGCAGTCACGGAATGGCAATGCAGTACTTGAGGCAACCAACTGGGTCTGCACGCTCAAGACAGAGCACAGGAGATACTCTCTACCGGATATGGTAGTGCGCCGGACTGGAAGCACAGGACAGGAATGTCAGCCAGGCTGGGTCGGTACATGGAGCAGGAAAATCAGGCAATCCAAGTTGATACACGGAGCAGGAACGTCAGCCAGGCCGGGTTGGTACATGGAGCAGGAACACCAGCCAATCCAAGTCGGTACACAGAGCAGGAACGTCAGCCAGACCGGGTCGGTACACGGAGCAGGATCAGAGAGAGAGTCAGGCAGTCCGGGTCATACACAGAATATCACACGTTAACGGCAGCAATCTCTAAGCAACGGGAAAACCACGAAAGGCCCCTGTATGAGTGACAGGGCACAGTACTTAAAGACTACCACTGGGTGGAGTACTCACACGTTAGCCAATAAGAAAGCATCAGAAATCATGTGTCAAAATGTAGCCAGCAATACACGGGCACCGTGATACATTCCTTATATTTTTTTAAATGATATATTTGAACCATCTGACTTAAAAACTGTATAAACAAATATTCAATAATAAATTAAACACATAATAATGTGAAGCTCAACTATACCACATCTGGCACCCAAATTGTCTTCATCTCAGCATGGACCTCTGACCTCCAAAGTACTGGGGATAGAAACAATGAGATCAAGACAGGGAAGCAAATTGTAGTCCAGACTCCAGGCATCTGTTTGTTTATTTTTTTCTTTTTAGACATTCAACTATTATTATTATTCTTTATTTATATAGTGCAAGCTAATTCCGCAGTGCTGTACAGATGGAGTAGACATACAGAGATATTAAATAGTACAAATCGAATGTGGAGGACAGAAGGATCAGAGGGCCCAGCTTGTGAGAACTTACAGTCTAGAGGAAGGAAGGTTGGACACAGAAGGAGTAATTGCTTATCCTGCCACATGAACTGCCAGTCAGTGGGTGGGAAAGAGAAGTGCTGTTGAGCTCAGTGGACCAGGGAAGGGGTGGTTTTTGGTGATAATGTTTATGGAGGTAGATGAAAGGCTTCCCTAAAGAGGTGAGTTTTCAGGGAGCATCTGAAGATCTGAAGGCTGGGGGAGAGTTTGATGGGAAGGGGGAGGGAATTCCAGAGCTCAGGTGCAGCATGGAAGAAGTACTTTTGGTGTGAGAGGAAGGATGTAATAAGAGCTGTGGAGAGAAGAAGGTTGTGTGCAGAGCGAAGATGGCAAGTGGGAGTGTATTTCTTGATAAAGGTATTGGAGGATCCGAATTATAAAGAGAGACTAGCCAGAGTGGGTATGTTTACATTAGAGAAGAGATGTCTAAGGGGTGATATGATTAACATTTACAAATATATTCAAGGTCAATACAAATAACTATCCAATGAACTACTTACTCAAAGAGCTGAGCTAAGAATGAGAGGTCATCCATCAAGGCTAAGGACCTAAAACAAAGGCAATGATTTTTTATAGTAAGGACATTAAAGCTATGAAATTCTTTGTCTTGAGATGATGTGCTTGTAGATACTTTAACTGCTTTCCAAAAAGTAATGGATATCTATCTAGCGCCAAACAATATTGAGAATTATGGCATTTGGCTTCAAAGCAGGTAGGTTGTTGATCCAGCAAACTATCTTACTGCCATTGGGAGTCAGGAAAGAATGTTTTTCCCCACTTGGGGTTTAATTGGAAATGGTTTTAAATTTTTTTTTTTTTTTGCCTTTCACTTGATCAACAGGGGTGATTTGGCATGGGCTTGACTTCATGGACACATGACTTTTTCTAGTCTCATCAAATATGTTACAATGTAATGTTACTATATTTTGCTGAATGTTAGTCTTGTATATATGTGCTTTCTTGCTTGGGGAGGAGCTTTGATATTGTAGGAGCCAACTGGCCATTCTATACTAACCAGCCATGCAGCATCAATGCAGTCTGCCTGCTATAAGGAAGTTAGATACCTTCCACTTCCTGCATTGCCTAAGGCAGTTGAGAAAGAGGCATGTGGTAGAGGTCCAGATGCCCAATAAAGCAAAGCATATTAATGAGTGGCTGGAATGCCACAAAAGTGCAGGTGATTCATTCCAGTCTCTTCTGTTAATCAGTAAATGAAACAATTGGGTCCTGTAATGTTTGGAAACCTAACTACCTAGTGAAGATACAAACAATTAAAGGTACAGTGCGATGGTACAAGTCAAAGTAGTTTTACTCATTACTGAATTTAAACCTACATATATGTAAATATTCAAATATATGTTGTGGATGTTAAGTGGTCCTTGGCTTGTTGGGAAAATGCCAAACTGGTTCCTGGCATGACTAAGATTGAGAACCACTGAATGTGACAGAAGTCTCTAGTGCATTGAACTGCAATGCAAGGGCGAACTCGTTAACTTTCAAGGGGAAAATACAGATATTTTAAGCATCGCATGTTTTTATTTTTCCCCTTTGCAGCATTTAGTTTTCATGATAAATGCTTGAAATTATTGAATATGTCCCTGGATCTATGGTTTTTCAGGAGGTGCAAATGTTTGGTTTATAGAGTTAAGAGTGTTAGGCGTCATGTATCAATTTTTCACTGTAAAAATGGCTTTTAAGCTCAGGAATGCTAGAGGTCCACAGTGCATTGCTTTTAATTGCATTGGGGACCTCTCTATGACATGCAAGATGTTAAGAAGCCAAATTTCAGCAATAATAGATTGTAATTGTTCACTCTGATGTTGGACTCAAGAAATGGAAACCATTTACATCAGAAAAGTTGTTGGCTATCTTAGGTCTAGGATAGTGAACATCTGCATTTCCAGCTGTTGATAATCATATCTCTCAAAATTCTCAAATATCCAAAGGCTGTTTAGGGATTATGGGATTTGTAAACCCCAACATCTGAAAAGCCAAAGACTGTGAACCCTGTTTCATAGCACCAACCTTTGGCTGTCCAGCTCTTGGACTATACAATTCCAATCATCTTCAAACAGCCATCAACTAGTTGTGGATAGTGAGAGTTGTCAACCCCAATAGCTGGAGACTGGAGAGCCAAAGTTTGTCTGCCTTGGACTTAGGAATAGGCCATATGTACTAATGGCCAAAATGATCAATAAAGGAGCAAAACAGAAGCACCACAGTGACCAAGTTTATATTGGAATTATTATAAATGAACCCCAGAAATATTATAAGAGCTTTGAAATGCATTGCATTATTCAAGGGGTTAAAGGGATAGTAACACTTCGTTTTAACTTTATTTTATTTTGTAGGCATTAAAAAAACATGAAGAATGATATAAGTCTTATGTCTCAAACCTTTATGGTTTATGAGATATTCACAAGCAAAGTTCCCCTCCCCGCCCCTTTTACCTAGTGTAAACAATCTCTTCTCAGATGTGAGTCTGGTTGTATGACAGTACAGATAACAGAAGGGGACAATTTTCTTTGTATGAAAACAATGAAAGCCCTTCCCCCCTTGACAAGTTTTTCAGCTTTTTCCATTATCTTAATTGAAGATTGTCCCTCTCTGCAGTCTACCTGGGCATCTCCCTTCTGATCTAGTTGAACAGGGGGGGGATACTTTGTTTGTGAATATCTCTTAAACCATAAAGGTTTCAGAGATAAGACTTATATCATTCTTCATGTTTTTTTAATGCCTACAAAATAAAATAAAGTTAAAATGAAGTATTACTATCCCTTTAAGTCACATTCACAATATTAAGAAATCTGATTGGTTCACTATTGCACATTTAAGCTTTGAAGTGGTCCACTTTCTTGGTGCATATGGAGCTTGTACATTTGTAGTTATGCAAAAGGCATGTTAAGCTTTTTATTTGTAAAAATATAGATACATCTGAGTGTTTGAAACCTTTTTAAAATTTATCATAGATTGAGAATGTTCGTTTTAACCTCTTGAATGATAGAGTGATTTGCAAGGCATTATAAAATAATTAAAAGCAAAAATAAATGACTTAATTAAGTTTTTTGAAGTTTTTAGGTGTGTTGAAGTTACATTGTTTCCCATAAATATATTTTGGGCTTTGTGCTCTTAAACAGCTAAAAAGCTGCTTCAACAGCCTAAAGCTTCTGGGCTTTCAACTGCAGAATTGAGCTTTAGATAACAGTTTACCGAGAAAGCCTTTCAACCACAGCATTGAGTTCTAGAAAACAATTTGACTGGAGCCAAATATTTCATTGTAGGCTTATAGCATTTTCTCAGTATCGAAACTGTCTGAAGTTAGTTACAGGTCATGTGACATCTGCAATATAATTGTTTGATGTCAGAAAATATAGCCAAAACTGCTTCTGATGTTTACAATAAATCAACTGACTATAATGTAATAGAGCTCTGTATAATGTAATGTATTATGTTTGTGCCCCAGGTGAGGAAATGCATTTTTGTCTCTGTTCATATTGAGTATCAGTGTACTAAGGAGATAGAGGGTATTCATATTTCTTACGTTTTTGTTAATTATGCTAAGTGAGATTTTTACAGCAATTATACCTTTTGTGTAAATTTCTAGAACATTTCTTAAAACCACTATTTTAATCATATTATCTAAGAAGATATTTTCGGCATTTTCTGATTCTATATTTTCTCTATTTCAGGAAATATGCTTTTAAATGGTAACTGAGCAATTTTAGGGTCGCTTCACCAAGAAATGGATTGAATGTGGATTTTTAGTTCATAAGGTTGAAAATGCCAATTTGTTCTCCTGTCTGTTTGGGGTCTGTGCAGGCCTTGCATGTAAAGCTTTCTTAGGTGGTTCAGAACTTGTAAAGCAATTTTTATTTTCACAACAAACCTAAATATTAAATATGCGTTATACATATATTAGGGTATCACAAAAAGTAATTTCTTTACAGTTTTTAATATTTATGATATCATATATTGCCAAAATAAAAATTGATTTCAGGTGAGGCACCGTGAAAAACAAAAAATTAGTTCTAAAAAAATACAATACATGGATTATCCATATCTATATCTATATCTATATATATATACATCTTGAAAATATTACTGGAATCATACCTAAACAGATGGATAGCAAAATGCTTAAAATATGCTTAACCTTCAAGGTACAAATAATATTCCAAGTGCCTGACACTGAAGAGGTTAGAAAGCAAATAAAGGTATAAGCCCCCACCCCAAAATATAATTTTTAAAGTAGATGTCTTCTGGAGGATGCTAATGATGTAATCCAAAAACAGATGCAAATACATTTGCTTGGACTGCCAAGAGTATCTGATTACTGGATCTAAAATCCACGGAAATTGTTCATATAGAAACACCTTAGCAATCTCCTAAGTCAGTGCTGTCTGTTCACTAAAAGCAGCATATCACAGCTGGGTCAGAAGTACAACAGACACAATTGCTCCCCTTAGGCCAAAAAATAATAAGTGAAAACAGAATAGCTGGTTTTCCTGACCTCCTTACTTTAAAGCAAAAATTGAAATACTGAACACATCTTCAGGAAACTAAGCACAGTAAAAAAAGCGGATTATAAGACTAACTTGAGGACATATAAACAAAACAAAATGCTACCTAACAGGGTCTTCCTTTGAACAAGGATTTAATGCTTCAAGAAACAACTGTAACCCTTTGTGTGTCAAACACATGTCACTAGGTTAGTTTCATTCAAATTCTAATAATCACAATCAGCAGTATTCTGTTGAACATCATATTTATTTTGCAAAATTTACCATTTCAACATATGGCTCTACTCCTCATGATACCATGTTAATACTGTCTGAAATATTTGCATCTTAAATGGTTGCAAAGGTGCCTTGTCCAATCTCAGCTATAGCTATAAGCTATAGGATTCTGTAATCTCAGTATTCAAATGAAACTAGATCTTTCGAGCATTTTATTCTTTGGTTTAAATAACTGGACTGCAGATAAAGTGATGACAAGAGTTCTTTGTTTTGCACTTGTGGGTATAGAGCTCACAATAAATAAGCTTAGATAATACTATATATAACCAATCTCTTGATCTTTTTCAAAAGAGAAGTAAGATGTCATGGTGTCACAGAGATTTTGAGGAGATTTTTGATCTTG
The DNA here is from genome assembly GCA_037306005.1 of Rhinophrynus dorsalis. Taxonomy (NCBI): domain Eukaryota; kingdom Metazoa; phylum Chordata; class Amphibia; order Anura; family Rhinophrynidae; genus Rhinophrynus; species Rhinophrynus dorsalis. Next base: position 424,989,916 of record CM074719.1, on the reverse strand, counting down.
AGGTTAGCTTGTCTGTCAAGATCGTTAATGTGCTGAGTTAGCCTCTGGATGATTTTGTTTTGTTCAGCCAGAGCAAGTTCAAGGTTTGTAGTGTGCTCTTTGATGATCTACTGTTCTTCCTTTAGTAAAGAGACTTGTTCTTGTAGCTGGTAAAAGTCCTATCAGATGAGGGTTATGTATGGCAGTTTTCATCTCCTCCATGATAGACTGGATGTCCACTTTCATTAGGAGACTCGCTAATATGGATATAAGATCTTCTTGTGTCTTGGGAGTTACCATAGTCATCTTAGAAGCAAAATGTCTTCCACCAGAGAAGAGTGTTTCAGAGACGGGGGCTTTGTCGGGAAGCTAACGGAGGAGTTAGGCCCTGGCAATAAGAAGGGTTTTGATGGTTTGCTCGGTGCAATCCGGCAGTTTTTTCCTTCCAACCTTTGTTACATATAAGTGGAGCTGAACCATAGTGTAGATGAATGTAAGAAAATACTTTACCAAGAATAAAGTAATAAAACTCAGGAAAGCTCAGAGCTCTAGTTTAAGCAACCAGCTTCATCACTGACCAGGTCACACAACCCCAAAGGAGAGTTTTATTAGTGTAGATTTGACTGTTGCATGTTTGAATGAGGAGAGAAAAGTTCCAGTAGAAAGTGAGGCGTTAATGATGTAAGTGATGCTGGGAACAAGAGTAGCTGAAAGAGTCTTGATAAGGTAAGAGGACATGGGATCCATGGGGCACGTAGTGGGTGGAGGGGAGGATAATAAGAGGGATACCTTCTCCTCTGTAGCAGGGGTGAACAAGCTGAGGATTGCTCAAGGTGAGCTAGGAATTGAGGGGATTGGAGGAGAGGATGTGAAGGAGATGGTTTGGCGAATGGGCTGTACCTTATCATTAAAAAGCCAGCAAAGTCATGTGGAGTGTTGGAGAAGGAGGAGCAGTTTACATCTGGATGATTTAGTAGAGATTCAAAGATTTTAAAGAGGCCATGTGGGTTAGATTTGGGACTAATGATTATGTTAGAGAAGTAGTGCTATTTATCCTGGGTAAGAGCTGTAGTAAAACAAGATAAAGTGAATTTATAATTGTGGAAGTTGACAACAGAATGAGACTTTCGCCAGAGACATTCTGCAGTTCTACAACAGGTGCATAGCATACAGGTTGTTGAATTTAGCCTGAGTCTGGGATTCCTGGGCTCGGATTGTCAAAGTTGGAGAAGCACATGCAGGTCCAGAGAAGAAGATAATGAAGTGTTATATTCTTCGAAAAGGTGATAAGATGGTGATCAGAGAGAGGAAATGGGGAAATTGTGAAGTCAGAACCTGAACAGGTTCTGTTTAAAATTAGATCTAGTTAGTGACCTTCCTGTGAGTACTGGCAGAAGTCCACTGTTGAAGGCCATAGGACAAGGTCAGAGAAAGAAAGTGGGAAGCACAGGATGAGGATGTATCACGAACGTGTAAGTTGAACTTACCAAGGAGTAATGTAGGAGAGTCTGAGGACAGGAAGACAGAAAGCCAAGTTTCAAATTCGGAGAGAAAGAGGCAAGGGATGCTTGGTGGCCTGTAAATCATGGCTATTTGGAAGGGGACTTGGGAGACGAGTTGGACTGCATGAACTTCAAAGGAGGTGAAGATGACTGATGGAGGAAGGGACAGAGATCTAGCTGAAGAAGTACCATATCCCCACCCCTGTCATCATGGCGAGGTGTGTGAGAGAAAGATAGGACACCATGGGAGATAGCAGGTTCAACAATAGAGTCAGAATTTGAGTGCCAGGCTTCTGTGAAAATGGATAGGATAAGAGAGTTTGAGAGGAAGAATATGTGAGTTATGTGGAGTTTGTTAACTAGAGAGCGAGTATTTATAATGCACAGTAGAAGGGTGGAAGGGATTGAGGAAAGCAAGAAGCGGTCAGTACATTCCAAGTTCTGCTGCACAAGAGCAGAGAGTAGGCAGCAGTCTAGCACAGACATAGGTGCAAATGCATGCAGGACCAGGGTTAGGAGAGAGATATCTCCTGAAGCCAGGAGGAGAGTTGCAGTCAGAAAAAGCAGGTGAGAGGAGGATTTATAGGTGTGAAAAAGTTTAGGATGTTTTTTGGTTGATGGACATTAAGACTGCAGGTTACAAAACAGCTCATTTTAACAAATTATTGGGGAATGTAGAAGGGATGGGGAGATAAAGATTGATTTACAGATGGCAAAAATACTAATGAGAAAATTAACAGATGCATTGTGAAATACTATTATAATTTCAAATGGGTGGCAGGGTGGTGGTATAAATGAGCAGCGATTTGCATGCTGTTTGCTTCAGCTGTCTAGATGAAGTGTAATACAGCGTTTGTTTTCTGACCAGTTATTAGTAGTTCTGTTGCAGCCAGTTTTGAATAAAATGGTGAGGATTCCACAGATGAGATGACAATGGAAGGGTTACATACCAGTGAGAATTGGTGACCCTATGTCTGGAGCTGATGAATGGTAAGTTGCTTTCTGGATCCTATGCTTTGAGTTCCAGATCAGCTGCATTCACTGACAAATTAAATTAAGTATTCACAGGGACCCCAGTATTTGTTTAGAGCCACTGGATCAGACCTGGATCTGGATGGTCTGGATGATACAGTCTCTTGGACAGGGGTAAGTACTAATTCAAGACTTTTGGCTAGGGTAGTGGCCAAGTAGTAGGTACAGAAATTGGAAAATCCTATGCCACATTTTGAGGGGGTGCCTAATGATGTAGTTAAAGCATAACCACATTTTGTTTTGTTCTTTTGTAATAAATTAAATCATTTAGGACTTTGTTGATTTTATGAATAACATAGATGAGTATGTAGATGGGAACTGTCTGTAGTAGGAATACAACATGGGTAAAACTGTCTATTTATAACTATTTTAATTATGCTTAACTTGCTGAGAGCCATGTGATGAACAACATATGAAAAACAATCAAGAAAAGTTTGATGGAATAAAACTACCATGTTATGAAACATTTTTGATGGACTTGTGGAGATAAACACCTAGTTATTTTATGTTTTGAAGGTTATATTGTTAATGCAAGGAGGTGGGGTGGTAATTGAGGTTTAGAATCTCTAATTTGGAGAAATGTATTTTTGATTGAAATGCCTGACTATACAAGTTGAGTACTGACACTAGATCTGGGAGGGACCTAAATGGCTTAGATTAGCACCAAGATATCATCTGCAAAACATTCCAATTTCATATCCTCTTTATCCACTTGTATTCATGAAATGTGTTTGGCCTAATGCAATTAAGTAAACATTCTAAAATTAGGAAAAATTATGGGGAATAGGGATGGGTGAAAATGTTTGCCTCAAACTGAAATCGGCGAATAATGACACTTTCCACTTGGCAAATAACTTCCAGCGAAAGGTGCCATTTTTCTGCTTTTTTCCCCCTTTTTCTCCCATTGAAATCAATGGGAAGAACATGTTTTCTCCACCACAGAAAAGTTTTCTACAGCAATATAAAAGGGTGTCAGGCTCTCACAGCATGCCATTCTGTGTTTGTGAGAGGAGAAAGCAGCACCTTGTTTGAGCTAAAGAAGAGAGGGGAATTGAAGTTTAGTTTAGGGGATCTTTTAGGTAGGACATTTGTTCTGTGTAAGTGTGTATTAGGAGAGTCAGTGGGGCAATCTGGGGAGAAGAGGGGAGGAAGGAGGTTGATCCCAAATACTCCAAAATTCCATGTGACTGACTGGCAAGACACAGGCAGCTAGGGACCTATTTGCTTGCTGATCTTGCTGTGATTGTGTCTGTGCTGGGTGTGGAAGTCTGGGGAAAGACTTTATTTTTATTTCATGAATGCTTTTTTTTATTTCTCATTATTTTCTCAAGTTTATGATAATGTTAGCAAATATTTTTCAATAAAAATTAAGATCTTCTGTGCATGTCACAACAAAATAAATCATTATAAAAGAAAAATTATAAATAGTGAATCAAGGCTGTTAAAAGAACTGAATAAAAAAAGTGTAGATCTAATTGTTTGAAATTCAGCATATTCATGGATCATATACCATCCAGGAGAGATGCAGGGCTACTGACTGCAATGCAGCAATAGCAGCAGATGCAGTTCGTATTTCCTTGCATATGCTGAATTCGTCTGGAAGCTTTGTTTATGCTCTCTAAGTGGTCTTGTTTAAGAAGCCTACTACAAATACTCTGATATACAGTGAATATTTATCTTTCCTGATTATCTTTTATGTTATGGAATGCAAGAAAATATATTCCAAAATATTGTAATTTGTTTGCACTAAATTCTAAAATGATATTTACAAAATTAGTGAATTTTTTCCAGAAAGTGATGACATAACTTTTCTACATTTTAAATGTATTTCAAGTATATATCATGTATAACACCAAAAGAACACTTTTTTTTTAACCATAATGTCACCCCATATAGGGCTCGATCCAAATGTTGGAGTAAAAAATGCCAGTAGGGCAAAATGGATACCGACTGACAAAATAAAATGGCTCGGTCGGTATTCAAATGTCCTACCAGCATTAAGCACAATAGAAGTTAGGTGACAAAACTGGCGTTGTGTCCAAACATCCGTTTTGTGCATTAAGTTCCCAAAACGCTGCTAAATACCAGCATTTCTGGGAACATAACAGTAAAAAAGCTAATGATCAGTGTCTGACATACTGCCAAGCACCAATCGTTAACTAAAGTGTCGTACACTTACCTGTCATCCACTGTCCTCCTCCTATCTTCATTCTGTCTTCTCTTCTATCTTCTGTCTTCCTTCCTCTCTTCACTTCTTTCTGTAAAAAAAAAAAAGATAAGTATAAGACCAAAGCATAAATATCCGGCACACTAATACATAGTTTAACCCCTTGAGTGCCAGAGGGATTTGCACATACCTCTCTGGGGCTCAAAAAGGTTAAAGTATGCAGTAGTGTGATGGGATTTCAATATAAATATGCCCCCAATACATAGTACATTTCTCCACGTTAATCCAACAAAATCATATTGCCATAAGAAAAGATGCCAAAATTAAACATTTTTTTATAAGTAGAAAAACTGCTTCCGCTGCTGTAAGCAGCCACTTAGGCAGCGGAGGAGACAGAATTATGCTCCACAATATCCGTACTCCTTATGTGCATGAGCTGGTGCCCGCACCGCTCTGAGGGAATTAGAATTGAGGCTGCCCTTATATATGGGCAGTCTTACGTCCAATTCTCTCACAGCCATTGGCTGGGATATGCTTATGCACTCTCCAGCCAATCCGTTTAAAGCACAGCCGCTCAAAGCTGATTGGCTGGGAAGTGCATAAGCATATCCCAGCCAATGGCAATATGATTTAGTTGGATTAACGTGGAGAAATGTACTATGAATTGGTGGCATATTTATATTGAAAACACGTCACACTACTGCATACTTTAACCCTTTTGAGCCCCAGAGAGGTACATGAGTACGCTTCTGGCACTCAGTGGGTTAAACTATGCATTAGTGTGCCCGATATTTATGCTTTGGTCTTATACTTGTTTTTTTTTTTTTTACAGAACGAAGAAAGAAGTGAAGAGACGAAAGAAAACAGAAGAGAAGATAGAAGAGAAGAAAGAAGGACAGAAGATGATCAGAGATCTGAGGACTCTGCTGGACATCAGGATTAATGGTAAGTGTTACTTGTTTTTTTTACTTAGTCGGGTTAACCCTATGAATGCCGGCAGGGTAATTATATCCCACTTGCCCTAATAGGGTTAATTCTACTAATGTCTGACACATTTTTCATTCTTTGGATGTATTGATATGGGGCTTAGAGCCCCATATCAATACATCCACTGAGGACTTAGGGGTTTTGTTTAATTCAAAATTCTGCATCGGTTGTTTAAACAGCCGATAAGGGACTCAAGTTAAAAAAAAAAATAGGTCTTAACTTTTTCTGCGATAACTTGAGTCCCTTATCGGGTTTTCATGGCTAACACAGATATTTGAATTGCTATTTATGGTGTTTTCATCATTTTTTATGGCTGAAAACACCTCTTAACTAACACCCGACGGCTCTTTTTTTGCATGTATTTTTTCACAGCACAGACATTTTCATAGCTTACTGTTCCGGAAAAAATGCTATTGGCAGAAAAACAGCCGTCTTCAACATTTGGATTGAGCCCTTAGTTAAATGGATTAACATTTGAATATATTCATCTGTTGTTAATGAACCTTAAAAATGGCATTAAATGTATACATTTTACATCCTCTTTCCTTTTCCATTTGAAAGCCAGCTCTCAAATGCCCTTATTTTTTCCCCTTAAAAACTGGTTGTGAAAATAATTAATTCAAAACATATTAAATATTTATAGGTTTCCAGCTTTAGATTCATAACATTTAGTGTAATGAATACCAGTTTATCTATATGTATGCATAAAATCACTACAAAAAATGCCTTTGTATGCTAATATTTTTAGTATTATTAATATTTAAAATCTATTTGATGTGTTTTTTCATATAGTTATATTACATACCAGAGCATTATCTATCAATACTTAAATGATTCATATTTTCAATGTTTAATGGAATAGTAATTATATAAATAATTCTCCAAAAGCAGTTGAATGTCTCCAGATCCCCTTAAATATTTCAGAAACAGTGAATTAAAGACACATAACCACTAAAAATGTAAAAAGGTTTGTATCAATTTAAATAACACTCCTAGCCAGCATCTGTAAAAACTAGGTGCATAAGCCAAAAATATTTGAAAAAGAAGGTTTTCCTTATACAGTCCCATAACAGTGATGTTTGAAATGTATGTCTTAATTGAGGAAAGCAAGCAAATAGCAGAAAAGTACTCAACAGAGAGGATTCTAATTTCTAAAAACAATTAGTACTGTCTTTGGTTTTATAACATTGATAACAACTTTAGCCTCTAAACCAGGAATGGCTATGCTGATGCCTTCCAGCTGCTGTGAACTACCATTCCTATCACCCCTATCACCACTGGCCACCAGGGATGATAAGAAGTATAATCCTCAATGGCTGGATGGCCACAGTCTGATCTGAGTACATAATATTTAATTGCATATAAATCCCTTTCTTTTTTATCTTCCTTAAAGTGAGCATAGACACTTTCTACACTTTCATAAGTAGTGAGTTAGAATATTTGTTAATTATTGTATTCTCTGACATTGTTCATACATGATGTTAATTATTACCTGTATCATACACTGTTGACAGCATATTAGGTACACTCCGGTAATCAAAGTAAATTACCACTTAATCAATGTCATAGTCTCTTGTCCATAGCAGGCTATACAAAACAGGTAGGCAGATACCAAAAGAGAGGTTATGTATGAATTTCAGCATAAGAAAGGGCCAATAGCAGGACTTAAGTAACTTTTAGCGTGGTATGATAGTCATGTGCCAGTGCAAGTACCATAGACATCACTACCCTTTTGGACTACAATCAAAAAGTCTGCTGAATGCACATCAAGACAGATCAAAATTAAGAGATTTGTTCTAAGGCATAGTTGCCACTCAGGTGCTCTAGTCACATTGTTTGCTCCCATGTGCCACTGCAAAGAGGAAATTTCCATGTTCATATCAGACTGGTCCTGCCCATAGACAGTCCAACTATGAATTGTAAGGCAAAGCTTCTGTTTTGTCTTGTGCAGAGGAGAACACCTGATATACATTTCTGCCTCTGTTGGCCTCTTTGGTGGGTGCAGCTATTTTCTTCTAGACACATAAGGAGCAAGGGCCAATGCCTGGAATGCCCTTCAAATTTAGGTTGACCTACAAAGAAAAGTGGTATGAATGAGACTGAACACATTTGTGCTTTGTTCTAAGGTATAGTGTCCTTTCAGTTGCAGCTCAAGTCATGTTTTTCACTCCAATACAACATTATAGTAAGAAAATGTCTATGTTCATATCAGATTGGTCCTCCCCACAGACAGGCCAGCTCCAAAATATCAGGCAAATACTCTCTGCATGAGAAAAATAGCACAACCCCTTATGTAAATTTCAACCTAGGTAGGCCTCATCAGTGGGGTGCAGCTTATTCCCTCTAGGCACGTGGAGAGGAAGTATCCAAGAGGGATGATCAAACTCCAAGACTGAACAAAATTACTTGTTTTGTTCTAATGCACATCTCAGGTGCTGCTCAAGTCATGCACAACAGCATCTAGAGAAATGACACAACAGCATCTAGAGAAATGACTATGATCTATAAATCAAAAAACATACAGTCAATGACATTCCTTTGGCTTGACACAGCTTGATGAAACAAGAAACTATGATTATAGTTGGCATGGGGACAGCAAATTTGAACACTAGGTTGAATAAAGGTTTTCCAATCTGATTGGTATCAGTTGTTTCATGCTAACAGCATGGTCAGGGTATGGTGGTTACAGCAGTAATAGATGAGTCCGTTGTGCTAGATGCCAACACTGCAGACTGTTCATGAGATGGTATAGGCATGTTTTAATTTCAGACAATAGGGTTCATGTTAATGGTTGAGCAATGCACATCAATAACATTGTTAACAATCTGAAGCATCTATTCAAGCTCACAATCTATCCATCCTGTCATAGTTACGTCATGCAGGTCAAAAACACATCACAAGGCATTTATTGTTGGGGTTCCTGTTAAGTTTCAGTACCTAAGCGGTGAGTCTGTTTCATAGTAGTTAATTTAAAGCTTACCTAGGCACCTACTAGGTAATTCCTCCCCTTTTCATCAGGTCTTCTCCACTACTGCTTAGCCAGATTATGGAGGATGTTTGCTTTACTCCTCCTTACTGCTGTCTCTAGGTGTGCCTGGCATGGATGGAGAATTTTGATCACATGACCCTGTGTGAAAAAAAAATGTAAAGGAAGAATGTCATCAAAAATAGACATGTTAATAGTTTATTTTGTCAATTAATAAAATGCATAGTGAGTGAACAGAATCAAAAAATGGTGTGACCACCATTTTGGCAACTTAACTATTTCACAGTCAAATTTTTGTGCAATTTTTGACTTCTGTTTTAAGAACTTAGTAAGTGTAGTGTGGCAATACATAGTAACCTTGTTGCTTTAACGACATGACTTGTGGAGGAGGTGGGGGGTATGTGTATGTATTCCAAAAAAAATTGCGGAGTCATATTCCACTGTAATAGGAGCATAAAATCTTGGCACACTCTGTGACACATCAGCAGCATTTCTATTATGTACCCCAGTGGCCCGGGAACATTTAGGAGTACTTTTGCTACTGCTTCTTGTGGCACCTCTGACCTATTGATGGTGTGCCTTCCAGTCTGACTTGTGGTTGTGCTTCAGGTTGGAACTCATTGAGGAGGTGCCTAGGTGTGAGGCTTAATTTCCCCTGAACATATGCTTCTTACACAGACAACAGATAGCAACAGGTTTAGCTTTTGGATTGTGAGCGAAGTATCTACATACTGTGGACTTCATAGACTGTGGGATTTCTGAGGGGCTTCTACTACTTCCCTTGGGGCAGGCACAGTGCAGTCATCAGAAACTGTACTGTTCACTTTTTGTAATTGTTACAAGGTTGTGAAAAAGGGAAAGGAGGGGATAAACCAAGTTGGTACAATACAAGCCCTGATTAAAAAAAAACTGTGGTCTTGTATATGTTGCAAGCCTGAGTCCTGCAAAAATATATATTCAGGCCTTTTGTTTGGAAAACCTTGATTTTTTTTTGTGTATGTCTGCTGCTATGCTGGCTAACCATTATTTTAAAAGAGATTTAACAATATGGCACCACAGACATATATCACACATATGGTGTTTTAAAGTATGTTAGAACCATTAATAGAAACATATATGACACATGCAGTGGTAAACCTGATAATAAATGGATCCTAAAAATGGATAATCTTTAACCACTGAATACCAGAATGTGTGCATAAAAGAACAAGCCTTGAAAAAAAATTTCTTACTGGCCTAGCACCTGCAGGTCATGTCCTGTTGGCCAGTGACCACTGGCCATTGTTAAATACCATATGTAATTGTGGGAAATTGCGACTGCTGTTCTTGCTTCTGCTGCTGAGATGTTTAAAAAGCAGAATGATTAGACATCTCAAAGAGAATGGGATCAACTACAACAGTGATATTGGGGATGATGATCATGGTTCCACTAACCACTACTAGTTCCAGAGATGTGCCTGAGGCAGTAGCAGCACCACAACTAGCCCCCCACCACTTCAGGTATAAGTGGAGAAAAGAAGAATTTGGCCAGTAAAGCTTCTCCGCATGCCCCTCCTCCAAAATCATGGGTGTGTTGTTACTAGAATAGAAAGTTTTCCCCTGTGAACAGTAACTGTCCCTTTCATCAGCAACTGCAATGTGAACAGTGTATGGTAAATAAGGGAAGGACTGGGAAAAATGGATATACCTGCACGCACATTAAAAACCTGGCACAACTCTATCCAAACACCATGACACTTAGGGTCCCCAAATTGAAATTCCCCCACCAGAAACCAAGTACTGCTGCTGTCACTATGCCCCTTCTCCACTCCCTGCTAAGGATACATGTCAACTTACAGACAGTTTTAGTAGTAATGATGAATCCTCCCTGCCACCAGCCTAGCATATTCTGTGGGATGGAATCTCCTCAGATGCCAATTTATGCCCTGGTTGCAATTATCCTCCACCACACTGCCATGTGTGGTCAGTGCACCACACAGTGTGCAATTGGTGGACAGGAACTGCCATATCCTGACATCTACAGAATGACTATCACTTGGTGGGGGAGGTAACAATGAATGTGATGGTGGGCCAGGTGGGTAACAAAGAAGGTGATGGAGGGCCAGGTGTTTCATTTGTCATTGAATTTTCAGCCTCTGGCTGGGTTTCTCTATTCTTCCTCATAGTGATGAGCGAGCACCCCAATGCTCGGGTGTTCGGGTGCTCTGACCGAGCGCCCCCGGAGGCTCGAGTGCTCGGCCGAGCACCCGAGCCCCATTGAAGTCAATGGGAGGACTCGAGCATTACACCAGGCACCCCCTGCTCTGATGAGGGGAGGGTGCCTGGTCCATAGGAAAAGGGCAGAAAATGATGGAAACACCACAGAAATGGTTCAGGGACAGCATAGGGAGGATGTCTGGATGCATCTTGGACTCCAACATCGCTGCTGGGAACGATCTTTCGCCCGTAGTACGCCATTTTTACAGACTGACCGTAAAACACACAAAAAGGAAAATAAAAACGACTTTAGGCGAAAAATTGTTACCAAACAGTATTTGCTGTATATTTACTTGTATATCATCTGCAAATTCTCCCAAAAATTTCCTCGATTTTTCTGAACTGAGGCCATGATTAAGAGGGAAACGTGCGCAGAGGCAAATTCTCCCAAAAATTTCCTAGATTTTTCTGAACTGAGGCCATGATTAAGAGGGAAACGTGCGCAAAGGCAAATTCTCCCAAAAATTTCCTCGATTTTTCTGAACTGGGGCCATGATTAAGAGGGAAACGTGCGCTGAGCCGACCATCTAAAACATTATGGGTGAGGGTCTGCTGCGGAGCTGACCATCCTAAACATTATATGCGAAGGCCCGCTAGTGAGCTGACGCTATAAAACATTATATGAGAGGGCCCGCTAGAGAGCTGACCCAATAAAACATTATATGAGAAGGCCCGCTGGTGAGCTGACCTATACAAAAATTGTCAAACAGGGCCCGCTGGTGAGCTGGCCCTATATAAAAATTATATCATAGGGCCCGCTGGTGAGCTGGCCCTATATAAAAATTATATCACAGGGCATATGGAAGAGGAGGAGGAGGATGAGAAGATTAAGAGTCAACCATATACCCGTTTTTTGGGTGGAAGGGGTGAATGGGAATACAGAGTATTCCCATCATTGTAAATAACATATATAAAGTGAGTTTATGTTCCCCCGGGGCTTTCCTCCAGTGGAGTGGAGAAGTCAGGGGAAATCCAGGCCTTGTTCATTTTTATAAGTGTCAACCTATCAGCATTGTCGGTGGAAAGGCGGATACGCTTATCTGTTATGATGCCACCAGCAGCACTAAATACCCGCTCACACAGAACGCTGGCGGCAGGGCAGGCCAGCACCTCCAAGGCGTAGAGTGCCAGTTCATACCACGTGTCCAGCTTGGACACCCAGTAGTTGTAAGGCACAGAGGGATCATTGAGGACGCTGACACGGTCTGCTACGTACTCCTTCACCATCTTCCAAAACTTTTCCCTCCTTGTGACACTAGGCTGCGCATCAGGGTGAGGGTGCTGGCGGGGTGTCATGAAGGTGTCCCACGCCTTGGAGAGTGTTGCCCTGCCTTTCTCGGAACTGCTGTGTGCTCCCCTTTTCTCCCCTTCTCGGTTGGCCAAGGTAGCACGTACTCTGCCGCCAGCGTTGTCAGATGGAAAATTTTGGAGCAATTTTTCAACAAGAACCTTCTGGTATTGCACCATTTTGCTTGTCCTCTCCACCGGAGGAATGAGAGATGAGAAATTCTCTTTGTAGCGGGGGTCCAGAAGGGTGAACACCCAGTAATCCGTGTTGTCTAAAATGCGTATAAAGCGTGGGTCACGGGAAAGGCAGCCTAACATAAAGTCAGCCATGTGTGCCAGAGTACCAACAGTCAAGATTTCGCTGTCCTCACCAGGAGGATGACTCTCAATCTCCTCATCCTCTTCCTCCTCTTCTGCCCACCCACGCTGAAGAGATGGAACTAAAGTTCCATGGCTACCCTCTGTAGCGGAGGCAACCGTGTCTTCCTCCTCCTCCTCCTCCTCCTCCTCCGCCTCCTCCAATTGTCGCTGAGAAGACGAAGTGAGGGTGCTCTGGCTATCACCTTGTGTAAGCTCTTCCTCCCGCATTTCCACCTCTTCCACATGCAAAGCGTCAGTTTTAATTGTGAGCAGCGAGCGTTTCAGTAGACACAGAAGTGGGATGGTTACACTGATAATAGCGTTATCGCCGCTCACCATCTGTGTCGATTCCTCAAAATTGCGTAAAACCTCACAGAGGTCTGACATCCATTCCCACTCCTCACTTCTGATTACAGGAAGTTGAACGGAGAGGCGACGACCGTGTAACAGCTGGTACTCCACTACTGCCCTCTGCTGCTCACAAAGCCGGGCCAACATGTGGAAGGTGGAGTTCCAGCGCGTGCTCACGTCACACAGCAGCCGGTGAGCTGGCAATTGTAAGCGCTGCTGCAGCTTCAACAGGCCGGCTGAAGCTGTAGATGACTTGTGCACACACGCGGCGCACCTTGGTCAAGAGATCATGCACATTGGGGTAGGTTTTTAGAAATCGCTGAACCACTAAATTAAATACATGCGCTAGGCATGGTACGTGTGTGAGCTTGCCGAGCTCCAAAGCCGCCACCAAGTTACGCCCATTATCACACACAACCATGCCTGGTTGCAGGTTGAGTGGCGAGAGCCACTGCTCGGTCTGGTGACTAATCCCCTGCAACAGCTCTGAGGCCGTGTGCTGTTTGTCCCCAAGGCAGATCAGCTTCAGCACTGCCTGTTGACGCTTCCCCACTGCAGTGCTACACTGCTTCCAGCTACTGGCTGATGGGGGAGTGGCGCTGCGTGTAGAGAATTCGGAGGTGGAAACGGAGGAGGAGGAGCCAATAACATAGGTGCTGGCGGAAACCCTGATGGAGGTAGGGCCCGCAATCCTCGGCGTGGGTAGCACCCGTGCCATCCCAGGGTCCGAGTCGCTCCCAGCTTCCACGACATTCACCCAGTGTGCCGTCAGGGAAATGTAGTGTCCCTGGTCACAAGCACTTGTCCATGTGTCAGTCGTTAAGTGGACCTTCCCAGTAACTGCGTTGGTCAGGGCACGGGTGATGTTACGGGACACATGGTGGTGTAATGCGGGGATGGCACACCGGGAAAAGTAGTGGCGGCTGGGGACCGCGTACCGAGGGACAGCTGCTGCCATCAGGCTGCGGAAGGACTCAGTCTCCACAAGCCTAAATGGCAGCATTTCGATGGCCAGTAATTTGGAAAGGTGTGAGGTTAGCGCTATGGCCTGTGGGTGGGTGGCTGGGTATTTTCGCTTGCGCTCAAATGCCTGGGGTAACGACATTTGGACGCTGTTCTGGGACAGGGAAGTGGATGTGGTCGCTGATGGTGCTTCAGATGGTACAGGTGCAGGGCGGAAGGTATGCGGGCCTGCGCCTTCGACAGGCGATTGGCCGGCACCGAAAACAGGGGAAGAGGAGGCAGTGGTGTGGCCTGCAGACACAGATGGGCGATCCAGGCGTTCCTCCCACTTATTACGGTGCTTGGATGCCATGTGTCAGATCATGCTGGTGGTGGTGAGGTTTCTAGTGTTCATGCCTCGGCTCATTCTGGTGTGGCACAGGTTGCAAACTACAATTCTTTTGTCGTCCGCACTTTCCTTAAAAAAACGCCATACCGCGGAACACCTACCCCTTGGCAAGGTAGATTTACGCAAGGGGGTGCTCCGTGGAACATTTGCGGGCGGGTTTGGTGCGGTCCGCCTTCTTTCTGTAGCCACACCACTGCCTCTTCCAGCCTGTTGCGGTGCTGCAGATGGCTCACCCTCAGGACTGCTGTCATCGCTCGGCTCTACACCTTCCCAGGTGGGGTCAGTCACCTCATCGTCCACCAAGTCCTCCTCCACTTCCTCACTCTGATCATCCTCCTCATGTCTTGATCCCACCACATACTCAGTCATTGACAACTGTATAACATTCTCCTCAACAAGGTCTTGAGACAGTAATAGTGGTTGATTTAATGGCAACTGTGTCTCATCATCATCATCATCCACTACTTCCTTTGACCTTAAATGCCGTTCACATCTGTCATCTTCTTGTGATTGGGTACCCTCTAGAGGTTGTGAATCAGGGCACAAGATGTCATGTTCCTCTGCAAGCGTGCTTGGAGAGAGGGTCAAATGAAGGACTGGTGATGAGACGAGCTCCTCACTATATCCCAGTGTGGGATCACTTCTTTGACCAGACCGTGTATGGTGGGAGGAAGGATGATCAGAGTGAGGATTATGTTGACCAGACTCTTGGCTACTGAGAGTGGACTTGGTGGAAGACAGGGTGGTGCTTAACCGACTGGAAGCAGTATCAGCTGACATCCAACCGACCACCTGTTCGCAGTGGTCGGACCTCGAGAGTGATGTCCTGCGACGCCCTGTAAAATGAGACATGAAGCTACGTATGGTGGATGTCTTTCTTTCTTGTGCTCTGGCACCAGGCACAGTTTCTCCGCGTCCTGACCCGCGCCCTGAACTATCAGGATCACGTCCACTTCCCCGTCCCTTTTTACCCGCCTTCTTCATCTTACACGGAATATGTGACTTTGATATTTGAGTTTGAAGACTTAACAGTATTTCTTCCTATTCTGCAACTGTGCAGAGTACACAGAATAGGCTGCTAAACTGCGGTGACGCACACTGAATGGAATATGTGACTTTGATATTTTAGTTTGAAGACTTAACAGTATTTCTTCCGATTCTGCAACTGTGCAGAGTACACAGAATAGGCTGCTAAACTGCGGTGACGCACACTGAATGGAATATGTGACTTTGATATTTTAGTTTGAAGACTTAACAGTATTTCTTCCTATTCTGCAACTGTGCAGAGTACACAGAATAGGCTGCTAAACTGCGGTGACGCACACTGAATGGAATATGTGACTTTGATATTTTAGTTTGAAGACTTAACAGTATTTCTTCCTATTCTGCAACTGTGCAGAGTACACAGAATAGGCTGCTAAACTGCGGTGACGCACACTGAATGGAATATGTGACTTTGATATTTGAGTTTGAAGACTTAACAGTATTTCTTCCTATTCTGCAACTGTGCAGAGTACACAGAATAGGCTGCTAAACTGCGGTGACGCACACTGAATGGAATATGTGACTTTGATATTTTAGTTTGAAGACTTAACAGTATTTCTTCCTATTCTGCAACTGTGCAGAGTACACAGAATAGGCTGCTAAACTGCGGTGACGCACACTGAATGGAATATGTGACTTTGATATTTGAGTTTGAAGACTTAACAGTATTTCTTCCTATTCTGCAACTGTGCAGAGTACACAGAATAGGCTGCTAAACTGCGGCGAAGCACACTGAATGGAATATGTGACTTTGATATTTTAGTTTGAAGACTTAACAGTATTTCTTCCTATTCTGCAACTGTGCAGAGTACACAGAATAGGCTGCTAAACTGCGGCGAAGCACACTGAATGGAATATGTGACTTTGATATTTTAGTTTGAAGACTTAACAGTATTTCTTCCTATTCTGCAACTGTGCAGAGTACACAGAATAGGCTGCTAAACTGCGGCGACGCACACTGAATGGAATATGTGACTTTGATATTTTAGTTTGAAGACTTAACAGTATTTCTTCCTATTCTGCAACTGTGCAGAGTACACAGAATATGCTGCTAAACTGCGGTGACGCACACTGAATGGAATATGTGACTTTGATATTTTAGTTTGAAGACTTAACAGAATGTGCTCTAATCTGCAACTTTGCACACTAAACAGAATGTGCTCTAATCTGCAACTTTGCACACTAAACAGAATGTGCTCTAATCTGCAACTTTGCACACTAAACAGAATGTGCTCTAATCTGCAACTTTGCACACTAAACAGAATGTGCTCTAATCTGCAACTTTGCACACTAAACAGAATATATGAAATTTTTTTTTTTTGTTTTTTTCCCCCCACACAAAATAAACTGCTGCCCCCACACACAGTAGTCCTAAAAAGGACTTTTGGTTCTTTTTTTTTCACAAATTTGCTTTTTTTCTCCCTACACTGACTTTCCCTTCCTATCCTCATCTCTCCCTGGCTAAGACTGAGCCGAACTCGCTGGTCAGGTGCTATACAGCACCCGACCACGGGTTCTGGCCAGCCAATCAGTGTAATGCCAGCAGCCAACATGGCTGCTGGCATTACACTGATGTCAGAGCCTCCCTGCACGTTTATTGGCTGCGCAGCAGCCGCAAAACGTGCGGGGAGGAGACCCGAACATGGCGGGCGAGCACATGTGGTACTCGTACGAGTACCGCCATGTGCCGAGCAGAGCGATGCTCGAGCCGATCCGAGCATCGGCCGAGCATGCTCGCTCAACACTACTTCCTCATCTTTGATCTCCACCTAGCCTCTTATTGCCTTTGGGGAGTGTCAATGAATACAGAAACAATAGTTCCTGATTTCTGTGGTGGGTGTTTGGCTTTAACATGTCTCACATAACTGTCATGGTGACAGTGTTTCATGCCTGGTATCAGGGCATTTGTGCGAAGGCGCATTCCCTCCTTTCCCATTTACAATGACTTGTCACAAACTGTGCACTGTGCTGTCGCTGTCACGGTTTCTTTTAAGACACTCAGACCATTGGGTGAATAAGAACACAGTTTTATTAAAATAAGATAAGGCAATAACACGCCCTCTAGTGGTGGTAAATATATACAGACAATATATATATATTTATAATGGTAACTGCACAAATGACCATTAAGTACAATTACACAGAAATAGGATAGCGTGTACCCCTCAGGGGTTAAGTCCTTGATAACAGTCAGTCTCAGATGTGAATGTTTGGAACGCCCTGGGTGTTATAAGGCTGATGCTGGAGATCAAGACTATCACCGGCTGGATACTGGACTGGCCCGCCACGGTGTTCAGTAATAAGCACCAAAGTCCCCGTAGCCCCCTCGGGCGTACCTACTGGAACTGCTTCAACTAGTGCAAGTGCATAAGGCCCCACGGGCGTAATTGGAACCGGCCTTCAAGGCGATCGCTGCCAAGCCTCCTCAGACTAAACCGGATAATGGGAAAGCATACGCTAGAGCCGACAGCCCCCACGGGCGTGATTACCAGAATACGAATGCTGATGCCTGTGCCTGCCACCATTCGGGAAAGCGGGATCGCTACTGCACAAGAGAAAGGGTCTCAGGCGCCCAACCGGCCTAAACAGATGTAAATACTCTGCAAGGATGTGTGAAGCTGCCGATGAAGAGCGGCCAGCTCAGCAGTAGTATTCACTGAGAAAGAGACTCTTACAGGATTAGCGATAGAGTGGAACCCAGCGGCACTGCTAGGGTTAATTAGCACATTTACTCGAGGCTTATCAGCCGTAACGCAAGGCTCTGCAGTCTGAGGGAGGCACGGGTACGCCCAACTCTGCAACGGTAAAAGCACAGCACTGATCGGAGTACACCAGGCAAGGCAGTCACACCAAAAGCTGGAACAGTAGATAGAAATGTCGCGGCGGCAACAACTGGAACACAGGTCACTGTAGAAAGCCGGAGTCGTTCTTCGGAGCGGGAAGTCAGCCAGGCCGGGTCGGAGCACGTAGAAGGTAGTCATACAAGCCGGGTCGTACACAAGCAGGAACGTCAGCCAAACCAGGTCAGGATCCAGAGGGGGTAGTCAGACGAGCTGGGTCATACACGAGCAGGAACTCAGGAGAATAGTCAAGACGAGCCAAGTCGGTACACAGGAATCCGGAACACAGGAACACAGCACAATAACTGACACAGAGACACCACGAAAGGCCGCCTGACAGTCTTGCTAGCCAGGTATAAAAAGGTCACCAGGGGGCGGGCCAAACCAACACAGCAAATCAGTATCTGTCATAGCTGAGACTGACAGGAATCACAGGCACTGTGATAGTACCCCCCTCTCAAAGACCCCCTCTCCCTGCTCGAGGTCTGGGTCTAGAAGGGTATTTAGAGTGAAAGCTGCGTACTAATCTGGGTGCGTGGAGGTCCCCTTGATCAACCCAAGAACGTTCCTCAGGACCATAGCCCTTCCAATGAACCAAGTATTGCAGCTTCCCTCTAAATCTCCTGGAATCAATAATGCTCTGCACCTCATTTTCCTCTTGGCCCTGGACGTCCACCGGCCCAGGAATCACTGGCGTAGTAGTATAGCGATTACACACCAAGGGTTTCAGGAGCGACACATGGAACACATTGTGAATGTGCATTGAGGGTGGAAGCTCCAAAGCATAAGAAACCGGATTAATCTTGCGGATAATCTTAAATGGACCTATAAACCGGGGAGCCAGTTTGTTAGATGGTACTTGTAAATTCAGGTTTCTGGATGACAACCATACCCTATCCCCAACTTGAAAGGAGACCGCTGGCAGACGTCTGCGATTAGCGTGCCTCTGCTGACGCCAAAATGACTGACTGAGGGACCTCTGGACCTGTGACCAAGTGGAATGAAGCTGTGCCAAATGCTCATCCAGAGCAGGAATCTGCTGCGCCTGAAAGGAGTCCGGGAGCAGACAAGGCTGAAATCCATAATTAACGAGAAACGGAGAGCTCCCGGACGATGAATTCACCGCACAGTTTCTGGCAAACTCAGCCCATGGCAACAGGTCAGCCCAATTGTCATGATGATCAGTGACAAAGCAACGCAGGAACTGCTCCAGTCCCTGATTGGCACGTTCAGTGGCCCCATTCGTTTGGGGATGGTAAGCGGCCACAGAATGCCCTCCAAAACCTAGAAACGAACTGGCTCCCTCGGTCGGATACAATCACTCTGGGTACTCCGTGCAGGCGGAATACCTCCCTAGAAAAGACTACAGCCAATTCCTGAGCCGATGGAAGGCCAGTCAGAGGCACAAAATGTGCCATTTTAGAGAATCTATCGACCACCATAAGAATGAACGTAAATCCCCTAGACGCTGGTAATTCTCCCAAAAAGTCAATAGAAATATGAGACCACGGACGGTCTCCGTTGGGCACAGGTTGCAATAAGCCCACAGGGAGATGCCTAGGGGTCTTAGCACGGGCACAGGTGGTACAGGCTGCAGTAAAAGCGGCACAATCGGCTCTCAAGGTAGGCCACCAAAATAATTGCGACAGAGACCAGACTAGTTGGTCCCTACCAATATGCCCAGCTGCTTTAGAAGCGTGGTAAGTCTCCAACAAACGAACACGGAATGGCACACCAACAAAGCATTTCCCCACAGGGGTCTCAGGGGGTGCCCTTGATTGTGATGCCAATATCTCCTCCCCCAGAGGCGAGGTAATGGTGGTACTGATAGTGGCCAAAATGCGATCTGGCTGAATGATGGGAACAGGTTCCTCCTCCCTCTCAGTGTCAGAAGCTAACTGACGAGACAACGCATCGGCTTTAATATTTTTTGAGCCAGGAAGATAAGACACTAGGAAATTAAATCGTGACAAAAAGAGTTTTCATCTAGCTTGTCGAGAAGACAGTCTTTTGGCTTCGGAGAGACAAGTTAAATTCTTATGATCCGTAAGAATTAGTACTGGATTCCGAGTACCCTCCAAAAGGTGACGCCACTCCTTCAGAGCTAGAATTATGGCCAACAGCTCCCTGTCCCCAATCTCATAATGGCTCTGCGCACTGGATAATTTCTTTGAGAAGAAACCGCAAGGCCTCAAGGCGCCACCTCCCACGGGACGTTGGGAGAGTACTGCTCCAACCCCACCCTCAGAAGCGTCAACCTCCAACGTGAAGGGCAGAGAGGGATTAGGGTGGGACAGCACCGGAGCAGATGCAAAGGCAGATTTCAGGGTAACAAATGCGGTCTCCGCCGCCTCGGACCACTGAGAGGGAGAAGCGCCCTTATGAGTCAAATCTGATAATGGTTTGACAATCGTGGAAAAGTTCTGGATGAACTTCCTATAATAGTTCGCAAAACCTAAGAATCTTTGAATGGCCTTTAACCCTTTAGGACGAGGCCAATGCAGAACTGCTGCCAACTTCTCTTGATCCATGGCAATGCCATTATTAGAAATAACGAAACCCAGGAATGGCACCTGAGATATGGAATTCGCATTTCTCTATTTTACAAAATAGCCTGTGCTTGCGGAGTCGGAGCAGGACTTCAGAAACATCTTTGATATGTTGTGAGAGGTTGGCAGAGTGAATTACTATATCATCAAGATATACAACTACACAGGACTGTAGTAGGTCTCGTAGGATGTCATTAATAAACTCCTGAAATACTGCAGGCGCATTGCATAAGCCAAATGGCATAACCAGATATTCATAATGCCCTGTTCTGGTGTTAAACGCCGTTTTCCACTCGTCACCCTCTTTAATTCTGACCAGATTATAGGCGGCTCGCAAGTCAAGTTTAGTAAAGATCAATGAGCCCTTCAATCTGTCAAACAACTCGGTGACAAGTGGAATCGGATAGGCATTCTTAGGCATAAGCTTGTTCAGCCCACGATAGTCAATGCATGGCCTAAGTTCACCACTTTTCTTTTTCACAAAGAAAAATCCGGCACCTGCCGGAGAAGTAGCCTTCCGAATGATGCCCCTCTCCAGGGCATCAGCAATATAATCCTCCATAGCCTTATTCTCCTCACAGGACAGTGGGTAAGTGTGCCCCCTAGGAGGCACCGCACCAGGAGGCAAATCAATGGCGCAATCGTACGCCCTGTGCTCGGGCAATGCGCTGGCCTCTCCCTTACTGAACATGTCACTGAATTGTTCATATTCAGCTGGCACAGTCGGAGAGGTACACATAATCTTGACGGGTAAGGAGAGACAGTTCTTGTCACAGTATTCTGACCAGGAGTTAGCTTCACATCTCTGCCAGTCAAATTGGGGATTATGTACTTGTAGCCATGGGAACCCCAAAATAACTGAATGGTGCGGGGAACGAATGATTTGAAAACGTATCTGTTCCTTGTGGCAAGCCCCCACTGTCATTGTCACTGGACTAGTTTCAAGCGTAATAAATGCCGGCTCCAGGGGTCTGCCATCGATAACCTCAATAGCAACCGGAAAGTCCTTTTTACATAAAGGAATGCCATGCAGGTTAGCAAAAGACCGGTCCATGAAATAACCTGCTGCCCCGGAGTCCACCAGTGCGAAGACCTTGATAACCTTGTCCGCCCAAGCGAAGACCACCTGAATAGTGGGTTTAGTGGTGCTAGAATCTAGAGACTGTTCTACACCACCTAGGGCCTGTCCCCCAAGGTACCCTGGGTGCGTTCGTTTCCCGGCCGAACTGGGCAATTGCGCAACAGATGCCCTGCTTTGCCACAATAGAGGCATAGACCTTGTCTCCTACGATATAATCTTTCCTCTTTCGAGAGCCTAGTGAACCCCAATTGCATAGGTTCAGGATTCTCGGTTGATCGCTCAGGAAGAACGGGTGGTGTGGGTGGGTTAAGGAGACTGGTCTGGCCAGAGTTTTTCCCTTTAGCCCTTTTAGCCAACCGTCTCTCTCGGATGCAAGAGTCTATAAGTAGGACAAATTCGATGTATTCGTCCAGATCACTGGGTACATCGCGAGCTGCTATCTCGTCCTTAATTTGCTCGGAAAGGCCCTGAGTAAAGGCAGCTAGTAAGGCCTCCTCGTTCCAGCCCACCTCTGCTGCCAAGGTCCTGAATTCAATAGCATAATCGCCCAGTGTGCGTTCGCCCTGCTGAATTTCCATTAGCCTTTTGGCAGCAGAGGCAGCCCTGCCAGGAACCTCAAACACTCGTCTGAACTTTCTGACAAATTCTCTAAAGTTCAGGGTGCAGGGTCTGGCATTTTCCCACAACGGATTCGCCCATGCCAATGCCTTGCCAGTCAATAGAGATATCATAAGACAGACCCTACTACGGTCATTAGGAAATGCCTGGGGTGCCAACTCCAAAAATATCTCTAATTGATTAATAAATCCCCTGCAAAGGGAAGGCTTGCCATCATACCTTAACGGTAACGGTGCAGATGCTGTTAGCCCTTTCGAACTGGCTGATGGGACTATGGACTGATCATCCGGTGTCAGGACTGGGGTGACCACCGGATTAGGACTAGGCTTGTCCAAATGTACTGTACGTTCGAGTAACATCTGCAAAGCCAGTGCCAATTGGTCCATGCGCTGCTCATGGACATCCATTCTCCAATGGATGTTCTGTGTTTGGCTTTCACCCTTACCGTCTGAGGTCATGGCCCTTTCGTACTGTCACGGTTTCTTTTAAGACACTCAGACCATTGGGTGAATAAGAACACAGTTTTATTAAAATAAGATAAGGCAATAACACGCCCTCTAGTGGTGGTAAATATATACAGACAACATATATATATTTATAATGGTAACTGCACAAATGACCATTAAGTACAATTACACAGAAATAGGATAGCGTGTACCCCTCAGGGGTTAAGTCCTTGATAACAGTCAGTCTCAGATGTGAATGTTTGGAACGCCCTGGGTGTTATAAGGCTGATGCTGGAGATCAAGACTATCACCGGCTGGATACTGGACTGGCCCGCCACAGTGTTCAGTAAGAAGCACCAAAGTCCCCGTAGCACCCTCGGGCGTACCTACTGGAACTGCTTCAACTAGTGCAAGTGCATAAGGCCCCACGGGCGTAATTGGAACCGGCCTTCAAGGCGATCGCTGCCAAGCCTCCTCAGACTAAACCGGATAATGGGAAAGCATACGCTAGAGCCGACAGCCCCCACGGGCGTGATTACCAGAATACGGATGCTGATGCCTGTGCCTGCCACCACTCGGGAAAGCGGGATCGCTACTGCACAAGAGAAAGGGTCTCAGGCGCCCAACCGGCCTAAACGGATGTAAATACTCTGCAAGGATGTGTGAAGCTGCCGACGAAGAGCGGCCAGCTCAGCAGTAGTATTCACTGAGAAAGAGACTCTTACAGGATTAGCGATAGAGTGGAACCCAGCGGCACTGCTAGGGTTAATTAGCACATTTACTCGAGGCTTATCAGCTGTAACGCAAGGCTCTGCAGTCTGAGGGAGGCACGGGTACGCCCAACTCTGCAACGGTAAAAGCACAGCACTGATCGGAGTACACCAGGCAAGGCAGTCACACCAAAAGCTGGAACAGTAGATAGAAATGTCGCGGCGGCGACAACTGGAACACAGGTCACTGTAGAAAGCCGGAGTCGTTCTTCGGAGCGGGAAGTCAGCCAGGCCGGGTCGGAGCACGTAGAAGGTAGTCATACAAGCCGGGTCGTACACAAGCAGGAACATCAGCCAAACCAGGTCAGGATCCAGAGGGGGTAGTCAGACGAGCTGGGTCATACACGAGCAGGAACACAGGAGAATAGTCAAGACGAGCCAAGTCGGTACACAGGAATCCGGAACACAGGAACACAGCACAATAACTGGCACAGAGACACCACGAAAGGCCGCCTGACAGTCTTGCTAGCCAGGTATAAAAAGGTCACCAGGGGGCGGGCCAAACCAACACAGCAAATCAGTATCTGTCATAGCTGAGACTGACAGGAATCACAGGCACTGTGATAGTCGCTGATGATGACTATGCATGCCCCAAGAGAAAAATAGCCCCACATGCAGGACTTCATAGGGGAGGGAAAGGTGTAGAAGAACTGCTTCTTTCTTCTTCTCCTCCACATTCCCTTTCACTGGCTGGGGCAGAGGATGATGTTGCTGCTGTTGCTGCAACTGCCTCAGAATCAGCACTGCAACTAGGATCAAGAGTATTGCTGCTGGCAAGTGGAACCTATCCTAGTCCCGCATAATTTGTTGACCCTATACCCACTGTGTCCATGGTGGTCTGTGGCACACTATCATGCTCATCAGCATCCTGCTGCCCTTGCAACTCAATAGCAGCAGGAATTAGAGCAGTAGGCAACAGAGAGTGAGAGCAGACCAGAGCCAGGAGACATCGAGGCTATAGGTCAGGCATGTAGTGTAGGGAGAGAGTAAGCAGACAAATTCACAGGTCAGACAAGCTGGGAACTACACAGAGCAAGAGTAACCAGGCCACTGGTCGGGCAACCAGAGACTATGCTGAGCGAGTAGGAGCCAGGGCCACTGGTCAGGCAAACCAAGGACTACAAGGAGAGAAACTGCCTTTCCTGTGGGCCTGGTTAACTGGAGGCTACACTGAGCGGGTAGTAGCCAGGGCCACTGGTCAGGCAAGCCGGGGTCATACACAGTGTGAGTAGTCAGCCAGAGCCACAGGTCAGAACTGACGTGGGTATTCAGACAAGCCAGGGTCATATACAGAGTGAGATTCTCAGGCAAACACGGGTCACAATGGAGATCAAGAGTAACAAGCAGGAACACCACATAAGGGCAATGACTCCTAGCCCCAAGGAGGTTTATAAAGGAGCAGATGGAGGCAGAACCCAATTAGGCCACCCAGAATAGGCCCATTAACAGGCTTCTGTGCTAGTGCCTGTGACCTAATGTCAGCAATGAGGAAGTGACCAGAGGCCATGCCAGCAGGCGGCCGTACAGACGTAGGAAATGCAGGAAAACTTAGCCTCTAAGGGAGACTGTGATACCAATCTCCCATTCTTTCTCAGTTTAGGCTAAAAAGGCCATTAATGTTTCATCCATCCCAACTTCTCCACCATCATCACCTCTTCAACCAGTCCCTCCGTGCTGCTGTTTCTCTATTAAAGACATCTCACCGGTTTAAGTAGGTGATGAGAAATATGACAGAGGGTCTCATAATGTCACACTTTCCATTTCTTGTGAACCTGAAGAAGGCAGACTGGCAGCATTGTGCTCCTGTTGGTGGTGGTGGTATTATTACTGCCAAGCAGGAATTCTGGCTTCTTAAGTATCATGTTCCACCTGCCCAATGCCGTAGGAGGAAGGGGACTCCGGGGTTAGGAGAATGGTGTGGGCTCCCTTGACCGCTAGTCTGGATGCTCCCAATTGCTACCCCTAGCACTCCCCTAACATTAGTCCCATCAGCTGCTTCACCATCACTGTTACTAGTACTACAACTAACACCAAACACATCAATTTCAGCTCCTGGGTCTTCCTCCTCACAGTCACTAGTAATATGATGATTAGCCCCTCCTTCACTCCTAACGCTAACAAGCTGTTGGACTTTCTTAGTAGTACTAGCACTGGTGGGACTGCTTGGGGATGGCAAGTGTGACTTAGGGTCCCCTGCTGTCACACTTGGCATCATCTCCTCCCCCCCTTCCTAAGAATTACAAGACACACTGGCAGCAGGTTCAGCACTGGCAGCAGACACAGCACTAGTGGCAGCAGGAGCACCACTGGCAACAGGCACAGGCAGCTGACCTGTCCTGCTCATACTACCACCTTCTTCTTCCTTCCATTAGATAAATTTCCCCAAGATCCCAGATCCCTAGGGATGATGTAGAGGGACTGGCCAGCATTGATTCTGGGGAACAGGGCACCCAAACCCTTTCATGTTGGGGGTAGTTGTCACTTCCTCCTCCTCAGACTCACTGGACAATAACGTTCCTTCCAGCTCCTCCTTTTATTGTTATTAAACCTGGTATAGTGGTAGCAGTCACTATGAGCCTCTCCTGCCTCAATTTCACTACTAATTCACAGCACAACATCCTAGCACCTCTCTCTCTCACTCTTTAGCTGCTTGTATTGTGTTTCACTTCCTGCAAAACTGAACTTTTTTTTGTGAAAAGTCAAAAAACATGTGATTAAAG
The DNA here is from genome assembly GCA_037306005.1 of Rhinophrynus dorsalis. Classification (NCBI taxonomy): domain Eukaryota; kingdom Metazoa; phylum Chordata; class Amphibia; order Anura; family Rhinophrynidae; genus Rhinophrynus; species Rhinophrynus dorsalis. Next base: position 424,963,590 of record CM074719.1, on the reverse strand, counting down.
GGGCGAAACATTTCTGGCCATTGAAAAAAATAGAGAAGAAGAGAAGAATTTTTGTCAATTGCTGAAAATGGAGAAGATTTTAATAACTGTATTTAAATCGTATTTTCCAGCATGGTTTTCACTAATTTTTTTCATGGGAACATGACGGGACCTTTAGTACAGCCCTATTTCTTTACATGTCATACCATCTTGCTAATGTCTATATTTTCGTTCCGTCCTTGTGGTGCTAAAGTTCTAGCTTATAAATACATTCTGCCTCCATTTTACACAGGGTCCTGAATCTATTTTGTGATTTTATAGGGATAACTTCAATCCCCATAACTTTGAAATTAGCAATACCTCCCTTGGGGCACATTTTGAAATGTTTAGTCATTGAGTGTTTTATATCCTTATTTATTACATTTCGTCGGTGTTCACTAATCCTGTCAGTTAGCAAGTTCGCTCTACATATTGTAGTTTGCACCCACATTCAAAAAGATATACACATGACTACTGTTGCAATTTATGAAGTTGTTAACCTGATATTATATACCTATGTGGACACTTTCAAAGTTACGTAATATGTGTTTCATAGTGACCACCGCAAGATACAGGCAGAGACCGGAACTAAAAAAGTTTGGTAGATCCGGTGAAGTAAAACATAGAAATAGCTGAATTGGATGTAAAATGATGGATGAACGGCGACTCAGCGAAAGGTATAAATTCAAATTTTATTGACCATTTGAATGTACCCTGAGGAAGTCAAGACTGTGATGAAACGCATAGGGTGTCGTTATATATTTTTTTATATTTTATTCTGTAAACTACTAATAAATAGAGGCAACTCAACAGCCCACGTAGTATTCCTCATTATTGATACCCTTATATACGGATGTGAAAATCGGGGAGAAATCAGAAGGTTGGAGATTACGAGTTAGAGCCGGGCTTTAAACGGCATTATACATATGTGGATACCTAGAGGCTGGATAGAGCCTTTTGTTCTTGTGAGTAACCACCTGTAGAGGGAATTGGAAGCTAAAGTGGATTTAAGAAACGGTTAAAAGAGATTGCTTTTAGATGCACTTCCTTCCTGATGTCCCCCTGGCATTTATATATCCAGGAGGATAAATGATCAATGCGAGGGCAAGGATGGCTATTGCTGACTTCTTCTCTCTACCTACTTGAGCTGGCTGCTTGTTTAACAATATCCAACTCGAGTAGGACCCCCCTGTTGAGCAACAAGCTGTGTGATTGATTCAAGCATAAAAAGTGCTCTTAATGGGGAGCAGTTTATGTCAAATTTAGCTAGGGGACAGGGTATGTAGGAGGGGGGCAGTATATGTCAGAGGGGGCAGTATATTTCAGATTTAGATGAGGGGCAGTATATGATAGAGGGGGGCAGTATAGGTTGGATTTTGCTAGGGGGCGGCATGTCAAAGTTAGAGAATGTTGGACAGCATGGGGAACATCACTATTGTGGGTTAGCTCCACGTACACCTGCTTGACACCCCCAGCATTCTGCCCTTGCCCTTACAGTGCCCATGGGAATATGTTGCTAAAAGTGGGAATGGGGAAAAGGCTGGAGAGGGTCAGACAGTGTACATGGGGATCTGTGACTATCAATGGACAAGGGAAGAAGTCTGGGGGCTAAGCAGTGTATATGTGGTTATATGGCTACCAGTGGGCAAGGGAACAAGTCTGGGGGGCAAGTGGTAGCCACAATTCCCTATAGATGCTGCCTGACCCCCAGCCTATTTTCTTTGGGAGTACACAACATGTATCACATATGATACAAAGCTAAGGGAATAATTGTGTAGTTCTTGGTGTACTTTTTTAACCCTTTGAGTACCATAGGGGTAAGCAATGCACATCCCTATCACACTGAAAGGAATAAGGGAGTGATGCTGTCCATGCTGCTTAAAGTATCCTCTCCACTCTCCTACTGGCCATTTGGGGAAGCAAAGAGAGTGCTCTTCAACTTCAGAATTGTCATAGTGTTGGTGATGTGTGAAGGGAGGAAATTCCTTCCACATCAACAACAGTTCACAACCCTTCCTGCTGTTACTGCATAAAAAAGTACAGGGATATTTCAAATTCACCAGCCTCAGGTAGGCGAAGTTGAAATTGTGATCGCCAACAGCAGAGGCTGCTATTGGAGTTTAGAGAATGTGTCGAAGTGCCACATTAATATATCAACACACCCCCTTGCAAATACAAAACTGTTTCATTAACCTGCATTTCCATAAGGAAATGAGTCATTATGCTTCATTTCCATATGGAAATAGACCATTTTTGATGTGATGAGTAAAAATTCGTAAACCTGTTGGATGGATGTCAATGTGGACAGATTTTTGTCGAACTGATGGTAATGTGATGTTGAAGACACTAGTCAATACTCTGATAGGACATCAACATTTTCAACCCTCTTCCCTAATACTAGATTTAATTAGGCATATTCCCCACCTATTTTATTAACCATATCCCTGCTAAAAAGTGAGTACCCCTCTAGATTGATTGCTCTCCATCATCTAAACAGGTTTCAGTCACATATGTTACTAACCACAATGGTGCTCTAAGGGTTAATGTTGTTGCAGGGGATGTTAAATAAATATTATTTATGTTTGTAATTTGTTAGCAGGGGAATCAATATTTTTATTTTTTTATTGTATTATGGTGTTACTGGATGACAGAAATGGTCTTGATATTTCACACAAATTATTCCACTTTTGTCTTGTGTACATTTTCCCAATGTGTTGTAATTGTTCATGTGTGTATTGATACAGGGTTGTGAATTTTCAGCCTCAAATATCAAAGTGCAGTTCATAAGGATATTCAAGTCCCTTAAGAATGTAGTCAGAGAATTTTATCTTAAGATAACTGGCCACCTGTTTGAGGGAGGGTTAAATGTTAGAAGAATAATCTTAAAAAGTATTTTTTGCCCTGTTAACAGGAATTAGTACATGCATGTAATTCCATATTTATTTTTCAATATCCAAAACCATTTGTTCACCATACAGATCTGTATGTTTATCAGATTGTCCAAAAAACAAACTACAATTCAAATATCACTCCATTTATTTTCCATAATATTATAAAACAATGAGAAAACTATTCCAAAAATCACAACAGTTGTTTTTATAGAGCCCCCTGATCAAGCAGATGTATTCCATTTGAAAACAATTTATTCTTTGGATAAATATATATAACTGTATGTATGTCTGTCTGTTTTGTGATTGAATTTTATTGCATCATAATTTAAAGGTGCTTATTTGATCACTTTAATAAATATAACATTCCCTTTAATTTTAGATTTTGTTTTCTTATGATCACAGTCATGAAGATTCCAACACAGCAAGCTAGCACAATTATTGGTTATAGTGCTGAACAGCCAGATACATATATGATATATCCAGACAGCTTTTCTAGTCACCTAGCAACAGCATTATTGTATTATATTCTCCTTGGCTGAAATCAGGGACACATTTTATATGAGAATAAATGCAGACAACTAACCTTAACAAAAGCCTATTATCAGCATTTATTTTTACCAGTTAGATCTTAGATTGTACTAATATGCTAACAGAATATTTATTTTAAGTTACTGTTTTGTTCAAGCAGCAGATAATGACTGATGTAGCATATACCAAGCACATATTTTCTTGGCATTCTTCCTCTTTTGGCTGTGGAAGACTGACCTCCCAAAACAAAGAGGTCATGTTCACTATGACGTTGTGAGGAAAGCAGGAGCATAACAACCCTGAAGAATGAAAATTTGAAGGAGGGGCTTGAAAGGAACACCACTGGCTAAGCCAGCTCAGTGGTTACTATTTTATATGTGTATCCAGGTCATGCATATTGGCACAAAGGGGAAAAAAATAAGGAATATTTTTTGAACACCCTGAACCAAAAGGCAAATACTGTAAATCATATTATAGTGATTGTTTACTTTCAGTAACATACATAGTCTATTTTTCTATTCATGCATATACTATTATAGCATATAATGTTGTTTTTTTAAAGTGTTCAAAAGGTCAATTATATTAGAATCAAATCTGACACAAAGATAAAATTACCAGAAAAAAATGTTCCAATATATATATGGCAGTTCAGTGTCTTCAGGAACATGCTTTGTGGCTCATTGTCTCCCAACAGAACCAACATTGACCATACTCTGATTCATTAAAAATAACTCTGCATTGCAGCTGAGCATGAAATGTCAGTTTAGGTCCCAACTTTAGGTTTTTGAGGCACCTAGATTCAGCTGATTGGGATGTGAATGTGATGTTTTGTCATCTTGAAAGGGCATGTGTGCTGACTAATTGTGCATATGCAAAAATAACACTATTCAGAATGGAATATATCTTGATTTTTAATGTATCAATGGAATATTACAAACTTCACAGTCATCTGGCAATTTACTGGCCTTGAGTCTCTCCCAGAAGTCCAATGTTGAACTCAAAAATATGTCACTAAGAATCATCCACTAATAAGTTTCACCATATGTTGATACCCATGTCAATTATAGGCACACTTAACACTTCACACCCCTATATATTCACAACTGAAATACCTGCATGCACTCATAGGAACACATGCATGGAAATGGTTACATAATACGTCACATTTCTGATTTACCTCATTAGGTTTAGAGTTCCCAGTCTGCATACACTTCCAAGATGGGGATACAGGGACATTTCTACACTTTAAGCAAACCATACCAATACAATTTCATTTGAAAGTCTTCAGTAAAAGTTGATGTGACAATGAGTTTGGATAGAATATGGTAAGCATCTGCTAACTTCCACTCCATTCCTTCCGACTTCTAGTACACAACAGCTGGTCAGTATCCTTGGTGAACTGAGAGTAAAGGTGATCATTTTGATGGTCAGTGACAGCTAGTAGCATGTACAGGACACGATTCAATAACAACACAAAAAAACTCTCTGTTTTTCTCCCTGTTAGTTCTTTCTCCTTTACCCTCTACCACATTTACTATTCTAACCAGTTACTCAGTCCTTCAAAATTAATCTCCTCTTCATTTACTTTATATGCTACACCTTCCTTAATCCTCCTTACCTTTTATATTTATCTATCATCATTGCTCTCCATTTTACTTCCTTTCCTTATGGATCATATTCAAATGTTGTCCTTCATCCTCCTTCCTTTCTCTACCATACTATTCAGTTTTAATTTTTATTTCTTCTCTTTAATTTCACCATTAATTCTTCTCAACTTTATTTCTTTTAATATTTGTCCTCATTGCTCTACCTAAATAGTCAAATGGTAATACTAATGTAATTATTATAGTTCTCCATAAAGTGATATGTTTAGAATGACACCCTTGACTATTGCAACATTTCTTATTCCTTTTGTGTTGCATGAGAGGGCACCCAGGCATGAGAGAAGGCATTTTAAATTTTTTTCTCATTTAGTAAAAGGAAACTAGAAGATAACATGTACCACAAAAAAAAATATTTATGCCACAATTATGGCTTGCTATGGTTGTTCTACTAATGTCTGAAGCCTACTTTAGAGTAATGTATCCACTTGTTCAGCAAAACAGCAGCTGTATTTCTGGGTCCACCCTCCCCCCAACAAACAAATAAACATGGTGGTGACCTTGAGTGCATCTGTGTTTTTCTCAAATCAGTTGTGCAGTTGGGTAGGTACAGATCGGCCAGTGCTCTATAATGTGATACACACCAGTAGTAATACTAATACCTCTCCCAATGGTGGGCTTTCCACGTCATATGTATTTAGTCAAATGATATACCATGTATTAAATATTTATAGAAACATATTTAAAATGTAATTACAAAGAATTTTACAATCTATTATAATTAAATTTAGAGCTGGAAAGATATTCTTATACTGAAATACTGTCAGTTTAGAGCAGGATCATTTCTGTTGCAAATGTATATTGATTCCATATTTAGGAAGACAGGTAGGATACTGTGTCTCCAGAAATGCTACAATAGAACAGTCTACTGTCTGCCAGGTGCTCTAGTTCGAAATGTGGCAAACTGGGTTGATATACTGTTAAGAGGGGCTGGGCATGACTGTCAAGGTACATATTGGGACCATGACAAAGTCAATGGGAAATTGAGGTCCGTTAGGAAGGATTTCAGGGATTTAGGTTATAATCTTAGGCAAAGGACCTCTAAAGAAGTATTTTCTGAAATACTAGCTGTGATGTGCACTAAACCATAAAGGCATTGGAAGATTAGGAAGTTAAATGCAAGGTTAAAGAATTGATGTAAGCAGGAGGGGTTTGGTTTTCTAGAGAACTGGACTGTCTTTTCCCTTGGTGACAAACTTTATAGTAGAGATTGATTGCACCTTTATGGAAAGGGGGCTATTGTGCTAGCTGTTATGATAGCAAGAGGATTATAGGAGACATTAAACTAGGAAAGTGGGGTGATACAACACAGGATGGGGGCAGCAGTGTAAATGAGGAACATGGATTAGAGAAGGGGCATGGGGTGGAGGTGGGGCTAGTTCATCTAAGAAGTTGCCTATGTATAGCCTTTTAACCCTTTGAGTGCCAGGGGGTAGGCAACACATTGTTTTGGGTACCCCTCTGGCACTCAAAGGGTTAAAAAGCACATAGATATTTCAAAGCATCCAATATTTCAGAATGGCAGTAACCATAAAATGTATACATGTAAATACCCATTGTCTGGTTGGTAGGATGGGGGAACTAGAACTGATTGGAATGAATGAGCAATAGGATTTAACTGATGTGACTGAAACATGTTTAGATGATTGGCAGTCAGTCTAGAGGGTTTTTCACTTTTTAGCAGGTATAGGGTTAATAAAATTGGTGGGGAGTATGCCTATGTATAAAACATGCCTTCAAATCTAGTATAAGGGAAGATATTAATGAAGGGTCCAGTAAGAATGTTTAGGCCCTGTGGGTTGAAATACACACACTGGGGGAATATATATAATAAAACAATGTTAATGGGAACTTGCTACAAGCTACCTAATATTGAGGTATGTGTAGAAGCCCAAATGTTATTAAAATAGAAAAGGCATCTCCATAAGGAAATGCAACCATAATGTGAGATTTCAGCTATCCTTAAACTGACTGGAGAAATGACTTCCAATCATTTTCTAAATATGGTAAATTACAATTTCATGTCCTAACTAGTAGAGCAGCCAACTAGAAAAGAGGCCTTGCTGAACCTAGCGGTCTCAAGTATTTCTGACATGGTAAGCAATATGCATTTAGGTATCAATGACCAAAATATAGTATCCTTTAATACTATGCATTAGCAAGGGTTTAACCAAAACAATCAAATTTAAAAATATTAATTTTATAATGTGAAAAACAGCATTAAAGGACTTTCCATGGGATGTAATCCTCAAAGATAAAAATGCACATGAAAGAAATTTCTTAAACACACATAAATATACACATCAATATATATCATTGGGGAATAAATACAAGAAGACCATACTAAAACCGATGTGGATTAATGAAGAGTTTTACCATCTTCTAAACTGTTTAACTCTGGGTATCATTTAAAAATATAAAGCATGTAACAGTATCTGTTAGGGACAGGTGAACATTTTTGCCTCAAACTGAAATCAGAGAATAATGGCACTTTCTGCTTGGCAAATATTTCCTGCTAAAAGTGCCATTTTTCCACTTTTTCCTGCCTTTTTCGCCCATTGAAATCAATGGGAAGAAAACATTTTCTCCACCACATGAAAGTTTTCTACAGCCATATAAAAGTGTGTCAGGCTTTCACAGCATGCCATTCTGTTTGTGAGAAGATAGTGGAATTGAAGTTTAGTTTAGGGAATCTTTTAGGTAGGACATTTGTTCCCTGTATTAGGAGAGTCAGTGGGCCACTCTGGGGAGAAGAAGAGAGGAAGGAGGTTGACCCCAAATACTCCAAAATTCCATGTGACTGACTGGCAAGACACAGGCAGCTAGGGACCTATTTGCTTTCTGATCTTGCTGTTATTGTCTCTGTGCTGAATGGTGAAGTCTGGGGAAAGAAGTTGTTGATTTTGTTTTTCAGATTGTGATAAGACAACAGGCTGGACAACTTAAAAAAATAAAAATAAATAAGAATAAAGAACTAAATGTATTAAGTGACAGTGACAGACAGCTGACTGGGCTTAGGCAAGGCATCATACAGCTCCATCAGTTGTGTTGTGGTACCGTAGAGTCATCAGCATCATCACCTCTTCAAAGTCCAATTCCCACTCGGCCACACACACATGTTTTGAGTACCCAGCAACAGCAACACAGATTATTAACAACCACAATGTTAGATATGATGAGTGCCTCTGCTGCTGCTGCTGTAAGTGCTGCACCTTTGACACCTAGTAGTCATGGCAGAAGAATTGCATCAACATCTAGCCCCAGTAGTAGTAGTAGTAGTAGTAGTAGTGGTAACAGCACCATTCCACGAGAAGTCCACAGTATAGAGATACTTTACTCAGGATCCTCAAGCTAAGCTATCTGTTGTCTGTGCAAAAAGCACATGAGAAGGGTGAAAGCAGGCTCACACCTAGGCAACTCCTCTATGAGATCCCACCTGAAGCACAACCACAGGAGACTCACTATCAGCAGCCCAAATGTGCCCCATCTTGCAGCAGCAGGTGAAGCATTTTAAAGTTCCCAGGGCAGTAAAAAGAAGTAGTGAAGTTATTTATGTGCCAGAGAGTGTGCTACTGCCAGTACCAATAGCTAGTTCAGTCCAAAAAAAACACCTATGGCTCCTGCTGCAGAGGAGGATGATAGACAAAGCCAGGACAAATATATTAACAACAGCACAGATGGGAAGGTGGAGGAGGCAGGTGAAGAAGCGTTTCCACCAACTACCCCACTTGGGACATGTAATGTGTGTCAATAATCTGAGAAGGAGGCTAGAGATTTGACACAAACATGGCATTAGTAAAAACTATATACATACACAAATCATACCATACCAAACAGTCACCCCCACCACCACCACTACAATACACATCTGCCACATTGTAGGTTGTACTTTATTTTTTTATTACTTGACATCATCATGATGAATATGTGCCAGTGTCACTTAAGCAGGAAGTTAGTGTTGTGGGCAAAGGACAAATGCATTCTGCATGCTAATACATTTTTCTAAGCATGTGTTGCTGTAGGACTCACAACTTTGACTTTCAGACACTTATTTCTAAACTACAGCCCTCAGAAGTAATATTACTATGGGAAATGTAACAGCTGTAACCTTAAACAAATTATTTCTTCTGTAACTGAATTTACCCCGTCATGTGCATGGCTTAATGAAAAAAAAAGTCCAAAAGAGACTGGAAAATGTTAGGATTAATAAAGCAACTGGACCTGATGGCACACTTGCAAGGGTACATAAAGAACTGAGTTCAGTAATAGCAAGATCCTTACACAATATTTATTGATTCACTATCATTAGTCTTAGTGTTCTGTGATTGGAGGTAAGCAGAGTAGTACCATTATTCAAAAAGGGGTCACAATCTAAATCAGGAAATTATAGACCTGTGAGCTTGTGTTTGGTAAAGGTTAAGATATTAGAAGTATTAGTAACTGATAGTACTCAGGACTTTGTGATGATCAACAACATTATTCATAGCCACCATCATGGTTTTAACAGCCAGAAGAAGAGGAACCAATATATTACTGAATAAGGTATTTTCTCATATTATACTGTAAACAATTAAGACTGCACTGACATTGGTAGAGAGAGATAGCATCTGCTTAAATCCTTTTGATGCTAGCTACAGGCAAAGGGGAAAGAAGCAGTTGCACTTGCATGTACTCTATTTTTTTTTTTTAATCAGTTCCTGAGAGGGACAGTTAATAAAAAAAATATATTTGACTGGAAGGTGACACAGACAGGGACCATGATCTGAGCCATGACTGAGGCTGTCTGTGACAGATAGTAAAGACAGATATTTAAATGATACAGTAATCAAGACACTAATGAGTCGCATTCTAGTATTCATGGCATTGTGGATGAAGGTTTAACAGTTCAACTAACTACTGAGTCTGACAGCAAGAGAAACAGGTATAACACCTGTCCTGAAATACGTATCTAAACTCTGTAAATCTATCTAATGAGAAAAGAAATGGACATTGTTTGAGACTTCAAAAAAAGCTTAGAGGAATATAAAATGAATAGGGAAGAAGCAGCTGGTGATGCTGAGGATGATCTAGTTATTGATGATAACATTGATCTAGACTATATCCCTCCAGTATCCTCCTCTTCTTCAAATAGAGATGGAGTTGAAAGAAAGAGAGATGATGACATGGTTTGAAAATTAGCTGAAAGGAAAAGCCATAATTTTTCACCACTGAAAAGGAACATGCGAGTGTGTTTGGGTTTTTAATAAGTGTTAAAAAGGCATATTCTTCTTATTCATTGTGTGTGGGTTTTCAAGTGTTAAAAAGCTCATTGTTATTTTTATTAAAAGTGATCAAGGGTTGATTGCAAAGGCAATACATCTGTCCTTTTTTAGCTTGCTCTTGTGCCTTGCATTCAAGTGGACGGCAAACAAGTGAAGTTAGAAAGAATCTGCTAAAAAGTACATGTCAGTGTGTTTGCCAGTTTAATAAGGGTTAAAAGGCGTATTCTTTTTCTTCATTGTGTGTGGGTATTTCAAGGGCTCATTATCTTTGTTACTGTTTTCTTCTTCTCTCCTGAGTGATTAAGAGTCGATTGCAAAGGGGATACACTTGGGTGTAGTCCTACTTTAAATACAGGCCCTAGGCTCATTTTGAGCTTGCTCTTTGTGGCTTGCATTCAAGTTGACTGCACACAAGTGAAGTTGGAAAGAATCTGCAGTTAGAACAGAAGCAGGAGTTGGAAATCATCAGAACTCTGTGGTGAAGGTAATTTCAAGAGATTTACTACACCCACATTTAGATTTGGTTTACTTTACCTTAGGGTGAGCATTAGATTGTATTGTAATACTAGTTTAATTGTAAAACTAAGCATGAGTGATAGCAGATTGTCTAATCTCACTCAGTACACATCTTTTCACCTGTGTGAACACTTAAAGCAATTGTTCCAGGGGTCATACCTCTGTGCCAGGTGTGATCATATTTTCTTTTTAGAATCTAAGATATTGGATCTGGAAAGATCTGGGTGGGGATAAATGTAGCCAATAGGGAAGAACTCCTATTAAATGAAGATGTAAAAAAAGGCATTTGGGAGTAAAATATGTAAAGACTTCAAAATTAATCATTCATTGACAAATGCAAGAAATATGGTAGATAAAATGGACAAACTAGAACTGCTGGCCGTTATTGAGCTTTTGGTCATAATTGGTATAACATGGTGGGATGATACACATGAGTGAGCTGTAAATATAGAGGGCATTTCTTTTTTAGGAGAGACCGGATTAATAGAAAAGGGCTATGTGTGTACTTATATTTGAAATCAGTGCTAAATCCAATCTTAAGGAGAGGAGTCCTTGTGGGTAGAATGTGAGACTAATATGTTGATGAGAATGTTGATGCCCAACTGCTACTGCAAATAAGGAAAGCTGCGCAGCTTTGGCATATTATGGGAGATTTAACTATACAGATGTTAACTGGAAAAATGAGACCTGTCAAAGTGCTAAGGGAGGCAGGTTTGTGAGCATGCTTCGGGAAATCTACATGTCACAAATGGTGGACATGCCGACAATAAATAAAAATGTATTGGACCTAGTGATAATGAATAACATAGGCATGATATCCAATATTAAGGTAGATGAACATCTGCAAAACAGTGATCACAACATGGTTACATTTGAGATCAGTTTGGCAATGCAAAACTGTATAGGTTCAACCAAAACTCTTAATTTTAAAAAGCTAACTAACAAAATGTTAAGAGCATCAATGCAGCACATAGACTGGGATACATTATTTAAAGGCAAAAATACAGAGGAAAAATGGTCAGAACTCAAATTGAGGTTGCAGAAATGTACCCAAAAGTGTATACCAGTGGGGAACTAATGCAAAAGAAGTCAATAACAGCCAAAGTGGTTAACTGCAAATGTAAAGACAGAAATGGGAAGGAAAAATAAAAGCACCTACTATTTAAGTCTGAAGGAACAGAACATTATTTCTTAAAATGCAGGGAGTGCAACAAAGATTGCAAAAAGGCAATTAGGTTAACAAAAAAACAGATAATGAAGCTTGAATTGCAGATTTTCACCAATTTTGCCCTTTTACAAAGAAAGCACTCACCCCCAGATGTATGCTTGAGATGTACACATAACCGAAGCCCGAACCATACATCTCACGCATACATCTGGTGAGTGCTTTTTTGTAAAGGTGCAAAATTTGGGAAAATTTACCATACAGTTTTACCCTTAAAGCAGGTCTCTTGTCCTTTATACAGAAGACTGCTTACAATTACAACGCACTCAAAGGTGATATGCACTTCATATACTCATAAGGACCCAGACCAAGCGGGACAAATGTGACTCAGGATTAACACCTATGTTGTTCTTATATTCCATATGGGCTTAACTTGCAAGGATCTGTCTTGTAAGTAGAATCATTTGCTATTTCTTATTGCTCTCAACATACACGGATTACTCTCAGATAGTGAGCGCTTTCTCCTCTTTTCTCCCTTTCTAGTTTTACGTTCAGTGAAAGCTGCTGCTGAGGACACCATGGAGTATAGCTGTACCCTAGAGACTACTGATACTACTTTACTGATTGTGGTGACTTTAGTCTTATATCATTTTGGACTATTAAAGCAATAGTGTGTGGAGCACTATAGGTGTACATATTTTACTTTATGAGGAATATATCATGCCAAACTAATCTTTTCAGCTTCTATGAAGACGTAAGTAGCAACCTATATATGGATAAGGCAGTTGATGTAGTATATCTAGACTTTACAGACAATTCAATAGAATGGATAAAGCACTCTGAGATTGGATGGGAGATGGTATATGGAAAAGATGAAAAAATTACAATAAAAGAAGTATAAGTGTAGTATTCAATTTAAACTATAGACATGTGTATATCCGAGTAACATCTTAAATGAGTACAGATTGGAACACAGCAACAAATCTGCATATTAAAATAAGGTCTTTATTATAAGTGAAATAAGAAAAATTGAATGTATAAAAAGTAAATAAATAAAAATAAAGAATATATATATATATAGAAGGTAAAAACTCTTGATAAAATATTATTTGATGTTGCTTTGATTTCTATAGCATACAATACTGTATGGCATGTCTTTAGATAAGAACGATTGATCCCAGAATAACAGGCATATGTCTGATACAGTGTCAAGATATTTATACTGTAAAGAGATAATATATTAAGAACAATATTTCGGGAAATAAGTGAAAGGTAGTGTTACACATATCTCACGAGTCTCTCCAGTGATATTCTAGTATCAAGTTCTAATTACCAGATCATAGAAACATTGTCAGATATAATAGGATACAGTGTTCACAATGTATACTGCTGCTCTCGGCCCAAATCCCCTATGGTATTGCACTTACTTGTAGTTCCTCTAGTATAGATAGCCTTGAGTAAAAAAACAATTATGGTCTCTGATGCCTTGATCCCTCTTTCTCAGATGACACCGGCTCAACGTGTGTAGTATTGCGGGAGAGAATTTGGCAGGTCTCCAACATGTTTTTCGAGGTTAACACCTTTTCTTCAGGAATTTTGTGATTAAAGTGTGAAAGGATGTATTTGAGTTCTGGGCCACTGTTTGTGATCTCCTCAGTGTCAGTCTAATTGAGTGACTCTTTAACGTTCCATTCAAAATCGTAGTTAGTGGTTGTAAACTTAAAAGATATATTAATTTGGTGTATTGTAATTAAATCATTTTCAGAACATAATATAACATTGTGAATGTATTTAGAAAACATTGATTCATAATAAAAACCTAGTATAATACTGTAGATATATTAGAGAGCATTGGATATGCACTGACCATGCTTACTTTAATGTAATATCCTGGATTATCCAGTTTTTATGTTTTACTGGATTATATAATCTAATATATTATTTCTTGCATGAGTGTTATAAAACTTGCCAGTTAATCTGTGAATTAGATTCATGGAGTGATGAGATGTTCAATGTGTTGGAATATTCAGGAGAATCAGGGATTTAATTGAAGGATTTAAGATGGTTTCAAGAGTTCAGTTATCCAGCAACTCAATATATCAAGAGATATTAAAAAAAATTACTGTACTTGCAATTCACTTGTGTGCTTGATAAATATTAATCATAATTTCAGTCACATACATTTGTTACTATTCTGTGAGCATCTTGTATATATACAAGCTAATGTAAAGCTCCCAATTGGCTCATATGGAAAACCTAGAGGTATTTCTATTGTCTAAGCAGATGCAAAAAGTAGTGACATTAGATAATAAGAGTATGAAAGGGATATTCACATAATTGATAATGAAAATTTAAAAAGGACATTTACATAGGATTTAAAAACTCAGTTTATATTACCGCAGGAGATTAGAGGCTATTATTAGTACAGAGAGGTATTCCCTCTGTCTGTCTATCTATTGTGAGTAAATGCACAAATGTTGTGTTGTATGACCATATAGCCTTATGTGCAGTTCTTCCTTAAAAAATTCCTGATTCCCCAAATAGAAGACTGTTGGTTTAGATATCATAAGTCTGAATATCATTATTTCAATTATTAAAAGCACCATAGGTCCATCTCCTCATTAAGCCCGGTTGGTTTCATAGTCTGCAGTTTAAAAATCCAAAAAGTTTCCCTTTGGGATAGTTTTTTGAAGCGTTCACCTCCTCGTGGATGTACTGGTATCCAGTCAATGATTTGAACTTTTATATTGTTCAGATCTTGTGGGTGTTCTTTCGCATAATGTCTTGATATGCTACATGTTATATTTCCCTTTAAATTATTGGCTCTGTGTTATCTGAAACGTTCCTTGAATGGTCTTATTGTTCTCCCAACATACTGTTTTTGACACAGACATTCAAGTAGGTAAATTACATATTTCGTATTACAATTAGAGAAGTGTTTGATGTTAAATTTTTCTTTTGTAAGATATAACTGAAAGTGTTCCTGTTTTGTTACCATGTGTTGACAAGTTATACAGATATGGTGTCCACATTTGAAGTTACCTTTAATATTTATAATGTTACCTCCAGGATTAGTTTCTTTCTTTTCTTTAGATTACTTGGGGCAAATTTCTTTGTTAGATCTTCTGGTTCTCTGTATACAATGTTCGGTTTGGGCCCTAAATCTTCATGACATGACAATGTACAAGGAAGGGAATATTTTGGTAGCAGTGACCAACATATGGTATCCTTTGAAATGTGTTATGAGAAACCCAATAGCAAGGGTTTAACTAAAACATTCAATTTTAAAAAGGCTAATTTTACAAAGATAAAAGAAATATTAAAGGATATTCAGTGGGATGTAATTTTCAAAGATAAAAATGCACAAGAATCATGGAATGTATTTAAAATGTTCTTAGACAAATATACACGTCAATATATACCATTGGGGAATAAGCACAAGATGAGTAAAGTGAAACCAATGTGGCTTAATAATGAGGTTTGCAGGGAAATAGGAAATAAAAAACAGGCAAAGTCAAATGGGTCAGATGCATCATTTAAAAAAATATAAAGAATTTTTCTTCTCTCTCTTTTTTTCCCCTCCTTCTTTTAGTATTTCTTGTACTGGTAAAGACAATTGTTTTCTGGAGGGTTCAGCATTAATTTTCCCATGGATAAGGGGAATAATCTTGACACATGTTGACTGTTTATGACAGAGAGTGAAGGGAGAGTGAAAGGGATGTTATGTGTTTGTTTAAATGGGTATTTGAGTTGGGTGGATGAATGGATGGTTCTATGATCCTTGCAAGAATAATTTTGAAATGCAGGGAGGGTCTTTGATGGGCCCAGGGGCTGAATGCCATTAAAATTTGTTACTATTAATGCGCGGGGTTTAAACTCCCCATTCAAGAGAGCTTGTTTATATGATTTACTAAGTAGACATAAGATAGATGTAGCTTTTGTACAAGAGACACATTGGAGAACTAACAATAAGAATCTATGGAAATATCGTAAATATCCAAATATATTTACATCTTCAATGTCAGATAACAAAAAAGAGGCGTTGCTATAATAATTTCCTTTGGTGTTAAGTTTGAGTATATACCTCATGAGGTGGATGGGGCTGGGAGATATTTAATTTTAGTTTGTAAAATTAATGAAATCATGTATACACTGGCGAATTTATATGCACCATCGGACCATATAGGATCTTTTATGGATTCGACAATGGAGACATGATCAAATAGGTAAGGGATTTTTGATTATGGGAGGAGATTTGAATGGTATTTGTAATTTTGATATGGATAAAAAGTTTACACTTAGGAGAAATAAAAGGGATGATAGACTTAAATTACAAGAAAAGTCTTTTGTTTCTAGTTTGTATAAACACAATTTATATGATATTTGGAGGGTGCCCCATGTGGAAGATAAGGATTTCAGTTTTTTTCTAATTTGCATATGTCATATTCACGTATAGATTATTTTTTGTTAAAGGCTACATCTTTGGAGATATGTTTTGATTCTAGGATTGGAGAAATAAGCTGGTCTGATCATGCTCTGGTTTTTATCGAGATAAAAGATAATCCACAATTAAGAATAGAACTAGGTGGAGATTGAATGAAAATGTTTTATCTATGGAACTAAGCAAAATTGAATTGTTAAAAGAGGTGGATAGGTTCCTGGCCAAAAATGATAATGGTGCAGTATCAGATCAAACATTGTGGTGTGCGATGAAGTGTTTTCTATGGGGTTATTTAATAAAGAAAGAAAGAAATATGAGGAGGCAACAGGGTAAAACACTGGTGGATCTTTATATTGCATTGGGCAAGTTGGAGAGGATAAATAAAGTAACCTTTTCTATTGAAAGACAGAATGAAATAGTGAGTCTGCAAGAGGGGATTAAAAGTAAAATTGAAGAAAAAGTAAAAAAAATATGACCGTTTAAAACAGCAGTGGTATTACACTAATAACCGAACAGGTAAAGCTTTAACAAATAGACTAAAATTCTTAAATCAAAAGAATAGAATTAAACAGGTTATATATGAGAATAGGGTTTGTATTTCTTCTTTCCAGATAGGCAATGCTTTTAAAGCATATTATGAAGCGATATATAATCTACCGGAGCCTAAAAAAACGAATGAGCAAATGAGAGAATTTTTGAGTGGGCTAGGATTGCCCTGCTTTTCTGCGGAGAAGCTGTTGATGTTAAATGAACCCATAAAACAAGAAGAGATTCTTAATATTATAAAGGAATTAAAAAAAGGAAAGGTGCTGGGTCCTGATGGCTTTATGGCCATATTTTATACAACTATACAATCATCAGTTGTCCCTGTGTTGGAACGTGTGTTTAGTGCTGTAGATGAAGAGCACGGGTTTTCGCAGGAGATGCTGGAAGACACCATTTCCCCAATCCTGAAACTGGGTAAAGATGCTTCCATAATAACCACTTACCGACCAATTTCATTAAATAATATAGATATTAAAATATTTTCTAAAATATTAGCACAGTGTTTAAACAGGGTAATTATGGATCTGATTTATCCGGATCAGGTTGGCATTATGGTGGGTAGATCAGGGGAAGATATCACCTGCAGAGTCATCAATAGATTTGACAAAATTTGTCAAAGACAAATCCCATCAGTAGTCTTGGCTTTGGATGCTGAAAAAGCATTTGATAGAGTCAGTTGGAGATTTTTGATGGAGACTCTGTGGGTGTTTGGTCTATCCGGTAATTTTGCAGTCCGCATCATAGCGCTGTACACGGGTCCAATGGCCAAAGTAACAGGACTGGCTATGGAATCAGGGAGTTTTAGACTGCGAAATGGGACAAGGCAAGGTTGCCCCTTGGCACCATTGCTCTATGCATTATCTATTGAGATATTGACGGCAATGCTTAGGAGCACCCCAGAGATTGGGGGGGGGGTGTTGGTGGGTCAACAAGACCATGTAATTTCTCTGTATGCGGATGATATTCTCTTGACTTTGTCCTCACCGGGGTCATCTCTGGCAAAGGCACTCTTGGTATTAGAAATGTATGGAGATTATTTGAATTATAAATTAAATCTGTCAAAGACGCACGCTTTAACTTTCTTTTTGTCAGATATTCAAAAGCAAGAACTTGGAAATTTAATGCCGGTAGATTGGGGGAAAAACATTATTACATACTTGGGTATTGAATTAACGGCTGATCAGGGTTCAGTGATGATGGTGAATTACTTAAAATTGATGAAGGAGTTGAAAAAATGTACGCAGTGCTGGAAAGGGCATGAAATATCATGGCTTGGAAGGATTAATGTGATAAAAACATATTTGATCCCAAAGATAATGTATTTATTTAGAGCAATACCCAAACCAGTCCCTATGACTATTAAAAGAGAGCTGGATAAGTTAATAGCGGAATATGTATAGGAGAATAAGAAGCCAAGAATAGCAGGGGAGGTTTTAAAAAGGGACTTAAAAAATGGTGGATTGGGATACCCTAAACTGGTCAAAATTCATGATTCCTGTATGCTGGTACATTTTATGGCCTGGAAGACAAGAAAGGGGTTAAATTTGGGATGGTATAACATTGAACGGTGTAAATGTGAAGAGTTTGATCCTTATTGTTTTTATTGGATAGATCCTCCACATTTTAGTAAATTAAATATCACAAATAGTATTGTTAGAGCTATAGTTGGTTGGGTTCAGAAATTTAGGAAGAGAAGGATA
Source organism: Rhinophrynus dorsalis (assembly GCA_037306005.1). Classification (NCBI taxonomy): domain Eukaryota; kingdom Metazoa; phylum Chordata; class Amphibia; order Anura; family Rhinophrynidae; genus Rhinophrynus; species Rhinophrynus dorsalis. The sequence continues at coordinate 424,944,863 of CM074719.1, read as the reverse complement.
AAGATAGATCAGGAGAAGCTCCCCTACCTGTTGGCCTAACCTCCTCATCCTTATTAGTATGACGGGCTGGTTTTCCCTCCGGTCCGGTGATGTCTGTGGGCACCGATTCATGTGCTTATCCTTGCCTGGAAACAGGAAGTGGAAGTTCTCCTTTAGAGCCTTTGCGTGTCACGGGGAATGCACGCCACTGTAAGTCCCATGAGGGTGAATAGCGTACCCGCACCGGAGGATGCATACTCTACCTTTACCCACCGGTATTTAAGGCTGGGGTGTGTTCTGGATTGTTGCTATATGAGTATAGCGTGTAATTCCTGTATTTCATAGCTATAGTATTCTTAATTTGACTTAAACTATGTCCAATCCCAAAAGCAAAGAGAAGGATAAGGAAAAAGATAAGGAGAAGGAGAAGATGGTCCCAGAGAGCCCTGTTAACTTTCTAAAGTTAAAAGTTGCCTCTCCTGTGAGGCTAAGCTGGGACCCAGTGATTTTGGCAAGATCTGCCTGGAATGCATTAGGAAAGCATCAGGAGCAGATATGACTTCCCAGTTTTCTGACTTTTTGAGTTGGATGAAGGTATCCATGCAGGATACCTTCAGATCTATGCAGGAAGAGGAGTCCTCCAGGAAAGGTCCTCGTATGGATCCAGGAGAGGGTACTTCCTTCCAACAGGAAGAGGATAGCTTAGGTCAGAGCCCTTTTGATCCTGAGTCGGAGTTATCCTCAGAAGAGGAAGGGGATATTACAGATGACCCAGGTTCATTTGCCTTGGACAAGGTAGATGGACTGGTTCATCTGGTAAGGAAGTGCCTAGGTCTGTCTGAGGTTCAGCAGGACTTAGGAGTTATGGACGCTGCATTCCTTGGAAAAAAGAAGGATGTCCCTGTTTTCCCCATACACCAATCTATCTTTGATTTAATCATCTCAGAGTGGAAGATTGGAGATAAAAGATCTAATGTATCTAGGTGTTTCACTAAAATGTATCCTTTCAAGGAAGATGAAGTCAATGCCTGGGTATTTCCTCCCAAGGTGGATGCCTCTATTACTCAGCTAGTCAAGCGCACTACTCTTCCTCTGGAAGATGGGACTTCTCTTCGAGACCCGATGGAAAGGAACCTAAAGGCTTCCACAGCCATGGCATGTCTTACTAGATCTATGTGCATATGGCTGACTAGCCTTGAGGAGAAGATAGAATCTAACGTTTCTAGGTCCAAACTCTTGAAAGAGGTGGCAGTTATGAAGGAAGCTACAAACTTTTCTTGTAATGCCTCCCTGGACATCATTCGCCTAAATGCCAGACCTTCTGCTCTCTCAGTAGCAGCCAGAAGAGCTCTGTGGTTAAGACCTTGGAATGCTGACACCTCTTCCAAGGGAAAGTTGATAGCATTACCTTTTCTAGGAAAATCCTTATTTGGTGAACAACTTGAGGAGATTATTAAAAGAGCCTCAGATGGGAAAAGCTCTTTTCTCAGTCAGGAACGACAGACCTAAGTTCTCATCACCTAGGCCCTCAAGTTCCAAGTCTAAGTATTCTTCCTTTCGACATCAATCCAGGTTTCAGGGAAGATCATATGGTCTTAAGAAACAAGGATTTCCCAATTCTTCTAGAAGGGGCTACAGGAGAGAGTTTACCAGAAAGCCCCAGAATAAAGGAAAATTTCTACGAAGGCGGGTGGGCCCTAACTCCAGTCCCAGTCGGGGGCAGGCTGAGTCTTCTTCTATCTGCATGGCTCCTTCTCCCTCATTGAGATCATTGGACACAGCAGATTCTGGAGTTAGGGTATTCGCTGGAATTCCTTTCTGCCAAGGATTCTCTCCAATCCTGTGAGAAAGATGGCCTTCAAGGAATCCATACAGCGCTTACTAGCAGATAATGTGATATAACCAGTTCCCTGTCTTCAGCAGGGTTCTGGAAGATATTCAGTTCTGTTTATGGTTCCGAAGCGTTCGGGGGGATTTCAAACCATTTTGGATCTAAAGACAACCAACCAGCATTTGAGAGTTGCTCATTTCAAAATGGAGTCCACCTTGTCCCAGGAGCATACATGAAAATGATAGACCTAAAGGATGCATACCATCATATTCTAATCCGTGCATCACACAGGAAGTTCCTGAGGTTCGCAGTGGGATCATATAATTTTCAGTTCAGGGCTGTTCCCTTTGGGCTATCCACGGCCCCAAGGGTATTTTCCAAGGTCCTAGCATCAGCTCTTCAGCCTCTCAGAAGTCAAGGGATACACGTCATTTCATATCTAGACAACATCCTGATCCTAGCAGAAACATGCCTCAGGGCGATTCAGCTGACCCATCAGACTATGGATCATCTGCACAGATTAGGATGAATGATACAGGAGGACAAGAGCCAGCTACTCCCTTCCAAAACAATGACTTATCTGGGTCTACTAATAAACTCCCAGACAAACACAGTTCATCTGACAAAGGACAGAGTCAAGCGTATCATCAGGTCAGTAAACCTCTTCAAGAGAAGTTTAGTTCATACATCCCAGGATTTCATGAAATTATTGGGCAATCTCACATCGGCAACGCAAGTTGTTCCTTGGTCACAACTTCATATGCGCCCAATCCAGTTCATCTTTTTAAAATTTTGGAACAAAGATTCTGGGAATCTTTCCCAAAGGATACCCCTACTCCCATCTACAAAGAAGGAGTTGGGATGGTGGCAGGAGAAAAAGAACCTCATGATACCTTTAAGTTTGCAGGATCACGAATGGGAGATTCTGACAACAGATGCCAGCCGGTCGGGCTGGGGTGGTATTTGGAGATCAACCCCCTTCCAGGGAAGATGAAAACATTTGGAAACCAGGTTACATATAAACATACTGGAGATGAGGGCAGTATGGTACTGAATCCAGCACACAAAAAGTCATTTAGTAGGTAAATGGGTGTTAATTAATTCAGACAACCTTCCCATGGTCATGTACCTGAGAATTCAAGGAGGAACAAAGAACCGCAGTCTTTACAAAGAAGCAAAGAGAATTCTCATTTGAGCAGAGGTATCACGGTGCCCGTGATTCGTGCTGCTCTGTGTCTGTCACTTGCTGAGTATTCGTGATTGGCTGTCTGTCATTAGCCCTCCTCACGCAGCCTTTTTAAACCCAGGTTGAGCACTTCCAGGTTGCCCTTTCGTGGTGTTTCTGACTCCACTCTGCCTGACCTGCTTCTCAGATCTCTGGGCCTGTTTCCAGTGTTCCTGTATGCTACGTTCCAGTGTTCCTGTATGCTAACGTTCCGGTGTTCCAGTGTTCCAGCGTTCCTGTGTGCCTGTATTCCAGGGTTCCTGTGCTCCAGCACCGTGCGGGTTAACCTGTACAAGTTCCTGAGTCTCGCGCTCCAGCTGTCGCTTCGGCGACATTGTTCTCCTCGCTATTGCATACACATTGTTGGTTCCAGCATGCGGACACTGGTTTGCTCCACTAAACCTGGTTGCGATATACATTGTTGGTTCCAGCCTAAGGTTGCTGGTTTGCTCCATTAAACCTGGTGACGCTATTTACCATTAGTCCCAACGTGCGGACATTGGTTTGCTCCTGAACATCCAGTACTGTGGTCAGTCGCTGTCCACTTCCTTGCAGTTGTCTGATTTTCCCTGGCTTTAGACTTCTGCTGATTTAGACCTCTATACTTATGCTCTCTGCTGTCTTAGTCACCTGACAGCTGGTCTACTTGCTCAGGCTGCCCTGCCCGGTATTGGTGAGGCCGGTAGAACCTTGTCGATACCATCCTGTAGGTTGCCTCACCCGGTATTGGCAGGGCCGGTAGAGCCTACTACAGTACTCCTTTGGGCTGCCCTGCCCGGTATTGGTAAGGCCGGTACAACCTTGTAATTCACCATCTTTAAGGTTGCCTTACCCGGTATTTGCAGGGCCGGTAGAGCCCTAAACCTGGTTGCGTTACACATTGTAGGTTCCGGCGTGCGGATGCTGGTTTACTCCACTAACTGGTTGCGAGATACATTGTTGGTTCCAGCGTGCGGATGCTGGTTTACTCCACTAAACCTGGTTGCAATATACATTGTTGGTTCCAGCGTGCGGACGCTGGTTTACTCCACTAAACCTGGTTGCAATACACATTGATGGTTCCAGCGTGCAGACGCTGGTTTACTCCACTAAACCTGGTTGCAATATACATTGTTGGTCCCAGCTTGCAGACGCTGGTTTACTCCACTAAACTGGTTGCGAGATACTTTGTTGGCTCCAGCATGCGGACGCTGGTTTGCTCCACTAGACTGGTTGCGAGATACTTTGTTGGCTCCAGCGTGCGGACGCTGGCTTGCTCCACTAAATCTGGTTGCGATATACATTGTTGGTTCCAGCGTGCGGACTCTGGTTTGCTCCACTAAACCTGGTTGAGATATACATTGTTGGTTCCAGCGTGCGGACGCTGGTTTGCTCCACTAAACCTGGTTGCGATATACATTGTTGGTTCCAGCGTAAGGTCGCTGGTTTGCTCCATTTAACCTGGTGGCGCTATTACCATTAGTCCCAACGTGCGGATGTTGGTTTGCTCCTGAACATCCAGTACTGTGGTCAGTCGCTGTCCACTTCCTTGCAGTTGTCTGAGTATCCCTGGCAATAGACTCCTGCTGAGTAAGACCTCTATACTTATGTTCTATGCTGTCTTAGTCACCTGACAGCTGGTCTACTTGCTCAGGCTGCCCTGCCCGGTATTGGTGAGGCCGGTAGAACCTTGTCGATACCATCCTGTAGGTTGCCTCACCCGGTATTGGCAGGGCCGGTAGAGCCTACTACAGTACTCCTTTGGGCTGCCCTGCCCGGTATTGGTAAGGCCGGTACAACCTTGTAATTCACCATCTTTAAGGTTGCCTTACCCGGTATTGGCAGGGCCGGTAGAGCCTACATTCATCTTTCCATTGGGCTGCCTTGCCCGGTATTGGTAAGGCCAGTAGAACCGGTATACGTCATCTCACGGTTGCCTTACCCGGTGTAGGCAAGGCCGGTAGAGCCTGTCATTAAAACTGTCATTTGGGTTGCCTTGCCCAGTATTTAGGCAAGGCAGGTAGAACCTATTGTATGTTCTATTACTGTTGTATTGTTATGTATGTTTACCCTACGGGGACTGCCTTTAACTTTTAATAAAGTTAAGTTATTTTACCAAACCTTAAGTCTGAGAGTCTTCAAAAACCGTGACAAGAGGCAAACGTCAAAAGCATCACGGCATCTCACATTGCAGGGAAGAACAATCCTATCTCAGACTATCTCAGCAGGACATCAATAGACCCAGGAGAATTGTCTCTGGATTCTCAGGTCTTCAATCAAATCTGCGAGAGGTGGGGAGGCCAGAAGTAGATCTGATGGCCTCAAAAGAGAATGCAAAATGTCCAGTATACCTGTCCAGATGGAAGGACCAGAACTCAGCGGGATACAATGCCCTCAGTCTGCCTTGGAATTACAATCTAGCCTACATATTCCCTCCAATTTCGATCATCATGGATGTCATCAGGAAAATCAATAGGGACCAGCTGGATGTAATCCTAATTGCTCCCCATTGGCCCAAGAGACCTTGGTTTTCTTTTCTAGTGACACTATCCATAGCTCCTCCATAGGAACTCCCTCTAACTCCCAATCTACTAAAGCAAGGACCAGTTTGTCATCCAGATCCTGCCTTTTTACATCTGACGGCTTGGAGGCTGAGAGGCTCATGCTAAAGAAACAAGGATTGTCACATGCAGTAGCTAATACCATCATCTCTGGCAGGAAATCATCAACTTCCAGAGTATATTCAAGAGTTTGGTCCACCTTTTCTACTTGGTTTAAAACCAAATTCCCTCAAGATCCTAGGATTTCTGTTCCTAGAATTTTGGATTTTTTACAGGAGGGTTTCCAGTTGGGTCTGAGGCCTGCTTCATTCGGAGTACAGGTATCAGCCTTATCAGCTATCCTAGCGATTCATCTAACAGAGCATGACCTTATCAAAAAATTCCTGCAGGCAATTTCTAAAATAAGACCCATTATTCGCAGTATTATCCCTCCATGGGATTTGAATATTGTCCTTGATCAATTAAGCAATGCTCAGGCTTTTGAACCATTGTCTGACATTCATTTGAGATCTTTGACTCTCAAGGTGTTTTTTTAACGGCCATAACCTCTTCTCGCAGAATCAGTGAGTTACAGGCCTTATCTTGTAAAAGCCCCTACCTGGTTTTAGATCAGGTGGTTTTGAAACCTAAACCTTCTTTCAGGGGGAAGGTCATTTCAGAGTTCCACCTCAATCAGTAAATTACTCTGCCATCCTTCTGCCCAATCCTGTTGCGGATAGAGAAAAACAATTTCACAATCTGGATTTAGTCCGGGCTCTCTCTATTTATCTTAAAAGGACAGAAGATTTCAGACTTTCAGATTCCCTGTTCAATTATTTCCAGGGAAGACTAAAAGGCAAGGCAGCCTCTAAGGTGTCTATTGCTAAATGGATTATTGAGTGCATCAAATTATCTTATTCAGAGAATGGCTTGCAAGTCAAAAAGATCCTTAGAGCCCATTCCACTAGGCCGTTGCTTCTCCTGCTGACATTTGTAAAGTGGCCACTTGGTCCTCCTTATCTACCTCCTCTAAACATTACCATCTGCATGTCTTCGCTTCAGCAGATGCCAAATACGGAAGGAAGGTCTTGGAGGCAGTCATTCCATCATAAGATGTGGTAGTACCTTGTCTATATTGTTATATTGTTTTATTAATTTGGTTCTCCCTCCTTTCCTGGGCACTGCTTTTTAAGTCCCATTTCTAATGCCGGGGAGGGACACAGAAGAAATTAGAAATTTTCCTTACTATTATTTGTATTCCTTCTGTGTCCCTACATGGCATACCCTACCCTTCTATAACTTGTCTACTTTATATTTTGCAGCTTGGACAAAAGTTAACTGAATCAGAGGGGAAGGAAGGAGTCTTTAAAGTTTTGCGCATGTCCTACCCAGCTGGAGGGCGGAGACAACAACCCATTTCTAATGCCATGTAGGGACACAGAATAAATACAAATAATGGTAAGGAAAATTTCTCATTTATTGATTCAATTTCATCAGGCATAGTGTCCTATGATTGGAGGAAAGCTAGTGGAGTTCCATTGTTTAAAAATGGAGCAAGATACAAACCAGGACCTGTGAGCCTGACTTCCATAGTGGGTAAGATACTAGAAGGGTTACTGACTGACACATAACCATGTGAAGACAAACAATATTATTACTAGGAAACAGCATGGTTTCATGAAGAATAGATCATGTCAGATGAATTTACTTGCATTTTTTTAAAGAGTAAGTAGTAATTTGGACAGGGGAATTGCTGTAGATGTAGTATACTTGGATTTTGCAAAAGCCTTTGATACAGTGCCTCACAACAGGTTATTGCATAAATTAAAAGGCTTCGGTTTGGGTGGTGTTATCTGTACATGGATTGAGAACTGGTTAAATGATAGATGGCAGAGAGCTGTTGTAAATGGAACCTTTTCAAATTGGTCTAAAGTTATAAGGGGGGGGGGGTTACACAGGGTTCAGTCCTGGGCCTAATGCTTTTTAATTTGTTTATTAATGATCTAGAAGTGGAAATTGAAAGTAGCATCTCAATCTTTGCTGATGACACTAAGCATACAGAGTTGGATGTTTTTTTTCTGCAGAAGGATTTAGATAAACTGAGTAAATGGGCATAAAAGTGACAGATTACATTTAATGTACATAAATTTAAAGTAATGCATTTGGGCTGTAGAAACAAACCTGCTACATATACTCTAAATGGGAAACAACTTGGGAAAACCTCATTAGAGAAAGATTTAGGAGTTACTGATAGACGATAGACTTCACAGCAGTGTGCAGAGTCACTCGGCTGCTGCAAGAGCAAATAGAGTACTAGCCTGCATAAAAAGAGGTATAGATACAAGGGATGCTAATATTATCCTACCTCTGTATAAATCCTTGGTTAGGCATCATCTAGAATATGGAGTACAATTTTGGGCGCCAGTTCTTAAAAAAAACGTTGTTGAACTGGAAAAGGTGTAGAGACGTGCAACAAAACTGATAAAGGGATTGGAGGATCTGAGTTATAAAGACAGACTAGCCAAACTGGATTGGTTTACATTAGAGAAGAGACGTCTAAGGGTTGATGTGATTACCATTTACAAATACATTCAAGGTCAATACAAAGAACTAGCCAATGAATTATTTACGCAAAGACCTGAGCTAGGAACAAGAGGTCATCCATTAAGACTAGATAAAAGGTGCTTTCGACTAAAACAAAGGCAGGTGAGGGCGTTAAAGCTATGGAATTCTTTGCTTCGGCATGTTGTACTTGCAGATAATGTAACTGCTTTCAAAAAAGCAGTAGATGCCTATCTAGCACAGAACACTATTGAAAATTATGACAGTTGGCTTCAATGCAGATATGATGTTGATCCAGGTATCTATCTGACTGCCATTTGGAGTCAAGAAGGATTTTTTTTACCCACTTGGGGCTAAATTGGAAATTGATTCAGAGGACTTTTTTTTCCCTTCCTCTGGATCAACAGGGGTGTTTTTGGCATGTCTATTTTTAGCCTCATCAACTATGTTACTATGTAGATATTTGTCTGCTCATAAAATGTTCCAATGTCTGTGTAATATTTTTTTTATGTTTCCTGAACCACTGATAAATTTGGTGATAAAAGACAGTGTATCACGGTCCCCGTGATTTTCTGTCAATCTGGCCTGATTTGCCTGTGCATTGGGGGAGAGTGATTGGCCCGCCCAGGATGTGCCGTTATATGCTGGAGCTTGGGCACTTGTCAGTGGCCCTTTCATGGTGTTCCTGTTGCTGCGCCTTGTTGCTGTATTCTTGTGTCTCCCGTGTACCGACCCGGCTAGTCTGACTCTTCTCCTGCTTCTGCTCCGTGATTTGACCCGGTTCTGGCTGACGACCCTGCAACGTGATTTGACCCGGTTCTGGCTGACGACCCTGCTCCGTGATTTGACCCGGTTCTGGCTGACGACCCTGCTCCGTGATTTGACCCGGTTCTGGCTGACGACCCTGCTCCGTGATCCGTTCCGGTCCAGCCTGCTGTTCCGGTTGCCGTTCTGGCCTGCCTGCTGTTCCAGTTGTCGTTCCGGTCCTGCCTGTTGTTCCGGTTGCCGTTCCGGTCCTGCTGCTGTTCCAATTGCTGTTCCGGTCCTGCCCATTGTTCTGGTTGCCGTTCCGGTCCTGCCTGCTGTTCCAGTTACCGTTCCGGTCCTGCCTGCTGTTCTGGTGTTCCTGTATCATTCCGGTCGCTCTGGCGACATTCTGAACTGTTTAAGAGACTCACTGTTCATCTCATAAATCAATAGCTGTAGCCTGAGGTTGCTTTGCCTTCTGCTGGTTGCCAAGGTGCTCGCTCCTGTACAGAACCACTTAACCCTTGCAGTGCCTGTAGTCTCCGGTCTAGTTCCTCCGTTATATCTTGCCAAGCATACGTTTACTGACTTGAGCCTTTACTCTGAGTGCTTCTGTGTGTCTCTCATCCACCCTCAGAGCCTTGTCTGCTCCGTGCTCATATTCTGGTAGCCTGTTCGCTCCCACTGTGATCATTTGGAACGGCACCAGAGGGGTGTTCGGGCTCCGGCCCACATACGCTAGAAGTTACATTTCCCATTGCACTTCAGAGGGTGCTGGCTCTATTACAGCTTGTGCAGAAACTGTCTGAAATAGCACCCAAGGGGTGTCAAGGCACAATCCAAGTGGCACACGCAGGGTTACTACTTTTCCCAGTTAAGGGCGATTCTGGTTCTGATCACTTCAGAGTTGGCAATAGCATTCCTCTGTAGCCCACGGTGGTGGTATCGGCTCAGCTCTGGACATTGGGGCGCCTTCTATACCAACTTGAGAGTGTATACAGTGCAGTCACTTACTTCTATCCAGCTATTGAGAGACTGTGTTCCAGAGACTGCTATTTATCCCAGGCGTTGGCCAATCTTGTTTATATCTCTCCTGTTGCATTTGTTAACCCTTTGGGAGAATATTCCCTATCCATACATAGCACCTATCACTACCATTGTGTGCATTCACCTTGTCAGTATTGTTATTACTGCTATTCCTGTGCTGGCCCGTAGGGGCATTGTTTTATTTTCAAAAAAACTGTGTTTTTACTTCATACCCTGGTCTGAGTGTCAGAAAACCGTAACACAGTGTTGGTTTGAGTTTCTTCTTTTTGGTTTGTTTTTAGATTCCTCCTGGTGGTAACAGATCTTCTCTCTTCTTAGCTTTAACCTTTTCTAAGGCTCCATCTATTATTGTAGTTTAATATACTTTCTCTTTAAGATTTTGCTTCAGACCTGTGGCTTATGATAGAAATTCAGTGTCCTCACTACAATTCCGTTTGACACATTGGAATTGGCCTAGCGGGACATTGTTTAACCAGAGTTTTCTGTGGTTACTGCTTGCTTGAATATATCTATTCACATCCACTGTCTTATAGTGTGTTCTTGTTGTGATTTGATTCTCTATAGTGATATTAATCTCTAAGTCTAGGAAGACAACATATTTGGTGCTGTAATTTGATGTCAAATCTAGGTCCAAATGAATGGCGTTAATTTCATATAAGAATTTTTTCAAAGATGTTTCTCCATTTTTCCAGATGAGAAAGATATCGTCGATGAAGCGCATGTACAATAATAGATCTTCTTTATGTTGTTTCCAGATGTATTGTAGCACCCAGTATCCCATAAATAAATTGGAGTAACTGGGAGCAAATCGTGTTCCCATAGTTATTCCACAGGTTTGTACATAATGCTCTTCTTCAAACATAAAATGATTGTGTGATAAAAATAAATTGGATTCCATCTAGGATGAAATTTCTATGTGATTGGGCCATATCATCATGTGCTTCCAAGAAATAGGTTACTGCTTGTATTCCTAAGTGGTGGGCTATGTTGGTATATAAGGCCGTAACATCACATTACTAGAAGGTATCCGTTTTTCCACTCTATGTTCTGCAATTTCTCCAATACGTATCTTGTATCTTTTGTGTAAGATGGTAATTTTTTTACATATTGCTGTAAATGAAGACCAATTAGTTGTGAGAGGTTTCTTGTTAAAGAGTTTATTCCAGAAATTATGGATCTTTCTGGTGGGTTATTCAAGTCCTTATGGTAAGTGATAGTATACTGGTATGTTGGGATGATCATTTTCTAAAAGAACTGGCTACATTAACTAACAAAAGAGTAATGGCTTTTGAACAAGAAATAGTTAAAACAAAACAAAAGAAACTACAAAGCGACAAAGAGGATTATAAAAATAATAGAATCAGAAATTGGAATCAGAAAAGAACAGCACAAAATACTGGAAGATACAATTACCAGCAAAGACAAAATAGATACAAAACTATACTTAACCAAACTACGAATAATGACAAAACAAATAAAAAACAACAGTAAATATAACAGGATCAAACTTAATACCACCTACAATCAGTACCAATGACATGCAGTAAATTAATCAAAGGTCATGTACAATATCTCTATATCTGGAAATCATTATTGAAACAAAGAATAAATATCGAGCATTAGAAGAAATAGAAACCATATCAAAGGAAGAAAAACAAGAAGAAAGAGGAAAAAAAACAAATCTTTTAGGGAACTCCAAATTCTCCAACAAGAACAAATTAGACAAATTGGAACCAGTTCCTAAGGAATACTCAATCTCTGATAAGAAGAAAACCACAAAAGAAGAATCTCTAAAGAATGATATTTCCATTATCCCAAGACACCACAAATATCCATCAGGACACCACAAACATCTACTCTTATAACTATCCTCCTATATAATAATTCACTAGAAAGTTTGTAATGATGCAGTCATGCGTAGTAGAGACTGCCCATGACGAGGCTGATATGGAACAGGGTGCTCCGAAGGAGCGTCTAGCTCTGTATCAGCTGTGGTGTGGGCAGTCTCTACTGAGCATGACTGCACCATGACCTGCTGGCACTGTACCATACAGACATAATTCACTGGAATAACAGGACAAAAGACACCAGCTACATCACACAATACTGATATAGGCACTATACCTAAACTACATAACCAAGGACAAGAGGCATATTTTTATCCCAGGACACAACACCACTTATCCAGAAATGGGTAAAGCAACAGTGGAACAGATGTCACACGTACAGAAAACCCCCAGGAAGGAGAAGCAGAGGAATAAGAGGAGGTAGCAAGATTAACAAAAAGGAGACACCAGCGGCAGACAAATGTGCAGACACAAGAGGCATCTACAACTTAGCCAATCATCACCTCTCAAAAGAAGATATCCACCTATTACAAAGAGGACTTACATTTGCCCCAAGTTATAAGACTAACCACTTTGAAATTTATGTGGATGTCCAAAAATACATTAGAAAATTAACGCTGAATCGACATTTCAATATGAAAGAAAAATCGAACACTTCACAAATCAATGAACAAACCTATATGAACAACAATAACACCCAGGATTCAACTGCCATCTTGGATCTAGCCATTTTGTGTGGAGGAAGGCAATGTAGAAATATCCCAGAATTCGGAGGAAGAAACATAAGAACAAAAAAATCAAACATAGTAATCTGAAAGCAAAATCAAGATTTTACCCAGTACAATCAAGGGAGCCCTTTATAGAATCATTTATGGAACTGGTATTAAGAGATCTTCAGAAATTTGAAAAACCATTGAAAACAAAGAAGAATCTAACAAAAATGGATGTAAACAATTTAAAACAGCTAATGGAAAATACCAACATAATATTCTGCAAAGCCCTAGTAACACAAACTAGAGATCAATATCTAAAAGAAGCAAAAAGAATACTGGAAGATGAAAAATTCTATAAAAAAATTAAATCATAATCCCTCAAAACAATACCAAATAGAATATAACCAATTAATACAGCAGGCATTCTCAGAAACAATAATAACCAAACAGAAATTACAATTTTTACAAAATGATCATCCCAACATACCAATATAATATCACTTAACAAAAATCCATGTGGACTTGAATAAACCACAAGAAGGGCCCATAATTTCTGGAATAAACTCATTAACAAGCAATCTCTCACAATTAATTGACTTTCATTTACAGCAATATGTAAAAAATTACCATCCTACACAACAAAAATACAGGAAATGTATTGGAGAAATTGGAGAACATAGAGTGGAAAATGGATACCTTCTAGTAAAATGTGATGACATGGCCTTATATACCAACAGAGCCCACCACTTACGAATACAAGCAGTATCATATTTATTGGAAGCACATGATGATATGGCCCAATCACATAGAAAAGTAATGCATTTGGGAAGAAAAAATCCCAATGCTTCTTATGAACTTATTGGAATCATTTTAGGGAACTTGTTGCTAGTGAAAGACCTGGGAATCCTTGAATACTACCAACTTGGAAACAGTGGCCAGTGTCAATTAGCAGTAGCAAATGCAAACAAAGTCCTGTCTTGCATAAAGAGGGGTATTGAAGCAAGAATGGATAACATAATTTTGCCTTTGTACAATCACTGGTAAGACCTCACCTCGAATTTGCAGTGCAGTTTTGGGCACTAGTTCTGAAAAAGGATATTCTAGAACTAGAATGAGTACAGCGAAGAGCAACAAAATTAATTAAGGGAATGGAGGACTTAACTAAACTAAGAGGAGATCTTATCACAGTGTACAACTATATGAGAGGTCAATACAGGGACCTTTCTGGTGAGATATTCATTCCAAGGCCTGATCAAATAACCATGGGACACCTCTTGAGATTAGAGAAAAGGAAGTTTCAACTTCAGCAGAGGAAAGGGTTTTTACAATTAGGTCTCTTAATTATGGAATTTCTTGCCTAAGGATGTGGTTATGACAGATACAATGGATACTTTTAAGAGAAGATTAGATACATTTTTTTCAAAATGGAACATACAGGGTTATAGTGTATATTAGTAGGCAAAACAGGAAAGTCTGATAAAGACTAACTTATTAGGCAGCAGGAAAGCTATATAATCCTCGTGACTCTGGGTTATGAGGCAAAGGTTGAACTTGATGGGCTTGTGTCTTTTTTCAACCTAATTTACTGTGTTACTATACCTGTTTATAAACTGTTTGAGAAATCAGTTAGAAAGTCTGACTAATTAGAAGTAGAGATGACTATGATCCTGTCAGTCATCAGCATTGTCATCACTTCCAAGTCCAGCCCCACTGAGACACACACACTATTGTTTATTTTATTTTTTTAAGTTTGAAACAAGTTTATTGGGAGTTAAAATTAGTAAAATGAAATAGAAGGAATCAATAATATCATAGATTGTGTTAACATTGAGCATTTTCTAGACACAAGCCACAATCTCAAGAAAGAAAATATTCAAGAGTCCACTATTAAGACTAATGGGACATTAAAAAAAAAAGAAAAGGAGAGAAGATGGGAAATGAAGGGAGGGGAAGGAAAAGCAGGGCCGGACTGGCCTACCGGGATCCCGGGAAATTTCCCGGTGGGCTGCTCTTGTTCTGGGGCCAGTGCCGTTCTACTGTACTAAGTGAATGGCTCCTCATCCTTCCCCTAGTGCAGCACTGTGTTGCTCTCCCTTGGTGCTAAGCAGCTGGTATAAATATGCTGCCCAGTGCCGCTTTTGCTTTGCAAAATTGAGGGTAGGGGAAGCCTACACTCGGCGTGGGAGCTCTGATCCATACGTGCATTGTCTGTACAGCTCCCTTTGCGCACCATTTAGAGGTGCTGGGAGCCGGATGGTGACGTCACACCGACCCAGGCACCGCTGCAGGGCAGGCAAGGGAGCTGTACAGTCAATGCAGGTATGGATCAGATTTCCCAAAGTAATTTCTCTGCCAGGAACTCATTCCACCAATATAAGGACTGCAAACATCCAAAAAATAACAGCTTTCCCCACCCTTCCAAAAAGCAAAATGAACTTTATAGATCATACCATTTGTGCAGTCATGAAGTGGGGAAGAGTTAATAGTTTCTCTCATATTCCTTTTATGCCGCTTAGCATTACAGAGAATGCTATAAAACTTTTTTTCAATTCTTTATTTTAGAAATATGATTTAACTAAACATACTGTATGAGGGTATTATGTTCAATTGCAGACTTTCTTTTCACATTCTGTTGCCCTTTTTAGTAAGTTGTACTGCTAGTGATACCAGAAGAGTCTTTAAAATTACCTAAAAACTTGGTTTTTGACTATTTTTATTTATCGATTTTGCCAAACCTACTGTATGTGAGTAAAACAATGTTTGCATTTATACTATTATTTCAGACCTGTGTGTATATGAGTGCATGCATACCTGTGTAACATAATGAATTATAGGGCTAGCATACATTTTTTTTCCCAGGGCTGCTTTGTATTCCCAGTCCGGCCCTGAGGAAAAGGGAGTGGGAGGGAAAATTGTCAGGGGGGGGTAAGGAGTGGATTGGTCAGGTCCAGGTAGAGGGTGTAGCCAAGGGACTGAAATGATTTAATATGTGGAAAAAATACAATAAAAACTAAGAATGAACTTATTGAGGAGATGGAGGCACTAAGTTATGTTGTTAGGAGAACCAAAATGAACAAGTTTTTTCAAAGGATGGAATAGAGTCAAATGTGATAGAGAAATATATTTCAAGGAATAACCATGAATCTATTTTGGAAACCAGTTCAGTTATGATTGGGGAGACTTTCGACTTCCATTTTAAGGGGATCATCAATTTGGCTAAATTATGGAAAAGTATAGTGCATATCTTAAGGATTTAGACCTCGGTCTGACATTGCAGTAATCAATGAGTAAGAGGCAGAAAATTGAATCTTGAGTAAGAGAAATACCTCAGGCTTCATTGATATGATCAATCATTACCTCCCATAAGGGAACAATAAGAGAACATGTCCACCAAATGTGAAACAGTGTGCCCACAGATGTTTGCAAGATGAGGAAATGCCACGCAGAGACTATGTGGGGTTCAGTACCAGTGAGATATGTTTGTAATTTTGTTCTTTTATTGCATATCTGCAGGGCAAATAAGGTGGAGTATCAGGGAGCATTATTGGAGGTCTAATGTGATAGATAGGTCATTTTCCCAATTAACAGTGAACTAAGGTTTTTGAAGGTTAGAGAGAGAAAAAATGAGGGTATATAAGAATGATAGTGGTCTCCTCACTGAAAGCACGTGAGTGATCAAATTTAGTAAGCTCTCTGTGTTGAAAGCCACTGGCTTAGTGTTTGGTTTAAAGGGAGACAAACCAAGGAAAGTGTCTTAGACCTGTGTCTGGTTGAGTAGAACATGAAGGAAGTCAGGACTGCCCAAGAGAGGGGTGAAAACGAGAAAAAGCATTGTATTTATGCCAGGTTCATGGAATATGTCTGAAAATGGGATAGTCAGTGGTAAATAAAGTAACCTTGTCGAAAGAGGTCCATAGACGTTGCAGTAAGTCAACCCCCTTGAGGTTCTGGGATATTTATCTATTCCAATGAGCAGTTGAGGGGCCAATAAAATCATATAGCTTAGCTAAAGCCACCACTTAATAATATCTTAGGCAGACCTAAACGCCCAAATTCCAGCTTTGTGTAAGTATGTCAAGGTTTATTCTAGGTGTTTGATTTTTTCCAAAAGTAAGATCTAATGGCTATGTTAAGAGCTATAAGGAAGCTCTGTGGTAGATGGATAGGTAAGTTATTAAAGAGGTAAAGGACTCTGTGTAAGATCGTCATTTTGACTGCATTGATCCTTCCAGTCCAGGATGTGAAAGCAACTTTCCATCTGTTCAAATCATCTTTTAAAGATGTGAGCAGTGGTTTTAAGTTGATATCAAAAAGGAAGGAGAGGTGGGATGATATGATAATACCAAGATAGCAAATGTGGAATGGAGACCATCTGAATGTGTAGGAGGATTGTAAATGAGGTATAAGAGAAGGTGACAAACTGATGTTAATGATCTCTGACGTATTGAAGTTTATCTGAGCTTGGGAGAAGTATGAATACTGCTCTAGGAGGTTCAACAAGGAGGGGATAGAGATCTCAGGTTGAGAACCAAATATGAAGGAAATCATCAGCGTAAGCCAAGACCTTGAACATGTCATCAGAAGGGCCAGTCCTCACAATTTATGAGTAATCAGCAGAATGAGTAATCAACATCGACAATCCTAGTTACTTCTGCTGCCATTGGAAGTTTAGCACATACGACACCAACTACTAATATAATTGCAACAACTATCCCCAGTAGTAGCAGTAGAATCTCAGGAATCCCTCAGTCCATGAAGCTTACAGTATGGTGATTCCTCATCTAGTTTCTATGCAAGAAGCATGTGAGCAGGGAGAAAGCAGAATCACACCTAGACAAATCCTCATTGCAATCCCACTTGATGTACAACCACAGGTCTGTTTGAGGGACACATCATCAACATGCCATGACTGGCAGCAGTAGAATCACTCCTAAATATTTTTTGGGGCTGGGGCGCTGGGGAAATAATTGTAGAGCTCTAGATACATCAGAGAGAGTGCCAAGATTTTATCCATTTACTCTAACACCCATGGCTACTGAAAGATAAAATTTATGGGATGTGCTGGATGTAAGCAATGCCTATTCTGAAAATATAAAATTATAAAAATAAATACAAAGAGATATATCAGTCTACAAGTGATACAATATAATAAAAAATTCAATCATAAATGCTGCAATCAAGAAATGCAATTCAATCCAAGTATGATCAATAAGCCAATAAAAATCAATGAATGTGCCAATGAAAGCATTATATAAATGCTAGAAATGATCATGGATACAAAACATCCTGAGATAAATATATGTATGGATGCAAGATGATGTTTTCTGGTGATTTCATAGCATATCAAAATGTAAAAAAATAGATAAGATAATAAAAAAGCTAATGGAAAGCCTCAGAGTCCACCAAAAAATGCAGGCATATAAAAACTACCATGTATCCACAAAAATCCACATTAAAAATTATCACTAAAAAAGAATACACCATAAGATGTCATAAATAGTTGCGAATTGCCCCAACAATATATGTTGAAGTGAGTCGCTTATCTTGAGAATGTTAAGGTGGAATGCAATGGAATCGATGACATGAGGATGGATGACAATAAATGATGAGCACAAAGAAAGATGAGATGGTGGTAAAGATGATGATGAAAATGAAAGCCTCTCAAATTCTTTCAACAAATCTCTTCAATAGGAGGTGGCCTAATATATTCACTTATACATACATATTTTCTCCGATGCAAAAGATATAAGGACTTCAATCATTTTAACATCTTATTCTTGGAGGATTGCAAGAAAAAAGAAATCTAAAAGTGGGTTGATTTTTGATCGTATTGCGGCAAGCCGATTTTTACACCATAAGCGGATACGGGTCTCAAGCGCATCACAAAGAGTGGAGACCTTACCCAATATCATCCATTAACAGTGTCTCTTAGCTATAACACTTCTGTACTGTTATACATTGATTCTGAGACTTTAAGTGAATGTGGGTCTCTATCGCATCACAAAGCACTGAGACCTCATTGCACCTCTTTATAGGTACTCTCACAAGATTATACAGAAGCAGGATGCCTTTGAATTATCAATACATTGCTTTTTAGATCAGTAGGCTAACATCATTTCTGATTAACACAATATGGCTTTGTCCATACCACTACCACAATAGCAGTATTCTGACTTTAAAAATATACAGAAAGAGATAGGCTTAAATATTCAACTCCTAGTACAACAATTCTTTGGGAATACTCCATAAAAGAGAAATTTAGTAATCCTTATACTACTTCTTAAAGAGGACACCCACCTCTCTATATTAACTTTAAATATCGACTTTACTTGTATCCACATATCTATTGTTACAGTGAAGTGACAAAGTTGGTACACCTACTATTTCCATAATCTGTTTTTTACTTTTGTTTCCTGGATTTGTATTTTCAAGTATAGGATTATATTACAATATAGAGAGATATGTAATCACTATCCAACTCAAATCTGAAAAGAAACCACAGGAGATAATCAATCATTATTTCACATATACATGAAAGGTATGCAGCCGCATACCTTGCCTATTAATCCTATGAGTACCAGAGGGGTAGCAAACACATTGCAATGCGTTGCTACCACTCTGGTACTCATAGGGTTAATCATGAAATACAAATACAACAAAGGTATGTAGAAAAAAATTGGAGAAGAAACAATGTCAAATTTAAATGGAGAAAGAAAGTCATGGGAGCATTGTAAGTCGAATTTCAAAGGGGGGGTTAATATGTCGAACATGAACAATATTTGTCAAATTAAAATGGCAAAAAAATCACTAATTTGAATTTCAAAGGGGGGGTTAATATGTTGAAGGGGTGCACTATGTGTCGGATTTCAATAATGTGGGGAACACTACCCCTATTTCCTTGGACTTTGACATTAAGCATTTTTTTAGGTGGTAGTTGAATAGAAGCAGACAGCATCATTTTTGTTAGTTCGTAGAAATGCAATGTCTATGCCAGTTTTGTTTTACCGTGGTTCTGTAATAGAATACCGGCATAACACATGTTTGCAAAATACACATTGCTTGTTTTTAATGTAGCTCAGGTTTTAGCTCTGGTAATAGAATCAAGCCCCTTACGTGGCAAGGAGCATTCCGATAAATAGAGCTTAATAGCCTGTTGAGGATATACACAGGGAAAGAGTACACAGGAGACCCCCAAATATAGCTGTACTCCTCTCATAAAATATACAGTAGTACAATTCACAATTTTAGGTTTGATACGCTACTCCAGAAGTAAATAAATCGATAAATCAATTACACATATTCATACAACAAATAATATTATTGGAATGTAAAATGTAAAATAAATTACTAATCCGTGCAATCAGAGTATTAGTGAATACAATGTGACTCAGTAATATATCTCAAATATATGACCAAGTCATATACTAGGATATATATATATATATATATATATATATATATATATATATATATATATACTAGTTGAACAGCCCGTTACACGGGCCACAGTGCCACTGCCATCCGGTCGCAGGGCAGTCACGCGCAGTAGAGACTGCCTGCGCCACGGCTGATACAGAGCTGGACGCTCCTCCTCTGTATCAGCCGCGGCACGGGCAGTCTGTACTGTGCATGACTGCAGCACGTGCAGTAGTGTCTACTGCGCATGTCGTGGCGTTACACACGATTTAGCAAATTATTATATAGGATATATATAAAAGATTGAAATATTGAAATATAGTAAAAAATATCAGATAATTTAGCAAGGTAACATGCCCAGCATATATTGGGTTAAACCTCAAATATATGTATCCAGAGGTATAAGCTAGCATTATTTGAACACAGCAGCATAGCATGGGTTAATTGTTCGTAACAATTAATAACAATGCAGTTGGCTGCAGCGTATATAAATACCTGCCCCAAAACCTGTATAAAACTATGACAATTTGTGAGGAAGGTGATTTTGTCATATGAGATGGGCTCAATATGGCTGCATGTTGCATGTCAAACATTTGAAACTACCAAATCTGGAAGACAAAATATCCCAGACCAGATAAATTGAATTTAACTATTTGTCTGCTTCTTTCAATGTTCATACCTTCATACTACACATGGAATGAGATTAGCACACATGAATTAGACACAAGAACAAAGAAAAGGGCACCTCTTCGAGTAGTAAATCAACCAAGCATGTATCCCCCTCTTAACCCTTCTATGGGGGTACTCACATATTAAATATGTCTGACAGACACAAATATGCAAGACACACCTTAACAGCTGACGGGAGATATTTTAACCCATTTCCTCTTGGGCTCAATGGATTCCTCTGTGGCACATTCAGCTGCTCCAAAACGTTTGCCTGGTCCCACACTTATGTGTCCTCAGATGAACTTGAAATAAAGAGATAAAAATGCAAGTAGAAATTCTACACAAACAGTGCGCTAGAATATGGTGATAGATAGTTGAGTGAATAAGTGTATATTATTACTCACCAAATAAATCGTACCGGTGTTTGACCTGCAACAGTACTAATCAACACTTGCAATGATATTGTTGCTTGTCCCTGCTCAAGATTCCATCCGGATAATGACTGCAAACAATCTGTGGTTAACCGGGTATATTAGTGTATGATTAAGAAAAAAGGATTAAAATCCAGGCATGTTGAAAAATCTAAAAATAACTCTATTAATGGACAGAGTTGTATAAAATACTTATTAAATGCTCCTTTTTATCCTTATACAATGTCTCCTGGTATTCTTTGAACTCTTGCTCATCGAGTTGATGTTCAAATACCAGAGATGATTCTTCAGTCCTACATTTACCTGTATTAGAACTAAAAGGATACACAGACTGTATGGAGAACACTCCCTCAGGGTGGGAGTAAAACATTTGCTCAAGCAGTTGCTCTTTAGACAGAGAGTGAGACAGTAGACCAATTACTTGGTTCTGAAACCCAAATGTGTAGTATTCTGAATCCAGTGCATAATCTATAACAGTTCCCTTGTCTAAGGTGATATTATGTGGGGTTGTATTGTTTACCACAATGTGGACTGGTGTTTTACAAACACTCACCACAGGGGTATGGGAGACAGAAACTCCTAAATGTTGAATCCTGCTTGAGAGGCATAAAAATTCAGCAGGAATCTTGAAATTCTGACCACTATGGACCTGTAATCATATGGGGAACTAATTTCCATTCTAAACTAATCCACAGATTAGAGCTCACCAGATCAATCTGGGGGACAAAATGCTGTATTAAATAATTGCCTATATAGATCTGATGTTGGAGCTCCTCCACTACAAGAATCATGTGTCTTGCAGACCTGTGACCTAGTGATATAGATAACATACATCTAGCAACAACGACATCATCTTCTAAGTCATATACTCAATTATCATGTGGAGCAAGATACTTAATGTACAGGGGATCTCTTTCCTGCATAAGTGGGCGGTTACTGATGTTACTATGTTCCTGTTTCAAATTCAGCTTAGCCTTATTGATCCTTTCCAAGTCTTTAACTTGTAAGGGTACAAACAACTCACCACCTACATTGTCAATTTGCATTAGAAACTGAGAATGGTTCACTGGGTCCGTTGGGTCAGAGGGTGTTCTGTGAAGAGAGATTGTAAGGATATTGCCTTCTAGCTTCACATTCTGGACTTGCTCTTGTAAGACTTAAATGGAAAGGTCACCTTCCATAGATAGCATTTGTATCATGCATCTGTAATACAGTGAGGTTAGGGTTCTGTCTGTTGATAAAATGAACTTGAATAGCATCCATATTTTCCTCTATCACATGGTCATTCTTATGGGGGCATTGCAATGCCCACTCATATCTGATTGGAGTTGTAACCTGTAACCAGATGACATTATTCACACAGTCTATGATGAGGCTTAATTGCAATAGCAGATTAGCACCTATAATTAACCTGTTATAGGGGACCTCAACTACTATAGCTTTGTGTGTGAATGATTTGTTACTGGTTTAAAAATTTAACCATGAGGTTCCCAACACATTTAAGGGGTTACCTCCTACACTTACTAGGGGTACAGCAAATGCTTGAAACACAGGCTTTACCTTAGCACACAATTTGATGAACATGGGAACTGGACAGGATGATCACATTTGACTCTGTGTCCAAGACAGATGTGCTCATCAAGCAAAAGTTAACTCCCGATTCTGCAGATAAAGTCTTGCTATGCACTGTGTCCTGCTGCACAGCTGCAGTATCCCTTACACCCCTCCTGTTCCTTCGGCGAGTGCTGAAGAACTGCAGGGAAAAGTGGTAACATCATTAGGGATGGATTTCTGTGTGTTTAGCTGTCGAAGAGATAAAAAGGAGTCTTTAGTGTCAACTAAAGCATTTTTATCCTCTAAAGAAAGTGTATTTGCTTACCTATTTCTCACCTCTTTTACTAGAGAAAAACAAAAACAACAACAGAAGGGTGCCCTGATAGTGCCCGTTAAACTTCTAGGCACCAGATGATACAACAATAAAAATGATACTCACACTTGAGTTAATGGTTAATGACATACATCAAAAGCCAGCTATCTTATCTCAAATATAAACCAATTGTATACAAATAAAATAATGTTTCACAGCTCACAGGCTGCTTCCTCAGATCAACTGGTTTGATACAAACAAAAGACAAGATGGAGCAGCACTAACTAAAGCATTTTTATCCTCTAAAGAAAGTGTATTTGCTTACCTATTTCTGACCTCTTTTACTAGAGTCAGAACTGGTGGATTGCTGAGGCTGCTTGGACCCTTAGTTGTTAGAGGACTTATTTTTCTTAAAACTCTTGGGAAACTTAGAGTTCTTCTAGTTTGTGTTAAACCCCTGGTATTTCTTAACAAAAGGCTCCTGTGGACCCTTGGGATCTAATAAGATTTCTTGCCAGATTCAAATGGTAAACTTTCCTCAACTTTAGTTTCTGCTACACATTGGGGTGCAGGCTTTTTGTCTCTAGCTGGGGTACTCTCACTTTGCTGGGCATTATACAGCTTCAGAACTTGAGTGAATAACAAATATAATGGCAACCTGAGTGAGTAATCCCTGGCTAAATTAGTCTGCATTCAAGAAACTTAAAATTAGCATCCCTATCAGCTATGAAGTATGCACACTTCTGACAAGAATTGCCTGGGGCCCTGGACTGGTCTGCATTTTAATGCATATATTGTGCACTTGGCGAGTTTTATAGGGCCCAAATGCTAGGTAGGGGTGGGCAAAAAGTCCAGTCATGTTTCCACAAAACAATTTGTGAAAACTACGTTGTTGTACCATGAGTTTCCTGTCCTGTTTCTGAGTGTTATCTCCTGTATTGACCTGGCTCATCTTGCGACTTCCCTCCTGTTTTGCAGTTTGGTTCCACACTCATCTGATATCCTGTTACTGACCTTGTCTCCATTTATTTGACCATTCCTCTCTCTGCTGCCTTGTACTGCATTGCCCTCCCATTCCTGATCTGTCTTGTCTGACCTCCTCTTTGCCCCATCCGCCTGCCTCGTTGGTCCTGTACAACAACAACTATACTGCAGGTGGCTTATTGTTCTGTATCCTCTTCATCCCAGTGGGTAGCTGCTGCTAGCTGGATTGTCATCCAGGGTGCAGGCCAGCTCCTCCGGTCAGCACTAATCTATCCTTGTGGCCAGCATCTCTAACTCGGACTAGACCGCAGCAAGGAAACCCAGAGAGCAGCCACCACCAGCCAGCTACTTACTCTAGTCTTTGCTCCCTACTATCTGGCCCACTGTGGACTGACTTGCAGTACACCTGTATTGTTTGTTGTTGTGCTTTGTTCACAGTATTAATATCAAATAGCAGCCTGTCACATCTTTATGGGGAATCTACTTCACAGAGTCTAACAGGCAACTAACATTCGGCTCTTAGTCTCTCTGATCATCACAGATTTTTTCTGTTGCCAGTTGTTATGTTAAACTTACCCTTTGGGTGCTTTTAGAAGTTCCAGTGAATTTTGGTACAATAATTAATGCATTGTTAAACATATTAAAGGAAGCCTATCATTATCCAAAATATGTCTGTTAATATTGATGTTGGATTAGCAATTTCTTCAGATAGCAAAATGGATATGAGTTATGTATCCTTAATACTTATAAAATCATGTCCTTAATCTCAGGGGACTATTAATGAAACATGGACCATGAGTAGAGTTTGAAATGTATTGATGCAAGGAGATGATGGGTAGATTCACTAAAGTGTGATTTAGATGTGATAAGGTGAAGATAACCTCTCCAGTGATCTTACTTTTCCAGTTCTATGCTATTCTACGGAGTCAATGCACTGAGATTACTCTGCTCTTAAATATATTAGTGAATAGGCTCCATAGAATAACAAAGGAATTGGGGAAGCAATATTACTGGAGAAGAAATCTGCACCTCATCAACTGTTTATCACACCTTAGTGAATAACCCCCCATTGTCCTCCCTGCATAGTGTAAAGAATTGACCCAACTAGTGGCTTCTTCATGCTCCTGTCTTGTAGACAAACACAGCCTTTATCCCAATACTTAAATTCATATTTTTAGGTATGTGATGTATCATCAGAGTGTGGATTCCAGAATATGTTTGTTTTGATAACCTATCCTGCCAGTGAATAATTTAACCCAAATACATGATTGGCTAACGCCTTAATAACCACAACAGTAGATGAAACTACAGTTTGGCACATAGTAAAAAAGGGCTAAGTGTCAGTTGTTTAAGTTCAACTCACATCATGGCCATACAACACTTTCATGTTTATTTTCTTTGCTAAGTGGATTGTGAGTTGAACTTGAACAACATTGTATGTGGTGTGTATGCTTACCCATGGTACTACAACTTACACTGATTTAATATATGCAGTAGTTGTGTTCACTGTATCGTTTTGCAATGCATTGGCGACATCTCTGCCACTTAACCTGTTTAGAACTAGAAACATTCACAGACCTATAATGGATGAATAAGTGTGTTTTTATATTTGGGGAAACATCAAAAATGTTGCTTTTTTATTGTTTTTTAGGGGGACTTTGGAAGGGGCTGCAGAGGTGAATGCCCTCATAGACTTGTGAGTCTGGGGACTGGTGCAGGGGTCACACTGGAGGGGGAGGTGGTTGAAGTGGACCCCTCCGTTGATTGACGCTCCTTCTCCATCTACAGGATCTCCCAGTGATTGTGTTCCCACATTTCTACAAGCATCTGTCCCATCATGAAGAAAAGAATATCTCACAGCGATAACTTACCATAATACATATATATAATTAATAAAATGTAAATAAGAATAATGTCATGAATGTATAGATAGCAGCAGACAATGAAAGGGTTCCCCAGTCCCCCAAGTATTAGGCTGAAACCTAAAGTGCAAACGCAAAACAAAAAGACAAACCTCTGCTTCTCTATACAATGTGCAAATGTGTGCCCTGTATCGGGCATATATAATACTACTGTTAATAAATATGAGGATTTTGTTCAAAATTTGACCAAACCTTGTTAAGCTAGCCAACGTTGTCAAGGTTCCACAATATAATGTCAAGTACCTACTCTAATACAGCTGTAAAGCCCTATCTAAATTATAAACAATTCCTGAGGAGATGTTGTAATAAACGTATTGGAGGAGGGGGGAACCCTTTAAATATAGTGTTTTTGATGTTTTAAATATAGTATTTTTGATGCCTGGGATCCCTATGTTTGCAATTAAAAACAAAAGGCATACAATGGTTTTAAAAGGTGTAGAAGGAAACTCTGTATGCCTGAAATCAGTGGGTGCCCATCCAAGAGAACTGTGGATCCACCAGGCCCATTTATAAGCAAAATGTTCCCACAACAACAGGCAATGTGAGGAATAATTAATTACAAACAGAGAAGGTGTATAAAAGCCAAATACAGGCCAATAGCCATGTCTTTAAAGGCCTTTTAATATAAAAGCAAAAAGTGCAATAAAATATTTGTGTTATATTAGTGATTTAAATAGAATAAGGAAGAGGTAGCTACAATGAGCAGAGGGGATGTGCAAAAGCAAGAAAGAATAGCTCACAGCACTAACTTACTATAATACATGCATATAACACTATATTTAAAGGATCACCCCCTCCTCCAACATGTTTATTACAACATCTCATCAGGAACTGTTTATAATTTAGAAAGGGCTTTACAGGTGTATTAGAGTAGGTACTTGCCATTATATTGATGTACCTTGACATGGTTGGCAAGCTTAAACCTTTGAGTGCCAGAGTGGTAAGGAATGCATTGCTTTGCAATGTATTCTGTACCACTCTGACACTCAAAGGGTTAACAAGGTTTGGACAAATTTTGAACAAAATCCTCATATTTATTAACACAGCAGTATTATATATGCCCAATACAGGGCACACATTTTCACCTTGTATAGAGAAGCACAGGTTTGTCTTTTTGATCTCTCCCATCATGTCCATTATTCCTGTGTAGAACTGCCAGATCTCTATGGTGAGTATCGCCTGCTGAGCTTCCATTTCATGGAGGGTGTCTGTGTTCCTCTTCACATGTCTCTGCACCCTCCTCATGTACCTGGCTAATCTGTTGGACTCTCTGAGCTGCCTCCTCTGTATGCTCAGGCACTCTGTATCCATTCCCATGATTAGTCTATTAGTGGATGCGAATGTTGTCAGAGATGCTGGACTATCAAGTGCTGGTGGTGGCACCACAACATCCTCTGCCTCCTTCTGTTGACCATTAGTTCCCTCCACTTCCTGTTCTAGTTCCGCTGCAGATAGTGAGTTGTGTTGTGGGCCTGTTGGTGGGGGCCCAGTATGTGAGGAGCCTGAGAATTCCTGTGCCCCTAATCACATCTATCAACTCAGAACTTCCCATGGATGGCTGGCTGGTGGTGAACCGCTTCTGTTGTTGAGCATGCTGTAGCTCTCTGAAAAGGCCAAAGTATTCATAATCCAGTAGCCATGAGTCATACCGTGGCCACTGGTATCCTGATCCTTCCCAGCTGTGTATGGGGTCACGTGTGGGATCATTCACCAGCTGCATCCATGTGGGTGGCTGTGGTCTTGCACTGGGACCATATGCCCCATAATGTGGTGTTGTCACCACACTGGACATCCAGTGTCTTCCCAGTGGTGGTGGTGGTGGCAATGGTTGGGCCATCCAAAATTGGCCTAAGGTGGACAGAGGGCGGCATCCACCTTCCAGTCAGTGACGGTGGAGGGTGGCAGCCTATATTAGGAGGGTGGTGGTGGAGGTAGCCTATACTCAGAGGTAGGGATGGCTGAAAATTTTTGCCTCAAACTGAAATCAGCGAATAATGGTACTTTCTGCTTTGCAAATAATTTCCTGCAAAAAGTGTAATTTTTCTGCTTTTTCACATTTTTTTTTTGCCTAGCTCATTCAATTGAAATCAATGGGAACATTGACGTCATACACAACATATAGCAAATATTATTTTATTTCCAAAGGCATGGTATAAAAGGGGCATGAGGGTGCCTGTGCTGGTGGGCTGTGGGAAAACAATCAGTTGAACAGGGAATGATTTTTGGGGGGTTGTTTACTTGGATTGGGGGACAGTTAATAAAAAATAAATCCTAAATAAAATTAAACACCCCCATATGGTATAAAAGGGGAATGAGGAGGGTGCCTGTGTTGGTGGGTAGAGTCAATGAATCAATTGAACAGGGAATTTGTTTTGGGGGGTTTCTTGACTGCTATTGGGGGGACAGTTAATAAAAAAATAAATCAATAATATAAAATAAGAAATTTGTATGTAAAGTGATGGAGACAGGAACCCCCTGACGTAAGCTGCCGCTGTGGTGGACTGATGCTTGACTTGGTAGAGTATTTTGTAGAGGATGATTTGTTAGATTTGTTGTTAGAGGTCCAAGACCGGAGAAAGCATTGATTTGTAAGACTTAGACTTATTAGAGGCCCAAGCCCTGAAGAAATATTGATTTGTAGGACTCAAGCTTGTTTGGCACAAGCCCTAAGGAACATTGATTTGTAGGGCTTAGGCTTGTTAGAAACAAACCCCCCCAAATTTTTTTTTTTTTGTAAGACTACATTTTTTTTAATTATTATTATTATTATTATTATTTTTTTTTTTTTTTCAAAGCACAAGCCCTGAGGAAAAAAATGTCTTACTGGCCTAGTGCCAGCAAGTCATGTAGTTACCCTAGAAGGTGATGGTGAGCTAGTTGTTTCAATCATCCTGGAACTTCCAGTCTCTGCCTGGGTTGCTCTATTCCTCCTCCTCTTTGATCTCCACCTTGCCTCATGTTGCCTTTTGGGAGAGTCAGGGGGTTCATCAACATCGGTGCTTGATTTCTGTGGTGGGTGTTTGGCTTTAACATGTTTGGCATAAATGTCATGGTGTCTGTGTTTCATGTATGTTATCAGAGTGCTTGTGACTCTTTTCACTGACTTGTCACAAACTGTGCACAGTGCCATTGGAGATGACAGCTCTGTGCCTGCCCCAAGAGAAAAACAGTCCCACACCTATGACATCAGGGGGTAGGGAACAGGTGGAGAAAAATGGCCTCTTTCTTCTTGTCCTCCACATTCCCCTTCACTGTCTGTGGCAGTGGATAATGTTGCTTCTACTGCCTCAGATTCAGCACTGCAAATAGGACCAGGAGTATTGCTGGTACTTGCAAATGGAGCCTGTCCTAGTACCACATCACTTGTTGACCCCATTCCCGCTGTGTCCATGGTGGTCTGTGGCACACCAGCTTGCTCCTCAGCATCCTGCTGCCCTTGCAACTCTGCATCAGAAGGAATTAGAACAGTTGCAAATTCCTCAAATTACAAAATCTCACTGCTAGTGGTGGTGGTGATGCCCATCCTCATCCCTGTCTCCCATTCCTTCTCAGTTTCTTCTAAAAAGGCCATCAATGTCTCTTCCACCCCAGCTTCTCCAGCATCACCACCACCACCACTAGTCCATACATGCTGCTGCTGCTCTGTTACAGACATCTCACTGCTGCTTGGAGGAGGTGATGAGCAATTTGACAGAGGGTCCCCTAATGTCACACTTGGCATTTCTTTTTGACCTGAAGAAGTCAGACTGGCAGCAGTAACAGCAGGCACAGTCAGCTGATCTGTGCATCTGCTGGTGATGGTGGTATTAATTGTGCGCCTGCTCTCCCCCAAGAACAGTTCTGGCCTCTTAGACTTCAGGATCCTGTTCCTCTTGGAAACTTTAGTGAAGGGAAGGGGAGGACTGATCATGAATAAGCACGCTTGTCGCGTGAAACGCGTTGATCTTTTGTAATGTTTGTAACAACTGCTGTACTGACTCTGTAAGTCTCACCCTGCTCATTCTCTGTTTGTTCTTCGTTGATATCACAAACAGCAAGTATGATTTTAATATATATCTGAAATAAAGTGCAATGTTTTAGACAAAGTCTGTTTGGCATATATACTATGTGACAGTGGTGCGATATATGGGATGTTTTTTTGTTTATTTGTGATTATATTGAAGGTTTGGAGAAGCTGTTTTTCCCACACGCACACTGATCTAAGATGTTTCTTTATGAAGACGGTATAGTCTATAAGTTTGTGTCACATGTGGAAGGATTTACCAGTTTTCTTTGGAGCCGCTGAATTGTGGTTTGGACTTTATTATTATATATAAGGCGAGGACTCCCAGGGTCAGAGGAATGGTGTGGGCTCCCTTGACTGCTAATCTGGACGCTCTCAAATGTTTCCCCTACCACTCCGGCTGCTTCAACATTACTGCTACTACTGTCAACACCAACCACTTTAAATTCAGCCACAGAGTCTTCCTCCTCAGTCTCACAGTGACTAGTAATATGAGGATATTGTTGATTACCCTCTCCTTCACTCCTAATGCTAACAAGCTGCTGGACTTTAGTAGTAGTAGAACTAGCACTGGCAGGACTGCTTGGGAATGGCAAGTGTGACTTAGGGTCCCTTGCTGTCACACTTGGTATCATCTTCTCCTTCTCCTCTCCTGAGTATTTCAAGGCACACTAGCAGCAGGCAAAGTATTGGTGGCAGCAGATTCAGCACTGGCAGCAGGCACAGCTCTGGTGGCAGCAGGGGCAGCACGTCTGACAGCAGGCACAGTACTGGTGGTGGCAACAGGGGCAGCACGTCTAGCAGCTGGCAGGACACTAGTGGCAGCAGGGACAGCACTTCTTGCAACAGACACAGCAATGGTGGTAGCACTAGTATGGGCAGCATGTCTGACAGCAAGCACAGCACTAGTGGCTGCAGGAGCAGCACGTCTGTCAGCAGGTACAACAGTGGTGGCACTGGCAGCAGGGGCAGCACATCTTGCAGCAGGCACAGGCAACTGACCTGTCCTGCTCTCACTAGTACTACCCTTCACTTCCTCCCTTGCCATTAATTTCCCCAAGATCCTATGCATTATGTAGGGGGACTGGACAGCATTGGTTCAGTACTGATCA
Source organism: Rhinophrynus dorsalis (assembly GCA_037306005.1). Classification (NCBI taxonomy): domain Eukaryota; kingdom Metazoa; phylum Chordata; class Amphibia; order Anura; family Rhinophrynidae; genus Rhinophrynus; species Rhinophrynus dorsalis. Next base: position 424,913,989 of record CM074719.1, on the reverse strand, counting down.
CTTCCTCCTCCTACTCAGACTCAGTGGGCACATAATAAGGGTCCTTGTAGGCAATGACATTTCAATAGGATACTGAAGTAAACAGTGATTAAACCCTTAGAGGGGTATCCAGCACAGTGCATTGGATACCTCTCTGGCACTCAGAGGGTTAAATAAAGTAAATCCAAGTGCAACCCTATGCATGTAAAGTCGTTTTATGAAAACAAATAAAATCAGCCAGATGGCTACTCACATACTGAACAGAAAGAAAAGCAATGTCCATCACATAAAGGCACTGGACCACAGTGCTGGAATAGTTCCGCTCATGCAGGACCACTTTCTTTATATGGAGAAGCTGGATCTGTTTTCCAGGTCTGCCTGATGTAAGTACAGCCCCATGATTTTCAATGGTACTCCAGTCCACTTCATCAGGAAACAATCCTATTGTGCACCTACATAGTTAAAAATATATCAAGCGAGCTAGGTAGTGATGAAATGACAGAGCTTTTGATAAAATTATTGAAAACCTTATCACTCTAGTGAAATACAAAAACTCTGACTGAGAATAGATGGAAAGTATGGGTCCATGTTGTCTAACCATTTTCCTATATACTTTAGTTAACATTATAGAAATATAAACTTGAAGAGAGATAAATTACCCGCTGATGGGACATAGTTTTTTATTTCCCCACAAGAATTTTTGCGTAAAACAATATGATATTATTGCCATGAAAATTCATGCCTATAGAAAGCCTCCCATATAATTCTCTTTTTCTCTAACCCCAAGAAATTAACTATAAATTTGCTAGTTAGACTCAGTATATGAGTTTCTGACAGGCACTGATAGGAGTTGTAGTCTGGCAGCAGCTTGAGGGCTTTGCATTGCCCATCACTAAGGCAACCAGACAGTGAGACAGACCTCAGTGGTCAGTATATGTGGTTCTATGCTACTGTGGGACAAAGCTGTGGAGTTAGTATGAGTGATTCTGTAGCTGCTGTGGGCAAAGCTGGATGGTTATTAGTTTGCTGTGGAAAAAAGCAAACAAACTGCAATTTCATGGGAATTGTTGATATTAATAAAGCACCCAGGATGCTATTTAGAATTAAAAAATTGCAGTGGGAAGTACAAATCTAGAATGAAAAGTAAGTTTTGTAAATGCTTTAATTCCAGTTAAATTGCTTTTTATTGTGCATTAAACCTTTGAGTACCAGAGGGGTGACAAATGGATAATATTCTCTTTATCTGATGTTTGATAATTATTTCCATAGAATATTGTTTTTTTTTTAATTGCCGGAGTTGTGTTATATACATTTATCTGACAATAATGAAAATGCAATATTCACAATTTTTGTTTTTTAATATTGTCTGTCTCATTTAATTTACAATTTCATAGTTAATGGAGAATTGTTTTAAAATGTATATGGATAGTAATGTTTCACAATAAAATCAGCTCCAATTAATCTTCACAGTATTTGGGCCATGGAGAGTGTTATTTCAAACTTTAAGAATTGAAGTTTAAGAGTAATTGAATGATAAAGTATGCCCCTACCTCCCCTTTTACTGATGTAAGACTGCTCACCTCAGAGCACCAAGATGGTCCAGATGGATCGCAGAGAGGGACAATGTTCAGTAAGCATAAGGAAAAACCTGTCAAAGGGGGCAGGGTTTTCCTTATGCTCACAGTAAGAAGATTGTCCCTTGATGCGATCTGTCTGGTCCCAGAACCAGATTCCACATCTGAGGGGAGGTGGCTTACATTAGGTAAAAGGGGGGGTAATTTATCATTCAATTACTCTTGAACTACAACTCTGATAGTAATGAAATAACACTCTGCATGGCCCAAATATTATGAAGCTTAACCGGAGCTGCTGTTTTTGTGAAACATTACTATCCCTTTAAAACCAAAATACATGTAGCATCCAAAAGTTCTTTGTAATCGATCAGAAGACATACTGAACTTTGATTTCTTTCTTTTCGTTCTTTTTTTGATACATTTTTGTAAATGTGTCCACTCCAACTGTTGGTTATAATTACAGTCTCTTGTTACAATGAGCCAAGTCAGCAGGAAAGCATTTTTGCACACTTTGCTTCTTTGAATACCTTAATAGAAAATGGTGGCCTAGGGATCTGAGATCATTCACTATCACAATACTCACTGCTGTGCTGTTTAATGTATCCTAACATCACATTTTTCTTTTATAATATTTCCTTTAACTTTGTATATTCCAAATTTAAACAATTTTAATCCTCTGCATGATCCTTTACTTATCTTTTATTCTGCTTTCCCATCAACACATTTGACAGAAATAATTATATGAACAATAATGACACTTAGTGCATCTTAATTAGGTTGCTTTGGACTATATATGGCATAACATCTGCTAAATATATTTATCACCTATATTTTGCACATTCATAGTTAGATCTGCACAAAATAATACAATCAGGAATTCTGGCAACATTGTGTTAGAAGCATAATTGTAATTCTGCAAATACATTTGTTAGAAAATCATCATTTTATATATTTTATCTCAACTGTAAACATGTTTATTTATCCAGTATGTAATATGAAAGGTGTACTGTTATTTTACAGAATATTTAATAAACTGTCTGCAAATTCACATGAAAAAGACCCTCCATAGAATTGTTTTTCATACATGAATCATTGCAGACTAGTTGAAGAGCCATTACATGGGCCACAGTGCCATCCGGTCACGGTGCAGTCATGCACAGTAGAGACTGTCTGCACCACAGCTGATATGGAGTGGCTCTGTATCAGCCGTGGAGCGGGCAGTCTCTACTGCACATGACTGCACCACGCGCAGCCGTCTCTACTGTGTCTGACGGCTTCTGACAAACTTTAGCAAATTATTATATAGGATTAGTGCGTCTCCCCAAATACAAGTTTGTTCTCAGACTAACTACAAAAGCATTATAACAAAATATTGTTATATTTCAGTATTATCCTAGCACATCTAGGAGATTAGTATGGGTGGTCCTGTGGCTGCCAACAAGTGCAGTGAGACAAAGCTGGAAGTTCACTATATGTGTGTTTATGGCTACAGTAGGACAAGACCGGAGGGGGGGTTAGTATTTGTGGTTCTGTGGCTACCCTGTAGAATAAGGTTGTGGGTCACAGCAGTGATGGACAATGTGAGGCCATCAAGGCTGCTGCCAGTTACAACTCCTTTTAGTTTAGTGATTCTATGGCTACTGAGGGATAAGCATGAGGGGTGAGAATGTGTGATTCTGTGGTCATCAGTGCAGTGGGACAAGGCTTGGGGTTAGTATTTGTGGTTCTAAGACAGTGGAACAAAGCTGGAGGTCATGGCAGAAAAAAAACTGAAATTGCAATTTTTATTGGAATTCCCACATCAAGCGAAAAGTGACATTTTTATCGCTTTTCTCCTGTTTTTGCTCATCCCTGTTTAGAAAGTACAAATAATAGGGTGAAAACCTACAATTGGTTACGTAACATCCATGAAAGGAGGCACACAGGCATTCAACAGATGTTAACCCTTTAACGCCTTAAGGAACATTTAATATACTATGGCTATCACACAGTTTTTGCCATAAGGACCAGTGATGGCCAAAGCACGTCAAGTACATTTTACTTACAGCTGCCCTCCAGGAACACTGTAATTAAAAACAGGGACTAAAATAGACCTCTCCAAGTCTGGAGTGGTCTCTCTCAGACCCCAATGTGGTGCGTTGGTTCACGTAACAGGTCATGTGTACTGGCGCATCAAAAAGGATCAAAGGGGTCCTTAAGGGATGGTTATTTCCCAGGATCTTGGTCCTTAATGGGTTAAGGACAAGAGGAAGATGCACCCCTCCTGTCCTTAAAGAGTTAAAGAAATGTATTAATGGCAGACAAACAAGATAATAAACAACATCTAAAACTACACAATAACTAAGCCAAATGAAGAATCTCCCTAGCATACTAAATGGCATTGTCAATATGTAATAACCAATAGGGATGGGTGAAAAGTTCAGTTATTTTCCTGCTAGAGATTTCTTGGAAAATACATGTTTTTCTGCTTTTCAGGTGGCAAAATTTCCCATAGGGAAACCCAAATATATTCTATCTTTTTGCTAAGAGCACACAAAATCTCCCAAAAAATAGTTCCATGCCCTGCCAATGTTATTGAATGGGGTGAAGCTTCCTGCCCATATACTATCTAAACCCATAATGTCCTGCACTTTAGTGTGGTGTATTTTAGAAGAAAAGCATTGTGGAAGGAGACAGAGAGAGAGAGAGCAAAAAACTAAATTGAAATGAAATATATATATATATATATATATATATATATATATATATTCAAAGGAAGAGAGGCAGCACCAGTGGGTCTTATTATGAGAAATTTAATGAGCAATTATGCACAAACAGGGTCAACGTTTCGGTCCTGAATATGGACCTTTATCAAGACAATATTATCAGCAACTATGGCGTTTATTTTATAGACTAACAGAGAAACGTACTCGTGGCCCGCGGGAAGATGATGACGTCAGTCCGTATGACCGACGTCAACTACCGCAGCCAATAATGTTACAGGTACAGACGTATTGAGTTTGATCAGAAACAAAGTTTCACACTATCCAAACTGATTGTTAAGTAAAACGGAGCCAAAAACATTCTACACAGAACCTTCACATACAGTTCATTACTGTGAAATGGTGGATAAATCGTCACAAAAAACATAAATAATCAATCCAGTGTATATATCAAATGATGAGTGTGCAGAACAGAGAACAGTGTTGAGTGGTATAGTGACAATGTAAAGATACAGAGCACATCAACATAATAAGACGTAAACACCATCTTTAACTCTATGTGTGCCAGAATATCTGCTGTAAACTCCGGTTATGCTCAACAGCGTTTTTTAAAAATTGTAAATAGCTCAATGGTTAGAACGGGTCTCCTGAAATACAACTAGAAGTACCCATGGGCGAGAATATGAAGTGAACAAAAAATTCAGTATATTAAATAGTGGACATGATGGCATAGTAAAGACAACTGGATTCAAAAAAAGATGGGTTCCGAGATAGTAATGGTAGTATGTATATGAAAGATTAATACTCTGTATATGCCTAGTAAGATAATAATAATAAGTCAACATACTGACAGCCATTTGAAAACAAGGGGAATAAGTGAGCATAAACTCATGATTAAACCTGATGCAAACCATTGGAATCTAAAAGGATGATCATAGTTGACTGACTAACTAAATTGAAGATTAGTCAAGCAAACCAAATCCTAAAGATCAATAGAGTCAGAAAACACAACTGTTATCGAATACATCACATATATCCCATCCTGTAACAAGTGGGTATAGAGGCATAACCTCAACGATAGGGAGGATGATGATGCAGAGGACAAGTCCAGAAGTGGACAAAGATGTCCAATGTGCCCAGATCTAATATGGGGGGTTTTAATGACAGCAACCAGTACATATATGAGCTCTGTGTCCACCCGCCCTGGAAGGGCTCTCATAGGACGATGTTCTGGTCAGTACTAATGTTGAAAGTCATAAGAGGATTAATTATGTAGCCGATGCTCATAACATGAAGTCCTATAATAGGAGGGTGGTTGGAATGGCAACACCCCCAGAGAGGGATCTATGCCCACACCTCCCTGGAGACATGTTAGAGATCGTACCACCATAACATGCAAAATATAATATTGGGACAAAAGATTCAACTCTCCATCATCTAGGAGGTTTACTATCCCAATATAAAAGTTAATAAAAGCATGCATAATTAGTTTTGTCGTTGAGACCTCTTGGAACAAGAGTATTAAAGGGATAGTAATTAGTGTTGAGCGAGCGTGCTCGACCGATGCTCGGATCGGCTCGAGCATCGCTCTGCTCGGCACATGGCGTTACTCGTCGAGTACCGCCATGTGCTCGCCCGCCATGTTCGGGTGGCGGGGATCTGTGCCGGAAGAGGCACAGATCCGAAGACGCTCCGCTGGACCACCAGGGACTGGAGGTACAGGGGCATTGCGGAGATGAAGGGGGCATTGCGGAGATGAAGGGGGACATTGTGGAAGAGGGGCATAGACTCTATGCCCCTCTTCCACAATGTCCCCCTTCATCTCCGCTATGCCCGTCTTCCACAATGTCCCCCTTCATCTCCGCTATGCCCCTCTTCCACAATGTGCCCCTTCATCTCCGCTATGCCCCTCTTCCACAATGTCCCCCTTCATCTCCTCTATGCCATAGAGGAGATGAAGGGGGACATTGTGGAAGAGGGGCATAGCGGAGATGAAGGGGCACATTGTGGAAGAGGGGCATAGCGGAGATGAAGGGGGACATTGTGGAAGACGGGCATAGCGGAGATGAAGGGGGCATAGCGGAGATGAAGGGGGACATTGCGGAGATGAAGGGGGCATTCGGAGATGAAGGGGGCATAGCGGAGATGAAGGGGGCATTGACCAGGCACCCTCCCCTCATCAGAGCAGGGGGTGCCTGGTGTAATGCTCGTGTCGCCCCATTGAAGTCAATGGGGCTCGGGTGCTCGGCCGAGCACTCGAGCCTCAGGGGGTGCTCGGTCAGAGCACCCGAGCACCCGAGCATCGGGGTGTTCGCTCAACACTAATAGTAATACTTTGTTTTAACTTTATTTTATTTTGTAGGCATTAAAAAAACATGAAGAAGCAAAGTTCCCCTCCCCGCCCCTTTTTCCTAGTGTAAGCAATCTCTTCTCAGATGTGAGTCTGGTTGTATGACAGTACAGATAACAGAAGGGGACAATTTTCTTTGTATGAAAACAATGAAAGCCCTTCCCCCCTTGACAAGTTTTTCAGATTTTTCCATTATCTTAATTGAAGATTGTCCCTTTCTGCAGTCTACCTGGGCATCTCCCTTCTGATCTGGTTGAACAGGGGGGGATACTTTGTTTGTGAATATCTCTTAAACCATAAAGGTTTCAGAGATAAGACTTATATCATTCTTCATGTTTTTTTAATGCCTACAAAATAAAATAAAGTTAAAATGAAGTATTACTATCCCTTTAAGTTTATGTATCCAACGTTCTTCCCTCTGCATCAACTTCTGGTTTCTGTCACCTCCTCTATGTAGTTTCGGTTGGTGGTCAATAAGCATGTATTTAAGATCGGCAAGAGTGTGGTTTGCTGTAATAAAATGTTTGGCAACAGGTTTATCACTTTGTCGTGTTTGAATGGCTTGTCTAATGGTAGTGCGATGGTTCATAATTCTTTCCTTAAAAGGTGTGATTGTCTTACCAACATACATCAGACTGCAAGGACAGATGATAAAATAAATAACATATTTACTGTAACATGTAAGGCGAAATTTAATAGGAATTTTCCTATTGGCGTGAGGGTGTTTAAAAAAATCCCCAGTCATTAAATTTCGACAGGTGATGCAACCAGTACATTTATAACATCCTTTCTTTTCACTCGGTAACCAAGTGGAATAAGAACTCGTATAACAATGCATAGGATCTGTGCGGACTAAAAGATCGCTTAAGTTGGAACTACAGCGATAACTCTGTATTGGTGGATTATTAAAAATCCGCGGTAGTGTAGTGTCTCCTGCGAGAATTTCCCAGCGCTTGCTAATCACTTGTTTAACCAAGGCACTTTTAGGAGTGAATGTGGATGTAAATACCAGTCTGTCTTCCTGCTTTTTGTTCTTAGGAATAAGTAAATCCTTTTGTGAGAATGTAAAAGCACGATCAAAAGCCTGTTGTAATTGTGTCTCTTTATATCCTCTTTGTAGAAGACGATGAAAGAGTTCCTTTGCTTGAGCTGATGCTTGTTCTCTATTAGAATTATTGCGTATAATGCGTAAAAATTGTGAATAAGGTACCCCAGATTTGGTATGTCCAGGATGAAAACTCTGGTAATGAAGCAGAGTATTTCGATCCGTGGGTTTACGGTAGTTGGTGGTACTTAAATGATTATGGTCACAGAATAATGATAAATCTAGGAAATGTATCTCTTGTGGAGTAATCTCCCAGGAGAATCTGACTGGAGTCTAGTGAGTTAAGTTGCTGTACAAAAGTAACAAAGCTATTCGAATCTCCTTTCCACACGAGGAACACATCATCGATGTATTGTGCACAAAACAGAATGTGTGAATTGAAAAGAGGAGCAAAGTGAGTATTTTCATATGCTGCCATATAAAGATTGGCAAAAGCTGGGGCCACATTTGAACCCATGGAAGTTCCTGAGATCTGAAGATAAAATTTTAACTCAAACCTAAAGTAATTGTATGTCAAACAATAAGTGAGCAGCATCCTCAGAAACTCCAGGGGTGGTCTTTTATAAGTGATGGGCAATTGAGCTAGTGCCTTCATTGAACAATCAATACCATCCTGAGTTGGAATTACGGTATAAAGAGAATTGACATCCATAGTTACTAGTAGTATATTTTCATCACCCAAAAACAGAGCACTGATCTTATTAATAAAATCAGTGGTGTCCTGGATGTATGAGTGTACTAGTTTCACTGCTGGTTGTAGCCAAAAGTCCAAATATTGAGCTAGAGGCTGTAATAGAGAGCCCCTTGCAGATACTATCGGGCGTCCTGGTGGTTTATTTAAATCCTTATGTATTTTTGGTAAGGTATAAAATGGGGCACACCGGATGTTCCACCTTTAGAAAACCGAGAGTAGATTCATCTATCCAGTCACTATTCAATGCCATTTGTAGACTGTTGTCAATAGTCTGTTTGAATTCAGTCATTGGATCAGACGGTAATGATTGGTACGTGCATTCATCACTAAGTTGGGACAGAATCTCTTCTCTGTAATCACCATAATTTAAGATGACCACAGCTCCACCCTTATCTGCAGGGAGGATAACAATCGATGGATTAGTGGCCATATTAGTAATTGCTTGTTTTTCTAACTTGCTTAAATTATAGTGTACAGGTTGAGGTGACTGAGAGACATAGTCATTAGAAATCAGTCGAACGAATGTTTTAATTGAAGGATTCGTATGAATGAGCTCAAATGTACTTTTTGCACGAAAATGTGGAAAGTCTGTGGAGGTTCCACCAAAAAAATCTTTTAATTTAATTTGTCTTTGGAAACGATTGATATCTACTTTAAGTTGGAAGTCATCATCCTTAGGAGTGGGAATAAAACACAAACCCTTAGAGAGTACCAACATTTCTGCTGAGGATAAAGGGTGACTACTCAAATTAAAAACTATGTTCTCTTCGTTGGAGGTTTCGTAGTGACTATGTCTTTTTCTTTTGCTCCTTCTAGTGTGTGGTCTTTTGCGGCGGACCGCGTGGTCACGCCTAAAAAAGTTTCATTTGTGTTTTTCCGTGTTGTTGTGGTAGAGGGAGTGTCCGACTCAGAAGAGTTGCCAGAGGATGTATCCACGGTTCTGAGATTGGGTTTGGTAATTTTACGTTTAGGTGGTCTAGATAGAGTACGTGTTCTAGGTTGTGTGCCCGTGAGCCACCTATACACTCTATTTTCCTTATAATCACTATTAACTTTCTGAACCTTGGCTTTTAAATCTATGTAGTTCACTTCTATATGTGGATAAATCCTCTGTCAACTTTTCAAGCCATTTATTGTCAGAATCTGTAATGAGAGTGTTTAAATGTGCATCCTCAAAACTAGAGATTTCTGAGCGTGTTAATTTCAATTCCTTAGAAACTTCATCAATCACCATGATGTATTATACTTATGCTGTCATGCTTTGAGTATGCCCGCCTCCTTCCTGGGATTTGTAATGGATGTTTATATCTGTTTTACATTCGTGTTCTAACTTTAGTTTTGAGGAATTTGCTCATTTTGTATTATGTATTTATACTTACCAGGACTTTTTGGATTGACATAAGTGATTAATGCTTCCTCTATAATGGAATTCCTTTGAGTGCAGTGGCAATGCTCATTTTGTTATTTTTACTCAGATTTTGCCTGGGGGAGTGATGTTTGACTTAAGTAGAGGTACACAGTCATACTGTGCATATATTTCGATTTAGTTACCTCCTTGAGTTCATGTTTTAGTGCATGTGTATTTAAACCAGGAAATATTTTTCTGTAGTCATAACCTCCGTTGCCCATTTAGATCATCTATTGTCTGTGTACAATTGCACTTTCCAGACTACGATTGGTTAGTTTTGGTTCCCTGGGTCTTGTGTAATAGCCTGACGTGCACATGTCGAGCATTGTATAAAAACCTTCTTATTATATAGCATTTTTGTATACTATGTAGGTTACCATTTATAAGATCATTAAGATATATATATTTAGTATTACTAATGGACTTATTAAAACTTTTGGATCAGTATGACTCAGTAATTATGTGTATAGCATATATGGATCACATGATCTCAACAAACCGTTCCCTTTGGATTACATGTATTTTAAAACTTTCAGCCGCTATTTGCTCCTCATCTAATGAAGAAGCCATGAGTAAGGGGGTTGTTGTATTGGCTCCTACTTCCCCTCTGTTCTCTCTTATAAGCTTTATGCTTGATAAGTATCTTCTAGTATTTGTATTTATAGTTTTATTTTATTTTTTTGGTATTCACATTTTGCACTAGGGATGGTTGTGTTTCAGCTTAATTTCAGCACTTACAATTGGTTTATTATGATATTTATTATGCTGTATGGTATTTCAATATATATTTTATCTGATGCTCATTGACCATTGTTTGTACTCTTTCAGTGGATATATTTATTTATCTTACAATCCATGGGCAAATACTACTGATTTGTTGTTCTTAATTATGTACCAATCTTATTTACATCTTTTGCCCATTGTGCAGTACTGTGGGACTTATTTACATCCCTCTCACTCTTGTTCTTAATTGTTTCTTCTCATTTCTGTGGATAGATATTTTGTACCAATAAAGAGTGTTGTATTTTATTATTAAATAAACTGGGATTGAGTGCCTCATTTATGAGACTTGCTTTTTTGAGAGTTCTCTATTTCCTGTATGATAATGATTCTGGTTTTAAGCCTCAGAAAGCACCTCACTACTTGAGTGATTATGATCCCAGTTTCAGTATATCACCAGTGCTAACTCATTTTGTAGTATATGCTGGCACTAGCAGTGGTACCACCAGTGCTAAAGGGTCTGGGGGTCCACATTCTCCAGACCCAATGATGCCGAGTACCCAACATCGTCCTTTGAGATCTGGGGGCAAATTTTGAAGAATGCAGAACTATGTAGCTGTGTGAACAGCACAGGTCAGTTGCCTGTGCCTGCTGCTACTGCTACCAGTGGGCCTTCTTCTGAGGAGGAGGAGATGGAAAGTGTGACATCAAGAGACCCCCGAGTCACAATTTCCATCCCCAAGTAGACTCACCACCATAGAGCAGATAAAGACTGTTGTGGGTCCTCATGAAAGTGAGGGTGGTGCCAGAGCAGTTAGTGAAGAGGAGGGCATGAGGGCATTTTTGGTGTCATGTGAAAGGGAATGGGAGAAAGAGATGTAAATGGGGATGGGTATCACCACCACCAGCAGCAGTGACATTGGGGAGTTTGCTGCAGACTTTCATTTGTCTCAGCAGCAGAATATTTATGAGAGGGCTATTGTGCCACAGCCTGTCCACTGTGCCACTGTGGCCACCATGGGACTGGAGTCTTCAAGCAGTGATATGGGATCAGAGCCTGCTCCACTTGCCACCAATAGTCCTGGTCCTAGCTCCAGTAAGGATGTTGAGGCAGCAGCAGCAACCAGTGAAGGTGGTTGTGGAGAAGAAGAAGGCCCACTGAAATCAAGGATGTGAGAATTTTTTTTCCCTTGGGGCAGTCACAGCGCAGTCATCAGAGACTGTATTGTGCACTATTTGCAACAAGATTATGAAAAGGGAAAGGACATTGATTTCTTTGGTGGTGTTTGGCTTTAACATGCTTCACATAAATGCCATGGTGTGTTTTATATGTGTAATGAGGGTGGGAGGTGGGTTTCCACATCCAGGACCTTAGGGGGAGAGGAAAGGTGGAGAAGAATGGCTTCTTTCTTCTTCTCCTCAACCATCCCCTTCACTGGCTGTGGCAGAGGATGATGTTGCTGCCTCAGAATCAGCACAAAACTAGGGCCTGGAGGAGTACTGCTTCTGGCAAGTGGACCCTGTCCTAGTCCTGCATCACTACTGCTGGATATGGGGTGTGTCCATGATGGCACACTAGCCTGCTCATCATTATCCTGCTGCCCTTGCTACTCAGCAGTAGCAGGAATTACAGTAGCAACATGCTCTGCATTGTCATCACTGCTACTAGTGGTGGTTATGCATATCCCTATGTGTATCTCAGTCTCTCATTCCTTCTCATTTTGAGCTAAGAAGAACATTAATGTCTCTTCAACCCCAGCTGTTGCACCATCACTCTCATCATCATCATCACCAACAGTCCCTCATTGCTGTTGCTCTATGAGAATCTCATTGGTTAGATGTGATGACAAATGTGACAGAGTGTCCTCTACTATCACACTTGCCATCTCTAGAGGTGAAGAAGGCCGACGGGCTGCACTAGCAACAGGCACAGGCAGCTGATCTGTACTAATGTTGATACTGCTAGCCAGATCTGCCGTCCTCAGTATCAAGTCCCAGAGGCACAATGCTGGGGTAAGGGGAATCACAGGGTGAGGGAGATGGTTTGGGCCCCCTTGCTAGTCTGGATGCTAGGCTTTACTATCCCTTCCACCTCAGCAGGAGGATTAACAACAGTCCTGCTAGTCCCACCAACTGCTTCAGTAACAGTAACAACATCAACGTCAGAATCATCATCACCATCACTCCCTCCCTCCCTCACTCCCCAACACTCTGAATCTCTAGCTGCTGCATCATAGTAGTAGTGGGACTGCTTGGGGATGGCAAGTGTGACTTAGGGTCCCCTGCTGTCACACATGCCATAATCTCCTCCTCCTCCCCTCCTGAGTATCACAACAAGGTACCCTTGCAGCAGTAGCAGAAAGCACAGATAGCTGACCTGTATTGCTCACACTGCTACCCGCTTCTTCCTGTGCTTGTGACACTATTTTCCCCCAGATCCCAAGAGACAGTGTTTGGGGACTGGGCATCATTGGATGTGGGGAATCAGGGCTTACAGGCCCTTCAATTATGGTGTTTATCACTTCCTTCTCCTACTCAGGCTACCTGGACACATCACAGTCCTTCCAGCTCCTTGTTTTGGTTGACAGGTGCTCATAGTGATAGAACAAACTATAAACCTCTGCTGTCATAATTTTTGTAAATATACCACTGCAAAACAGCATATCACCCTCTCCCTATGTATCTTCTTATGTGGTGTTTCACTCCCTCGAATAGTTATGTTTTTGGCTTGAAAACGTGAAGTACATGTAAGTAAAGGTTCAAAAAAGTTTGTAGTCATTGAATAAAATAGCAAAAACTTTTTGGAAATCAATGCAAAGAGACTAAGGGCTTTGATTAAGGTGGATTTTCCCAACAAAAAACGCGGGAAACCATGCGAGTTTTTTGCCGGAACACAATGGGACCTTTTGCCCACTGCTAATCATGAATTCATTCTACAGGAAAAAGGCCCAGAGAAAATGGACATCGAAAAGTTCTAATGGTAATACAGTGAACTTGATCTCATGCTTGAAAACAATAAGATGATAATCACTGACTGCTCAGTCTTAAATTGTTTTAATGTTGGAATTGACCATTGATGAAGTCAACAAACATGAAGATCGACACTAGTCAGCTATTGAAAAATCATAAGAATTTATCACTGTCTAATCACTTCAGTGTGCTACAAGACCTTCCAGACACAGACATTTCAAATCACAATGAAAACATTATTGAGACTATCGTAGACATTGACCATGACCTCGCACCTACTGTAAAATAAGAAAAACCAACCCGAATATCAAAAGAAACAGTTGCCATGGTGAAAAAGAGACTAGAAATTAAACCAAATGGTAATATTAGAAACAGGGCAGAAGGTGTAGAAATGTGCAAGTCCATAAGGAATCTCATAAAAGAAGCACACAAGTTCAATGTTGATTTCATCAAAACGGCATGGGAAAAAAGGGCTAAAGAAAGAAAATTAAAAAAATTAATACATAAATAATAAAACAAATAAAGATGTAAGCTCTGTGACTGAGACAGACTTGATAGACAGCAGACGACATTGAGAATTTTGTTGAGAGCCAAGGCAAGACATCACACTCCATCAGTTGTATACTGTAGAGTGTAAAAACACACAGTAGTTGAATAATGTCCAGCAAACGCACAAGGGGACAGGATAGGTGGAAAGATGGAGCAGTGCAGGGACAGGAGAGCAAAGTGGTAGTTCATACTGCAGCAATGGTTGCTGTAGCTTGTGCAATAAATGATGATGATCCTTCTCCTCCCGGGATGGATGCAGTTTATCAAGGTGTCACCAATCACACTATGCCAGTCCCCCACCACCACTACCGCACACATCTGCCACATTGTAAGTTGTACACTAGGTTGTCATTTAAGCAGGAAGTTAGTGTTGTGGGCAAAGGACAAATGCACTCAGAACTTTGACTTTCAGCTACTTATTTCTCCACTACTGCCCTAAGAAGAAGTAATATTGTGTTGGAAAATGTTACACCATAGGAAACATAATCAAAAAATGTGGTGGAATAGGAGAAAAATGTGTTGCAATAGGCAAAAAATTGGCTGAAATAAGTGAAAAGGAGGAAAATTTTGCATTGGAGAAAAGGAAAAAACTTTAGCAAAAAAAAGCAAAAAATCATCAATTTTTCACGAAAAATCACGCAGGAAATTTTTCTCACTTTTCTCCCGCCATTGTCCAAGTGACAAAGAGGCTCCCTACAAAGCCTTCCAGTTTTAAATTGTGTACTTATTAATGGCCTTATTTTGCTTGTAAAAAAATGCTCTACCATGTACAAAGTCGAATTCTACCTAGTAGGGTCATCCATTTTCAGCTGGTAATGTGGCAGGGTGTTAAGCTCTTCTATGGAATGTAATGCATTGCGTGCACTGCAGGAGTGGCTAAAATGGGCAGAGATTTTGCAGCCAATATTGAGCTTCTCTCTGAGGGTTTTGAATTCTACCAAGAATCTGGTTACAACTAAATTTAGCACATGCGTAAAGCAGGGTACGTGCACCATATCACCTATTCTCAGCGCATCTATTTTGTTTGAGTCATTATCAGCATACAAAAAAATGTTTTTCAAGGAGCAAGGTACAAACCATTGCTCTATCACCTGCTCTAGTTTACTAAATAGGTATATGGCTTTGTGGAACTGTCTCTCAAAGGTGGAGTGCCAATGGTATGGACTATCCTGCTGCTACCTTTTAATCATCATCAACCAGAGTCAAGATTACTAGCTGTCACCTGATGCTCTAAGCTGGTGTTGCACACTGGTAGTGGTTGTAGAGAAACACTTTGAGCAGTCACAGTCTTATAGTTTGTGCTCTGCCCACTTGCTGTATGAGCTTTCCAGCTCCTTACACACCACTCTAACTGCCTGCTTGTACAATTCTGGCACAGCCTGTACCTGTGGCTCAGAAAGAATACAAAAGAGTACAGAAGCATGTTCACTTCTTGGCAACTTTGCCATTCCACGTGAATACTTTGAGATTATTTTTGTGAAGCTTTTGACAATAAGTGAGGGTTGGCAGTAGGGGTGGGGGTGGGCAAAAAGTGGGAAAAAGTGGGAAAAAATTCCCATTTTCTCCTTTTCGTCAATGCAAAATTTTCCCTTTTTTTTTGCCTATTTTAACACATTTTTCACCTATATTTCCTGTATGTACTACATTTCTTACTGTAATATTACTTCTTGTGAGGGCTGAAGTTTAGAAATAAGTGGCTGAAAGTCAAAGTTGTGAGCCTTACATCAACATATACCTTGAAAAATGTATTAGCATGCACAATGCATCTGTCCTTTGCCCACAACACTAACTTCCTTCTTAAAGGGATAGTAATACTTCGTTTTAACTTTATTTTAGTTTGTAGGCATTAAAAAAACATGAAGAATGATATAAGTCTTATCTCTCAAACCTTTATGGTTTAAGAGATATTCACAGGCAAAGTTTCCCCCTCCCGCCCCTTTTTCCTAGTGTAAGCATCTCTTCTCAGATGTGAATCTGGTTGTAAGACGAGACAGATAACAGCAGGGTTCAATCTTCTTTGTATGAAATCAATTAAAGCCCTTGACAAGTTTTTCAGCTTTTTCCCTTATCTTAATTGAAGATTGTCCCTCTCTGCAGTCTACCTGGGCACCTCCCTTCTGATCTGGCTGAACAGGGGGGGGATACTTTGCTTGTGAATATCTCTTAAACCATAAAGGTTTGAGAGATAAGACTTATATTGTTCTTCATGTTTTTTAATGCCTTCAAAATAAAATAAAGATAAAAAACGAAGTATTACTATCCCTTTAAATGAACCTGTCTGGCACATATTTATGATGATGCCAAGAGATAAAAAACAAAAATACATCCTACAATATGGCAGATGTATTTTCTAGTGGTGGTGGTGGGGGACTGGCTGGTGTGTGATTTGAGTATGTGTATAGTTTTTACCATTGTCATGCATCAAATAGCTATCCTCCTTCTCAGATTATTGACAAACATCACTCATAGCAGTGGTCCCAAGTGGCGTAGATGGTGGCAACCCTTATCACATCCATCCTCCACTATTTGAGCTACTGTTAATATATTTGTTCTGGCTTTCTATCATGGTGCCCGTGCTATTCAGCGACATTCTGTAGTCTACGTTCCTGCTCTGTGTACCGACCCGGCTTGGCTGACGTTCCTGCTCCGTGTACCGACCCAGCTTGGCTGACGTTCCTGCTCCGTGTACCGACTTGGATTGGCTGAGGTTCCTGCTCTGTGTACCGACTTGGATTGTTCTACGTTCCAGTTCTGTGCAATTCCGCCCGGTTGGGCTGCTGCCTCCTCTGCACGCCCTGACCGGTCTCCTGTTAAGGGTAGTGCTTCCCTCTCGCTGTCTGTGGACAGCTGTGCAGTTGGTCTTGGTTGCCTCTGTGTCATCCCGGCGACATTCCTATTGTTCTGCCTTACATACCATTCCAGGTTGGGTGCCTTTCAGGGCGAGTTGTTCGCCACGGCAGTGTCCAGTTGCCTTCTCTCTGTTACTACCACAGCAGTGCCCAGTTGCCTTGTCTCCGTTACTATCACAGCAGTGCCCAGTTGCCTAGACTTCGTTACTGCTACGGCAGTGCTCAAGTGGCTCAGTCTCCGCGACTGCTATGGAAGCGCCCCTATTGCTTTGTCTCCATTACTGCCATGGCAGCTCCTCAGTTGCTCTGTCTCGGTTAATGCTACAGCAGTATCCAGTTGCCTAGTCTCCGTTAATTCCACGGCAGTATCCAGTTGCTTAGTCTCCGCTACTGCTACGGCAGCGCTCACATGGCTCAGTCTACATTACTGCTACGACAGTGCTCAAGTTGCCTGGTCTCCGTTACTGCTACAGCAGTGTCTAAGTCACTTAGTCTCCATTACTGCTGCGGCAGAATTCACATTGCCTAGTCTCCATTACTGCTGCGGCAGTGCTCAAGTTGCTCAGCCTCCGCTACTGCTAAGGCAGTCCACAACTGTCTGGTATACACATTCTTGGGCATTACTTGTACTACAGCTCTCACCTCTATTTGAGCTCCTTAAAAGGCCTTTCCACACATGGGCCTGTCAATGTTCTCTGTCTGCTATTAACCAATGCAGTACCGATATACTGGGACTCACACAAGATCTGCCTGACCTGTGTCAGTATAATGTTATATGGACTCTTTACTTACACTGGACCTGTGTGGGCTTACCTCTATATAACCTGTCTAGTGGCTGTACTATAATAAGTGTATATTACAGGACCTGTGAGGGTTATTGTTATTTTAATTGTTTAATAAAACTGTGTTTTATCCAAACCTACTGTGTCTGTGTGTCGAACAAACCGTTACACTTTCTCTGTCATGTGTGGTTTCTGCTACCTGATACTGAGATGGTATGAGATGTTGGTTCATATTTAAGAATTTTAGTTTCCCAACATTACTGCTTGATAGCCTCATCCTGCGGTCATTGACAATGTAACCAGCTGCACTGAAATCCCTCTCAGATGCAACACTTGCTGGAGGACAACTAAGGGCATCCACTGCAGGACGTGTCAATGCTGGCCACACACACTGCTTTGTTTGCCAGTAGCCCATGGGGTCATTCTTTCTGCCTAGAACACAGCTATCCTGTAAGTATGCAGAAACCATCTCACATGCAGTGGGACCACCTCTAGGAGCTACATGGTATTCCTGTGTGTCAGTTACCAATCCATACTCAGGGAGCAAGTCCCAAAGAGATGTGCTGCCACCACCACCACCAACACCATCAATGTTGAGTTTTTGCCACCCCTGCTGATACCCATGAATTGCCTTGTTTTCTGACTGGGATATTCTGGTTTATGATGTAGCTGCTACTGCTGGTTGAATTGCTTTGTTGCCTTCCTTTTCACTATACTGTTTAGATGTTTATTGTGCCCTCACTTTCTCCCTCTCAATCTCCACAATGCAACCCTCCACTCGATCAATAAGCATGACTCAATATCCTTGACATAATCTGATTCCTCAGAGAGTTACTGCTGATTGTCATGACTTCTTGTTGTGACAAACTGCTGATGGCCCTTTTAATGGACACTATGCAAGGATCTTGTTCAAAGTACCCTAATGTCCTTTACCAACTGGTGCATTCTGTATTGTCATTTTGGTAAGAATCCTCAGCCATGCTCCTAATTTTTTCTGCAATAAAAATATCAGTGGTAGAATTTCACTAATTCTTGCCCCAATGCGACTCACCAGCATGGTTTCCTCCTCAAAGGGTTTCAACACCTCACATACATCACACATTAGTTGCCACTGACCAGGTGACAAAAAGAGGCTCTCTCCAAAGCCTTCCAGTTTTGCATGGTTTACTTGCTAATGGCCTTATTCTGCTTGCACAAATGCTCTAGCATGTACATTGTGGAATTCCACCTGGTAGGGACCATTTTCAGCTGGTGATGGGATAGGTTGTTACGCTTTTGTATGGAATATAGAGCGTTGTGTGCACTGTAGGAGCGACTAAAATGGGCAGAGATTTTGTGGACAATAGTAAGCACCTCTTTGAGTGTTTCTGATTCTGCTAGGAATCTGGTCAGACTTTCCAGTGGTTTTCTCAAACATTTTATAGACATGCACAGGGTTCCTTTTAAGTGGTGGAAGATTCAGCCTTTCTTTCTCTGCTAACCTTATAGCGATTACATCATCCTCACTCTCAAATTTATCTGTATTGGAACAAGAGAAGGATGCTGGAGGGATATATTCTAGATCTGGATCATCATCAGTCATCATTAGGTCATCCTCAGCAGCATCAGAAGCATCTGAAAATTCTTGCCCACTACCCTTATATTCCTCTAAGCTTTTGGAGGTCTCAAATAATTTCTTTTTACTCTATTGATTAGTAAACGTTTACCCATCCATAATATAGGGGTGTCAACCATTTTGCATTGTTTTCAGAAGAGTCTTGAAAATAAGAATAAAAGTTGGTCAACAGTACATCTCACTCTAGAGTATAGTACTGCTACAGTGAGTATACATTTAATATGCAGCAAAAGTGGGGATCATCAATACCCCTTACAATAACTTGTCAGAGTCTCTGTTTTAAGTATCATTTTCTCTAAAGTGGGGAAAATTGGACTCAAATACCCTTGTTCTTGGTTGAATGATTTGAGCTAATGACCAGTATTTTAGTTTAAGCAGTCTAGGGGTCTTTGTGAGTAAAAATATGTTTTCCTGTCACAAGGTTAACAATTTGGAAACAGCACCTTCACAATAAATCACTGAAATAATTATTGGTCATTCTAATGTATAGAGGTGCTATTGTGAGTAGAGTATCCACCTAATGTAAGTGAAAACTTGACAGCAGTACCCTATTATGATATAGTTTTAGAGTAATTGAATTGAGGAGTGTGATTTTCAATATAGTGAATAAAAATCGAACACTAGTACCATTGTTCTACTTTGAATTAATTGATTCTGTGATTAATATTCTGGCTGGAGATGTTGAGATGTTTCTATGACAAAAACACGTTTTCTCTCACATGGATAAAAATTAGACATCAGTAGTACCGTCACAATAAACCATAGAAACTGGACATCATTAGTTACTTTACATAGAGCAGTGCATCTGTATCACCAAGCAGAAGGCAGATATAAATAGGAGTACCTGAATCTTGTAGACCAATAGCAGTATCTTGTTGAAAAGGAGACTGAAAAAAGTGCATACCATCTGAGAGCAATCCGCATAAATGTAAATGATAAAGGAAAGTAAATGATTCTACTTACAAGATCAATTCATGCAAGTGAGCCCATATACAGAACAATGGGACATTGATATCCATCTAGAGCTTCAATTATCGCATGTGTCCTCAGGTCTTACCGGTCAGGCTTGTCACAATTAAAAATGCACTGGGTGATGCTGTGTATCAAACATACAGAAGAGACCTCCTCTAAGTGTAAAATTGTATATTAGTCTTCCCAGAATCAATCCCTTCAATTGAAAAGCACTCACCAGATATATGTCTGCAATGTATACGTGACCGAAGCCCGACCCGGCTTGATGACCACCGTAATGAATCAGGAAAATATAGGCAGGTCCAAATGGATTATTAAAATACTGTATTGTATAATACCCTACGCATTTCGTAAAGATATACTTCACTTCATCAGGGGATCACATATAAGTTAAGATTTGATTGGTATTTATACATAGTCACAAATATACAAACAATCATCACTCAAATGATCATACCTGGGAACTTTCAGAATGAGGTGACCCTGAGATTTTACAGCCCCCCCAAAAAAAATGCTGTTTGTACAGACGTACATACAGTAACATACTTTCTAGATGTCTGATTTCCAGTGGCAGACCATAGTTTGCTTTTTTGGCACACAAAGGGTTAATCTGTGTTGGAAATCCTACAACTACCAATAGTACCCATCAGTGCAGTATGATTGATAACTGCTGGATGTCACTCAACTGAGCCATGCCCAGCAGTAACAAGTGCCAGTACAACATTTACCAAGGATTTCTTGTATGATGACTGGTTTGCTAGTGGTGCCTGCATATGCGTGTTAGTTATTATGTAAGCGAAGTGCACACAATATAAAAGGTAAGCAGAAGGTTGTGAAATCAACACTTCTGACGTGCACTCTGCTTTCTTCTCAGCCTCTACCACTTCTATTCAATGTGACAGAATGACATAACAACTTCATAACACTGTAACTCTTCCATCTCTGTGCAGTATTCATGTGACCAGCCACATGCCCAATGAAACACCAGGGTTGATAGGAGCTGGTGTTTCATTGGACAGTGTCATCCAGCTCAGAGTCGGGTTTTTTTTTCTTTGTAACAAAAAGGCTGCGCAAGAGCAGCAAATGTTTTCCTGGACCCTGAGAATTTCAAGTTTTATCCAGAGACCCGGAGACTCAGCGCAAAATCCGGAGTCTCCGGGTGAAACCCGGCAAGTTCCCAGTTATGCAAATGATGTACCATAATGGGCACGAGCTGTACTCCCACCTCCAAGTGCTAACCATAGTGAGGCCGGAGCTGTACGTACCAGTGGCCAAAATAATGCCTCGCTCCGGGTTGTCCGCCTCACCCTGGAACTCACTCCGGTGATGTAAGTGGCCTTTTGTCGAATGATGATGAGACATTGCATTGCAAAATAGAGAGGATGTTTCTAAAGAATGGGGATCAGATAGATGCTATTGTAACGTTCCCTCTGCAGTGCAATGTTACACATCTTTACGGGTCAGTGATGATCAAACAATGTATATAATAATATGTAAATAAATGATCTATAAATATTCCATAAAATATATGTAAGCTAAATATCTATATAAAAAAATCTATAGAGGAGTCCGTAAAAATAAATTACTATGAAAATAAAATTGGAAAGGACTACAATACTAAACAAAATCCTATCCTTCCATCTGTATTAGTTGTGCATTCATTCTCATGCAAAATACAGTCAGGATATGTATACCACAACAAGAAATAAATAAATAAAAAATCAAAAGTGCATATGTAACATACAAAGAACAGACACACAGGCTAAATCCTTGTGTAAATTACATATATAAATTAAACATTTTAGCTATATGTTATGCATGGGTGTGTCACAGCATAATTTATAAAGCCTCTTAGTATCCAATCTATATGGATCCTAACTCTCTATCTATGTGGAGAAATGTAGGAGCAAGAGTATAAACTCAAAACATCCTAAGCAGAAAACATGATCCTATCCATATAGTAGGTAGAGGTTAGCCGTATATTTCTATCTCAATTTGTGAATAATATAACACTTTGTTCATAAAAGAAGTATTTAGGGTCAGGAGACTAATGCAAAAGATGAATGAAAGGTATAGAACCTTATATAGTTGTTCAGTCTTGGAGGAAGTTGCTTACCTCCAGTTCTTCGTTCAGCCCTTTATGAGATAGTGTTTCCAGTGTGTAGATCCAGTATGCCTCCCTTTTACATAATGTTGAGAATCTGCTAGGGTATAGAGGTTGGGATATGTTCTAAACCTGTGATTTTTAAATTCTTGAGTGCACCTTCTTTACAGTTATTAAAATGTCTTGATATTGAATGTTCCTTGTAATTTTTACCAGTCAGGTATCTGTGTTCTCTTCCTCTGTCCCTCAGTGCTCTGGTTGTTCTGACCATATACTGGATTCCACAACCGCATGCAATCACATATATGACATAGTTAGTCTCACACATTATGAGATGTTTTATCTTGAATATATTCTTATTTGTAAAACTCGTTATCATAGATGGGAGAAGGGCCTAAAATTTGTACCTACCTGCAAACCTAATGAATTTTCCTTCTTTTTGGACCTCAAATGCTTTACAAGGGAATTAGCCTTACATAGATTCTTTCAAATTAAACAAACTAAGAATCTAGAGCAAGAAATATTGGTAGATTATTGACAGGTATTAGGAGAAGAGGACATACAGCATCTTTTTGTCCTTGAATCCCTCCTAATGGAAAATGAAGAAGCACCTATGCAAGATCTTAGTGCTGAAAAGAAAACCTAACATACACCATTTAAGAAACGCTCTCAGTTTTTCCCTTCACAGTACAAGGATCCACATGTTGACACTTTTTTCAATATGCTTATGAAAGAATTTAAAGATAACGTGGAAAAGAACTAATATAGTAAAAGGACCTATCTAATCCGCAAAGAACGGAAATCTTTTAGTAGACAAATCTATCACAATACGTGAAGCAGATAAAGGAGGGGCAATTGTTATTCAAGATACAACAATATACCTCTCAGACAAAAATTCATATCAGAAACTATCATACAACACGTTAGTGATATACAATGAGTTATTAAAAAATCTATTAGAAGATGGAGTAGAAAGGGGAATTATAAACAAACAAGAGTACAAATTCATCTATCTACCATATGCAGACTCACCTTTCTTCTATCATATACCAAAAATCCATAAGGATCATAATAACCCTACAGGTAGGTCTATTATTTCTGGAATGAATCCTTTCACCTCCCATTTGTCGGCATACATAGATTATTTCCTACAGAAACTCGTTATCAAATTACTCTCATACATTAGGGATTCACAACACATACTAAATGCATTATGTAACATAATTTGTCAAGAAAATCTGGGCCACTTTAGATGTGTCTGCACTATACAGTTGCATAGATCATATTTTAGGCCTACAGGCAGTCAGGTACTTCTTAGAACTAAAACGTACTCTGTCAACCACAAATTGAATTTTTGGGCAAATGTGTGGCCTTTATTCTGATCCATAACTACTTCTCCTTTTAAGAGGAATACTATCTGCAGACCAAGGGGATAGCAATGGGGATCAGGTTTGCCCCCTCATATGCCAACCACTTCATGGACCTATGGGAAGATCTTACCAATTGGCCCATGAAGAGATGGGGGGCAACCTGGTCTATTATGGGAGATATATAGATGACATCCTCGTTATTTCGGGGGGCCTCTGGAAGAATTAATTCAACTTATACAGAGAATTAATATTAATGATATGGGACTAAAATTCAAATCAGAAACTAATCAACATCAAGTGAATTTCTTAGATCTTCATCTAGAAGGAAGTACCGGTCAGAGATTCATCAGCTTTACATACAAAAAAGATGTTTCCAGGAACCAATATCTCAGGGCAGACAGCTTCCACCATCCCAAATGGATAACAAATATTCCATTTGGGCTATTCCATCCTTTAAGATGAAATTGCAGTAAGAAACAGGACTTCATAAAGGAAAGTTAAAGTCTCAAACAACAATTGCTGGAAAGAGGCCATAAAAACTCAGTAGTAGAGTCTGCACTAAAGAGAGCTCTAGATTTAGATAGAGAGAAAATCCTGCGGAAAAAAACTAAAACAGAAGTAGAAAGAAGACAACCTACTCTCAATACAATGAAGCCTCACCTATGATTTTCAATACCATCAAAAATATTGGGGTATCCTTCAACAAGATCCCCTATTACAGGATATATTACCAAAAACATCTAAAGTGACCTATAGAAGACCTAAAAATATGTGAGGATATGTTGCCAGAAGTCGCCCCAAAGCGATAAAGAAAGAAAATCCGGATAAAGGCATTTTTAACAACAGCACCCCTGTAGGCACTTATAGATGCCTACATAGTAGGTGCACAAATTGCAGATACATCAATAACAAGACATCTATGATAATGAGTTTTACAAATAAGAACACATTCAAGATAAAACTTCTAATAACGTGTGAGACTAACTACGTCATATATGTGATTGCATGCAGTTGTGGAATCCAGTATGTGGTCAGAATAACCAGAGCACTGAGGGACAGAGGCAGAGAACACAGATACCTGATTGGTAATAATTTCAAGGAACACTCAATATCAAGACATTCTAATAAACTGTAAAGAAGGTGAACTCAAGAATTTAAAAATCACAGGTTTAGAACATATCCCAACCTCTAACACTAGCAGATTCTCAACATTATGTAAAAGGGAGGCATTCTGGATCTACGCACTGGACACGCTATCTCCTAAAGGGCAGAATGAAGAACTGGAGGTAAGCAACTTCCTCCAAGATTGAAAAACAACTATATAAGGTTCTATACCTTTCATGCATCTTTTGCATTAGGCTCCTGACCCTAAATACCTCTTTTAAGAACAAAGTGGTATATTATTTACAAATTGAGATAGAAATATAGGGCTAACCTCTACCTACTATATGGATAGGATCATGTTTTCTGCTTAGGATGTTTTGAGTTTATACTCTTGCTCCTACATTTCTTTTTTGTGCTGGATATAATCCTCATATGAATAACCCACATAGATAGAGAGTTAGGATCCATATGGTGTGGATACTAAGAGGCTTTATAAATTATGCTGTGACACACCCATGCATAACATATAGCTAAAATGTTTAATACACATATGTAATTTACATAAGGATGTAGCCTGTGTGTCTGGTCCTTTTATGTTACAAATGCACTTTTGATTTTTGTATTTATTTTTTATTTATATCTTGTTGTGGTATACATATCCTGTCTGTAGTTTGGATGAGAATGAATGCACAACTAATACAGATGGAAGTATAGGATTATGTTTAGTATTGTAGTCTTTCCCATTTTATTTTCATAGTAATTTATTTTATGGACTCGTTTATATGTTTTTTTATATAGAGATTTAGCTTACATATATTTTATAGAATATTTATAGATCATTTATTTACATATTATTATATACATTGTTTGATCATCACTGACCCGTAAAGATTTGTAACATTGCACTTCAGAGGGAACGTTACATTGCAGACATATATCTGGTGAATGTTTTTCAATTGAAGGGACCGATTCTGGGAAGACTAATATACAATTTTACGCCTAGAGGAGGTCTCTTCTGTATGTTTGATACACAGCATCACCCAGTGCAATTTTTGTGACAAGCCTAACTGTTAAGACCCGAGGACACATACGATAATTGAAGCTGTAGATGGATATCCACATCCCATTGTTCTGTATACAGGCTCACTTACAAGAATTGGTCTAGTAAGTAGAATCATTTACTTTCCTTTATCACTTACATTCATGCGGATTGCTCTCAGATGATGTGCGCTTTTTCCATTCTCCTTTTCTACAGTTCTTACGCCAAGTGAAAGGTGCCACTGAGGACACCGAGGACTAAAGCAGCAACTTAGAGACTATCCATCTACTTCCTATTGACCGTGGTGACTTTTTTTAATATATATTTTCCAAGTTATAGTGTGTGGAGAGCTATAGGTACACACATATACATTCCTTTGTTTCTACTATATGTAATAGCAGTATCTTGATTGGTTAAGGTAATATAGATGGGATGGCTATTGTTGGTGCATAATTTCTCTTTGTGATATGGAAGATGTTCCAGTATAACAAAACTAATGTTTAAAAAGAGCACCTCAGTAATGTGTTCTGGGCTGGAGAGGTATGAAAATGAGCTACCAGTTTTATAGTCTAAATCATAGTTGGTGACGTGTATAATTTTGGGATAATTTCCAAAATATTTACATCTGGTGGCTTAGGAGAGAGTGCAGGCTTCAGGCTGATTTAAAATTATCCACATATTAATGATGGACATCTGATGTTGGTAGATTCAATCAGAGGGAAGTAGGAGCTAAGATAATATATATTGTGTAAAAGCAGTGCAACGGGTTATTTTTTTAATTCTATTAAGGTATTCTCAATTACAAAACATATGAATTTATAATATGACAGACAATTTTAAAGGAAGGTAAAATTCCATTTTAATCATGTATAATAACATTTAAAATGCACTGTGGAAAACCATGTAAAAGAGGTATTGATGATAGCATAACCTAAATTAATAATTAAGAATCCCCTGAACAGGAACAGTGCATTGATTCCTGGATTATTGATAAAGAATATCTGTTTAAAAAATGGCAATGTAGGAGGACAATCAATTTTAATACTTAATTGTATGTAATGGTTCATTAACTAAGCATCTTTGGTATTGATTTTATAACCATCAGTCATCAATCATTCATTTTTGACAGGAAAATAAATAGGATTAATGAATTCAATAAAAGTTGATTATAATTCATATATTTTTCTTCCATTGTAATTTTACAGTTCCAGTCAAATATTTGTGAAGAATGTTGATGTTATGATCTAATTAATTACATGATAAGAAGTAGAAATAAAAGAAAAGTTGTAATTAGAGATGACTGAAACTATTCTGTTTTATTCATATTACATTTTGTTGTTTTTTTCAATTTCAGATAGAATGAAAAGCAGTTTTATGATCCAATATAATAAAATAGATAAAATAAAAGAGCCGCTTCACATACCCTCAATAGTAATCAAAGCAGGTTTTTGTCTGAGTCACTGTTCATCTGAACAAGGTAGAAGAAAGGCTTCAGTGGGCTATACCATATACAAAGTGTGCTGTGGGTTTGACGATCTGTGATAGAGAATAGATAACTTCTTCAGGGTACTACAGTCTCAAATTATTATGTTATTCTGTAGAGCCTAGGCCCTTACATATTCCAAGTTGGAGTGGTCTTAGTGCATAGGCTCCTTATAAAACATATTTTCTTTGTTTTATAATAATCCCGTATTCCATTAGATGTGGGGGTCATTGTAAAATGTTACAATAACTGTATTAGAGGCTACAAGTACTTTTTCAAAATATTTTGAGTTAATACTTCAAATTTAGCCTATCACTTGCTCAAATCTTCTTTGCTATTGTTCTCCATACATATACTTACTACACTAAAAACACATTTGAAACATTGTTTACAGCAAATAATAACTGCATTTACATTGTAGCATTGCACCTATTGGAAAATAACATTAACATCTGAGGACCAGAGGGATGTGCCACATTTTGTGAAGCAATGCGTTGCATATCCCTCTGGTCCTCAAGTAGTTAAAGGTAAAATATCACTCCCACAACCAGTGAAAAAAGAAACCAAAAAATAAAAAATGTATCTATCAAGAACAATAAATTTAAGCAAGGTGCATTAAGAAAATGATCTAAAAACATAATTTATGATAAATGTTAGAAACAAGTCTATGGTCACAATGCAACTTTAACCCTTTAAGGAGATATTATAAAAACACTGAAATGCATAAAAGGATAAAACGAAGTACAGGATGGAATTATATTTCAAAGGAGTAAAAATGTTAACGCAAGAGGTCATAGTCTAGAACTTGTCTAGAACAAAACGGACAGGGGATGGAGAAGACGCATCCCTGCATTACACTTGCATGAGCACAACTAATCCTGTGCCATCTAATCTGTTTAACCTTTTAAGTACCAGTGGGGTACGGAACTCATTGCTTTGCAGTGCGTTCCGTACCCCTTCGGCACTCAGAGGGTTCAGATATTTGCAATATACTAGAACACAATTATTCCCGGTGTCACAAGCTCTCAGGCAAACCCACATTGATATACTACTGGAAACTGCTTCCAGAGGAAGAGAGGCTGAGAACCTAAAGCCTACTGAGACATGCATAGTAAGAAGATATCCTGAATACATCTCAAATTCTTCAATATTACTTTACAAACCTGGCTGTAGTTCTGTCTAACTGCATGGATGCCTGCAAGGTATTGGATGTTGACTGAGTTCCTCCAACTCCATGCTTGGTCTCACTGCATTGGTCTTAGCACTGGCCAACTGCCAGGTGACATCTTGTCCAGTTGCTAAGTGGGATTAAAGTGGCAACCATAAACATCGTCCTGTATGACAGGATGGTGGTGGAATGCTGATGACCAGAAGGTCTTGGCCTAGATGCACTAAAATTCAAAGATGGCTAAAACTGTCAATGTCCTGTTGGAGCAGTAGGATAGATGATCCATGGGGGCGACAATTGCCGGCATTTTTAATAAAGCGCATATAACCTATGTGTAACATAGGTTATATGAGCTTTACTTTAATATACATTAATTTCAGACCTCAAGGGGGGGACCAGGACCCCTAATGACACCCCCTAGCATGGATCACCTATCCAGGAGGATAAAGAATCCATGGGGTGACAATTGTCGGCATTTTTAATAAAGAGCATAAAGCACCATGGACAGCATTGAGTTACATAGGGATGTTCATTGCTCACCCCTGTGGCACTCAAAGGGTAAAATAAACAAAAATAGTACGCCAAGCACTACACAATTATCCCCTAACCTATGTATCATATATTATACATGCTGTGCACTCACAGGGGAACAAGACTGGGGGTCACGCAGAATTAATGGAGATTTGTGGCTACCACTTGCCTCCCAGCCTTGTTCCCTTGCCCAGTGGTAACCATAGAACCCCATATACACTGCTTGGCCCACACACATATTGTCTTGACCACTGGTAACCATAGATCCTCACGAACACTGTCTGACCCTCTTCAGCCTTTTCCCCTTGACCACTGCTAGCCACAAATCCCCATGACCACTGCCTGGGCAAGGGAAAGGCTGAGGGTGTCAGGCAATTTATATAGGGATACAGTGTTAAAGAAGTGCACTACACTTATTGAAGTAATCCAAAATGCAGCTTGGTTGCAATATAAAAACATCAATACTTTACTATAAACACATATATGGTGCTCGCCTATACTTCCACAATACTCGGATGAATTTGAAGGTATTTTTGTATGTGTTTATAGTAAACATCTAATAAAGTATTGATGTTTTTATATTGCAACCAAGTTGCATTTTGGATTACTTCAATAAGTGTAGTGCACTTCTTTAACATTGTATGTATTTAAGTGAATGGTGGAGGAAGGCCCCTTTGAAGTAGCACACGCTCCAAGAAAAGTCAGCTATGTGATTGCTTAAAGGGAATTCAAAGGTGATTTCCACACACATCTATGGGACTACCTTTTGTTGTATACTTGCATTTGTAACGGATTGAAGCAGCAGTTTTTTTCTTTTGTGATATAGGGCTAGATTTAAAGGCACCCGTTAGCAAAAAAAATCACTAACGGGTGCGTTAAGTGACATGTTGCAATTCAAAGATCCCTCTAAAGACCAGCTAACGGCAGTTGTAGAATCCTTACGGCCGATACACTTACGTGCATTCAGACGCATGGAAAAACATACCCCAGAGCTATTCAAAGGCTTGCAGTACTGATAACGGCTGAAAAAAAGACACATTTAACGGCTAAAAGTTAAGACCCACTTTTTTTAGCCGTTAGACACTTAACGGCCAAAACAAAACACCCGTTACATAGGAAAACACACAAAATGCTTACCGCACAACCATGTAAATGAGAAAATTAACCCGTGCAATGCCAAAACAACACAAAAACATGCACACAAAACACAAATCACCACACACACAACAACAACCAACACCACAGGGACAACGACACACAAAAAAACAACAACACAACATGGCACGGAACAATGGGGGTCATCACACAAAGCGGACACCTGCAAATACAAGCTCACCTGGGCAACATCAACACGCGACCTGCACCCCACAACTGCACGTCCGCAAATGGCACACACAGAACAAGCACAACACACCACATCTTATAACACACACACACCTGCAAACACTTACCTGGACAAAAACAACTCACCATTGGTCAGCACTCACCTCATCACCACACCCACACAACGCCCTAGCAAGTACTTAAAGGGACAACTCAACACACTCACTTGTGGCTTGTTTTCCACTCAGGGAGGGAGAGAGAGAGATAGATAGATAGATAGAGAGAGAGAGAGAGAGAGAGAGAGAGAGAGAGAGATAGAGACAGATAGAGACAGATAGAGAGAGAGATAGAGAGCAAACAGTATGTTGGGTTACATATTGTTGCGAAGGCTGCGGAGAAGGCGTGCAAGGGAGAGAGCTGGGGAACATCAGCAACCTCCAAGCATGCCTGATCAACAGCCACCACCTGTTGCAAGTGAGGAGGCTCTGGCTCAGCAGCCACACAGGAGCCCATCCCCACCTGGAGGGCACAGGATGTATAGACGACCACCAAGGCCCAGGGTATACCGCCCAAGGGTCACCCTCTTTGGAATGACCGATGATGAGGTAATTGATCGCTACAGGTTGAGGCCTGACAGCATCATTGCCTTGTATGAGGTCATCAAGGAGCAGGTGGATCCCATCTACATCCACAACCATGCCCTAACTGGCCTGCAGAAACTACTCTGTGCCATGCACTTCATGGCAAGCGGGGCCTTCCAGTCCACAGAGGGTTACGCATCTGGCATGTCACAGGCCACATTCTCCAGGGTGCTGGCCCAGGTCCTGCCAGCCCTCAAAAACAAGGCCAGTACCTATATACATTTCCCCACCACCGACATGGACTGGATAAAAGTCAAACAGGCCTTTTACGCCAGGGGAGGCATGCCCAGGGTCATGGGTGCTATAGATTGCACCCATGTCCGAATTAAGGCCCCAGCACGTGACGCACAGATATTCATCAACAGGAAGAACTTTCACTCCATCAACGTGCAGATGGTGTGTGACAGCCATATGAGGATAATGAATGTCTGTGCAAAGTATCCTGGCAGCTCACATGATTCATACATTCTCAAAAACTCCTCAGTCCACAGAGATTTCGAGAATGGAACTTTTACAGGGGGATGGCTTTTGGGTGAGTTCACAATACAAAATCACATCACATACACAGGCGTACACACAACGCTGCTTAGCATGCTCCTGACCCACAGCTACTACGTCTACCACACAAAACATCATTCACACAACATGTGCTCCCTGTCTCACCATGTCACTCACATTACACAGGTGATGCTGGCTATGGATGCAAGTCCTGGCTACTGACCCCTCTGGCCAATCCTCGAACACATGCCCAGGAAAGCTACAACCAGGCTCATGGCAGAACGAGGAATGCCAATGAGCGGACCTTTGGCCTCCTCAAGTCAAGATTCCGATGTCTGGACCACTCGGGGGGAGCACTGCAGTATGCACCTGGAAAGGTGTGCGACATCATTGTGGCGTGCGCAATACTGCACAATATCGCAGTGGACACCAGGCTGCTGGAGCACATCCAGGCCCCCCCCATATAGGAAGTGCCCATGGACATCGGCCACGTTGAGGAGACCCTGAGAGGGACACAGATCAGAGACAGGCTCATCACGGAACACTTTACATGTGAGTATAACACAGGCATGCAAACAATCCATGCAAGTCCCCCATCAGTCCTGTGACACTAACCACACTGCACATTTTGTTCTGTCTCACCCCACAGGAACAGTGACACAGCACTGCACTGGCAGCGGACGTGGCAAATTGTGTGTGTGGACTCAAAAACCATCCTCCATTCCACTCTCCACGTTGACATACAGACCCCAAGGATATCACGCACACCCTCAGGAGAAACAAGGTACAACACATAACCCATGTTCATCGCCTTACAGGGCTTGATTGACAGCAGCTAACTTGATTTGCCATGAGCATAGCCAGAGCAACCATGCTAGCCTTGTAGTGAAAGAGTGTTATCCAATGCTATGCATTGGATAATACTCCGTCACATCAGGGGTTAAAGGGCCATTGGACTCAATATGGGACCTGTACCGTGCCACAGCTGAGAATAGCAGCACAGGGGTGGATGTACAGTGGTATGGGCACACAATGTAGAGGTCATGAGACGTAGATCAGATTACCAGGGACACCATGCTGACCTGTGAGTGTGCAGACATATGTGCCCCCGACATGAATACACACAGCAACAAATGTGTCCTAACAGTTCCATGGAACAAATGACATTGGGCTGCCACTGTCACATTAACAGTGGCAGCCCAAATTCATTACTTCCATGGAGCTCTCAGAACACTTGTTGATGTGTGTATCCATGTCAGGGGCACATATCCATAGGGCTGGGGCACATGTCCTTAGTTCTCCACATAATTGGTTACAGATGAGTACACAACACATTGTCAAGCAATGGTTTGTGTACTCACCTGTAACTGTGAAAATTGAGGGGATCAAAAAGACTAAATTGTTGTTGCTTGATGATCAGTTCAGGTCAACTGCTCCAAATCCTGTCCTCTTCTTCCACAGGCATCCGTAACATGATCCATCCTTGAACTGAAGATCTTCTATGTGACTGGATTGATGTCTTGACATCACCTTCATGGAGATCACCCCTTGCTGTTTATGGTGATGTTGTTGGTGATGCAAAGTTTGACCTGAGGTTCACACAAACCGCTACTGGATCATTTTCATATAGACACAGAAAACACTAATTCTTGAGTTTTATAACCTGTACAGTTAGGATGCTCAGCTACAGAGTTGTCAAACCTTGTGGACAACACATGAGCTGGGCAGCAGTGTTACTAAAGTACTATTATTTTGTTTCAAAGTACATTTAGTGTTCTCATACAGGTGTTCAATGCATATAGGCAATACACAGAAAACACATGTACATCCTAATGTACTTTGAGACACAATAAAGATGAACCATCACCATTCTATCTGTGTCTGTAGGAAGATATATTTGAGAACACAGTTGTCAATGCGTTACCACACCCAGGGTAGAGTATCCCCATACATGGAAAGGCATCACCCATATCACAGGACTCCACCACTTGTTTGCAAGTGAGTGGACTCAGTGATGTATTCACGCTAACAGATGGTGGCAGTGATACACTAATGTGTTGTGGGAGTGATAAAGAGGTGATAAAGGGGACATACTTCCACAGTGAATTCCTGTCCACAGTTAATGTGTTGCTCAGTATAATCAATGTTCAGTGATATTGCTCCACTGGGACATATCACAGTACATGACCAAGTGGACAAGTGTTTTCACTGGGGAAGTCTGTTACACCCTTAGGAAAAACAACAAGTCAACTTACTGGAGGCCCCAATGCTCACCCCAGGATATCAATGTGTGTGCTACACATTGAAATCCTAGGTTAAAAACATTGGCTCCCCAGTCAGTCTGTTGCACAATGAGTGTGTAAATCCAAGACAATATGGATACATGTCCTATTTATCTGTCCTGCTTGTTATCTCACCGCTCAGCCGTTTGTTTGGTTATCCCCTTAACCCTCTGAGTGCCAGAGTGGTACCCAATGCATTTCTTTGCAATGCGTTGCCTACCACTCTGGCGATCAAAGGGTTAAACACAACATATGATGTAGATGAATGTTCAATGTTGTTCCAAATGTTGGCCTAAGGGGAATGTTTGGTTATGCAAAATCAACACACAACATTGCCATATAACACAGTTGTGTAATATGGCAACAGGGATGTTTTTACAGTTGATTTTGTACAACGATGTGTGTGTGAACCCATGTTGTAACATCCCACAAACATCTTACCTAGGCAGGAGTTGTATTCACTGAATTGTTTGGCAATGCATTGGAGACAACTCTGCCACCCAATCTATGACGAAATTCAAAGCAGATCAGACAGGATTCAAAAGCACAATGTTCCTTTATTCAGGGGAAATTTAACATGTTGGGCATTTTATTTTTTTTTCTTAGGGGGGGGGCTTAGACTGTGTGGCAGAAGTGGATAACCTGGATGATCTCCTGGTCACCCTTTGCCCCCCTAGGTGTGGCTTCGGGGGTCACATTAGAGGGGGTGGTGGGGGCAGTGGATCCCTCTGTGGAGCGCAGGTTTTCCCTCTCCAACCGTAAGTCCTCCCTGCGGTTCAGCTCTCTCAACTCCACCAGTAGCTGTGCAAGCAGGTCCATCACCCCCGTGTGTAGCTGATGGAGTTGAGTGTTGATCCTCATGACCTCCGACTCCAGGGCATGGATCCTTGCCTCTATCCTGTTAGTGTTTCTACGGGATTCCCTACGGCTCCTGGTGATGTTGTCATTGGTGCGGAGGCTTGACCTGAGTAGTCTCCTTTGCAGAGCCATACACTCAGCTTCCATCCCCGTGGGCCGTTCACTGCTGGTGATGCTTGTGCCTGGTGAATCAGCTGCTGCTGTGTCCTCCTCTGCTGGTGCTGTGTCCTCCTCTCCTGGTGCTGTCTCCTCCTCTGCTGGTGCTGTGTCCTCCTCTGCTGGTGCTGTCTCCTCCTCTGCTGGTGCTGGTTGTGCTGCAGATGGGTATGTGCCCACCACATCAATTGACCCACTGCTGCCCACCGATGTCTGTGCTGGTGGAGGTGGTGGGGTAAACACGTCCCTTCGCATAGGCTGTTGGGGCTCCCCAAGCAGGCCCAGGTGTTGGTAGTCGAGTGGCCAAGGGTCAAACCTTGGCCACTGGTATGTGCTTGGCCCCCACCTAGGATCATACCTGGGGCCATGCTGGGGAGCCATCCAGGAGGGTAGGTCAATCTGTGGGTATGGCCCGTATTGGGTGGTGGCCACATCACCGGGCAGCCCTTGCCTCCCTGGTTGTGGTGGTGGTGCTGCTGCTGCTGAAGGATAATAGCTCCTGCAGGTGGTGGGGGGCATCCAGTCACTGTAATAAGGTGGTGCAGGCAGAGTCGGTGCAGGCAGAGTCGGTGCAGTCAGAGTCGGTGCAGGCAGAGTCAGTGCAGGCAGGGTTGGTGCAGGCAGGGTTGGTGCATCCAGCTGGCCAAGAGGTGTGGATGTCGTTGGGTACGGTGCCCACTGGCTTGTCCCCTCCTCCATATACTCCTCACTGGGTGGTGAGGTGGCCTCCTCCATGGGCTCCTGATGTGCTGGAGACACATAACCTGTGTGGAGGATTGAGATTGTGTGATCAGTAAACTTAGCCATGATGGTGTCAAATTGATATTAATACTTGAAATGTGTAAAGGAACATATATGTTGTATGGTGTATCCCCCTGTGTGAAACAACGGTACGCCTACTGGTGATGGGTGTTGTATTCTACATGTATTGCAGCTCAGAGTTGAATTCCTTTGGTGCCACATCCCAGCGGCCTGAAATTGTACATTTGCGCTGTTGCCACATCATCCTTTGTGGATATCTGCTCCCTGGACCAAAGCTAGCCAGAGGATGGTCTGGCAACATTGGCATAGTACATTTTCAGGCCACAGTGATATTGTCCATGGAATATTCAACTTTGAGCTGTTATACTCTTGTGATGAAACACCTTTCAGTAGTGGGAATACCCTTGCATTACCCGGTGGATCAATTCTATGACATGTATTTTTCCTTTCACATTTTAGGTATTACTATCTCTTTAATGGGATAGCAATGGTTAATTTCACCTTGATGTAACATTGCAGGCATCATAAAGAGATGTTTAGAAAGACGTTGCTGTATGTGACAGCTGGAGATGTCAGTCATTTGACCACACAGAGGCTCTTCAGCAGACTCCACATTGACCCATTTGGAGATAACTACATCTTTGCCATTGTCTACTAAGTGTTCCTGGTTTGTAAGCACGCTCTGTGGACCATGTCAATGATGGATCCATCTCCAATTGGTTCAATTTTGGGTCTGCTGAAGAGCCTCCGTGTGGTCATATGACTGACATCTCCAGCTGTCACATACAGTAACATCTTTCTAAACATCTCTTTATGATGCCTGCAAGGTTACATCAAGTGAAATTAACCATTGCCATGCCAAGGTACACAGTGAGGAATATGGTCTGATATGTGTGTATATGTACCTTTCATATGGGTACAAACATATCCTTGATAGATATGAACCCAGAGATCTGTTCAGAACATGTGATTGTCTAACTGCCTATATATGTACAGCCATCACAAATGAACTTTCATAGATACAACTGATACCCATCCAAGTAGGTGTGATATACTGGGTATATGTACTCTGATGATGATATCAATATGAGTTATTTTGTTGAGGGTGCACATATATGGGCAGTAGGACAATCACATGTACTGAACCGAACTCTGGGTTTACATCTTGTTGGGACCTATTTGTACCCATTTGAAAGGGACATATCCACATACAAATCTGGTTGTTTTTCTTTCTGTACATATCTTTTTTGAATAGATCTGCATTGTGATTCAAGTAGTATTCATCCCTATGTTATCAGTTCATCCCGTACAGTGCTGGATTTTGTCAGATTAGACATGTCCCTCTCTGGTTGTCATGATGGTATCCTATGCATTGCATTGTGATGCATGGGATACCACCGTGGCAATCAGGGATTGATGTACATTACAGGATTCTGTCCATGAGGTCTGTTCAAGTTGAATCCTGAGGGGCAACAATCAAGCCAGTATTGAAGGATATCATTGATTGAGGCCTTTTTTTTTCCTGGATCAGCCCATCCATCCTTCTGTGTGAGGCAGCCAGACCCGATCATAGATATCCATAATTCCTGGCCTGTTATTGACCAAACCTCAATGGTTCATATTTGGTTCCCATATGTATCCTGCAAATAGTGTCTGGTGTACCATCCATCCATGGCATCAGCACTCCTGAGGATCTATATGTGAATCAAATGTGAGCTATGTAAATTGAAGTTAGCGTAAATGATTGCATACACAACACCAAGGCCAACTTTTTCACCTTCAGTTATGTGTGATTGTTTTTGGCCTGTGTGTTGCACATACAAGCATTTATTCTCAGTGGCACTGTGATTTGTGACCTGATCCCTCCTGTTGGTGATTCAGTAAGCGGTTAAGTGGACCTGATGAACTGATTATGATGCTGACTTCTCCGCTGACCTCATTTCCCCATCTGCAGTGTTTTCTATGGTGTCCACACAATGGGGCCTGTGCAGCTTGAATCCTGTTATTGGATGTTCTCCATAGACTAACATTGTGATTGGTGAAGTGAGGGTATGTATGTGTCAAATTCTCTACATCAGCTCTTTTTCACCGCTTAGTGAATGTCCCCTATGTGTCATGTAATTGTTAACCTATCGACATGTGTTTGTTGTCTGGTTAACCCTTTGAGTACCAGAGGGGTTGCCAAAGCATTGTTGATCGATGCATTGATGATCCCTGTAGCACTCATGGGGTTATGTGCTGGATTCCCTGTGTGAACATGGGTAACACTGTGTGACAACAATTGTGATGTTTGACATACAACACTTTACTGAGCATGGTTTGTGTGTATTGTGTGTGATCAGCACAGCAACATGAGGGTTAACCAGGGAGTTGGACAGGTTTTGGCCTTGTTGAACCTTGACATTTGTCCTTGTCTTGATTCCTGTTTAAACCCTCAGGGTGCTGTGTTGGTGCAATTGTGTGGTTGAATGAAGGGCAGATGTTGGGATGTGAGTGCTTGTTTGTGATGGGTGTGTGGTTTGGGGTGGTGTGTGGTTTTGGGGTGATGCACTTACCAGTGGTGTGGAGGCTCCTCTCCTCCCCAGTGTCTGATCCTCCATGGACCCCCTCAATGAGGGTAGACGACAGTGTCTGCCGCAGCCTCTCCTCCCATGCGCTGAAGGTGATGGGGACAGGTGGGCCACCTCCGGTGGATCGGGCGTGCAGGGCGGCATCCCCCATCTTCCTCTTCACCTGCCTTTTGCAGTCGCCCCATCTCTTCTTGATTGAGTCCACATCCCGTCTGCAGGTGGCCACCGCATTAACTCTGCTGCAGATTTGACTTCAGGCAGCTCTCCTCCTCGCAGACAGGCCAGGGAGTCTGTCCCCCAGGAAGAGGACACGCTCCCTCTCCAGCACAGCCTCCACGAGGGCCGTGTTTTCTTCCTCGGTATATCGGGGATCCCTGACCCTGTCCCCCTCAGCTCCGGCATGCGAGGAGTCAGACCCGGAGTGTCCTGCCTGCTCTGCCCCTGCCTGTGTGTGGTGGTCCCCAGGCACTACCCCTCATCCCACTGCAGGATCTGTCCCTGTTCTTCTTAGTGTGCCTGTTCTTGTGGGTCTGGTCCCCCTCCGCCCTGCGTATCTCCCTCTCCCACCCCTGCTCTGCTGAGGGATCCCCTCCTGACCTTCCTCCTCCTCCTCCACTAGTCTCCCCATCCCTCTCTCCTGTCCTCCTCTCCTAGCCATCATTCACCCACTCACACCCAGGCACTCTCACACGCCCTCACAGACACACTCGATCCCACTCACTCTCTGTCACACACTTTCACTCACGGATTCACACTGTAAAAACAAAGTTTAAAATGTGTAAGGTGTGATGAAAAAAAAAAGACTATGTGTATGTATGTATGTGTATGTGTTTGTGTTTGTATGGATGTATGTGCTATGTGCAAAAGTGTGCTATGTGTCTATTTAAATGTACTTCTCTCCAAGATCCCTCTACCTTACTCCTGTGTATGCTTCTCTCTCTCTCTCTCTCTCTCTAAACGCTATCCTCCACTCCTGGGTCCTGTGCTCTAGCTTGCTGAAACTCGAAACACAGACAGGGTGTAACCGTTATTTTGAGGTATATATAGGTGTATTTGAACATTTTTGATACTTTGGGGCCTTGGGATTGGCTGTAGGTTTGAATTTTGTTTGTGCATCTATCAGGGTTGCTAGACAACGGCAGCCGTAATGTAACATTTTGACTTAAGTTGTGTTTTAACGGGTGTTTGGGATGCACGGTGATGCGAAATCAGGTGCGACGCTGGTTTTTGTTTAACGTGTTTTTGTAGTGCATACGCCCAATAGCTATTCTTGTACGCTTACCTTTGAATCTGCCGTAAACCATGTGTTCTTTGCGGCCGATGTGCCTTTTTTACTTAGCGGATGGTTTAACGGCTGCCTTTAAATCTAGCCCATACAATCTATATAGGGATAACAGACAAAGGTGTTGTTCCCCACATTCTAGACATATGTTGCTCCCATTCGACATACTAACTTTATTCAACAGAAACTGCGCTTTATTCAACATACACTTCCCTTTATTCAACATTTAACCCTTTGAGTACCAGAGGGGTACTCAAAGCGTTAATATGCAAGTTATGCGGCTGCATACCTTGCGTGTATGTGTATATGTTTGTTATGTGACATTTTATTAAAACAAATATAGTTCAGACCTCAAGGGTGGCATCAGGACCCCTCCTCACACCCCACTAGCATGGATCACCTATCCAGAAGTATAGATGATCTATTCAGGCCACAATTCCTGGCATTTTTAATAAAGAGCATATAACCTATGTGTAACATAGGTTATATGCTCTTTATTAACATACATTAATTTCAGACCTTGAATGGAACATCAGGACCCCTCCTGACACCCCCGCTGGGACATGGGGCGAGAATTGTCAACATTTTTAATAAAGTGCATATAACCTATGTTACTGAAATTGACATACATTCATTTCAGACCTCTAGGGGGGCATCAGGACCCCCTCATGACACCCCCCTAGCATGAATCACATATACAGTAGGATAGATGATCCATGGGACGACAATTGCCGGCATTTTTAATAAAGTGCATATAACCTATGTGTATCACTCAAAAACTGGGTGATTGATCCATTCATGAAAGCACAGCAATGCTCTTCTCATGAATGAACCCAGTGATAGGGTTCACTACAAGCAGTTCTACTGGAGCCAGCTTATAGAGTGGCTCCAGTAGTAAGAAAGGAAGGCAGCAAATGCATTACTTGTTGCCCTATGTAGCCAAGTAGGGAAGCAGAGAGAGAATGCTGTTCAACTTCAGAATTGTCATAGTGTTGGAGGTGTTTGAAGGGAGGACATCTCCTGCATCAGGAGGACACTCCTGTATGCTAATAGGGACTTTCTCCATCCCTCCCCTTGCATCTGAGTTTTAGTGAATATGATGATGTGTGTGTAGATCGAAATATCAGTGTTTCGAAACATCAACATTATCCTATCAATTGTATATATCTGTATGTATGAATGTATCTTTATCTATATAGCACCATACATGTAAACAGCCTTTACAGAAATTGTAATAGTACAATATAAAAATACAGAACTGGTTAAGTGCATTAGGCTAAAGTGCTATCACTGCATTATTTGTGGGGGAATGTGCAACAAAGGGAATGATACACTGGGAAATGGACTCTGCACCATGGAGTTTACAATCTAATTAGAAATTGTGACGACTTACAGAGACAGTAGGAGGAGGATCAAAAGTGCAAGTACAACGCGTAGTGAAGGAAGTGAAGAATGATTCTGATGTGACTATCAGTGTGCACAAAGAGGATATTGTTACTGAGATGCCTCCTTGAGCAGGTAGATTTTGAGGAGATTCTTGAAAGTGATGAGTGTGGATGATTGGAAATGGTCATCGTAAGGGCATTCCAAAGTCAAGGGGCAACCAGTGAAAAAGATTGTAGCCAAGAGATGGCTTGAGTTGGCTTTGAAAATTAATAACTTTTGAATGAAACATCTTTCAGCAGTGGGAGTACTCTTGTTTTACTCAGGGGGATAAACCCTACAACATATTTTTTTTTACATTTTAGATATTACTATCCCTTTAAAGTACAGGAACACTGGAACACCGGAACGTAGCATACAGGAACACTGGAAACAGGCCCAGAGATCTGACAAACAGGTCAGGCAGAGTGGAGTCAGAAACACCATGAAAGGGCAACCTGGAAGAGTTTAAAAAGGCTGTGTGAGGAGGGCTAATGACAGACAGCCAATCACGAATACTCAGCAAGTGACAGGCACAGAGCAGCACGAATCACGGGCACCGTGATAGTATCCCCCTTTCAAAGACCCCCTCTCCTAGAGTAAGGTCCAGGCTTCTGAGGGTATTTGGCATGAAATAGTCCTAGTAACTTGGGTGCATGAAGGTCCTTACTGTCTACCCAGGAACGATCCTCAGGACCAAAACCTTTCCAATGCACCAGATACTGTACCCCTCCTCTACGTCTGCGGAAATCAATAATGTTTTGTACTTCATACTCCTCCTGCCCCTCGACTTCAATAGGACCTGACATCACAGGTGTGGTAGTATAACAGTTACAGACCAGAGGTTTAATGAGAGACACATGGAATACATTATGAATGCGCATAGAAGCAGGCAATTCCAAGGCATAAGAAACAGGGTTAATTTTGCGAATGATCTTGTACGGACCAATGAACCGAGGTGCCAGCTTATTAGATGGGACCTTGAGCTTTAGAATCTTGGAGGACAGCCATACTCTATCCCCGACTTGGAAGGAAACCGCTGGAAGCCTTCTGCGATTGGCATGACGCTGATGTCGTTGAAAAGACTGGCCCAATGCCCTCTGAACTTGTGCCCATGTGGAACGGAGTTGCTCTATATGCTCATCCAGAGCTGGAATCTGCTGTGGAGCAGACAGGGTTGGAACCCATAACTGATCAAAAACGGAGAGCTCCCGGAGGACGAATTAACTGCTCAGTTCCTGTCGAACTCTGCCCAAGGCAACAAGACGGCCCAATTATCATGATGGTCAGTCACAAAACAAGACCAGAACAATTGATCCCTACCAATATGTCCCGCAGCCTTAGAGGAGTGGTAGGTCTCAAGTAATTGAGTACGGAATGGCTCAGCGACAAAACATTTGCCCACTGCAGTCTCATGAGGAGCAGAGGCTTGGGATGCCAAAATTTCCTCCCCTAGTGGTGAAGTAATACTAGTACGTATGGTAGCCAATATTTGATCATGTTGAATGATAGGTGCTGG
The DNA here is from genome assembly GCA_037306005.1 of Rhinophrynus dorsalis. Classification (NCBI taxonomy): domain Eukaryota; kingdom Metazoa; phylum Chordata; class Amphibia; order Anura; family Rhinophrynidae; genus Rhinophrynus; species Rhinophrynus dorsalis. Next base: position 424,871,608 of record CM074719.1, on the reverse strand, counting down.
TACCTCTTCTCTGTCAACCTCTGCTTCAAATTGTCTAGACAGAGCATCAGCCCTAACATTCTTTGATCCCGGCAGGTATGATACAATGAAATTGAATCGGGATAGAAACAGTGCCCATCTGGCCTGGCGAGAAGACAGTCTCTTGGCCTCAGAAAGATACGTCAGATTCTTGTGATCAGTTAGAATCAAAACGGGGTTTTTTGTGCCTTCAAGTAAATGACGCCATTCTTTGACAGCGAGGATAATGGCCAGTAATTCTCAATCACCAATCTCATAATGACTTTGAGCACTAGTCAATTTTTTTGAGAAGAATCCACAGGGTCTGAGTGTACCGCCTTTAACCTGTCGCTAAGAGAGCACCGCCCCGACCCCAATATCTGAGGCATCAATCTCTAAAGTAAAGGGAAGTATTGGATTAGGGTGGGACAACACAGGAGCTTCAGCAAAGGCTACCTTCAACCTCTCAAAGGCCTCTTCAGCAGCCACCGGCCAGAGGGATGGGTTAGCGCCCTTATGCGTGAGGTCACAGAGGTTTCACGATAGAGGAGAAGTTTTTAATAAACTTCCTATAATAATTGTCGAAGCCCAGAAATCGTTGGATGGCTTTGAGGCTCTTGGGTTTAGGCCAATGTAAGACTGCCGTCAATTTCTCTTTATCCATGGAAATGCCGTCTTTGCCAATTATAAACCCCAGAAACGGTACACTGGTTTTGTGGAACTCGCATTTCTCCAGTTTACAGAATAATTTATTTTTTCGTAAGCGCAGCAAGACTTCAGACACATCCTTGATGTGTTGTGACAGGTCATTAGAGTGGATAAGTATGTTGTCAAGATAGACTACAACACAAGATTGTAACATATCTCTAAGGACGTCATTGATCAGTTCTTGAAAAACTGCAGGAGCATTACATAGACCAAATGGCATAACTAGTTATTCATAATGCCCAGATCTCGTATTGAAGGCAGTTTTCCACTCATCACGGGCTCTGATACGTATCAAATTGTAGGCTGCCCAATTTGGTGAAAATCGAGGACCCCTTAAGGCTATCAAACAGCTTGGTGATGAGTGGGATTGGGTAGGCATTTTTTGCCATCAGCTTATTCAGCCCACGATAGTCTATGCAAGGTCGCAGTTCGCCACTTTTTTTCTCAACAAAAAAGAACCCGGCACCAGCCGGAGAAGTAGATTTCCTTATGATCCCTCTACTGAGGGCATCTGCTATGTATTCCTCCATAGCTAGGTTCTACTCACAAGACAATGGATACGTGCGTCCACTCGGTGGTACTGCTCCAGGACTCAGTTCTATGCGACAATCGTATGGTCTGTGCTGAGGTAGGGAGCCAGCCTCTCCCTTACTGAAAACGTTGCTAAACTGCTGGTAGGCATCAGGTAGTGAAGGGGAGGTGCACAAGACCTTAACAGGATGGGTGACGCACTTATCCATACAGAACTGAGACCAAGCAGCAATCTCACATTTCTGCCAATCAAATTGTGGGTTGTGCAACTGTAACCAAGGAAAGCCCAAAATCACAGCATGGTGAGGAGAATTAATCAATTGGAACTGCTGCTCTTCCTTGTGAAGAGCCCCAATAGTCATGGACAAGGGCATCGTTTCAAAAGTAACTTGGACGGGTTCCAAAGGTCTGCCATCAATTGCCTCAATAGCAAGAGGGGTTTCTCTCTGAATCCGTGGTACCCCATGCAATTCAGCAAAGGTATTTTCCATAAAATACCCAGCAGCACCAGAATCAACCAAGGCCAAAACCTCAACCGAGTGTTGTGCCCATGACAATACCACCTGTATGGTGGGTTTAAGTGTGCCCAACAATGGGAACGATTGGACACCACCTAGGGCCTGTCCCCCAAGGTACCCTAGGTGTGTTCATTTCCCGGACGTACCGGACAAGATCTTAACAGACATTTTTACCGCAATACAGACATAAACCTTGTGTCCTGCGATACCTTCTCTCCTCCTTAGTTAACCTAGTGTAACGTTTTTTTAGGACTCTCAGACCAGTAAGTGAAAATAAAACACACTTTATTTAAAGTGAATAATGCACAAGTTCGCCCTCTAGAGGCGGTAGGTAATACACAGATCAAGTAAACTGAGATATTACAATAGTAATAGCACAATATACATAAATGCAAGACACTATGCACTAGGATGATATGGATCCCCAAGGGGTTAATGTCTAGATAACAGTCCGTCTCAGATGTGGAGGTTTGACACGCCCTGGATATTAAAAGGCTTGTGCTGGATAGACAAAGTTCATCAAGTGCTGAAGATCGAGCTGCCTTGCCAAGGTGTTTGGATATTAAGCAGAATAGGAATCAACTTAGCCCCCACGGGCGTAGTTACAGGAACTGCTTTGGTTTGTGCAAGTGCAAGTAGCCCCCACGGGCGTAACGGGAACCGGCCGGCAATGCAAGAGCTAACAGCCTCCTCAAGCTTAATCGAATGCTGGAATATGAATGCAAGAGCCACTATCCCCCTCGGGCGTAGTACCGGATAAGCCAACACTGAAGCCTTACTGCCAACACTCTGTGTCACTTATATCGCCGGTAACCAATACCGGAGAGCCTTAGGCGCCCAAACGACCCAAACAATGTGAACACTCTGCAATGGTGGACTAGAGTTGCTGACGGAGAGCGGCCAACTCAGCAGCAGTATCACGGGTAACGAGGCTCGTACTGGAGATAGAGCGAGTGAAATCGAGGCAGCACTGCAAGAGTTAAAAGGCACGTTTACTCAAGGCTTCAGCGCTACTGCAAGGCTCTGCACGGAGAGGAAGGCCCACAGATACACACACAGCTCTGCACAGATAATGAGGCACAGCACTAAATCGAGGGAAACACCAGGCAAGGCAGTCACACTGAAGCGGGCAACAGAGACTGATAATGTCGCGGCGGGCGACAACTGGAACGCAGGTCACTGGAACAAGCTGGAAGTCGATCTTCGGAGCAGGAAGTCAGCCGGGCCGGGTCAGAGCACGTAGGAGGCAGTCATACAAGCCGGGTCGTACACAAGCAGGAACGTCAGTCTAGCCGGGTCAGGATCCAAGGGTGGTATGCAGACGAGCCGGGTCATACATAAGCAGGAACACTGGAGAATGGTCAGGACAAGCCGAATCGGTACACAGGAACTCAGAATACAGGAACACAGCAACAGCACTACTGGCTCAGGAACACCACGAAAGGGCATCTGACAGATGTGATAGCCAGGTATAAAAAGGTCATCAGGAGGCGGGTCAAACCCAGTCAGCAAATCAGTGACAGCCACAACTGAGAGTGACAGGAATCACAGGCACTGTGAAACCTAGTGAAACCTACCTGCATAGGTTCACTTGGTTTCAGAATAGGTTCACTAGGTTTGGATGCCGAGGGAGGGTTGGGTGGGCAAAATATGCTACTGGACCCATTATTTTTTAACCGTACTCGTCGCTCTCTGGCGGTTAATCTTTCACGTATTCTGGAGTCAATTAGAATCACGTATTCTATATAATCATCTAAGTCAGTAGGCAAATCTTTTGCTGCGATCTCATCTTTAATCTGGTCACTCAATCCTTGAGCAAAGGCTGCCAGCAGGGCCTCGTTATTCCATCCTACTTCTGCTGCCAAGGTGCGGAATTCAATGGCATAATCGCTAACCGTGCCCCTGCCCTGTTGTATCTCCATGAGGCGTTTAGCAGCAGAGGTAGTTCTACCAGGAGGCTCAAATACTCTCCGAAAGGATTGCACAAAATCACAGAAATTCTTTATGCAAGGTTTAGCGTTTTCCCAAAGTGGGTTGGCCCAGGACAATGCTCTGCCAGTCAGCAGGGATATCATGAACCCAACCTTGCTGCGATCACTAGGAAATGCGTGTGCCGTCAATTCGAAAAATATCTCAAGTTGATTGATAAACCCTCTGCATAGTTGGGGAAAGAGTGCAGAAGCCGTTAACCCTTTGACTGCGGCCCCTGAGGGCCTAGACTCATTCTCCAGTGTCATAATTGGCGAGACCACCGGGTTAGCACCGGACTTATCTGCAAGTACCGTGCGTTCAAGAATAGTTTGGATAGCCACCGCTAGCTGATCCAAACATTGCTCGAGTGTATCCATCCACCAATGGATATTCTGTGCGTTACCGTCACTGTTAGTGTCTGAGGTCATGGCCCTTTCGTACTGTCACGGTTTTTGAAGACTCTCAGACTAAAGGTTTGGTAAAATAACTTAACTTTATTAAAAGTTAAAGGCAGTCCCCGTAGGGTAAACATACGTAACAATACAACAGTAATAGAACATACAATAGGTTCTACCGGCCTTGCCTAAATACCGGGCAAGGCAACCCAAGTGACAGTTTTAATGACAGGCTCTACCGGCCTTGCCTATACCGGGTAAGGCACCCGTGAGATGACGTATACCGGTTCTACCGGCCTTACCAATACCGGGCAAGGCAGCCCAATGGAATGCTGAATGTCGGCTCTACCGGCCCTGCCAATACTGGGTAAGGCAACCTTAAAGATGGTGAATTACAAGGTTCTACCGGCCTTACCAATACCGGGCAGGGCAGCCCAAAGGAGTACTGTTGTAGGCTCTACAGGCCCTGCCAGTACCGGGTGAGGCAACCTACAGGATGGTATTCGTCAAGGTTCTACCGGCATCACCAATACCGGGCAGGGCAGCCTGAGCAAGTAAACCAGCTGTCAGGTGACTAAGACAGCAGAGAGCATAAGTATAGAGGTCTTACTCAGCAGAAGTCTATTGCCAGGGATAATCAGACAACTGCAAGGAAGTGGACAGCGACTGACCACAGTACAGGATGTTCAGGAGCAAACCAACGTCCGCACGTTGGGACTAATGCTAAATAGCGCCACCAGGTTAATGGAGCAAACCAGCGTCCGCACGCTGGAACCCACAATGTATATAGCAACCAGGTTTAGTGGAGCAAACCAACGTCCGCACGCTGGAACCAACAATGTATATCTCAACCAGGTTTAGTGGAGCAAACCAGCGTCCGCACGCTGGAGCCAACAAAGTATCTCGCAACCAGTTTAGTGGAGTAAACCAGCGTCCGCACGCTGGGACCAACAATGTATATCGCAACCAGGTTTAGTGGAGTAAACCAGCGTCCGCACGCTGGAACCAACAATGTATATCGCAACCAGGTTTAGTGGAGTAAACCAGCACCCGCACGCTGGAACCAACAATGTGTATTGCAACCAGGTTTAGTTGAGCACACCAGCGTCCGCACGCTGGAACCAACAATGTGTATTGCAACCAGGTTTAGTGGAGCAAACCAGCGTCCGCACGCTGGAACCAACAATGTATCTCGCAACCAGTTAGTGGAGTAAACCAGCGTCCGCACGCCGGAACCTACAATGTGTATCGCAACCAGATTTAGTGGAGCAAACCAGCGTCCGCACGCTGGAACCAACAATGTATATTGCAACCAGGTTTAGTGGAGTAAACCAGCGTCCGCACGCTGGAACCACCAATGTATATTGCAACCAGGTTTAGTGGAGTAAACCAGCGTCCGCACGCTGGAACCAACAATGTATATTGCAACCAGGTTTAGTGGAGTAAACCAACGTCCACACGCTGGAACCAACAATGTGTAGGCAATAGGAAGGAGAACAATGTCGCCAGAGCGACAGCTGGAGCGCGAGACTCAGGAACTCGTATAGTTTAACCCGCACGGTGCTGGAGCACAGGAACCCCGGAATACAGGCACACAGGAACGCTGGACACTGGAACACTGGAATGTTAGCATACAGGAACACTGGAACGCTGGAGCACCGGAACATTAACGTACAGGAACACGGGAACACTGGAACACCGGAACGTTAAAGTACAGGAACACTGGAACACTGGAACACCGGGACGTAGCATACAGTAACACTGGAAACAGGCCCAGAGATCTGACAAGCAGGTCAGGCAGAGTGGAGTCAGAAACACCACGAAAGGGCAACCTGGAAGTGCTCAACCTGGGTTTAAAAAGGCTGTGTGAGGAGGGCTAATGACAGACAGCCAATCACGAATACTCAGCAAGTGACAGGCACAGAGCAGCACGAAACACGGGCACCGTGATACTTGTCCTCAGTAAGCCATGTAGATGTTGGAGGAAATTCCATGGTTTTGTCTGTTTGCCCTCAGCTTGTCATTGCTGCTTCCTTTGTATATACTGAGGCAAAGAACGTATTTAGGGTGTCAGCCATAGCTTTATCCTCACTAATCAATTCACCTGTCTCAGTCCTAAGAGGACCAATATCAACCTTAACTTTTTTTGTTATTAATATACTTGTAGAATTGTTTAGGGTTTTCCTTGCTCTCATTTGCAATGTTTCTCTCATTTTCTATTTTAGCTAGCTTAATTGCTTGTTTGCAGATTTTATTACATTCTTTATATTTTTTAAATGATGCATCTGACCCATTTAACTTAAACACCTTAAAAGCCTGCTTTTTATTTCTCATTTCCCTGCTAACCACATTATTAATCCACATTGGTTTCGCTTTACTTCTCTTGTGCTTATTCCCCAATGGTATATATTGATGTGTATATTTGACCAAGAGGATTTTAAATACATTCCATGATTCTTGTGCATTTTTATGTTTGAAAATTACATCCCATTTGCCATTCCTAATTATTTTGTTCTTTTTCAAATGTATTTGTCTTTTATCAGGCTGTAACAATGGCAACACTCTATTAGATGAACTAGTCTATTCCCCCTCTCCACCCCCATGCCACTTCTCTAATCCCATTTCCTCAATTATACTACCTTCCCCAGCCTGTGTTGCAGCTCCCTCCCCCCCTCTTTCTAGTTTAAAATCTCCTCCAGACCTCTAACCATCCTATCGCCCAGCACAGCGGCCCCCCTTCCACTAAGGTGCAATCCATCACTACTGTAAAAATTGCCTCCAAGGGAAAAGACTGCCCAGTGCTCTAGGAACCCAAACCTCTCCTGCTTACACCAAGTCTTTATCTACGCATTTAACTCCCTAATCTCCCGTTGCCTTTCTAATGTAGCACGTGGCACAGGTAGAATTTCAGAAAATACTACCTTAGAGGTAAGCTTATATCCTAGGTCCCTGAAATCCTTCTTAACGGACCTCCATTTTCCACTGACTTTGTCATTAGTACCAACATGTACCATGACAGCCAGGTCATTCCCAGCCCCTCCCAACAATCTATCAACCCAATCAGCCACATGTCGAACCCGAGCTCCCGGGAGACAGCAAACTGTACGATTGTGGCGATCTTGGCGACAGAGTATCCTGTCTGTCTTCCTAATAATAGAATCCCTTACCACCACCATCTGTCTAGGTCTGCCTGAGTCCTGGATCCCATCCGTGCTAGAGGGGCTGTTCACTCGGCTTTTAGAGAGAACAGTCCTCTCCAGCAAAGACATTCCCAAGATCATTACTCAATGTAGCACATCTGTTAGGATTATTAAACACAGGAGTGTCCTCCCTATTCCTCTGTCCATGCCCCTTGCTATGTCTAACTGTAACCCATCTGGCTACCTGATCTTTCTTTGTGCAGTCTCCACCCCCAGAACTAACTACCACCGCTTCCTGCTGCTCAGTCAGCAGACCCCTCTCAAGATTGTCCGTCTCTCTCAATGTTGCAACTTGCCCCTCCAGATCTCTAATACCAGCTTCCCGAGAGACCACTTGCTCACATCTGTCCCAGAGGTATGCACCCTGGAACAATTGTTCCAGGTGTGCAAACATATGGCAGTTTGTGCACTGAGTTAAATGGACAATCATGCTACCACTCAAATATGCCAGTTACCACAAGCTAAAAGGCAGGCAGGCAGGCAGGCAAAAAATAGCTACACAATAAGACTGATAAATTTGTTCCCCTGTGTAATCCCCTGTATTTGAATTCCCCTGTTTTAAATTCCTACACTTACCACACTTCTGCACTTGAATTCCCCTGTTTTAAATTCCTACACTTACCACACTTCTGCACTTGAATTCCCCTGTTTTAAATTCCTACACTTACCACACTTCTGCACTTACACACTGTTGCAAGATTCACACGTTCAAGTATTCACTATGTATCTGATATTTAAGCCAGGAATCCACCAATTACAAACACAGCAATTAGTCACTCCCACCACACCAGGCTTCAATTATTTACTTGTATCACAGAGATTTGTTTTTTAACCTCTCCCTTACCACACTACACCACACACAATATTCTTATGCTACTTTTCCAGCAAGTATCCAAACTCAGTCTTTCAGGGCACAGGGCATTGATGAACTTGCAGAGCTCTCTCACTCCTTGCTATATAAGCCAGGAATCCACCAATTACTGGGTTGCTCTGTTCTTCCTCCTCTTTGATCTCCGCCTCGCTTCTTGTTGCCATTATGGAGAGTCAGGGGGTACAGCAACAGTGATGCTTGATTTCTGTGGTGGGTGTTCAGCTTTAACATGTTTGACATAAATGTCATGCTGTCTGTGTTTCATGTATGCTATCAGGGTGCTTGTGCCAAAGTGTGTTTCCTACTTTCCTCTTCTCACTGACTTGTCACAAATTGAGCACAGTGCCGTTGCTGTTGAGTGCACTATGCCTGCCTCAAGAGAAAAATAGTCCCACACCAATGACTTCAGGGAGTAGGGAACAGGTGGAGAAGAATGGCCTTTTTCATCTTGTAATCCACATTCCCCTTCACTGTCTGTGGCAGCAGATAATGTTGCTGCTGTTGCTGCTACTGCCTCAGATTCAGCACTGCAACTAGGACCAGGAGTATTGCTACTGCTAGCAAGTGGAACCTGTCCTATACCCACATCACTTGTTGACCCCATTCCCACTGTGTCCACGGTGGTCTGTGGCACATTAGCTTGCTCCTCAGTATCCTGCTGCCCTTGCATCTCAGCAGCAGCAGGAATTAGAGAAGTTGAAAATTCCATTAGTGGTGGTGGTGTTGGTGTGTGTGTGGTGATGGTGGTGATGCCCAGTCTCATCCCTGCCTCCCATTCCTTCTCGGTTTCTGCTAAAAAGGCAAATAATGTCTCTTCCAACCCAGCTTCTCCACCATCATCATTGCCACCCCCACTAGCCCCTACATGTTGCTGCTGCTGCTCTGTTACAGACATCTCACTGCTGCTTGGAGGAGGAGACGAGCAGTGTTACAGAGGGTCCACTAATGTCACACTTGCCATTTCTTGGTGACGCGAAGAAGGCAGACTGGCAGCAGTGATGTTATTAATTATATGCCTGCTCTGCCCCAACAACAGTTCTGGCCTCTTAGTCTTCAGGATCCTGTTCCATTTAGACACTTTAGGGAGGAAGAGGACTTCCAGGGTCAGAGGAATAGTGTGGACTCCCTTGACCGCTAGTCTGGAGGCTCTCAAATGTTTCCCCTACCACTCAGACTGCTTCACCATTACTGGTGAACTAACACCAACCACATCAAGTACAGCTGCAGAGTCTTCCTCCTCACAGCTACTCTCACAGCTACTAGTATTATGAGGATATTGTTGTTGATTACCACATTCTATACTCCTACTGCTAACAAGCTGCTGGACCTTAGTAGTAGTAGCACTAGCACTGGCGGGACTGCTTGGGGATGGCAAGTGTGACTTAGGGTCCCCCCTCCTGAGTATTACAAGACATACTAGCAACAGGCAAAGTATTGGTGGTAGCAGGTTCAGCACTGGCAGCAGGTACAGCACTGGAGGCAGCAGGGAAAGCACATCTGGCAGCAGGTACAACAATGGTGGTGCATGAACAGCATTGGTGGCAGCAGGGGCAGCATGTCTGGAAGCAGGTACAGCAGTGGTGACTGCAAGTACAGCACTGCTGGCAGCAGGGGCAGCACATCTAGAAGCAGGCACAGACAGCTGTCCAGCTCTCACTAGTACTACAGTTTTCTCCCTCCCTTCCCATTAAATTCCCCAAGATTTAGGGGGTTTGGACAGCATTGGTTCAGTACTGCTAGTCACTTCCTCCTCAGACTCAGACTCAGACTCAGTGGACACATAATAAGGGTCCTTCCAGTTCCTTTTACTGCCCATAGAGATAGCAGTCACTATGAGCCTCTCCTGCCTCAATTTAACAAATAATTCACAGAAGAATAGCACAGCACGTCTACCTCACTCTGTAGCTGCTTCTATTGTGTTTCACATCCTGGAATAAGTCACATTTTTATAGCGAAAAAGTGAAAACAATGTAAATCAATGGGTGAAAACCTTCCAGCCACTGAAAAATTGATGGGGAATTTTTGCCAATGGGCAAAAAATGCAGAAATTTTACTTGCTGTTTTAAAAGCAGAATTTCTAGCGAAAAAGCGGACAATAATGTGTTTTTTTGTGGAATTTCTCACAGGAACACAGTGACAACTTTTGCCCATCCCTAGCTCTGAATCCATAATTGCGGAATTTGCAACTGTTGTTTGTGATGCTGCTTCTGAGTTGTTTAAGCAGCAGGATGATTAGGCAACTGAAAGGGAATGGAATCAAAAATAGCAGTAACATGGATGATAGATTATGAAGGCTCCACTTGCCACGACTAGCTCCAGTGATACGCCTGAGGCAGAAGTATCACAATAAGTAGCCTCCAGTATATGTGGAGAAAAGAAGAAATTGGCCAATAATTCTTCTCTACCTGCCCCTCCTCAAAAATCATGGATGTGTTATTAGAATATAAATGTTTCCCCTGAGAGCATGAACTGTGCCTCTCATCAGCAACTGCAATGTGCACAGTGTGTGTGGTAAATAATAACTGGGGGCATAACTGCATCCAAACACCATGACCCCAGAAACCAAATACTGCTGCTGTCCCTATACCTCTTTTCGACACCCCGCTAAGGACACATGACAACTTGCTGACAGTTTAATTGTAATGATGAATCCTCCCTGCCCCATCTTAGCATATTCTGTGGGATGGAATCTCCTCAGATGCAGCTTGATGCCCTGCTTGCAATTCTCTTCCAACACACTGCCATGTTTGGTCAGTGCACCACACAGTGTGCAATGGGTGGACATGACCTGTCACATCCTAACATCTACAGAGTGGCTACCAGTTGGCGGGGGAGATAACGATGCAAGATATAGATTGGCAGAAGATGTAGTTACCCTAGAGGAAGAAGGTGGTGGTGAGATAGTTGTTTTACTTGTCATTGAACTTCCAGTCTCTGTCTGGGTGTCTCTGTTCTTCCTTATCTTTGATTTCCGCCTCTCCTAGCCTTTCTGGAGAGTTAGGGGGTACAGCAACAGTGGTGCTTGATTTCTGTGGTGGGAGTTTGGCTTTAACATGTTTGACATAAATGTCTTGGTATCTGTTTTTCATGTGTTATCAGGGCAGTTGCGCCAAGGTGTGTCCCCTCCTTTACTCGTCTCACTGACTTGTCACAAATTGTTCACAGTGCCATTGGTTATGACTGCACTGTGCCTGCTCCAAGAGACAAATAGTTCCACACCAATGACTTCAAGGAATAGGTATAGGTGCAGAAGAATGGCCTCTTTCTTCTTGTCCTCCATTTTCCCCTTCACTGTCTGTGGCAGAGGATAATGTTGCTACTGTTTCTGCTACTGCCTCAGAATCAGCAGTGCAACTAACACCAGGAATTTTGCTGTCACTTGCAAGTGTAGCCTGTCCTAGTCCCACATCACTTGTTGACCCCATTCCCACTGTGTCCACGGTGGTCTGCGACACACTAACTTGCTCCTCAGCATCCTGCTGCCCTTGCAACTCAGCAGTAGCAGGAATTAGAGCAGTTGCAAATTCCAAAAGGTCACTGCTAGTGGTGGTGGTGATGACCATCCTCACCCCTGTCTTCGATTCCTTCTCAGTTTCTGCTATAAAGGTCATCAATGTCTCTTCCACTCCAGTTTCTCCACCATCATCATCACCACCACCACTAGTCCATAAGTGCTGCTGCTGCTCAATTACAGACATCTCACTGCCTGTTGGAGTTGGTGACGAGCAATGTAACAGAGGGTCCCCTAATGTCACACTTGCCATTTCTTGGTGACTTGAAGAAGGCAGACTGGCAGCAGTAGCAGCAGGCACAGATAGCTGATCTGTGCTCCTGGTGCTGGTGGTATTATTATTTCTGCACCTGCTATCCACCAACCGTTCTGGCCTCTTCAGGATCATGTTCCACTTGGACATTGTAGTGAAGGTTAGGGGACTCCCAGGACCAGAGGAATAGTGTGGGGTCCCTTGACCACTAGTCTGGATACTCTCAAATGCTTCCCCTACCACTTCCATAATACTAATCCTATCTGCTGCGTCACCATTACTGCTACTACGACTACTAACACAAACCTCATCAAGTTTAGCCCCAGAGACTTTCTTCTCACAATCACTATTAATATGAGGATATTGATTACCCCTCCTTTACTCCTAACACTAAAATGCTGTTGGACCTCCTTAGTAGTAGTACTAGCACTGGTGGTACTGCTTAGGGATGGCAAGTGTGACTTAGGGTCCCCTGCTATCACACTTGGCATCATCTTCTCCTTCCCCACCTCCTGAGTATTACAAGACACACTAGCAGCAGGTCCAGCACTGATGGCAGCAGGTTCTGCACTGGTTGCAGCATGAGCAGCACATCTGACAGCAGGTACAGCACTGGTGGCAGCAAGTTCAACACTGGCAGCAGGCACAGCACTGGTGGAAATTCCCCGGATCAATATCCTATTTGCTTTGAAGCCATCTGTTATAATTGTCAATATTGTTCTGTGCTAGATAGGCATCCATTGCTTTTTTTAATACAATTGCATTATCTGCAAGCACAACATCCCGAGGCAAAGAATTCCATAGCCTTACTGCCCTTACTGTAAAGAATCCCTGCCTTTGTTTTCGTCAAAGGCGCCTTTCCTAAAGTCTTAATGGATGACCTCTTGTTCTTAGTTCAGCTCTTTGCATAAATAATTCATTGGATAGTTCTTTGTATTGACCTTGAATGTATTTATAAATGGTAATCATATCGCCCCTTAGACGTCTCTTCTCTAATGTAAACAAACCCATTTTGACTAGTATCTCTTTGTAACTCAGATCCTCCAATCCCTTTTGTTGGAGTGGAACTATCTGGCTAGCATACTGTCATGGACACCAGAGTAAATAATACACACGACACAGGTACAGTGAAGTTTAACCAGTTTATTAAGATAAGCAAGAGTAAGCATTTCCCCAAACTTAGTAGGAACAGGCATGAGGACAGTGCCGAGTCCACTACCCAAGGACTGAAACTGAGCTGTAACCGGTTCTCAGTAGCCTATAGAGAAAGATGGGAGCAGAACCAGGATTGGTTGTATACCTCGCAAATGGAAACCTGGATGCCAGGAAACCTGATCACTGGAGTGACAGCTAAACTCCCAGACACGAGACAGGCAGACAGATGTCTCGAGTAGTGACTCTACCACGGAGTGGTAGGAGGAGCAAAACAGAGAGTAACTAGTACTCCGAAAGAGTCACAAAACTGGTCTACTAGGTAGGCAAAGGGCGGAGGCAAGTGTGTGGAATGTAGCCAGCCGCAACACAGGTAAAGTATGTGAAGGCAGTACTGTATGTAGGTTACAGAGCAGAGGGTTACGCAACAGGCCCAGGAGGTAATGGGTACAGTGGCACAGGATGGAGGAAACAGAGCGAGAGGCAACCAGCAACTCTACCACAGAGGTAGCAGTTGCACTACACCGATGGAGCACACCGACAACTAGCCCAGACAGGTGGTAGTCAGACTGGAGCGAAGGACAGCATAGAGCGTAAGTCAGACAAGCCACAGTCTAGAGCCAAATCAGGTAGTCAGCCACAGCCAAGGTCAAAACAGATCGGGTAGTCAGACAAGCCAGGGTCATACACAGATCGGGTAGTGAGACAAAGCCACAGGATCGATCAGAAGTAAACACGGCAGCCAAGCAAGTGTCAAACGAGAGTAACACTGAAGAAACGCATAGATACACCACGAAAGGGCAACAAGTCCTAGCCTCAATGAGGTTTATAAAGCAGCAGAAGGAGGCGGGACCCAATTAGGCCCAACAGAATAGGCCCATAAACAGGTGTCCATGCCAGTGCCTGTAACATGACTTAGCAATGAGTAAGTGGCCGGTGGCCATGCCGGCCGGCGGCCATACAGAGGAAAGAGCACAGGCCTCTTTATAGTTTCAGGTTTAGCCCATCATTTATCCAATGTGTGTGGATATTATACTTTGCACCCTCTGCCAGAGTATTAACTGGGTGGGTAAGCTGAGAAACCTTTCCTCTGTGTAAGAGCACAAGACAGGGATGTCCCCTCTCACTTGCCTTTTTGCCCTAACAATTGAACCATTTGCTATCTGGGTCGGAGCAGACAGTATGATAGATGACCTTTGGGTTTAGGATAAGAAAGATAAAATAGCATTATAAAATGATGATATTCTTCTCTTTCTAGATGCCCTAACAGTTCTTTGTCCGGTTTGTTAAACCTAGAGAATTTTGCCTCCTACTCAGGATTAACTATTAACTGATCTATATTCTTAATGAGACTTTTAGATTTAGTGCTTTGAGGTGCAAGGGGTTGGACAGATCACTGCTTTCTGATTCTTCCACGTGGTTTCTTAAAAATTATAGTTTTTAAAGATACTTTGGACCCCATAATAACCCAGTTTCATGACAAGACCAGGCTATGGCTTAAACTATGTTTAAATGTTATTGGTAGAGCTATTAGTATTAAAACAATCTTCCTACCAAAGTTCCTATATATATCCCTCCATCAGGTATATCTTCCATATATTCCATCATGCTGAATATGCTAACATGGTGGCAGTGAGGATTCATTATTTTTATTGTGTGTTCTTAACAACACATGTCCTGAGCGGAGCAGACAAAGGCCATAGAAACATCAGTGCTGGATTTCTTGGGGGATGGTTTTACATTGTTGATCTAAGCAAGCCTGTTGCTTAATGTGACAGCAGATGTTTCAGTCTTTCCCCTATTTTACAATGTTTCCTTGCATACACTGTGCACAATGAAGTTGCTGATGATAAGAGATTCAGATGGTAATGGGCATCACCACTTGGGGTGGGAGAAAAGTGAGAATAATTTCCCTTATGACTTTTTGCGAAAATCTGACAATTTTATTTCTTTTTTCATGAACGTTTTCTCCTTTTCTCCAATGCAAAATTTTCCTCCTTTTTGCCTACTCCAGGGAATTTTTTGCCTATTCCAACACATTTTTGTTGCTTATTCTAACACATTGTTTACCTATTCCAACACATTTTTCACCTATTCCAACACATTTTCTCCTATTCTGAGGACTGTAGTGGGGAAATAAGTAGTGGAAGTCAAAGTTGTGAGTCGTACAGCAACATATACCGTGAAAAATGTGTTAGCATGCAGAATGCATTTGTCCTTTGCCCACAACACTTATTTCCTGCTAAAGTGACACTGGCACTTATTCATGATGATGTCAGGTTATTAAAAAAATAAAATACAAACTACAATGTGGCAAATGTTTATGGTAGTGGTGGTAGGGGACTGGCATGGTGTGATTGTTGGGACCTTGACAAACTGAATCCACCCCGGGAGGAGAGGGATCATCATCATTTATTACATATGCTGCAGCAATGATTGCTGTATTCAGTTTTTGTACTACCACTTTACTCCCACGTACCTGCACTGCTCCACCTTTCCCCCTCCCTCTTGTGCATTTTCTAGACATTACCCAACTACTGTGTGTGTTTTTACTCTCTACAGTACACAAATGATGGCGTGTGATGTCTTGCTTTGAACATCAACAAAATTCTCAATGTCATCTGCTGTCTATCAAGCCTCAGCCTCAGTCACAGAGCTCGCATCAGGCTCTCAGCCAGCTGTCTAATATATTTATTTGTTTAATTATTTATGGTTTTTTTTAATTGTCCAACCTACCTTATCACTGTTAGTAAAAAAATATAAAACTAAAAAACAAAATCAACAACTTCTTTCCCCAGACTTCCCCAGCACAGAGACAATAAAAGCAATATCATCAAGCAAGTTGGACCCCAGCTGCCTGTGTCTTGCCAGTCAGTCACACCACAATTTGGGGTATTTTGGGTCAACCTCCTTCCTCTCTTGTTATCCCCATTGTTCCCCCAGACTCCACTACTACAGATAACAAATGTCCTATCTAAATGATTCCATAAAACTAAGCTTCAATTCTCCTTTATTTGCCTATCTTCTCTAGCTCAAATCATGCTGCTCTCTCCTCTCACGAACACGGAATGGCATGCTGTGATAGCCTAACACCCTTGTATTTGGCTGTAGAAAAGTAGAGAAAACTTTCCAGTGGTAGAGAAAACTTTTTCTTCCCATTTAATTCACTGCAATGAGCCAGGTGAAAAAAGTTGTCACCCATCCCTAATCACCACCAGCAGTGACATTATGACATTTGCTGCTACTGTAATTCCTGCTCCTGAGGCATAAGAGACAGATTATCAAGGCGTCCATGATTATGCGACATTCTGACAATCTTGTTACTGTTGCCTTACCATTGGCTGCGCTGTACAGCTCTTCCCAGTGACAGCCTTTTTATACCCTGGGCTGTCACTTAGCGTTGCCATTGATTACGCTCCGCTCTGTCAAAACTGGTTGCAAGTGTTACCTCTGTGATAGCACCGGTAGTGCTCCTGTTTACTTCAGTGGACTGGTACTCGCTGTGAACTCAGTCTTTGACGTATTCAAGAAGCAGCTTATTGGCAGCACTTATGGGACTGTTTTCCTTTCTTGATGAATGTTAACTCCTGCATTCCTGTAACCTGGAACCTTATCATCTGCCTGACCCGTGTCAGCATAAACTGTTTTTCTCCTATATTGTGCTGGACCTGTGTGGGCCTAATTAACCTGTCGTGTGTCTGTACTATAAGATTTATATTACAGGACCTGTGAGGGTTCTTTATGTATTATTGTATTTAATAAAACTTTGTTTTTATCCTAACTCTGTGTCTGTGAGTCAAACAAACCATTACAGTACGAAAGGGCCATGATCTCAGACAATAAGGGTGAAGGTAATGCACAGAACATCCATTGGAGGATGGATGTACATGAGCAGCTCTTGGATCAGTTGGCATTGGCTATACAAACTATTCTCAAGCGTACAGTGCACCCTGACAAGCCTGTCCAGAGTCTGGTGGTCCCCCCAGTTTCGACACCGGAGAGTTTATCCGTGACTTCTGTGGCCTCAGTCAAACGGTTAACCGCTTCTGCACAGTTGCCATTCAGATATGATGGCGAACTCAGTCTATGCAGAGGGTTTATTAACCAACTTGAGATATTTCTAGAATTAACCCCTCATGCCTTTCCTAATGACCGCAGTAAAGTTGGGTTTATGATATCCTTACTGACCGGCAGAGCCCTGGCATGGGCCAATCCCTTATGGGAAAGTGCTAAACCTTTCACCAGGAATTTCAGGGAATTTGTGCAGACATTTCGGAGAGTATTTGAAATTCCTGGTAGAGCCACCTCTGCTGCTAAACATCTGATGGAAATACAACAGGGCAATCAGACGGTGGGCAACTACGCCATAGAATTCCGCAAATTAGCAGCAGAGGTAGGTTGGAATAATGAGGCATTGGTGGCAGCCTTTGTCAAAGGTCTGACCGGCCATATCAAAGATGAGACCACAGCTAGAGAATTGCCTAATGATTTAGACAAATATATTGATTATGCCATTCTGATTGACACTCGGATCCGTGAGAGACTTGTGTCGAAAGACCATAGGCTACGGCCTAAAAGTGGTGGGTTCAGTAGTTCATTGTGCCCACCCACTCCTCCCTCTTTACCTAAACCTAATGACCTTAAACAAGAATCCTGTGAACCTATGCAGCTAGGATTTACCAGGTTAACCAAGGAGGAACGGGCACACCGCAGGAGGCAGGGGTTATGCTTATACTGTGGAAAAGCTGGGCATTTGCTAAGAACCTGTCTCATACGTCCGGGAAACAAACGCACCTAGGGTACCTTGGGGGACAGGCCCTAGGTGGTGTTCAACCGTCCCCAGATCCTATCATACAGAAACACTCGATCCAGGTGGTATTCTCGTGGGCAGATCGCTCAGTGGAGGTTCTGGCCCTGATTGATTCCAGCACGGCCGGTTACTTTATGGATAGTGCCTTTGCTGAACTGCACAAGATCCACTGGTTAAAAGGGAATTGCCTCTAGCCATTGAAGCCATTGACGGCAGACCATTAGAACCAGCTCAGATTACTTTTGAAACCATATCTCTACCTATGACGATTGGGGTTCTTCACAGAGAAGAACAGCAGTTCCAGATATTTCATTCCCCTCACCATGCAGTCATTATGGGGTTCCCTTGGTTGCAGCTGCATAACCCCCAGTTTGATTGGCAGAATTGTGAGATTACTTCTTGGTCTCAATATTGTATGAAGCATTGTGTGTCTCACCCTGTTAAGATCCTGTGTGTCTCTCCCTCATTGCCAGTTGAATACCAACAATTCAGTGACGTTTTCAGTTTTCAAGGGAGAGGCTGTCAACCTGCCTCAGCACAGGTCTTACGACTGTGCCATTGATTTGCCCCCGGGGGTGGTGCTCCCTAAGGAACGTACGTACCCACTGTCATGCGATGAAAATCAAGCTATGGAAGAATACATTGAGTATGCCCTCAAGAGAGGGATCATTAGGAAATCGACCTCGCCTGCTGGTGCTGGGTCCTTTTTTGTGAAAAAGAAGAATGGCGAATTAAGGCCGTGTATTGATTACCGTGGCCTAAATAAGTTAATGCCCAAGAATGCCTATCCGATACCACTCATCACCGAATTATTTGACAGGTTAAAAGGTTCCTCCATCTTTACGAAATTAGACCTACATGCGGCCTATAACCTGATCAGGATAAAAGCTGGGGATGAGTGGAAAACGGCATTTAATACTAGGTCCGGGCATTATGAATATCTAGTTATGCCATTTGGTCTCTGTAACACACCTGCGGTTTCCCAATAATTTATTAATGATATCCTCCGTGATATGCTACAGTCCTGTGTTGTTGTCTACCTTGATGATATACTTATACATTCGGCTAATTTGTCAGAATACATCAAGGATGTGTCCGAAGTGTTGCGCCGCTTACGTAAAAACAAACTATTTTGTAAAATGGAAAAATTCGAGTTTCACATATCCAGAGTGCCCTTTTTAGGGTTCATGATCGCTAAGGAAGGTATCGCTATGGATCAGGAGAAACTCGCGGCAGTACTACAATGGCCACGGCCCAAAGGGTTAAAGGCAATCCAGCGCTTCTTGGGGTTCGCTAATTATTACAGAAAGTTTATTAAGAATTTTTCCACTATTGTTAAACCACTGTCTGACCTCACGCACAAGGGAGCTAATCCTTCCCAATGGTCTGAGACAGCCGAACATGCCTTTGAGACACTGAAATCCGCTTTTGCAGCTGCTCCTGTGCTATCCCACCCCAACCCGTCTCTTCCATTTACACTTGAGGTCGATGCCTCAGAGATTGGGGTAGGGGCAATACTATCTCAACGCCCGGTGGCAAGTGGCGCCCTCAGACCATGTGGGTTTTTCTCTAAGAAGTTGTCGAGTGCCCAAAGTCATTATGAGATAGGTGACAGAGAACTACTGGCTATCATTCTGTTCGTACAAATGCCCTAGCATGTGCAAAGTGTATTCCCACCTAGCAGGCACCTCTATTTTTAGCTGGTTATTGGGCAGATTGTTACTCTCTTATATGGAATATAAAGCTATCACTGTGCCTGTGATTCCAGTGTCTGAGCGACATTGTTACTTCCGGGTTTACCATTGCCTCATTCTTATTGGCTCTGTGCTGGTGACTCCTCCCAGGGTTTGCCTTTATATACTCCCTCCTGTCATTCCACCGGTGCCCTTTCGTGGTGTACCCGTACCTAGCGTTTATGACTATTTGTTCCTGTTTCCGTGTATGACCCGCCTCGCTTGACTACGCTTATTCCTGATGCTCCTGTGATCCGATTCCGTTGCTGACTTTGGACTGGCTGACTAACTCCGTGTGTACCAACCTGGCTTGGCTGAGTATCTGATTCCGTTACCGACTAAGGACTGGCTGACTAACTCCGTGTTTACCGACCTGGCTTGGCTGAGTATCCAATTCCATTCCCAACTAAGGACTGGCTGACTACGTTGTGTGTACAGACCTGGCTGGGCTAAGTGTCTGGTTGTACTATCTAGGACTGGCTGACT
The DNA here is from genome assembly GCA_037306005.1 of Rhinophrynus dorsalis. Classification (NCBI taxonomy): domain Eukaryota; kingdom Metazoa; phylum Chordata; class Amphibia; order Anura; family Rhinophrynidae; genus Rhinophrynus; species Rhinophrynus dorsalis. The sequence goes on along the minus strand of CM074719.1, from coordinate 424,851,472 downwards.
ATTTCGTATGTGCCGACCTGGCTGAGCATCTGGTTTCGTTGTCAACAGGACTGGCCGACTATCTCCGTGTGTACCGATTAGGGCAATGCTGGCTACTGATCGGTCTAAATACGCACACTGCTCACTCCCACTCACTATACTGCACTGTACCTGTTAGGCCTATCTGCCCCAGTAGTCTCCAGGAGCTCGCCAGTGTCTGTGTTACCTCCGGTAACCCTAGAGTACTAGGGTCCAGTCTGTGCCAGACTCCTGCCTGTGTTGCCTCCGTTAACCCTAGCGTTCTTGGGTCATCCACTGCCAGAGTCCTGTCTGTGTTGCCTCCATTAATCCTAGCGTTCTAGGGTCAGTCTACTGCCAGAGTCCTGTCCGTGTTGCCTCCGTTAACCCTAGCTTGCTAGGGCCAAGTAATTGCCATAGTCCTGTCCGTGTTGCCTCTGTTAACCCTAGCGTTCTAGGGTCAGCCCACTGCCAGAGTCCTGTCCGTGTTGCCTCCGTTAACCCTAGCGTTCTAGGGTCAGACCACTGCCAGAGTCCAGTCTGTGTTGCCTCCGTTAACCCTAGTGTACTATGGTCAGATCGCTGGCAGAGTCTTGCCTGTGTTGCCTCCATAAACCCTAGAGTTCTAGCGTCAGGTATCTACCTGAACACTGCCTGTGTTGCCTCCGCTATCCCTATTCTGCTAGGGAATTGCCCTGCAGTTACCCATCGCCTTGTGTCACCTATTGGTGTTGTGGGGCTGTTGAGGTTATTCTTGTTCCTGAACGTGTCCACGGATCAAGCCTACAAAGTCTTATATATATACCTATATATATTATTGCAACTGTGATTTCCTTCATCCTGAACCGAGTCAGATCTGGAACTACTTGGTATGGACCTCATCTGGACCTGAGTAAGGTGACTGTTCTATTTATTTTCAATAAAGCTTTTAACCTTACCTAACTGTCTGAGTGTTCTTACAAAACTGTGACATAAAGCATTGCAAGTACTGTATGAACAACTAAAATGGGCACTGGCAAAACATTGTATAAGTGCCATATCACCTATACTCAAGGCAGCTATTATGTTGGAGCCATTATTAGCAGACGCAAAACAAGCTTTCCAGGAGCAGGGTACAGGCCATTCTGAATCCCCTTCTCTAGTTTATTTAATGCATCTATGACTGTGTGCATGCACAAAGTGTTGTGCCAATGGTATGGACTATCCTGTTGCTGTCTTTTAATAACACTATCAGAACCAGATAAAAGATTACTGTTAGGTCAAGAAGGAACTTAGATCAAAGCTGCCTGTGTCATTCCAGTCAGTCACGCAAAATGTCGGGGTATTTGGGCTAAATCTCCTTTGATCCGTTCACACACACCGCCAGACTCTCCTAACACAGAGAACAGCCAGATCAGTAAGGTACTTGGATCACAGATGCCTGTCTCATTCAGCCTAGATATGGGGGTATTTTGGGTAAATCTTATTTTTATCTTCACACTCGGGGAACAAATTGCCTGCCACAAGACTCGTAAACTACATTCAAATTTTGCTTTATTTGCCTATCCTAATTAGCTCAAAATTGTGCTGCTTTCTCTATCTCTCACAAATACAGAAATGACATGCTGTTGGAAAATCACACCCCTTTTATGCTATCCCTGTGGGAAAAGAATGTAAACATGTGACAGGAAATTTAGTCTTACAACTGATTTCATTGCAATAAGCTAGGCAAGAAAAAGTGGAAAATTGGCACTTTTCAAGAAAAATGTCCTGCTCGGTGGGAAGTGCTATTCTTCACCTGTTGCGACTTTTGAGGTGAAATGTTTCACCCATCCCTAGTTGTAATAATCAATCTCATGTAATACAGAACAGAAAGAGACCCTGCCCAACTAACACTCGACATACGTGTTCAAATGTGATACCTGAACAGAGAGTGTGTATGGATAAAGCTTAACCTTTATTAAATCAAATTTAAAAAAAGGGAAAATAAATAAGAACAATGCAAGTTAAATGATTAACTGTACTGCTGGAGCAAAAAAGGAAAAACAGTTTGCCATTATATATATATATATATATATATATATATATATATATAATGGCAATTAGGAGAAAATCCCAATAAATAGTGAAACTATATATAGAGGCTTAACAAAGTGAGAAAATAAAGTGAGCAAAAGTAAAGGAATCAAAAGGCATGCCAGATACCAAACATCTTAAAGGGATAGTAATGTTGTAAAATAAATTCCCCTTTGATAAATCTTCATAGGTTCTTGTTCATGCACAACTTTATTACAATATTGTATGATTTGTAGTTCAAGAGTTATGTTATAAAGAGTTCGCCTTACGCTCCTTTCACTTAAGTAAAGCTGCTCACCTCAAAGCAGCAAGAATGTCTGGATGAAGTGCACTGAAGGACAGTCTTCAGTGAGCAAGCTGTCCGGTCATGTGACCGGATTCCGCATCTGAGGGGAGGCAACATATCATAGGTAAGATAGACAGGAAAGGGACTCTTTATAACTTAATAACTCTTGAACTACAAATCATACTATATTGTAATAACTATAAAGTTAATCCTTCTCTCCTGCTCCTCTCCTTCTCTATCAGTGTCCCACTGTAACCATACACCTCTGCAATCATTTCTGGATTGATTTGGATGGATCAGAAATTTTCTCCAGTGAGGTTATACCTTAAGGTGTAATAAAACAGCGATAAAGTGGAGATAGTATATCCAGTGTGATAATCTCTCCAAATGCTTTGCTACTCTATGGAACCTATTTACTAACATCTGCCCATCTTGATGGATCTCAGTGCATAGGCTCCTTAGAATAACATAGGAATGGTATCATCCTGGATACGTTATCTTTGTATATCAGTTCTTTATTTCTCCTTTGTGCCTCTGTCCTCATGTCCTCATAATTGCCCAGGAAAGATAATTGAGGATGTTTTATTCACTCTAATATGTGTCTTGTCTCACGGCAGTTATGTTTAAGGCAGCATTAAAGGGGTTAAGCTAATTACATCCCCACTTCCCACCCATATTTCTATGCATATACATTTTGAACTTCTCAGAAAACAATTCATAAACCATTTTGCCTCAAACCACATAAAGGACTTTATGTGCAACATAAAACGGGAACTATTTTGGAGTAAACACAACAACAGGATGATACATACATACATATTACCATTTATATAATATTTGTACTCCTTGAATACTAGGGGCTCGATTCTATTACCTGCGCTAAAACTGGCATTACAAGAAAAACAATTAACGTGAATTTTGCAAACGTGTTACGTCGCTACTCTATTGCAGAACCACAGTAAAATAAAACTGGCGTAGACAGCACATTTCAGAGTACTAACAACACTGGCGCTGTCTGATTTTTTCGACTACCGCCTACAAAAAACATGCAAAATGTCAAAGTCCAAGGAAATAGGTGTACATTTGATGACAGAAAGATCAAGTTCAGTGTTGGATGTGTTCTCCACGTAACAAAATCCGACATAAAGTGCCCCCTTTCGACATATTAACCCCACCTTTTAAAAGTCAACTTGCAATGCTTTCTTTCACCACTTCAATTCGACTAATATTGTTCACATTCCACATTTTAACCCTTCTCCTTCAAAATTCGACTTACAGTGCTTTCTTCCACCGCATTAATTTGACAAATGTTGTTCATAGTTGACAATTTAACCCTTCCCCTTCCAAATTTGACTTACACTGCTTTCCTACACCATATTAATTAGACGAGTATTGTACATCCAACATTTTAACCCCCTCCCCCTTTAAAATTAGACTACAGTGCTCCCATGACTTTGTCACCATTTTTATCCAACATTTTTCTTCTCCTATTATATTCGACATGCCCTCGTATTTTGTATTGCAAGATTAACCCTATGAGTACCAGAGAGGTATTCACATAGGTTATATGCTCTTTAATTAATAAAGGAGGCAATTGTCGCCCCCATGCTAGGGGGGTGTCATGAGGGGTCATGATACCCCTCTTGAGGTCTGAAGTACTTTTTTAATACAAACTACATATATAATTAAAAAAAGAAAATCATTGTTACACATAAATTAAATATTTAATTACATTTTCACACAAATTACATATATAATAAAAACAAGCACTTTTTTATACATATACAGGTTGCCTATTAACCCTATGAGTACCAGAGGGGTAGCAAACACATTACAATACCTCTCTGGTACTCATAGGGTTAATCTTGCAATCCAAAATACAAAGGCATATTGAATATAATAGGAGAAGAAAAATGTCGGATAAAAATAGTGACAGAAAGTCATGGGAGCACTGTAGTCAAATTTTAAAGGGGGAGCGGGAGGTAAAATGTCAGATGTACAATATTCGTCAAATTAATATGGTGAAGGAAAGCACTGTAAGTCGGATTTGGAAGGGGAAGGGTTAAATTGTCAACTATGAACAATATTTGTCGAATTAATGTGGTGAAAGAAAGCACTGTAAGTCGAATTTGGAAGGGGAAGGGTTAAAATGTAGAATATGAACAATATTAGTCGAATTAAAGTGGTGAAAGAAAGCACAGTAGTCAACTTTTAAAAGGGGGGTTAATATGTCGAAGGGGGGCACATTATGTCGGATTTCTATGCTGTATACTGTATTATACACTGCTTTTGTTTGAGCAACGATTGTTTTGAAACTGCCATTATGGCTTCTACTCCTCAACCTCTGAGGCGCAGAATTTCTGACTTAAATGTAACCACAAAACAGGCGGTAATACTGAGCGTGGGTAATAGAATGCTAATTGCACATTGTTTTTAGTTGTTTCCTATGGGCTTTTTTTGGACTGGCGGTAAGTATAATTATCGCTGGTTTTGTTTTCACAAGTCAGGTAATAGGATAGCAAAAGCTGACTTAAAAAAAATGCCTGTTTTATTTTTAGCACTGGTAATAGAATCAAGCCCTAGGAGTCCTGCAGTACATTTAGACCTTTCTAGCATTCAAGGGGTTAAAAGCCCCATCAATTCTAATGGGCGTTTTAATGTTTTTTTTTCTTCTCTGTGGTGCAGTTGGCTTCACCCAGAATTGTTTCTCATTTATTTTATACTTTTATAAATAAGGCCTATTGTATTGTTGCAGCTCTGTTCATTCAAAGATAATTTCATTAATTTCTTCCCACCTATTCAATGAAGATGTATCTTATAAAGCATTGTTCACCTTGGATATTTGATCAAATAATGGAAAATGTCACTCGATAATTAAAGATGGAATCACTCCTCAGACAGTCAAGAATCACATTCATTTTTTTTCTAACTGACTTAAGAACTGAGCAGACAACTGAAACACAATTTCTGCTCTTTAAGCAAAATGTTCATAAAGTGTCATGTGTCACATAGCATCATTCAAGAGGTGTGAATTATTATTTATTACATACAATAGGCTCAGTAAAAATGTTAAGGCCAATGTGTGCTTATATTTTACACTTCAGTCATGACTACTATTTTCCATGTAACTCCTATCTCCAAGTTTTATAAAACTAAATCCAGTGCCCCTTAACTACATTTCCCCTCTTTTTTAACATTGCATCAATCCATATATTAAACAGGGCCAGCCCATCCATGTAGTGAACATAGATGCTCACCTAGGGTGCCAAAGTTCAAGGGGAAAAGTTATTGATAACATTGGCCACAAGCCTTTCTTTGACTGGTGGTGATCTTCTGAAACAACTAGTGGAACATTTTAAGACAATTTTGCTATGCTGTAATGCATCTTCTGCAGCTAAGAGATTACTAACTGTTCCTAAGTACATGCATTCTGGCCATGCAGGTAATTCTGTATGCTAGCACTTTACATTTAATCTGTAAAAGGAACAGCAGATTCAAACATGCTCCATGACTGTTGGTATTAATGGGTGAATGCTATGGCTTAATGCTCTCTTGGTTAGTAATTTGATTCTAGTCTTCTCACATAGTGGAAGAGGAAGTGGGCACTAATTGTTTAGTACTCAATATGCATTTTTCCTGTTTTATTCTAATATGATGTATATTATGTTTTAAGACAATTTGGAATGCTTTCAGCAAGTTTCAAGTTATGTTTTAAATTTTCTCAGAACTCAGCAAGAGTACAGGCAGTGCTTTGCTCTTCAGCATGTGTTATGTAGGAACAAAATATTCCATTCTTCATTAGTCACATAGCCAAGAAAAAAGGGGAAACAAAACATGAAAAGGAAAGCACTTTGGCGAACATTCACAAGTGGTGCTATTGTCCAGCTTTTTAATATACTGTTATAAGGCTTTAGTTATCAACCAACTATTTATGTAATATTTATTTATTTAAAATAATTGATATGGAAATAGATATTGTACTCTGTGGAGACTGACATTGTTCTGTTAAATACAACATTTGCCAATACAATGCAGAGTAACCTCACAATTGTAATGTTGGTTCAGAATGTCATAGAATAACACAACAGTTTCAAATGGATCAGTAAACATGCATATTTTAACATTTTAATCAGTCCAACTAGTCGCCATGACTAAGATATAATATGAAACTTAGATATCCTTTTTCTGACAATTGCATTACAGTGATATTTTTATTAACATAGGTGAATGCATGCCAGACTATTTTGGCACACATTTTTATATCTACTACTTTAGCAATTAGTTTGCTGTGTAATTATTTCCATGTAAAGTATGGTTTTAGAAAAGTCTAATTATAATTCAAACTGTATTTTGTTTCATCAGTCCATCACATTTCATTTTGCAAATGTTTAACATGCAAAATACATACTAGCTCCTATAAATTGAAGCTAATGCACAAATAAATTACTGTTAAAGATTATAAAATTAACCCCTTAACGACGGATGACTTACCAGGTACGTCCCGCAGAAACTGTCACTTAGTGACAGAGGACGTACCTGGTAAGTCACAAAAGTCCGGGTCTCCGTGCTGCTGCACGCTGCTTGGAGACTCCGGACTTGTTTGAAAAAAAAAATGTTCCTCGGGCGTTAAGGTGACAGCCACGTACGAACGCGGCTGTCACTAAGGGGTTAATATGATATAATCATAGCATTCATCAAGTTACATTCATATATTTTTGGGACTAACTGTGACATGATATGGTGGACAACTTAAAAAATAAAAAAAATAAAGAATAAAAAGCATAAATAATTAAACAAATAAATATATTTGACAGCTGACTGGGAGCTTTGTGACTGAGGGAGGCTTGATAGACAGCAGGCGACATTGAGAATTTCGTTGAGGGCTAAGGCAAGACATCACACTCCATCAGTTGTGTACTACAGAGAGTAAAAACACACACAGTAGTTGAGTAATGTCTATCAAACGCACTAGCAAGAGAGAGAAAGGTGGAGAAAGTGCAGGAGCGTGGGAGTAAAGTGTTAGTTCAAAAACTGACTGCAGCAATCATTGCTGCAGCATGTGCAATAAATGATGATGATCCCTCACCTCCAGGGGTGGATGCAGTTTGTCAAGGTCCCACCAATCACACTACGCCAGTCCCCCAACACCACTACTATACACATCTGCCACATTATAGGTTGTACTTTATTCATCATGAATATGTGCCAGTGTCAATTAAGCAGGAAGTTACTGCTGTTGGCAAAGGCACTCAGCATGCTAACACATTTTTCAAGACATATGTTGCTGTAGGACTCACAACTTTGACTTCCAGCTACTTATTTCTCCACTACAGCCCTCAGAAGAAGTAATATTGTGCTGGGAAATGTTGCACCATATTAAACATAGGAGAAAAAAGAGTTGGAATAGGAAAAAATGTGTTGGAATAGGAGAAAAATGTGTTGCAATAGCCAAAACATTTGCTGGAATAGGCGAAAAGGAGGAACATTTTGCATTGGAGAAAAAGAGAAAACATTTGCGATAAAAGCAAAAAATCAGCCGTTTTTTGCAAAAAGTCATGCAGGAAAATTTTCTCACTCTCCTCACATGAGTAATCAACACTTACACAGCACTCTGAAAATATGTTGTAGGATGTTGGATTCCCCTTGCTCTTCTGCTTCTTTTGTTATGAGGTATTCTAATACTTGCTCTTGCCAGCACCATTTTTAGTGAATAAAGCTATACTTATATGGGAATTTTATTTTATTTGCATGTATAAATAAAGTTATATTAAATGGAGCATTACAATGTTCTCTGATTCTTTTTCTGTGTCTTCTGTTTGGAGACAATGGGTCTTTGAAAGGCATTAACCATCCTGGAGAGAGACCACTAATGTGAGTTCAAAGTGAACAGAAACTTTGCAATGCTTGAGGCAGCCTATTTGTTCTCCATGCATGGAGTTTGGGGACTCTGGAGATTGTGAAAAAAGAAAGGGAAGTTTAAAATATTTTTTTTGACTGATAAATGAGTAACAGTACGATAGTCAGGTGATCCAAGACATATCTGAGCTGGCTGAACCACTACTGTGACTGACTGACAAGTTTGCAATAGGGATTGACAACATTTTTTGTATCAAACTGAAGCAGATGAAAAAATGGCACTTCTCTCCAAGCTGATAATTTCCTGTAAAAAGTACCAATTTTCAGTTTTATTCCACCTTGTTCATTACATTGAAATGAATGGTGAGACTGAATTTCTTCACCACATGGAAAGATCCCCTTCTCTCCCCACCCACCAGGTTATAAAAGGATGTCAGGTTCCTGCTGCATGTCGTTCTATGTTTGTTTGTTTTTTTTAACATTTTTATTGAGAGGACAGTAATAAAACATTACAAAATCATAGAAAATGCACATAGTAATCAAATATGAGATACAATGCAGACAGTCAAGTAGGTAT